>CM040437.1:46392047-47086224 GCA_022702705.1 Papilionanthe hookeriana x Papilionanthe teres | reverse complement strand
GATAAGTTTGAAGCGGACTTTAAAAGCATTGGAGATCGCCTTCATAAGATGTTTCATCAAATTGAACAACTAGAATGGCAGATGAAACTTCAATTTGATCATTTTGCGGCTTATCAAGATGCTCAAGTTGAAATGTATGCGAAGAACAAGTGGATTAACGAAAAGACGGCTACGGATTTCCCGAGAGCATTAGTGTTCTTTCCAAGTGGAATACACAATTTCCCTTGTGAAGATTAGAATATTCTGGTAATGATATAGTTATTATCTGGTTTATTGAGTCGTTGTATCGATTTAGTGAATCGATTGTGTTTGTTTGTGTATTTGCTTTCATGTTCAATGTGTGTTGTTTTTGCTTAGAAATTGTTGTGTTTGAGTGTGTATTAGGAACTTGAATCAAGTTTAATACTTATCTGGAATGTATTGAGCCAATATTGAAGATTATAAATGGAATTTAGTGAGTTTGATTTAAACTTTATGTTTGATTGGTGGATTAAATATTTAATTTTTAAAATTTTTTGAAAAATGTTGTGGAAGTTAGAAACTGAAGCCCTACTCTAATGTGAGTAATTGGAAGTTGAATTTATGAATTTTGGTGGAAAATTAAATTTAAAAATAATTTTTTGTGAAAGGCGAGTCTAGCGCCTAGGCGCCAGTTTGGCCTGTACCCGAAAATTTCCTTAAATACCCCTAAAAGCCATTATCGACGCCTAAGCTTCATCTTCTTCCCCATTTTCATGAAAATACACTTTTTAGATCCATTTTGAGGTCAAAACATCAAGGATTTGAGCGCGAAACCACTCGATTTCTTCGTCTCAAGGTCAGATCTACACTTTAAACCATTTATTTTTCATTTTCACCATAGATTTCCCTAGGTTTTGCTAAGAACCGAAATTTTGAATTTTTTTTTGATTTTTAGTGATTTCTTTGGATTTCTAAACTTATTTTAAGTTTTCTAAACTTAAAAAGAGTTTAAATTTTTTATTCCTAAATTTGTTCTTGTTTTCTTTCACGTTTAGATGGCTCCGAAATCTAAACGCAGGAAGGCACGAGATAACTTTGATAGCAGCAAATTTTCTACTGCGGCTGCGCATTTTCGATTCCATGAATTTGCGACGTCTTGGAAGTTCATTTCAGAACGAAGTTTCTATCATCCGAGAGAAATGATTGAAAACACTATCGTTGCACACAATTGGCAACGATTCTATTTTTTCACTGTTGTTGCTGTTATCTCTATAGTTCGAGAGTTTTATGCAAATTTTCTGGATGCCAAAGATTATGAAGTTTTTGTCAGAGGTATCAGAGTAGGATTTAATCCTGAAAGAATCAATGTAATTTATGGCCTGTCACCGACTATAGAGTGCCACTATTCTGGATTATCTCTATCTGAGGGAGATTTGGATATGATCATTGCTTATTTGACTGACGGTACTGGATCTTGGAAGATCAGGAACGGAAAAAGGGTAAACTTCAAATCCTCCAAATTAAATGGTATTTCTAAAGAATGGCACTATTTTATTTCTCGCAAGATTGTTACCTTCCAACCACTCGAGTGAAGTGACTAGAGATCGAGCGATCTTAAACTACTGCATTCAGGAAAGGAAGCCTATTGATGTCGGCAGTATTATTTATGCTTCTGTGGATTCTACTGCGAGATCCAGCACTTCTGTTGGACTGGGATTCCCATCTCTGATTTATTCATTATGTATTAGAAATGGAGTCACTGTAGATATTTCAGAGGAAAGGTTGAAGACTACTAAGTCGATTGGTCAGGAGAGCATTAGCATTTATGATCGTCTTCGAGGGAAGAAATCAACTGCTCCTTCTTCTTCTGTACCTACTTCAGGTAGATCTTCTACTTCTCGACCCTCCACTTCTGCTAAGCCACCATCGAGTTTCTGGGAATCAATGCATGATCAGTTTATAGAGCAGCAACAGGAGTTATTTCAAACTCACTGCAGGATTGATACTATTGATAAGAAACTTGATCATTTGTCTGATTATACCCAGAGGAAGAGTAGCTATGATGCTGAGTATGATGAATCCCTAGTCAGATTTCTGAAGGGTGAACATGATGATAGTTTCCCTACTTTTTCTAGTTTCACACCATTTGTTGATCCTAAGGATGTAGAATTTTCCTTTAGTGACGATGATAATGATGAGGCTACAACCAGTGACTAGTAGTTTATAGATCTCTATATTGTGCTACTTTGTTGGTTTGTTTTGTTTGGTTTGTTTGTTTAGTTTTATGTTTGATGTATGTTGATTTGTTTAAGTATCTGTGTGGATTGATTAGTGTTAAGATTCTGTTGTTAGAATATTCTTAGTATATTGTGTTGAGATTGAAATTAGAGTTAATTTATGATATGTTTGTTTTAGTATACTGTTTAGTAATTAATAATTTTGCTCTGCTTTTATTTTGTTTCAAATTTAGTATAATCATAAAAATTAGCATGCTTACTTTTTATACCTGCTTCAATTTTATCTTAATTATTCATAAAATCATGAGTAGAAGTTAATTTTTCTTTTTAAGATCGTTTTTACATACTTATAAAAATTTCCTTTTTAAAATTATGATTTTCTTTCTCTCATACTTTCAAATTGTCATAGTATACCAAAACTTAAGTTTGGGGGAAGGGAAAATACATTCAAATTTAAATTTTATTTGTCCTTAAAGAGCTAATATTTTCTTAAAAATAAAAACTTTTTAACATAACTTAAGGAATGAAGAATTTATTTGAGATCACTTTTATTTTTGAAATTATAAACAATTTAGTGAAATTAACCAAAATTTTAATAACTTTGATTGATTTTAAGAATATAATTATTTAACTTAAAGAAGAATAAGATTAAGAAATTTTTCTATTCATGATAGAAATAATAGAATTTTAGAAATATTAAGTAATAAAAAATTATCACTTGAAAAAGAAAAGATTGAAAATCTTTTTGAATTCTTATTTATGTTATAATAATTAAGTGGAAATGTATAAGTTTTGGAAATATAAGTTAAGGATAGTGAAGTTCAAAACCATTAACAGGCTATTCAGATATAGTAATCCTCTCTATATATATATATAAAAAAAGAAAAAGAAAAAAAAAAGAAGAAGAAAAGAAAAAAAAAAAGAAGAGAGGAGAAGCTTGAGAAAATGCCCAATCAAAAATTGGCTTCACTTGAATTATCTTATAGGAAGAAAACTAGTTACATATTTTACTTAATTTGTATGCATGAATATTTATTTAGAAAAAATTTTTCAAGAAAATTTTTTTCTTGTAAATAATCTATGACATCTTAATATAATAGAATTCTATTATTTTCAAAATGGATGAAAAGTTTGAAATCTTATGATTTGGTAGTTAAATATTCTTTAAATTCTTAAAATTAAACCAAGTTAGTGAAATTGGGTTAATAACTTACTAAAAACTTTATAAAATTAAAAAATATAAGAAATCTTAAATATTTATCTTTTATTCTAAAGGTTATACATTTTATATAGTAGAAAGAGTTACTTGAGGACAAGTAACATTTAAGTTTGGGGGATTTTGATCCATAAAAAAATACCTATTTTTTTACGCTTTAATTCTTATCAATTTCTAAGGATATTATGCTTTAATGAAATGTATTTTTGTGTTTTTGGATGTAGGTGATGTAAAAAGGTCCAAAAAAGTAAAAAGGAGCAAAAATGGAGCAAAATACAAAAATTATAAAAAATATGGCCTGGCGCCTAGGCGCCAGAAGTTGGCGCCTAAGCGCCAGACTCGATACAGAACTGTCAAGTTTTTGACAACGTTTGAACGATTATTTTGACGGAGTGAGCGGTTATTGGACATTCTAGAAGACTGGCAGTTGTTCCTTGATAATAGGACATGTGATACATTGTATTTGGACGCTCCAAAACAGTTTTAATCGCAAAGAGATGCGAGCCAAAGTGAAGAGGTGCGAAGAACTGGACGCGGTGTCTGGCGCCTAGGCGCCAGACAGACCTTCTAGAAGATTCATTGAATGTGGACATGTTTTGAAGAGGTGCCTCAAGGCAACCCTTGAAGCCTATAAATAGGAGTCCATTTCTTCAGAAAAACGTGGCCCCCATTGTAACCCCTTTCTCTTATCCACTTTAGGATCTCTCATCCTTAGATAGAGAAATAGAGAGAGAAATTTAGGGCCACTTTTATTTTAGTTTAATGAGTTTATTTTCAAGTTGTTGCATCTGGAGTTCATTACACTGTGGAGTCAGTAGGAATCAGAAGATCTGTAGAAGGAATATTTGAGATAAGTATTTTATTTTTGATTAAAAGTTTATTTATTATGTTTTACTGTTTATATTCAATGTGTTCTGAGTAGTTAGTTTACTTTCTTCCTTCAATTATGAAGAGATAAATAAGATAATATAAGATTTGATGGAGAATTGAAATTCAAAATATTTTCAAAACATTGTGATGATATTAATACCTAATCTTACTTTACTTTTTAAATTGGCCATTTAAGTTGTTAAAATCTGTTGAAGAGTTTTGAGACCTAGAAGGAGAAGAACTCTTAACTTGTAAATGTCAGATGAATCCTTGATTAGTCGAAGGCGATGTGCGGGCTATTCAAGGTGAAGTGCAAATAAATAGGAAGATAAGATTTAAAGGGCGTAGAATTTATAAGTTTTTAGAGTGACAGACTAAATTCTTATAATTTGATTTATAGATAAGGAAAGGGTCACTAGTAGGGCCGACCATAGCCACCCTTGGACATCTAGTAGTGTGAGTCTAGATTAACCCATTCTACTAACAATACATCCGGACCTGATCTGTAAATTAACCAATGTTCTTTGCGCCTGGATCAAAGGCTAAAGAATAGGAATGCTTCTATTTGGCACAATACCATAAATAAAATTCTCCAACGAATATTAAATTATCTTAAAAATCTTAGATTAATTGAAGGGAAGAAAGTTCTTTGTTTTATATAGTTTTCACAAAATCATTTTCTTATTATTGTTTTCTTTATCTGCATCTAGTAAATTAAAATTAATTTATAGTTAGATTAAAATACAAAAAAAAGATTTTTGAAATACAATATTTAAAAAGTTATTACCATATTTTTTCCCCGTGGGATCGATACTGGGGTCTTTGTTTCAAAGCCCTATATTACTTGAAACGTTACGTATACTTGCGTAGTACCCAAAAAGTATATAAAATATTTTCTTTTTAAATTATATTTTGCTATATAAACATATATTTAAAAAAGTATTAAACATTAACGGCCTAGCATTAAGTAGCAATCAAGTTTAATTTAATGTTATTGCCATAATTAAAATTTGGTACTCATCTATATAGCAAGTTATTCCAGGTCAAGTGTTTCGCGCCTTTGCCAGAAATTAAATTTTCTAGCAGTGGTAACAAATCCTTGTATTTGGAAATACAAAAATCGGGTAAACAGGAAAATAACACGTGATATAAATTGTCACATAAGTGAAAGCTCTTAAACTCTTCTTTTCTCTTACTTTCTTAGAGAAGCCATAGGTAGTGTGATAGAGATCTAGGTTAAGTTGTCTTCATAGAGATCAGCTGCTAGGCTAGGAAACTTTTGTTTCCTCAAACTTTTGTCCTTATAGAGATCCTCTAACACCGGAGGTGTTTGAGAAAGTTCATTCCAATTTGACCAATTTTCTTAGATATAGCAGCAATTTGAGAAGCCAAAATAGTTATAGCATCAAAATCATGAATACTAGCTACTTTTTTAGGATTTACCCATTCAACGGGTCATTAAAAATTATTAGTAGTCATCTCTCTAATTAAAGAATATGCTTCATTAAAAGGTTTTGACATTAAAGAACCACCAGCAACAACATTGATAATAGATCTAAGAGATCCTATTAATCCATTTTAAAAAGTTTGAATTACTAACCAAACTGGTAAAGCATGATGTGGACACTTTCTAGCGAGATCTTTAAATCTTTCCCAAGCTTTATATATTGATTCCCCTTCCAATTGACAAAAAGATGTAATATCATTTCTAAGCTTAGTAATTTTTGAAGGTGGGAAATATTTAGCCATGAATTTTTGAGATAATTCTCCCCAAGTTCTGATAGATCCAGGTGCTAAAGAATTTAACCACGCCTTAGCTTTATCCCTTAAGGAAAAAGAAAAAAGTCTAAGTCTGATGGCGCTATTAGGCACACTATCATATTTAAAAGTACTACACAATTTTAAAAAACAAGCAAGATGTAAATTAAGATATTCAGTAGGTTTTCCCCCAAACTAATTATTTTGTACCATCTGGATAAGACCAGGTTTAAGCTCAAATGAATTAGCAACAACATCAGGATTTTAAATAGTTAAATGAATTTCATCTATTGTAGGATTAGCATAATCCTTAAAGATCACTATTAGTGATCGTTCTCAACTCTTGGATTATCTAAGTTGTTTGTCATTTTTGTTTAACTTTTTTTATTTCTATTATTTTTGAATTTTCTTAACAGTACGTTCTAATTCACGGTGGTAAGGTAATAAAACTTCAAATTCAAACTACACATAACCAAACACAATCAACACACTGAAAAAATAATAAATAACAAAAATATAAGTTTTATAAATCAAACAAAAGTTTTTTAAATACTACTAAAATTAACTGTTACCTTTCCCCTAGAACGGCACCAAAAACTTGATGCAGTGTTTTTGTATTTCAATTTATTTTCGTTTAGACAGTAGAATACAAACTAAAGTATACGTATCACACAAGTAATACAGGGTGACCCGATCCGCAATAACGCGGTAATTTTTGCTTCCAAAAGATGGCAAAAAACTTGACCCAATTTATAAATAGCGAGTAGTGTATAAAATTAAAATGTTGTAAAATTTTAGAAAATATTTTACACACTAAGGGTACTACGCAAGTATACGTATCGTTTCAAGTAATATAGGTGTATCGATCCCACAGAGAAGCAAGGTAAGCAATCCTTTAGGCTAATTCGAGTCTATTTCTATAAGGCCTAAATTTGGAATATTAATTAAAATGGAATTTTTAATTACTAATCCTAAATAAAGTTCTTAAATAAAAAAGATAACTTATATGGATAAATTGGTTTGGAGAATTTTGAGATGTTAAAGACTACCTTTTTTTTGCAATTACATAGATAATGTGTAGGAAAGAAATGATTAGAATTTTATGTAGTAGTGCCAAATAGAAGCATTTCTATTCTTTACCCTTTGGTCCAGACATAATGAACATTGGCTAATCTATAGATCGGTTCAGGATGTTTTATTAGTAGAATGGGTTAATCTAGGCTCACACTACTAGATGTCCAAGGGTGGCTATGGTTGGCTCTACCAGTGACCTGTTCCCTTTCTATAGACCAAATTATTAGAATTTAGCCTGTCACTCTAAAAACTAATCAATTCTGTGCCTAATAAACAATATCTCCCTATTTATTTGCACTTCACCATGAATAACCCGCATATAGCCTTCGATTACCCAAGGATTCATGTGATATCTACTAGTTAAGAACTCATGTCAGGATATGACTCAGAATTCTTTAACAGGTTTTAGCAATACAAGTGATCAATTTGTAAAGTAAATGAAGATCCGGTATGAATATCATCACCATAATTTAATATGAGAATATCTAAGCAAATCTTAATTCCTAAACATGCATCTATTTCATTACAAAATAAAAGTAAATGAAAATAATGGCATAAGAAGTAAAAGGGTTGATAAAATTATGTAATAATGTAAGTGCAAACAATGAACTTATTTCATTAGTATTCTATTATATTTATGCAACTATCTGTCACCTAGAAGCATTTAATAGTTAATTCTATCATAAAAATGATTTTCCTACACATGCCACTACTTCATTTAAAAGAAAGAGTAAAGAAAATCACTTACGAAGCATGGATAAATAATGATAGAAAACTTGGTTTAAAATAAATAAAATCTACTAGAAAGTGTTTACAACAATTACAAGAGAATGAAGAACAAAATACTTAGCTTTTTCCCTCTGAAAGAAAGAAGAAGATCTCTCCACCAAAGTTTCTCACCGATCCATGCGCCGCTCGTACATTCCTTACATAAATATCTCAAAATCCCTTACCAATCTCTCCATAAGATGTAGAAATCCACATCTTCATGACTCTAAAATGACTCTAAAATGACTAAGGGGGAAGAAAGAGAGGCCCTCTTGCTGTAGAATTGGTCCCTATTTATAGAGCTTCGAAAATGACCAGGGGTTGCTTAAGGCACCTCTTCAAAATTCGTCCACATTCATTGAATCTTCTAGAAACCAACTGTGGCGCCTAGGCGCCGGGATCTGGCGCCTAGGCGCCAGACTCCTGTGACCAAGTCTTCGCACCCCTTCACTTTGGGTCACACCTTTTTGCGATTAAAACCGTTCCAATGTGTCCAAATGTATTGTATCACATGTCCTATATATTAGGAGTAACTTCCAGTCTTCTGAAAGGTCTAGAAACTACTTAACACCGTCAAAATAACTGTCCAAAGTCGTCCATAACCACCCATAATCGGGTTCTGGCACCTAGGCCTTGATTCTATCACCTAGGCGCCATTTTCTCGTTGTCACTGACGCCTAGGCGCCGGGTTTGGCGCCTAGGCGCCACACTGTGCGCAGCTCCACTGTTTTGCTCCGTTTGGTTCCGTTTCGACCCATTTCAGTTGCGTTGCGTTCCTAAAATCTTCACCTATAAGATAGACATAAAAACAACCTTTCTCAAAAGTATAATTTCATTCAAAAACATGTGAGAAATATAAAAGATATTAAGCATAGAAAGACATATCGATATGTGCCAAGTCAGAATTTTCTTCCTTGCTCATTTTGGCTCAAAATTGCATAGTTTTTGCTTCATTTTCTCTAAAATCATATTTTTATACTTGAAGACAAAAATATGCAAAATACATTCCTTTAAAGTGTAATATCATTAAAAATGTGTATAAAATGAGCTTGAAATTTACACTGGAATATAAATAATTTTTAAGTGGATCACAGGGCTATATTGGATTCCTGGATATAGATCCCACGAACAAAGTGTTAATTTATGATAGCAGTACTGAAATACAATATTTAAACTTTATAAAACTTACAGGTTAAAAGCACAAGTTGATAATATTTGAAAATGCTAATGAAACTAAATTTAACAAACTATTTTCTAAACTTCAAAGTAAATTTATTAATTCTAAACAAAGCATTATTATTTTTATAATGCAAGATTCAAATTTGAGAAAGCATCATTTCGCTTGCAATGAGTTTATGGTTAGTGAAAGATATAGATAGTTAGAAATTGTATTATGCTAAAATAGAAGCATTCCTATTCTTTACCCTCAGCCGAGTGCATAAAGAACATTGGTTAATCCTATGTTTGGTCTCTAAATCAGTGGTTAAGTTGAGAGGATACTGGCTCCCACTTCCCCCTCTCCCGAGGGCTAACTCTCGCCTTAGTTTCTAAACACTAGGACTGAATTGGGGATTTTAGTCTGTCACCCTTAAAATCTCCAAATCTACACCCAAAAAGTATTTTTCCCTATTTATTTGCACTCAATCCTACAGACTGCCTTCTCATTAATAGAATTGAATGTGATCTCCACTTTGTTGTAGAACTCACAGTCCTTTCGGATCTTATGTTTCACAATAAGTTTTAACATTTCAATTAGCCAGATTGAAAAGTAAATGAAGAACGAAGTGTAAAATCATCAAAAATAATTAACATTTAAGAAGCACATCCAATCTATCTATTCATTTCACCATATCTCATTGCAAGGAGAAAGATAAAGAAATCTAATCAGAATTCATAAAGAAGATACGAGAAAGCATGGATTTTATCTATAAAATGAAATTCATACAAACATAACTTATCTGTCAGTCTTCCCCAAAGCAAATCTCTTTAAGTTCCTTTGATTCTCTTTCTCTTCTTGTAACAACACTCAAAGCATTTTCAAAACAAGGCTCCACAGCTCTTTACAGTGAACTTTCACAAAACCTACAACTCTCTCTCTTGACTTCTCTCACTTAACACCCAGGAACTCCTCTCTTTTGGGCAGTTTTAGTTTTCTAATATTTTATAGGGATGAGTTTCTCAAGAGGTGCCTCGAAAAACCCTTCAAACTGCATCTGAATACGTCGAGTCTAGAAGGAAATCGTGGGTAACTATCACGGGTGTCTTCAACACCTGACTTGGGCGTCGTCAGCTCCAAGCCGTAAATTGTTAATGGAAAGGGAATTTAATAGATTTATGTAGACTATATAGAGAAAGCAACTACATTGGTTTAGTTGGCAGAAAATTTGCAAACCATTAGCTGCTAGTGTTTGGGTTTTAGAGGGCTTAGTGATGTGTGACTCAGCCTAACGGGGCTTTATATATACTTTCAAATGTAAGAATTTAATACCACTGCTAGAAGATTTAATCACTGACATGAGCGCCAAAAACTTGATGTAATTTTACTTATGAAAGAATTTATGAATTTATATTTAGATTTTTATAATTTGTAAAAGTCACAATTTCAAACGCAAGTATACGTATCGTATCAAGTAATACCGGGCTCTAGTGGAGTCTCGGTTATCGATCCCACAGGGAAGATTTTTAGAATATTAAGTAATATTTTTAGATTTTTCAAATTAAAAGTAATTATTATTTTTATTTCTTTTTTAAAGTTTAGATTTTAGATTTAATGAAATTTATACTAAAGGTAAGTAAGCAACACAAAAATAAATATTAATGCAGGTATAAATAAAACAACTTTCTTCTTTTCAACTAATCCAAGATTTTTAGAATAATTATCATTTGTGGAGAATTTAGATTATGGTATTGTGCCAAATAGAAGCATTCATATTCTTTACCCTTTGGTCCAGGCATAAAGAACATTGACTAATCTATAGATCGGTTCAGGATGTTTTATTAGTAGAATGGGTTGATCTAGGCTCACACTACTAGATGTCCAAAGGTGGCTATGGTCGGCCCTACCAGTGACCCGTTCCCTTTCTATAAATCAAATGATTAGAATTTAGTCTGTCACTCTAAAAACTAACTAATTTTGTGCCCAATAAATCATATCTTCCTATTTATTTGCACTTCACCTTGAATAACCCGCATAAAGCTTTCGACTACCTAAGGATTCATGTGATATCTACTAGTTAAGAACTCATCTCCGGATAGGTCTCAAAATTCTTCAACAGGTTTTAACAGTTTAAATGGCCAGTTTAAAAAGTAAACTAAGATCAGGTATTAATGTCATCACAATTTTTATAAATGTTTTATGTTAAATTCTCCAAAAAATTTTAATTATCTTATTATCTTTTCATAGTTGAAAGGAGAAAGATAACTAAATACTCAGAACACATTAAATTCACACAACAAAACATATTTTTAAAACTTTGAACCAAGTTTCAAATACTTATCTGGAATGTTCCTTCAAGTGATCCGCTGACTCCTAGTGACTTCAATGCAATGATGAAAGACTTCAACAACAACAAAACTAATAATCTCACACTTAAAACTCAAAATAAACTAAAAATAAACTCACTAAATAATAAAGAAGGTGGCTTCCTAAAATGATTGAATGACTATATAGTGCTTGGGGACAAAAGGATGCTAGAAGGGGTGAAAGGGGCGATTTTCTCTATAGAATGGGCTCTTATATATAGAGCTCTGAATTTGACCAGGGGTTGCTTAAGGCACCTCTTCAAAATTCATCCAAATACAATGTATCTTTTAGAAGGCAACTGTCACGCCTAGGCACCGAGATCTGGCGCCTAGGCGCCGGACTCCGTGACCAGGTCTTCGCACCTCTTCACTTTGGGTCGCACCTCTTCGTGATTAAAATCATTTCCCTGCGTCCAAATGCATTGTATCACATGTCCTATATATTAGAAGTAACTTCCAGTCTTCTAGAAGCTCTAATAACCGCTTAACATTGTCAAAATAACTGCCCAAAGTTGTAAAAAATCTTGTCTGCGTTTGTATCGAACAGGCGCTTAGGCGCCGGATTCTGGCGCCTAGGTGCCAGTCCTACAATTTCGACAACTTTGCTCTTTTAACTCCATTTTGCTTCTTTTTGCTCCTTTTTCCTTCTTGAACTCTTTTTTTATCACCTACATCCAAAAACATAAAAATACCTTTCATTAATGCATAATATCCTTAAGAATTGAATCATAAATAAGGCATAAAAATGGGTATTTTTAAAATGGATCACTTAGTCACATCAATAGTGTTAATCTCTGCAAATTGTGGATTAAGTTTAGATAGCATAACTCCCTATGGGCCAAATTATGTTTGGTAAATACTGTAAAGGCTCCCACCCCTCTTTGGTTAATAGAAGGTTGGGGGATTCTAAACTCTGGGTTAATTTACTTAAGATCAGAATCAAAGCTGAAGACTTATTTGTTTGGGAGCTTGGTGAAGGGCAGGTTAATTTTTGGCTGTACAACTGGCTTAAGGATAGTAAGCTCTACAAGGATGAGGTCAGCAATGTCAATACAAGTATGCTTGTGGTAGACTGTTGAAGTGAGGGTCACTGGGATGTATCTCTTATACTAGATACCATTTCCCCCAATCTTATTGCTGATATCCCAAAGACCCCTATCAGTAACGTTAGACAAGATAAGATCTATTTGAAGAAGGTTAAAACCCAATCTGCTTCTGCTTTTATTTATCATTCCTTGTTCAATTGGGAGCCTCAGATTTGGGGTCCCATAATTTGGAACAAGTTTCTTACACCCTCCATGTCCTTCTTCATTTGGAGACTATTTCATAAGATACTCCCCACGAATGATATTCTGAAGCCTAAGGGTCTCAGGGGACCTTCCAGATGTATTCTGTGCCATATTGAGGAGGAGTATCTAGATCATCTGTTCTTCCATTGTAGATTTCTTCAGCAAGTATGGTTCAAGTTTCTTAGATAACTATCTATTTCTACCATCAACCTCAATTGGTCTTCATTTCTCTTGGATTGGTCTGTATGACATTCCCATAAGCTCTTCACTATCTTTGGGAGTGTGGCTTGGTTTATTTGGTTGGCAAGGAATCAACTCAAATTTGAAAATGTGTCTTTATCTCTAAATCAAGTGGTCAGTCACCGTATGAGCTTTCTGTCCAAAATAATTCAACATAAGGGCTTCCCAAATATGTTGAAGGAGATTACTGATTATTTGGCCCCTAAGATGATCTCCTTGGTTCATTGGTAAAAACTTATGGCCCCTTGGTTGAAGGAAAATAATGATGGCAGCTTTTATAAAGGTTGTCTGGGGTTAATGGGGTATTTAGAGACCACTCTGGTAGATGTCTACTGCATTTTCAGTCTCCTGTGATTGCTTCAGATGCTTTGAAAGCTGAAGACATTACTGTATTTTGGGCTATTAAGATCTCTCTCCAATGCCACATCTAGTATCTCATTATTGAATCAGATTCTGAACTGCTGTTAAAATCTCTTAGGGGTCAATGCTCCCCAACTTTGCAGATTCTTCAATGGATCACAAGAATCAATAGCCTTTCTCTGAAACTTGATATCAAGTATAATTTTGTTGCTAGAGAGGGTAATATGCCTGCTAATTGGTTAGCTAAAATAGGCACATGTAATCAATCTATTGTAATAAATAGAACCCCCTCCCCCCACTCTCTCTTTTGTTACATGGGGACAGTCTCAATCTCCCCTTCATTAGAATTTGTAAACCTTTAAATGGTTGAATGAAATTTGCTTCCTAGGTGCCTCCTTGGGTAACTAAGGTTTTGAAAGAAAAAAATACATATATACATATATACATATATACATATATATATATATATATATATATATATATATATATATATTAAAACCGATAAAACTTTATTAATCAATGTCTAGCACATCTGATTTGAGGAATGCTAAGCAAATCCCCATTCAATAAAGATCTAAAAAAAGAAGAAATAGAAGATGAACTTGAATAAAAACTACATAAGATATTTTTAAAAGATGAAGCCTCCTTAGCAAGCCAGTTTGCTGGTTGATTTCCTTCACGATGAATATGATTCCAACGAATGTATAAGGAAGAGGAAATTTGCATAATTTTGTTAATCCAGATTTGAAGATACTAAGGAGCATCAGCGGTTTTTGTCAAAATCTGTAGCAATTCTAAAGAGTCCATCTCAATTTCCAAGTTAGAATAATGATTCAAATGACCAATTTTAATGGCCCAATAAACTGCTAAAGCTTCAACCTCAATTGCAAAAGAAACCATAATAGGGGAGGAAAAATACCATAGACAGGTCCCTTTTGTATTTCTACATAAACCTCCAATACCACTAATATCAATTCTATAACTTCCATCTGTATTAATTTTAACCCAAGGAGGAGAAGGCTGCTTCCAAAGAATTAAATGATCTTTCTTCTCTAAAGAAGTTGGCTGTGAAGGATTCAACATATTGATCTTGTTAAGATAAGTTAAACAATTCCTTGTAATAATAGCAGCAGTGGGAGATAAACCTTGATGAATTGCATTATTTTGAGCCATCATATGAACCAGAATATGATAAAAGGTAGATAATAATTTGATGACGATTTCCAATCTTGCCAACAAGCATCTATGCTAACCCATGTAAGAAAATGATTCTCGAATTTCAGTTACATTAATAACATTAGCCCAAACAGCTTGGACAAGAGAGCACTGAATAAATAAATGAGAAATTGTTTCTTCATCCATATGGCATAAATAACATCTTGAAAGAACACTTAATCCTTTTAATTTTAAGATATCATCAACAGGAAGCAGTTTATGAAATAAACGCCAGTAAAAGAAGGACATAGAAGGAGTTATGTATTTGTTTCATATATATTCTCCCTAATCAGTTTTTGGCCAGAAAAATAAAGTATAATATATATATATATATATATATATATATATATATATATATATATATATATATATATATATATATATATATATATTGTCAAACTTTGATGCTTAGGATTTTTAGGTAGCGACTTCATCGGCTTTTGTTGGATTAATTGGAACTTCAAGAATTCTTTGCTGCATCTCTTTATTAACAACAGAAGATAAAATATCACAATCCCAAGCATTATTCCTCCAAAGAATCAGAAAATTTCGAGATATGACTTTTCTTCACACAATAATCATTAAGAGATTCATTGAATAACCAGTTATCCAACCAAAAATGAAGCTGACCATTACCAATTTCCCATGTAAAGAGATCTTCAGCTATAGTTTTTAACTTCAGTAACTCCTTCCATGTTTTGGAATCTTCAACTTTTGGAAGTACTTGAATAGGATGTACATTTAGAAAATACTTTCCTTGCATAAATTTAACCCGTAGTGAATACTGCATTCTGATTTTTATCCATTGCTTACAGTAGAAGATGGTACTTAGATGATTAAAACTCTTAAAACCCAATCCACCACAAGATGTTTGCTTACATAATTTTTCCCAGCACATCCAATGTGATTGCTTAACTTGACCTTCCCAAAGGAATTTATTAAAAATAATGGAAAGCATTTTTTGAGTACTTTTTTTCATTTTTTGAGTACTTTTTTACATATATATCTCTGTGTCTGTGTGTGTGTGTGTGTGTGTGTGTGTGTATGTGTGTGTATGTCCGTATATACATACATACATACATACATACATACATACATACATATATATATATATATATATATATATATATATATATATATATATATATATATATATATATATATATATATACGTGTGTGTGTGTGTGTGTGTGTGTGTGTGTGTGTGTGTGTGTCTATATATATATATATATATATATATATACATATATATATTTAGACATATATGTATATATGTATATATGTATTTTTTTCTTTATAGACATATATATATATATATATATATATATATATATATTTATATATACATATATAGACATATATATATACATATATATATATATATATATATATATATATATATATATTATTTATTTAAAAGAAAGGTGCTTCTATTCCCTCACAAAAAAACTTTAGGTTACAAGTCTGAGATGGGGCACTTGAGTCTGAGATAGGGCACTTGCAGGAGGTCCCCATGAAGCAAGAAAGTGACGGGGGGGGGGGGGATGAAACAAAAACTACTTTAGAGGTCAGACCCTGCTTTGCAAGCCAGTGAGTAGGTTTGTTACCTTCCCTGTAAATAAAATAAAAAACATACATTGACTAAATTCATGAGTTGTCTGATTTTATAAATCTAGATGTTGTGGTGCCAAGCTGACAAATCCGTTTGCTCCATAAGCTGGAGCAGAATAGCAGAATCCACTTCCACCCACAATGTGACCCAAGAGGCTCTTAAGGCAAACCTAAGGGCCCAATAAATAACCACCAATTCAGCTTCCAGAGCATCCACCACCACCACTGAGGTCTGGAAGAACAATAAGCACTGCCCAATGGAGTTTCTGAAAACCCCTCCAATTTCAACTGCTCTATCCAAGAAACTCCCATCAGTGTTAATTTTGATTGTGGAAGGCATAGGAAGTTTCCAAACTACAGCATAGACCCTCTGGGAGGCAGTCTGTCCAACAAGACGGTGAGTAAGAATGTTAGGGAAGGATTTATACTGAATTAACTTTTGTATAAACGCATTGCAGTGGCTCACTACAGATGCCACCGCACAAGGTTTTCCCTGATACTTAATCTGGTTCCTAGCCATCCAAAGGAACCAAGTAACAATCAAAGGGACCACTCTTATCTTGGTAGAGAACCAATGATTCCAGCAAGTATAAATAAAATCCCACTTGAACTCCTCCTTTTGAATAGATAATTTATTCAATAAATTATGCCATACTTGTTGAGAAAACTGACACCCAATGAGGAGATGGGTCATCGATTCCTCCTCCTTAGAACAAAGCCAGCATCACGATTAGCCTCTAAGTCCCTTAAGCTTTAGTATATCATTAGTAGGAATGAGCTTCAGAAAAACTCTCAAGCAAAAGAAGGACATGGATGGTGACAGATGTTTAGTCCATATCACCTTTCCCCATGGAATCTTATCCCAAGTGAAACATTTGGCATAGACAGCTTTGGTAAGGCTCTGGCAGTAGTGGGTTTGCCAACAGATTTTTTTAGGTCTACCTCTATCAAAAGGGAGACTGCTAACTTTCTGCACTGAAGGACCCTGAAGAAAGGACTGAAGAAATGAAGTCAGCCAATTACTGCTAGACCAACAATCAGCAACTCTGAGATTGAGGTTTAGAGGTGCACTGCCAGGGAGAAACCACTCCTTGGGGCATCAATTATCCAACCAAAAATGGATTTCCCCACAGCCTAAATCCCAAAGGAATAAATCTTCAGCAAAACTTCTAACCTGATGCATTTTAACCCACAATTTGGAGTCCCCCAGTTTTCTGACAACCTGTGAGGGATGGGGATCTTTGCAATACTTACCCAAAATGAATCTTTCCCATAAGGAGGATTGTGATCTGAACTTAATCCAGAGCTTACAATGATTAACCAGTTGTAGCTGTAGAATGCCCTTAAAACCCAGGCCCCCAGCCATAGTGGGCTTAGCTACTTTCTGCCAGGAAGTACAATGCCTCTGCTGTCTTTGTTCAGACCACAAGAACCTGTTGAAAGCCCTTTCCAACTGAGTTTGAGTGCTTTTTTTCATGGTAGCCATTTGGAGAATGTAAGAAGGGAACGTTGTGAGAATACTTTTGAGGATGGTGATTCTGCCACCATTGGAGAGAAAAAAACTAGGTCCAACATGAAAGGTAGCTGTGAATTTTGTTGAGGATTTCATTAAATTGGCATTTCTTGGCTCTACCTATAATAAGCTGTACACCAAGGTACTTCATAGGGATCTGGGTGTGGGTGAAGCCAGTATATTCTAAAGCCCATCGTCCGGTATGTGGATGCAATTTTTTGGAGAACGACGAGTTGACATTTAGCGAGATTGAAAACCATCCCGAAGTTGATTCAAAAACATGCAGACAATGACAAACCCTCTTTATAGCATTCTTGTGGGCGTTGGAGAAGATCAGGATGTCACCAGCATACACCACATGAGACACTGTCAAATTTGATCTATGTTTATAACAATTGTAACCATAAGACATAAAAATTTTGTTAAGCAATCTGGACAGATAATCCATGGCAAGGATAAAAATAGTTGGTGATAATGGATCCCCTTGTTTCAGTCCTCTAGAAGCTGTGAAACACCCCCATGCTGGGCCATTGATCAATACATAGTTAGTGTTAGAGAGGAGCCATCTGTGGATGAGAGAACAAAAGTTGTTATTAAAACTTCTTGCAGCAAGGGTGTCAAGGATGAACTGCCAATAAATAGTGTCATAAGCCTTCTTGATATCTAGCTTGTAGATTATGTTGCCACCTCTACAAGGCTTATCTAAATCTAGAAGTAGTTCTTGAGCAAGCAAAACATTGTCAGAAATAGACCTGCCCTTCACAAAAGCCATTTGATTAACATTAATCAAATGTTCCAGATGTAGCTGTAACCTGCCCACCAGAATTTTGCTAATGAGCTTGCTGAGAATTGTGGTCAAACTTATGGGCCTAAAATGATCCCATTTCTGCTGTATTTGATTCTTGGGAACCAACACAATATTAGTAGCACTAAAATAAGAGGGGATGTCATTACCTTGGAAGAAACTACAGACAGCAGGTACCACATCCATTTTAATTACTGCCCAAGCTTTTTTTGTAAAAGTCTGCAGTATACCCATCTAGCCCAGCTGCCTTGGAGCTGTCAATGGACTGAAGTGCAGTCCAGATCTCCTGTTCAGAAGGGACCTCAGTAAGGCTTAGAGTTTGACAATAGGAAAGTCCCTCAGCAAAAATTGAATTGTCAATGATGTACAGTTCATAGAAGTCTTTGAAGCAATTTGTTGAAAGTGCTGTATAGCATCAAAGGTAATGGCTTCAGTGGTTTTCAGCCAGCTACCCTCCTCCCCTTGGATTGAATGAATAGTATTGCATTTTCTGCTATACTTTATGTAAGAGTGGTAAAATTTTGTGTTTCTATCCCCATCAGTGAAAATGTTGACGGAGGCCTTCTGCTTCAAGCACAGTTCATATCTTTCAATATATATAGTTAAAGCAAACGATTCTTTATTAAGTTCTAGAGAATTTTTTGCATATGAGATCAAGAATCTTGATCAAATCCCCATGTAAAAGAGAGCTAAAAACTTGAAAAAAAGAAGAACTAAAATTAGAAGAAGAGTAATTACTACAACTTATTTCATTAGAAGAAGAAGCTAAAGTGGCAAGCCAATTTGCAGGTTGATTCCATTCTTTATAAATTTGACTCCAAATCATAGATTTAGAAGAAGAGAGATTGATGATCTTATTAATCCAAATCTATAGATTCCATGAAGCAGCAGTTTTCCCAAGCAAGATTTGTAGCAAAATTTAGTGAATCCATTTCCATATGAATAAAACAATGATTATGCATAAGAGCAGCTTTAGTCCCCAGAAGATAGCAATTGCTTCAGCCTCAAAAACACTTGTAGGCGAATTTTCATATTTTAAATTTAATTTATTTATAATTTGAAAAGTAGCATTTGATTTTGAATATAATTTTAAGCTTAGAAAATTTAAAATATGAAATCAAACCGATCTCACATCCCGAATAGTTTATATAAACGAGCACCACACAACAAACCATGTATCTATCCCGAAGAATAGACACACTGCCTGATGATGGGGCTCGATTAAATAAACTAGAAGATTTGTAACATCCGTTTGGTTTGCGAATCAATTTTATAAGCCGACAAGTTCCCCTGCTTAATATAAATGAATTAAGCAGGGTTTATATTACCTGGGTTCTTAAAGTTCCCTATAAGGGCAAGCCCCTATAGTTAATTACATCTTAAATGTCCGAAGACACTTAAGAAAACTGTCGATAATGATCAGTGGTTTTGTTCTCAAGAATTTCAAAGTTTAACGTTTTCAAACAATTGGTTTTTAAAAATTTCAATTGGGAATGGATCAAATTTGGAACAGTTATTTTTGGAATTCAATGGAGGAGAAGTAGGAGATGTCACGGACCCGATGTGAACTTCGGTGACTTCCCAACTATCCTATCGTTTGGCTTTGATTCGAGAAAATTATTTAATGTTTCAATCCTGTCAGTTTTAGTTAATTAGGACTTGTATTTGTATGATAAAATCATACAAATAGCTTCAAAGATGTGAGGGCTTATGTCGTACCAAACGACTACCTCGGAATCCTAAGACTGGTTAGGACTTAATTTACATAACATGATTATGCAAATGCCTAATAAAGAGTTGAGGACTTATGTTTCACTAGGCAAACTACCTCAAAATCCTATAATTTAGTTGTTAATTCTAAGAATGGTTTTGTTGATGTAGATTCCAGTTTTGCTGCCAACGATGGCCGTGCTGCCCACTATGCTCCAAGCTCCTTGTTGTTGCAGAGTTTTAGTTTTAGAAGGTGAAAATCAGGGGATGAGAAAAGTGTCTTGGTTTAGGGAAATTTTAAAGTCCAAATGTCTTTAGTGTTTTAATTAAGACAAATCTTAAAGTTGATTAAACAGAACCGATTAAGATCCCACGGTTCCGTCATCCCGACACTGTTATTTTCATCGAATTCACTTAGTCCAGATGAATTTGCCAAACTCAACTGAATGAGTTCCACACCTTCATTTAGACCGTGGGAAATCCCGTTAGCTACATGTGGGTTACATCATCCGAGGTATTCCCGATCATTCAATGAGACATTTTAATTTAGTTAAAGTTGTGGTTTTGCTGTTCTGTTTGTGATTAAATTTTGAGTTGTTTTATATTTTAGATGTTGTGGCAGTGAATTTTATCTTGTTGTGACTTTTAATTTAGTTTTGGGTTTCAGTTTTGTGGCTATCCTAAATGTTTCAGTTTTCATGCAACAATCTTGTTTAACATGCAAGAAAGGTAAAGCGCAGTACATGTAAGTAATTTGCAATAAAATAAAAGCGTACCTTCTCGTCATTTCCAAGCTACACTTAAAACACATGTTAAGAGCATTTAAATGTTTATTACAAATACCTAGGTAAAGCTAAGGTAAGGTTTGGGTTGTCTACCGAAATCCTAGTCCTATTGCTAGTCAATTCCTATGACGTCTAGGTTCTTGTATTTTGTTAAGGATGATTTTATTCATCAAAGAACAATTAAGTTCAGTTGTTCTTCTAAAACTACCCATCATATTGAGAAAGTGTTTAGGACGAGTCCTAAACATCTTTTCAATATTTTTGGGATTATTTTTGAGTCCAAATGAGTTTTATTGCACAGGTGAATTAATCATCCAAAAATTTAGTTTAGTTTGTTTCTTGCTCAGTGAATTAGGATGTTTGATTATCCTATAAGTAAAGTGACATTTCACTTGATGCTTTACTTAAGAGTTATAATAATGAAAACCTTTAGGGGGCAAATCAATTTGTTAAAGAATTTAATGATTTAAAATTAGAATTGGTGATTTAAAGTGATTTAATTTAGTCATAAAATTTTAATAAATTTAAGTTTGGAATAGTGTTCAAATTATTTTAAATTTAGTTTAAATCTTTAAACACATTTTTTTATTATCTTAATGTTTCAGATTAATTTTTATGTTTTAAATTTACTTAGAAGTGTTTGAATTATTCATATATTTTTGATGGTTTGATTTAGGTTAATTATGATATTTTAGGTTAGTTTTGATTAGCTTAATTTGTTTTATATGCTTAATTATGAATTGTTTTAATATTATATAATATTTCAAATTTGCTTTAAGTTTATTATTAAGTGATGTTGAATTAATTTTTAAATTTAATTTAATTTAATTGTTAAATCACTTAATATTTTAAATATTAATTTAATTAAAGGTTATTTTCTTTTTAATCATTTAAATATTAATTTCAATTATCACTTTGAATTTAATTAAAAGTTAAATATTATTAAAGTAATTCATTTAGGGATTTTAGTTTAAGTTATTATAGTCTCTCTAAATTATATCCCCATTTAATAATCCAAATTCTTTTAATTATTCTTCCAAAATTCAAATTATTTAATTGATTAAGGTTTCATTTTTTTGGTTTATTAGAAGTGATCAATGAGTTTCTACCCTTTTATTTTTTCGAAGTTTCAATCATCTAAGAAAGAATTAGGATCAAATATTATACCCCCCCCCAATTTTGATCAAACCTAAAATTTTAATTAGGGGTTAAAATTCTTAATTATTAATATGCCCCTTTTGAACTTAATTATTTCATAACTCATCAAATTGAGCTCAAATGAGCTTGAAATTTTTAAGTCACTTCACTCATATGTCAATTAAAACATTAGAGGAGAAAATGTGATTTTTTTCTGAATTTAATTTAATTTATATATTTATTTTGATGAAAAATAGGGATTTTCAATTGAAATTCAACAACATGACCAAGGTAAGGTTTATGTTCTTAAGAAATTTATGGGATGTTGCTAATGACCAGAGGACCACTTGGACCAATTTTGGTGATTTTTTTAATTATATTTTATTTATTGTAATTATTTTGAGTTTTAGAGTGTTAATTAATTATAAAATAAAATAAAGGTTGAAAATTAAGTTTTATATTTTTCTTAAATCCCTCTGACCTCAAGGAGTTCAGAGAAGCAAATTTTATATTTTCCTGTTTTTTCTTTGATTTATTAGAATTAATTTAGTGAAAATGTTGGAAAATTCATTTTTTAATTCAAAAATTGTTTTAAGGTTTTAAAATTCAATATCTTTACTTTGAGACTTGGAAAAAATATTTGGTTTATTCCTAAGTGATTAGGAGTCAAAATATGATATTTTTATGATTTTTAATATTTTTGTGATTTTTATTATTTTTTTAGTTATTAAAATATTAAAATAAGGTGAAAAATGAAGATTTTTGAAAAATTCCAATTTTTATTTTCTTAGACTCCTCTGATACCAGAGAAGTCCCAAAACCAATTTGGTAAATTTTTAAAATGTATTTTTGGAGTTATGAATTTTTAAAGTTTAATTTTACTCATGTGACTTAATTAATCCATTTAGTAGGGTTAAACATTTCCAATTGATTCCAAAATTTTATGTGAGGTCCCTCTGATCCTAAAAATCAGTGGATAATTGTTTTCAAGTTCTTTTAATGTGTGGTTAACCCTAATTAATTAAAGTTTAGTTTTGAGTAATTAAGCCAATTAGGGTTATTCTTAATGAATTAACTCAAAACATAATTATCCTAGGGTCGTCTGGTCCTAAGGAACTTCCCCAAATTTTTCTAAGATTTTCTAAGCAATATGTTAATTAATGGAATCGAAATACCAAAAACAGTGACATAAACTTGAAAAATACATAACCTGCCATAGAGATGGCCTCTGACCTTGAAAAATTTAGGGAATCTTCCTAAGATCAGAGGCTTGAAAAGCCCTATGGTCTCATGCCATGGTGAATTGTCTATGGAAATGGAGAATTAAAATAATGAAATGAGTAAATAATTAATTAAAAATAAAATACTCATTAAATTAACTGAATTCTTTTTCCACATTATTCTCCTTTGTTCACTGAGAAAGGGGGTATTTTTAGTTTATTTTTATGATTTTTCTACACAAAGATATGGATTTTCTAAGTTCTGGGTATTTAATTAAATAAAAAAAATCCATATTTATCTACTTATCCACGCGGCGCCGACTCATCCTCGGTAGCTCCGAAAGCCCATGCCTCGCCTCCCTGTTCGACGCCGCCATCTGACTCAGCGCTCTGAGGGCCCGCTGTTCACGTACCGTTCTCTGGTCCGACGCAATCTGAGCCGTCCACTCAATACACGCATGATTGGACGACGCCTGGTCATCGTTTACGACTGGTGTGCACCCGTGACCGTCCACACTAAAACCCTATGATCTCTCTCACTTCTCAACGGATTTTCGTGTTCTTATACTCTATGGATTCGTCTTGAAGAGACGAACACATCCATACGGTTTACATGCATTGAAATCAACTCAAATGAAATAAAGAATCGATGGAAGCTCTCAGGGAGGAGGAGTGTCCATACCTTGGTTCAGGAGGTTAGGCTTCAACTGAATGTGCTCGGCACGTTCGTTGGAGCTGGAGGAGCCTGGGGATGAAGCCTCTGGCCCTGTCGAATTATCTAAGTGCAACTTCCACCAAGCCCGATTTCAAAGCTTGGCCGATAGATAGAATGGCTGGCCTGGTGAGGGGGCTTCCACTGGGGAACTCCTTCTCTTGGTCCTATGCCTGTATGGGTGAGTTTAATTTGATTTTGGTGGAGGTTCCGGGGATGTCCTGTTCGGGCCGAGAATCGAGCTCCAAAATCGAGCTCAATCAATGGGGTTTAGGGCAGGAGAACAGTGGGGATAGATTGCTCTTGGCTAGGGGAAGCTCTGTGAGGAGTTTGGAGGAATTCTGTGAAGGTTGATTTCAGCCAACCTTTTGGCCGAGAGGGGATGGATTGTTTAAATAGTCATGGCCAGGGCCTCCTAGGGGGGTTTAATGGCTGGGATTAGCTGCCTAGGGGAGGAGATGATGAGCTGTGGTGACCAATTGGTGTGGGGCAGCTCAACAGGTGAGATTTGAATTTTTGGCTCATTCCAAGCTCCTCGGCCATGGTTTTTTCCGGCGGCCTGGTGGCTAGCCGGCCTGGGTCAGGTCACCATCTGACTTAGGGGAGTCAGGGCTGGGTTTTGGTGCAGTCAATTGGCTTTGGACAAGTGTCTAAGGTTTGATTTAAATGGAAAGGGGGGAGGCTAATTTTGGCTTGATTTGGTCCAAGGCATGGTTTAGGCTAGGTGCACCTCCCCAAGGCTTGACTTTGGGCTCGGAGGAATCATTTGGGTCAACCAAGAGAGAGTGGTGAGGTCTCTTTCCATGGTGAGGTGGCTAAGCTTGGTTTAGAGTGTGACATGAATATGGTTAAAAGGGCTTAATGAAGGATTAGGAAAGAATCCCCTCTTCTTGCCATTAATTGCTTCATGAGGTGGAAAGTGGCTTCCATGTGGCTTGTACTTGGCTCAATGGCTCACATTTGGCTTGGAAAAGGTTTGGTCAATTTCATAAAAATGGATTTTAAGGATTTTGGATATTTTAGTGGAAATTTGGATGAAGCTTCATTTAGAATTATTTGATCATTTTTTTAGGACTTAGGGATGATTTTAATTGAATGCATGATGAAAAAGAGTGTCATATGGACTTTGGATGAATTTTTTGGGCTTTTGGATTTGGTGGAAGTGGGCTTTTAGAATGGTTTAAGAAAGTGGGTCTTTAGGTTTAAAAACAAATTGGTGGATGGAAATTTTGAGAAATATTGGGCCAAAAAAATGTTGGATTTAGTTTATGGATGTGTCATGAGTGATTTGAAACAAATTTGAGGTGATTTGGAGTTCAATTGGGTTTGATTTGGGACTTTTTGGTAAAGGGGGCAAAGTGGGTCAAATTGGGCTAACTTGGGCTAAGGTTGGGCTAATGTTAGATTTGATGTAAAATTAATGTTGAGAAATGTTTATGGGAGTGTCACAAGGAGTTTTCAACTTTGGTTGGGCTTTGATTTTGGGATTTGGGCCCATTTGGGTTCATGGTGGGTTTAGGCCAAAATTGGGGATTTTGGTTTTGGGTTAGGTTTGGGTGGAGTTTGGGTTCAAATTTGGGGCAAATCTAGTTAGTGTTTTGTTTATGGGGATGTTAGGAAGGTTTAGGAAAAGATTTGGGGCTAATTGGAGTTGAGTTGGGTTAGTTTGGGCTAAGTTTAGGTTATGGGCCAAAATTGAGCTTTAAGCTTCAAATTGGAATTGGATCCAAATGTTCATCAAATTGGGCTTGTATTTGGTCTAAATTGATATTGGGGATATTGAATTTAAGTTTATAATTGGATTGGATGAAAATTGAGGTCAATTGGGTTGATTTGGTTTGACATTGGGTCCACTTGGGTTAAAAATGGGTCAAATTGGGGGTTTTGGTGAAAGTGGGCTAAATTGACCAAATTAGCTTATGATGTAGTTGAACAAAATGAAATTGATAATATTTGGGATTTTTTGGAATTTTCTGGGAATTTTTGGAATTTATGGATGTTTTGGGTTAAAAGGGTATTTTGAGTATTTTGAGGGTATTTTGGGGTATTTTTGGAATTTTTGGTATATTTGGCCAAGGATGATCAATTTAAATAGTGGGAAATGTTTAGTATTAGTTTTGAGGAATTTTGGGTAATTTAGGTGATTTTTACAAATTTGGGTGGTTTCAAGGGTACTTGGTAGGTTTGGTGGGTGTAGGGTCCCCGGGTCAAAATTTGAAATTTTGGAAAAATGAAGATTGATCAAGTTTGAATAGAATGGAATTCACTTTGGTTGATTCACGAAGCCATATTAAGCCCATAAGAGCCATGAGAGGACTCATTTAAGGCATTCACTATGTTGTTCCTAACCCTCTTAGCCAAGGGTATAGGGGTTAAGGTCCATCCATATGAATTACCTACATGAGTCAGGAAGTCAAGCTAGGTATGAATGGTTTTAGGATTTAAAATGTGTGTGAAAGTGTAATGTGTGCAGGTCAACCCTCACTGGACCGTGCCACCCAGGGTAGTCCTAAGGCCAAAGAGTCCTATAGGGAACTCATTCTTTAAACCTCCACATTTGATCTTAACCCTCCAAGTGACTTAGGGGTTTACAATCAAACTTATGGGGTTTGCAGGGAGTTAAGAGGTGTTTAAATTTCTAAGTGGTAGGTTCTATTTCTAGTCCTCTAAGATAGTCAAAGGGAAAGCCTAAGGCTAGATCCTAAGTACTAAAGAGAGAGAAGAGAAAAGACCTCATAAAAAATGAGGTCAACAACACTATTAGCAAAAACTGGAGCTCAAAAATACCACAAACAATGTCCTCTATAATCCCTACAAAGACCTCCAATAACAACAACAAAAGATTTGAAACTTCCATCAGTATTTATTTTCAGCCAAGGAGTTTTAGGTGACCTCCATAGGATCAACTGAAATCTGCTACTAGAGGATTTGTCCTGATGATTGATATATTTCCTTATCTTATAGATAAGATAAGCAATTCTTGACAATAGATTGGATAGAAAAACCTTTGTTATTAAAAAAACATCATTTCTGGTCAACTAAGTGAACCAAAAAATAATGAAAGGAAGATAAAAATTTGTTGTATTCTTCCAATCCTGCCAACATGATTCAATATTGACCCATAAGCAAAATTTGGAGCTGATTCCATTAAAATGCAAAACAGACTTCCAAAATTCCTAAACAGCCAAACAATTCAAAAATAGATGATTAACGGATTCTTCATTAGAAAAACAGAAGTGACAAATAGAAGGTCCACGGATTCCTTTAAGCTTTAAAATGACATCAATTGGCAGAAATTTTCTAAATACTCTCCAATTTATCTTAGGTCAATCAAAACATGAATGATAAATGTATTTAGATAGACTTTGATTTTGAGAGGTTTTAGTAATCAATTTATCCTTCTTTCAAAGGCTGAATAGGAATAGATAAAATCTTACTATAGTCTCCTTTTTAACATAATCTATAAATTTGGATATATCACAGTTAAAATTGCTCCAGCAATCAACAACTTTATGAATGGTAGAAGAAGGGTTATATTGATCTTTTGGAGAATCATGAAAAAGCCAATTGTCTAACCAAAATCAATTTGTCCTTTCCCTACTTTCCAAACAAACATATTTTCAGCTTGAGCTCTTACATTTAGCAATTGTCTACAAGTCTTTGAATCACCAATCTTAATCTCAACCAAAGAAGGATGAACATTTTGACAATACTTACCATGCATAAATTTGGCCCAAAGAGAATGATTTGTTCTAATTTTAACCCACTGTTTACAAAAAAATGAGAAGCTTTAACGCTAAAAACTTTTAAATCCGAGTCCTCCATTTACAAAAGGTTTACACAATTTATCCCAATTAGTCCAATGCATTTGCTTTTGCTGTCCTTCCTATAAAAAATTATTGAAAAAAATAGATAGCATTTTCTGAGTGCTTTTCTTCATTGCAACCATTTGAAGGATATAAATGGGGAAAGTTATTAAGACACCCTTAAGAAGAGTAATTCTTCCACCATTAAAGAGGAATGTATTAGTCCAACATTGAATTTGAGAAGATATCTTAGCAACCACATCATCATAATGAGAAAGTCTTCTCCTTCCTTTAATTAAAGGAAACCCCAAATACTTAAGAGGATAAAGAACTTCTTTAAATCCTATAAAATCATAAATCCATTTCTTTATATGAATATTAACCTTGGAACTTGCTAGAAATTGACTTTTAACTTTATTAAAGGACATCCCAGAAACTTCTTCAAAGTTAGCCAAAACCTTCATCAAGCATTTAATGGAGGTTTTACTGCCATTGGAAAAAAACAATGACATCATCTGCATATGCAAGATGACTGACCATTTGATTAGATCTGTGCTGATATTGAGTATAAGGATGAGTTTGTTGTGCTTGATTCATCATTCTAGATAAATAATCAAAGGCTAAAATGAATATGTAAGGAGACAATGGATCACCTTGCTTAATTCCTCTCCCAGCTTAGATATATATATATATATATATAGTAAAAGAGCACAAAGGTTCTCATTTTATTCCACACAAATAAAAATACAATCCCGTGAAAGAGGTCCCACCCACACACCCTACAAGAAAAGAAAATAAAAAATGGATCCTCTTTCCAAAAAAAACAAAAAATACAACTCAACACACCCAAGACACGGAAAAACACAACAAAAAATAAATTAAGAATCTAAAACATCCAATAAATCCACAGGTAAGCAGTTAGAAATAAAAAGGAGCAAGTAACATAGATCCCGACTTTATAGTCCAGTCGGCAACCTGACTTCCATCTCTCCTGGTATGAGACCACAAAATATTAAGTTCAGTATCCAGACTTCTAATTCTTCTAACTTGTAAATGAATACTCCAATGCCACAATTTATTAAACCTGCAAACATTCCAAAGAATAAGAGAATCCACTTACATAATGATATTAATCCAACCCATCTTCTTAGCAATCAAAAATGCAAAAACAACAGCATCAGCCTCAACAAAAATAAGAGAAACAGGTAAAGAAGGAGCAGCAAACTAGTAAAGCACATTGTCATTCCAGTTTCTGCACACACCTCAAATACCAGGAGAATTCGGTTTCCAACACCCATCAAAATTAATCTTAAAGAATGGAACAGGAGGTTTAGTCCAACCTAGCTTCAAACAAAAGCTATGAGGACTCTTAAACATAATAACGAGAGAAGTAGCAATAGAAAGCATATAATTATTACCTTTAATCTTAACAGAATTGTAAGATAAACTTTTAGTAACATAAGAGCAAATATGGCAAAAAAAAATGTTGAACATTACAAGGTTCCCCTTTATGACTACTAGCATTTCTGGAAGTCCGAATAAATCAAAAAACAATAGAAGGTAGAATAGTTAAAAATTCATGCCCTTTATTATTCCAATCACCAAAAAACAACATTGAGAGAATTATATCTATAAAAAACCTCATCTCTACCACAGAGGTTAAAAATAAGCTCCCAAATACCAGTGGCAACAGTACAAAAGCTATAGATATGCATAATAAACTCCTCCTCTTTATGACAAAGATAGCACATGGAAATAAATCTTAATCCTTTAAGTTTAAGAATATCATCCGTGGGAACACAATTGTTAAATATACGCCAAATAAAGAAAGAAATAGAGGGCTTAACCCATTTGTTCCAATTCCAAGCCATATCCATAACCTGAACGGTAAGATCTCTAGAAGCAAAGGTCTTGGTAATGGAGTCACCAATTTTACCTTTAATCATAGGCACATCATTCTTATCAGCCATAATAGGAATGTTAAAAATGAAAAAAAACATCAGTATCATTAACAACACTATAAAGCAAAGGTAAACTCCAAGAAGAATCTACCCAAAAATCATTAACTTTAACATTGATATCTTGAGGACCACAATAAAAATTCCCCAGAGAACTATTGCCAATGTAATCATCAAACCAAAAAGAAACATTACCCTTTCCCACCTCCCAACAAAGCAAATCCTCTATATTGGAGGAAATTTTAAGCATTTCCTTCTAAATAAATGAATCAAACTTCGAAGGAGAAAAAAACAGGGATGGGAAGAGGATTAGTATTTAGCATTTAGTAGAGAAGCCCATATAGAAGAGTTTTTATGAAAATGAAACCAATGTTTCATAAAGTTAAACTTAATATAATCAGTAAGCCTATGAAAACCTAAACAACCTTTTTCAACAGGTTTACAAAGCTTATCCCAACTCCTCCAATGAATACTCTTCTTGCCATAACCGTCCAAAAGAAAACAGTTAAATAAATGCTCCAACTGCTTAATAATACCCAAAGGCATGTTCATAACCTGAAGAATATAAATAGGAAGAGAGGTAATGATACTCTTTAAAAGAGTAACACGCCCCCCAAAAGAAAGAAATTTATTCTCCCAGGATAAAAGCCTCAATTTAATCTTATCAAGCAAATCATAAAAAGGACAAATCCTTCAATGCTTCTTATCTAAAATGAACCCCAAATACTTAACAGGCAGATTGGCTTTATTACAAAGAGTAAAATCAGCAATCCAATTCTTCTTAGCACTAGTAACATGCTTGGAACAATAAAAAGAACACTTAGAAGTGTTAAATACTAAACTAGAAGCATGCTGCATATGTAAAAGAGTTTGCCAAATTCACTTGATAGACATGTCAGCTGTTTTAAAATTCTTCCTTCTTCTTTTTAAAAAAATATATTTTTTGGGTGTTTTGTTTTGAAAAGGGTTTTAATTTTTTATAAAATAGAAATTTAATTTAATTTAATATATATATATATATGGATTTTGAAATTAATATTTTTATTTTGAAGAATATGAAATCAAACCGATCTCATATGAACAACAATTTAAATAATCAAGCATTTCACCGCGAGACATGTATTTATCCCGTAGAATAAGTACGTGGCTTGAGGTGAAGCTTGATTAAATAAACTAAAGGATTTGTGACATCCATTTGATCTGCGAACCAATTTTAACCGATAATTTCCGCTAACTAATATGAAGTAATTAGATAGGGTTTATATTAATCTGGGGTCTTTAAGTTTCCTATAAGGGCAAGCCCCTATAGTTAATTACATCTTAGATAACGAAAGTTACGAAAAATCTTGATATAGATCATGAAATATTTTTATTCATGACTTTCAAAAGTAAGGTTTTCCAAGAAAATGTGATAGTCGGAAATTCAATAGGTGAATGACTCAAATTTTAGAACATTTTATTTTGTCAGAATCCAAAGGAGAGAGGGCTAGGGGAAGAACGCGGATTCAAGGGGGAACCCCGATGTCTTCCCAAACTATCCTATGGTTTGGTTTTAATTTAGGACGTGAAGCTATTTAAATTTCATTCCTGCCAATTTTATTATTTAGGACTTACATTCACTTGATACCAACCATGTGAATGGTCTGGAAGACAGGAGGGTTATGTTATACCCGATGACAACCTCAGAATCCTAAAGTGAATTAGGGCTTATATTGCACAACATAGTTATGCAAGGGCCTAAAGAAAAGGTGAGGATTTATGCTGCACTAGGTAAGCTACCTTAAAGTCCTATGGTTTATTGTTTAAACTAAGGAAAGGGTTTTGTTGATGTAGACAAGAGTTTTGTTGTTTGAAGATGGTTATGCTGCCCACTATGCTTGCTCCAAGTTCCTTGTTGTAGCAGGTTCAGTTCAAAGAAGTGTCAACTAAGGAGAGAAAAGAAGTGTTATGTTTTGGAAATATTTAAATTGAGGTGTCTTAATATTTTATTAGGGGGGCATTAAAGTTGATTATAGCGACACCAGTTAAGATACCATGGTTCCATAATCCCGACACCGCTATTTTCATCAGATTGGCTTAGTCTAAATGAATTTACTAAAATCAACTTAATGAGTTCCATACTTTCATTTAGATCATGGGAAAACCCTGTTAGCAACACGTGGGTTACCTCCTCCAAGGAATTCCCGATCATCCAATGAGACGTTTTAATTTAGTTACAATTATAGTTTTTGTTTTGTTTGTGATTAAATTTAAAGTTATTTTATATTTTTGAATGTTGTGGCGGTATATTTTATCTTGTTTTGACCTTTTATTTTGTTTTGATCTCAGTTTTGTGGCTATCTTAAAGGTTTCAGTTTTCATGCAGAGTGACATTATTGTTTATCATGCAAATTGCAAGAAAAGTAAAGTGCGGTGAAGAAAGCACGAGAAAAGAAAGTGCTGTAAACTTATAAAAGTGTATCTAGCGAGTCTTCTCGTTTCTCCACCTAAAACTTTAGTATTCTTTGGCAATAAACATTTTTTATATTTGCAAGGAAGTAAAACCTTATGGATATGTTCATCACAGGCCTACCAAATGCTATGTCATAACCCGGTGAACTCCTATTCCTTTATGAGGTATTTTCATTTAATAAATATAATAAATATAATAGTCCTACAAGGTGTCCAGAAGACTTGTGAAATGGTCCAGGAAGAACCTGAATATTTCACAATACATTTGAACTTCCTTGGGGTCCTTTTCGATTTATTATAGTTATTAAACGATTTATCCCATTTATACCCTTATGCTCAGTGAGTTGGTGTTTTAATTAACTCGAAAGACAGGGTAATTATCATTTGTTATTTCATTTAGAGATTATGTGGGTGAAAACTCCTTTAGGCAAAGTTAATTTGTTTGGGAAAATTAGCCAAGTAATTTCATAACTGGTCTTGTAGTGTTTTCAGGTATTGAAATTTTGATTATGTTTACTTTCCTAAAATTCTCTTAGCAAGATTGATTAAGCGTAGCTCACTACTAAGCCCTTAAAATTTTGATGGATACATTTGTAATTCTTTTTTGGAAAAAGTTAAATGAGTTTAATTAATTTTTATCAAAATATTGGGTTATCATTTAATATATCAAATATGGGTGTAAGTTAGTGGATTATTAACCTCCAAGATTAACCCCTAACCCTAAGGATCATTTTATTTAATTATCTTCCAAATTAAAACTAAATTAGGAAAATCCAAACATTTAGTTTTGATATGACAAAATTGAAGTTGGTTTCTACCATTTATCCCTTTAATGTCTCAAACATCCAAACATATCAATTAGGATCATTAATTGCCCCTTTTATCGTTTGATTAAGCCTAAATATTAATTAAGGCTAAAACCCTAAAAATTACAACTTTGCCCTTGGAACTTTATCACTTCATAATTTCTTAATCAATTTAAATGACTTTGGAATTTTTATGTTACCTCACTAATGAGCTAATTAAAACATCAGAGGAGAAAATGTGATTTTTCAAATTTTAATTTAATTTATATATTTATTTTAATGCAAAAAATAGAGGCTTTTGAGTGAAAATTCCATAACTTTATCAAAACAAAATATTTTGCTTTTAAAATTTTACTGGAGGTAAAGCTAGTCTAGATGATCACTTAGACCAAATTTCATGATTATTTAAGGTTTGTTTTAATCATTAGAATTATTTTAATTTCTGAAGTTTTAATTAATTATAAAATATTTTAAAAGTTGAAAATTAAATTTTATATATTTTTTAAGCCCCTCTGAGGTCAGGGAACCTAGAGAAACAAACCTTATATTTTTCTAGTTTTTCTTTTAATTTTTAGAATTATTTTAGTGCAAAGTTAAGGAAATTCATTTTTTAGCCTTTTAAAAATTGATTTAAACCTTTAAAAATTAATATCTTGACTTAGGGACTTAGGAAAATTATGAGGATGATTTCTAAGTGTTAGGAAATCAAATGTGATAATTTGATGACTTTTAATATTTTTGTGATTTTTTATTACTATTTAATTATTTTAATATTAAAATATTTTCAAAAATGAAAATTTTATAAAAATTCTAATTTTATTTTTAGAAGATTCCTATTATCACAGAGAACTCCCAAACCAATTTTATAATTTTTTGAGTGGTATTTTAATTATTAAAATTCATTTAACTTCCAAAAATGTCATTGGACTTAGGAAAATCATTTAACTTATTAAATTAATTTAAAATAACTTCAAAATTATTAGGGGTGTTCCTCTATCCCTGAAGCACAGTGGAGACTCATTTTTAGGTTATTTTGATTTTTATTTTGTCCTGATTAATTAAGAGTTTATTTTAGGTCAAGTTAGTGATTAGTGCATATCTTAGTGATTTAGCCAATGAAATAATTATCTTAGGGTCCTCTGATCATAAGAGCCTACCAAAATTTACTTTGCAATTTTCTAATCATTATTTTAATTATTACAATTTTTATACCAAAACAAACACAATAACTTGAAAAATAGAGATCTCCTCACACAGATCCCCCCTGACTTTGGAAAAATCAGAGAAGGTCCCTTATAACAGATAGAATAAGACCCCGAAAGCTCAAGCCATGGTGAAATGTCTGGGTGAGTGGAGAATTAAAAGACAGAAATCAGTATTTAAATCATTAAAAATAAAATATTCATAAAAAATACTTCAAACCATTTTCACATTGTTCTCCTCTATTCACTGATAAATAGGGTTATTTTTCTTTTATGTTTCTGATTTTTCTAGGCCAAGATATAGATTTTTAAAGTTATGGTGATTTAAATAATTCAGAAAACATGGATTTTTCTGCTTAACAAAGCGGCGCTGACTGGATTCGTGCCAGCTACTAAAGACCACACGTCACTCCGTCATTTGATGCCGCCATCTGACTGGGATGCCACGCGACTGCGCTTTGTGTTCCCGATCTCCGTCCGACTCCATACTAGCCGTCCGAGCATTACATGGGCGATCCGACGGCGCTCCTTCATCATCTTCAACTGGTTCATCCCGAGAGCCATCCACACTAAAACCCTAATATCTCAGCCTAGACTCAACCAAATCACTTCGATTTTGATCCTATGGACTCGTCTAAGCATGGCGAACATATCCATACTGCTAATCACAGTTTAAATTAACTCTAATTACAGGGAGAATCCAGAGAAGCTTGGGAAGAAGAAGGAGGCAATACCTTGGCTCTGAGAAGTAAAGCTTCAATCAGAGATGATCTTTACCTTCGTTGGAGTCCCAAAAGTTCAGGGATTAAGCCTCTTACCTTGGTGAATTGCCTAGGTATGAAAGTGACCAAGGTCAATTTCGAGCTTTAATGGAAGTCTGGTGCAGAGGCTTTCTATGATGGGGCTTTGATGAGGGATCTTCTTCTCTCAGTACTGTGAAGGTGTGGGTGCATTTAATTGAGATTTGGTGCTGTGTGAAGGTGTATTGGAAAGTGTCCTGGTTTCCGGCCAAATTTTAGCTTTGAAATTCAGCTCAGGTAGTGGGGACCAGAAGGGAAAAATGGCTAAAATGATCTTAGAGAGGTCTGTAGAGGCTCTAGTGTGATTTTGACAGAGTTTCTTTAAGAAAATTTTAGCACCTAGATTTTGGCCATGAGGGGGTGATTTTATAGCCATGGCTACCTGGTGGAGCTTAGGGCCTGGCTTTGGGTGCAAATTGCTGCTTAGGTGAAGGGAAGAAGAGCTCTAATTGTCAATGGCAGTAAGCCAGCTGTCGGCATATTTTTAGGTTGTAAGTTAAATTTTAAAAAGTGGTCACCTACAGAAGTTGTCGGTGAATTTTAAATTTTAAATTTAATTTAAATATATATATATATATATATATATATATATATAATTTAGAAAGTAGTATTTGATTTTGAAAATAATTTTAAGTTTGAAAATTTTAAGATATGAAATCAAACCGATCTCACATCCCAAATAGTTTATATAAATGAGCACCACACCATAAACCGTATATCTATCCCGAGGAATAGACACACTGCTTGATGATGGGGCTCAGTTAAATAAACTAGAAGATTTGTGACATCCGTTCGGTCTGCGAACTAATTTTATAAGCCGACAAATTCCCCTGCTTAATATAAAGGAATTAAGCTGGGTTTATATTACCCGGGTTCTTAAAGTTCCTTATAAGGGCAAGCCCCTATAGTTAATTACATCTTAAATGACGGGAATCATTTAAGAAAACTCTTGATAATGATCAGTGGTTTTGCTCTCAAGAATTTCAAATTTTAAGGTTTTCAAAGGATTGAATTTTGGAGATTTCAATAGGGAATGGATCAAATTTGGAACAGTTTATTTTGGGAATCGAAAGGAAGAAAAGTAGGAGAAGCTGAGGATCCAAGAAGAATCTTGGCAACTTCCCAAACTATCCTATGGGTTGGCTTCAATTTGAGAATTTATTTAATGTTTCAATCTTGCCAATTTTAATTAATTAGGACATATGTTTGTATGACATAATCATACGAATAGCCTTGAAGATGTGAGGGTTTATGTCATACCAAACGACTACCTCGGAATCCTGAGACGAGTTAGGACTTAATTTGCGTAATATGATCATACAAATGCCTCAAAAAAAGTTGAGGATTTATGTTGCACTAGGCAAACTACCTCGAAACCCTATGGCTTGGTTATTTAATTCTAAGGAAAGTTTTGCTGAAGTAGACCCGAGTTTTGCTGATGACGATGGCCTTGCTGCACTCCATGCTCCAAGCTTCTTGTTGTTGCAGAGGTTTTAGTTTTAGAAAATGATAATCAGGAGATGTGAAAAGTGTTTTGGTTTAGAAATCTTAAAGTCCAAATATTTTTAATATTTTAATTAAAACAAATCTTAAAGTTGTTTAAACGAACCGATTAAGATCCCACCGGCTCCGTCATCCCGACACCGTTATTTTCATCGAATTCACTTAGCCCGTATGAATTTGCTAAACTCAACCGAATGAGTTCCACACTTTCATTTAGACCGTGGGAAATCCCGTTAGCAACACGTGGGTTACATCATCCGACGTAGTCCCGATCATTCAACGAGACGTTTTAATTTAGTTGCAATTGTAGTTTTGTTGTTATGTTTGTGATTAAATTTTGAGTTGTTTTATATTTTGGAATGTTGTGGCGGTGAAATTTATCTTGTGGTGACTTTTAATTTAGTTTTGGTTTCAATTTTGTGACTATCCTAAAGGTTTTAGTTTTCATGCAACAATCTTGTTTAACAAGCAAGAAAAAGTAAAGTGTAGTGCATGTAAGTAAACTGCAATAAAGTAAATTGCAATAAAATAAAAGCGTACCTGGAGGGTCCTCCCGTCATCCCAAGCTGCACTTAAAACACATATTAAGGCATTTAAATATTTAAAACAAGTACCTAGGTAAAGCTAAGGGAATGTTCTGGTTGTCTACCAAGATCCTAATCCTATTGCTAGTCAACTCCTATGACGTCTAGGTTCTTGTATTTTGTTTAAGAATGATTTTCTTCATCAAAGAACAATTAAATTCAATTGTTCTTCTAAAACATCTCATCATATTGAGAGAGTGCTTAGGACGAGTCCTAAACATCTTTTCAATATTTCCGAGATTATTTTGAGTCCAAGTAAATTTAATTGCACAGGTGAATTAATCATCCAAGAGTTTAGTTAAGCTTTGTCTCTTGCTCAGTGAACTTGGGCAATTGATTACCTGATGAATGAAGTGACATCTCACTTAATACTCCATTTAAGAGTTAAAATAATTAAAGCCTTTGTAGGCAAGTCGGTTTGTTGAGAATTTTAATCATTCTTAATTCAAGTTCGAGTTAAAGGTTTAAAGTGATTTAGTTTAATTATGAGGTTTTAATTAATAATTTTAAGTTTGGAATAGTTGTTCAAATTATTTTTGGTTTAAATCTTTATACTTTAAGTGATCTTAATATTTTAAATTTGTTTTACTTTTATTATTGAATGATGTTAATTTAATATAATTTAAATATAATTTAATTGAATTTAACTTCATTTAATTTAACTTAATTATTAAAATGTTAATTTAATTTAACTTTTACTTAATTTAATTTAATTTAATTTTAATTTAATTTTATTTAATTGTTAAACCACTTAACATTTTGAGCTTTTCTTTAATTTAAGGGTTATATTTTTTTAATTTTTAATTTACTTAGTTTGGATTATCATTTTAATCTTAATTAAGAGTTAAATATTATTGAAGTGATTTTATTTAGGGATTTTTTTATTAAAGAATCAATATCCTCTCAAGTTATATCCCTATTTTTAATAATTCAAATTTTCATTAATCTTCCAAATTTTAAATTGCTTAAATAATTAAAGTTTCATTTTAGTTTATTAATAGTGATTAATAGGTTCCTACCCTTTTAATTTCCCAAAGTTTCAATCATCCATGAAAGATAAAATCAAATATTTTACCCTCCATTTTAATTAAGCCTGAAATTTTAATAAAGGGGTTTAAATTCTTTAATTAACTTTATGCCCTTTTAGGCTTATTTATTTCATAACTCACCAAATTGAGTTCAAATGAACTTGAAATTTTTTATGTCACATCACTCATATGTCAATTAAGACATTAGAGGAGACAATGTGATTTTTCTGAATTTAATTTATTTATATAATTATTTTTAGTGAAAAATAAGGGATTTCAAGGAAAATTCAACAACATGACTAAAGTAAGGTTTCTGCCCTTAAGAAAATTATGAGATGTTCCTAATGACTAGAGGACCACTTGGACAAATTTTGGTGATTTTTAAATTATATTTTATTTATTATAATTATTTGGAGTTTTGGAGTGTTAATTAATTATAAAATAAAATTGAAGTTGAAAAGTGGATTTTATATTTTTCTTAAATCTCTCTAACCTCAAGGAGTTCAGAGAAATAAATTTTACAATTTTCTGATTTTTCTTTGATTTATTGGAATTAATTTAGTGAAAAGGTTGGAAAATACATTTTTTAATATTAAAAATTGTTTTGAGCCTTTTAAAATTCAATATCTTAACTTAGAGACTTACGAAAAATATTTGGTTGGTTTATAAGTGATTAGGAGTCAAAATGTGACATTTTTATAATTTTTAATGTTTTTGTGATTTTTATTATTTTTAATTATTAAAATATTAAATATATAATTAAAAATGAAAAAATTTAAAAAATTCTAATTTAATTTTTATAGGCTCCTCCGATATCAGAGAGCCCACAAAACTAATTTGGTGAATTTTTGAAATGTATTTTTAGAGTTATGAATTTTTAAAGTTTAATTTTGATCATGTGGCTTAATTAATTCATTTAGTGGGGCTAATCATTTCCTATTGGCTTCAAATTTTTTTGCAATGTTATCTGTATCCTAAAGATCAATGAAGAATTAATTTCAAGTTATTTTAATGTGTGGTTAACCCTAATTAATTAAAATTAAGTTTTGAGTAATTAGGTCAATTAGGGTTATTCTTAATAAGTTAACTCAAAATATAATTATCCTAAGGTTCACTGGTCCTAAGAAACTTTCCCAAATTTTTCTAGAATTTATTGACCAATATGCTAATTATTGGAATTAAAATACCAAAAACAGTGACATAAACTTGAAAAATACATAACTTTCTATAGAGATGGCCTCTGACCTTGAAAAATTCAGGGAATGTTCCCAAGATCAGAGGCTTTAAAATCCCTATGGTCTCATACCATGGTGAATTGTCTATGCAATGGAGAATCAAAATACTGAAATGAGTAAATAATTAATTAAAAATAAAATACTCATTAAAATAACTTGCTTTCTTTTCCACATTATTCTCCTCTGTTCACTGAGCAAGAGGGCATTTTTAGTTTATTTTTATGATTTTTCTACACAAAGATATGGACTTTCTAAGTTCTGGGTATTTAAATAAATCAAAAAATCCATATTTTTCTACTTATCCACACGGCACCGACTCATCCTCGGCAGCTCCGAAAGCCCACACGTCGCGCTCCCATTTGATGCCGCCATCTGAATCAGTGCTCCAGGGGCCCACGGTTCATGTAATGTCCTTCGATCTGACGCAATCTGGACCGTCTACTCGATACACGCTCGATCGGACAGCGCTGGGTCATCATCTACGACTGGTGTGCATCCGTTTCTGTTCACACTAAAACCCTAAGAACTCTCTCATTTCTTAACAGATTTTCGTGTTCTTATGCTCTATGGATTCGTCTTGAAGAGACAAACACATCCATATGGTTTACATAATATGAAATTAAGTAAATCAAAATGGAGAGTCACTGGAATCTAGGGAGGAAGGAATGATCCATACCTTTGCTCTGAGAAGTGTAGCTTCAATCAGAGAGTTGTGTCACCTTCGATTGCACCTAAGGAAGCTCCAGATGAAGTCTCTGGCTCTAGGGAATTGTCTAGGTATGAAAGTGTCCACGCTCGATTTCAAAGCTCGGAGGCTAGAGCAACCGGGTGGCTCCGGTGAGGGGCTTTCACCTGGGAACTCCTTCTCTTGGTCCCGTGCGGTGTGGGTGAGTTTAATTTGGATTTGGTGGAGATTTGGGAGATGTCCTCGTTTTGGGCTTGAATTCGAACTCGAAATCGAGCTCGACTCGGGAAATTCGGACTTGAATCCAATGGGGATCAAGTGCTCTATGTGTGGAGAGTGGTCTGGCATAATTTTGACAGAGTTTCAGTAGGATTTGGTTTAGCACCTTCTTTGGCCGAGAGGGTGGTGGGTTTAAATATACATGGCTGGAGGGGCTCCCAGGGGGAGTTGAGGCTTGGGATTAGCTGCTCTGGTCAAGGGAAGAACAGCCATGGTGTCTAATTGGGTTGGGACAGCTCAACGAAGGAAGAATCGAATTCTTGAACCAAATGGGTGTCTCGGCCTCGGTGTTTTCCGGCTGATCGTGGTGGCCGGCCTGGCCAGTGGTCGGGTCACCCTCAAGGTCGTGGAGGTCAAGGATGGGGTTTAGTGCAGTCAATTGGCCATGGACATGTGTAAAGGAGTTTGATTTAAATGGAATGGTAGAAGGCTCATTTTGGCTTGGTTTAGTTCAACTCGTGTATTTGGGCTAGGTTCGCCCCCCCATGATCTGATTTGGGCTGAAGGGGATATGTTGGGTCAGCTAGGAAGGGGTGGTGAAGTCCCCATCCAAGGTGATGTGGCTAATTTTGGTTAAAGTGTAACATGAATGGGGTTAAAAAAGGTTAGTGAAGGTTTAATAAAGTAATCCCCTCCTTTACCATTAATGGGTTGGTGAGGTGGAAAGGGCTCTTCATGGCTTGCATATGGCTTGTGCATGGCTCCATGGCTCCATTTGGCTTGGGACCAAGCTTAGTCAATTTCATGGAAATGGGTTTTAAGGATTTTGGATATTTAGGGGTAATTTGGCACATGGCTTAGTTTAGAAAAATTTAATGATGAATTTGAAACTTATGGAGTGATTTAAATCAAAGGGATGATGAGGTGAAAGTGTTATGTAGGCTTTGAATTGATTTTGGGCCTTTGGATTTGGTGAAAATGGGCTTTTAGGATGGTTTAAGAAAGTGGGCCTTTAGGTTTGAAGACAAATTGGTGGATGGAAATTTTGTGAAGGATTGGGCCAAACAAATGTTGGGTTTAGTTTAGGGATGTGTCATGAACATTTTAGAAAAGGTTTGGTGTCATTTAGAGTGGAATTGGATTTAATTTGGGCTTTTTTGATAAAGGGGACAAAGTGGGTCAAATTGGGCTAACTTGGGCTAAGGTTGGTTTTGATGTAAAATTAATGTTGAGAAATGCTTATGGGAGTGTCACAAAGAGTTTTCAACTTTGGTTGGGCTTTGATTTTGGGATTTGGGCCCATTTAGGTTAGGTTTGGGTTTAGGCCAAAAATGGAGATTTTGGTTTTGGGTTAGGTTTGGGTGGAGTTTAGGTTCAAATTTGGGGTAAATCTTGTTAGTTTTTTGCTTTTGGGGATGTTAGGAAAGTTTTAGAGAAGATTTGGGGTTAATTGGAGTTGAATTGGGTTGGTTTGGGCTAAGTTTAGGTCATGGGCCAAAATTGGGCTTTAGGCTTCAAATTGGAATTGGATCCAAATTTCAATCAAATTGGGCTTGGATTTGGTCTAAATTGATATCGGGGATATTGAATTGAAGTTTAGAATTGAATTGGGTCAAAGTTGAGGCCAATTGGGTTGATTTGGTTTGACATTGGGTCCACTTGGGTTAAAAATGGGTCAATTTGGGGGTTTTGGTAAAAGTGGGTTCCATTTCTAGTCCTCTAAGATAGTCAAAGGGAAAGCCTAAGACTAGATCCTAAGTACTAAGGAGAGAGAAGAGAAAAGACCTCATAAAAAATGAGGTCAACACCAGCTCAGGGAACTCAAATTGGGGATTTTGGGCATTGAGGGGATCTCAGTTTTTGGTGTTTTCCGACCACTAGGGTGGCTGGCAGGGTCAGGGCTGGTGGCCAGGTGGTTCAGGTGAGCCAGGGGAGGATTAATGATGCTTAACCCCCAATGGCAAGTGATGATGGTGGGGTTATATTGGCTAAGGCCCAAACATGGGGTGAAATCCCCTAATTCAAGGGAACTTTGGTCCATGGCTCCAATAAGCTGGTTTATGTGGGTTTGGGTCAGTCCTAGGGGTCCTAGGGTTGGCTGTGGTGGAGCCAATTTGGCCTTATCAAGTCACAATTTGCCACATTTAGCCATAGGTTCAATGTGGTCTATTTTGAGTTTAAGTCGGGCTAGTTTGGGTTTGGGCTAGAATGGAGCCCAAGTATCTTAAGCAACATTGTGTAGATGATTGTAATGAAGATTTTTCATGAAGGCTTGGAGTGGTTTTGAGTTCATTTGGGGGTTCAATTTGGTGGATTTTGGGATTTTTGTCAATTTGGGCATGTTGGGTTAACTTGGGTAGAATGGGGTATAGACCCAATTTAAGGTCCAAAATGGTCTGGGGGAGTTTGATGAAGAGTTCTCAACATAAATTGGGTGCCAATTTGAAGTTTGGGTCAATCAATTTGAAAGATTTTGTAGAAGGTTTCAAATTAGGCTAAATTTAGGAATTTTGGTTCAAATGGGTTTGAATGGGGCTAAGGTCCAAATTGGGGCCAATTGAATGTTGCATGTGCTTCATAGGAGTGTTATGAATGGTTTAGGATTGAGATTTGGGGGAATTTTTGACATTGGGTCAATTTGAGGATTTTTGATCATTTAGGCAAAATTGAGGATTTTGGATTTCAAGTGGAATTGAATTCAAATGTGGGTCAATTTGGGCTTCTATTTAGTTCAGTGGTATTGGAGATGTTGAATTAAAGTTTGGAATTGAAATTTGACAAGATTGGGGTCAAATGGGTAGACATTGGGTTTAATTTGGGCACTTTTGGGTTAAATGGGTCGAATTGGGGCTTTTGGTGAATTGGGCTAAATTGGTCAACTTAGGTCATGTGGGAGTTAAGAGAAATGAAATTAGGATTATTTGGGAGGTTTTGGAAATTTATGGGAATTTTTGGAATTTTGGGCTAAGAGGGGCATTTTGGTCATTTTGGGGATTTTTGGGAAAATTGTGCAATTTTGGTCAATTTGAGTGGTAGGGGTATTTTGGAATGATTTTTGGAGAATTATGGGTAATTTGGATAACTTTAGAAATTTGGGGGATTTTAGGGCTTTAGGGGTATTTTGGGTATTTTGGGGTAAAGGGGCTAGAATTTTGGAATGTTTGGGCAAATTGGGATTGGTTGAAGGTGAGTGGTATGGAATTGCTTAGGTTGAGCCATGGACCAGGGGTCACCCTCATTTGGTCCTCTATGTGTTGGTACTAGCCAAACCCTAACCTGAGGCTAAGAGATTGGGAAAACCACTTACAGGAGTTTCCAAAGAGTTAGGGGAGCAAAAGGTGATGTGCTTTGTTTAGGGTTATGAGTGTGTAGTGTGGGTGTGGTGTAAGCTCCAGACCTCCCAGGGTAGAACCTATGGCCTGACCACCTGTAGGAGACTTCCCCTGTGCTTCCTTATGCTTGGTCTCTTCCTCCCAAAACTGGAGGTTAGGCCTCAAGCATATGAAAACTCCCAGTGAAGTGTGAAAAGTTTGAATTTCTATGGGGAGGGGTGCCATGACTAGTCTTCTAAGAAAGTCACCAGGAGAGCTCTATGGCTAGACCCTAAGCTATTCTAAAGGAAGACTAGACCTCAACCAAAAGTGAGGTCAACAAGACCTCTTATCAGCATTAGTAAAAATAATAAGGTCATCAACAAAACAAAGGTGAGAAATGCTAATACCACCTTTATGCATATAATTAAGGCTAGGGTAATGTTCATAAAGATTATTCAAACATCTAGATAAATAATCAAAAGCAAGAATAAAAAGGTAAGGAGAAAGAGGGTCTCTTTGCTTAATACCCTTAGAAGTCTTAAAATGCCCATGAGCCTTACCATTATTAATAACAAAATAGTAATTATTATCCAAAATCCTAAAAACAAGCTTGCGAAAATCCATACTAAATCCAATAGCACTTAATACATCCATTGAACATTCCCATCTAATGGAATCAAAAGCCTTTTTTATATCCATTTTAAAGATCAAGCAATAATTCTTGAATAGTGAGGGCATTGTCCCCAATGTACCTATTATTAAGAAAAACAGTTTGATTCAAAGAAATAATGTCACATAAAAAGGTTGAATTCTTTTAATAAGAATCCAAGAAATAATCTTAGAAATGACAGTATTAATGCTAATAGGTCTAAAAGCTTCCCTTGAATTAGCACCATTCTATTTAGGAATTAAAACTATGTTAGAAGACTTAAAATACTTAGGTAAATCAATGCCACGAAAAAACTTGAATAGCATCAACAATATCAACTTGAATGATATCCCAACTAGCTTTATAAAATTCCACATTAAATCCATCCGGTCCAGCAGCTTTACCATCATCCATACTATCAATAACATTCTAAATCTCATCTTTAGAAGGAATATAAGTGAAATCAATACCATTTCAATTATTACTCCTTTGATAAAGATCAAAATTAAACTTTTCCAAAGGATTATTATCATTCAAAAATAAATTAGAGTAAAAAATTCACACCATAATTAATGATATCATTTAAATTTACCAGGGTTCTCCTATTCTTATCTCTAATTTTATTAATCATGTTATTCCTTCTTCTATTCTTAATACAAGCATGGAAAAATGAATAAATCCTATCTCCATCAAAAAATTACTCGTAATAGCCTTTTGAACATAGAAGGATTCTTCCATGTTAATAGCATTAGTAAGATCCTTTTGGCCTTGCATAAATAAATCAAAACTGATATTATCATGAAATTAATTCAATTCCAGCTCCTAGCCTTCTCCTCAGTTTCTGCCACCACTTTACTAAGGTTGCCAAAGACTTGCTGTCGGCATATTTTTTAGTTTGTGTGTTGTACTTTGAAAAGGGGTCGCCTAACAGAAATTGTCGGCGAATTTTAGATTTTAAATTTAATTTAGATATAGATATAAATTTAGAAAGAAGCATTTTATTTTTCGAAAATAATTTTAAGTTTGAAAATTTTAAGATATGAAATCAAACTGATCTCACATCCTAAATAGTTTATATAAACGAATACCACACCACAAACCGTGTATCTATCCTGAAGAATAGACACACTGCTTGATGATGGGGCTCGATTAAATAAACTAGAAGATTTGTGACATTCGTTCGTCCGCGAACCAATTTTATAAGCCGACAGTTCCCCGCTTAATATAAAAATTAAGCAGTGGTTTATATTACCCGGTTCTTAAAGTTCCCTATAAGGGCAAACCCTTATAAGCTAATTACATCTTAAATGATGGGAATCATTTAAGAAAACTCTCGATAATGATCAGTGGTTTTGCTCTCAAGAATATCAAAGTTTAAGGTTTTCAAACAATTGGATTTTGGAAATTTCAAAAGGTATTAGCTCAAATTTGGAACAGTTTATTTTTAGGAGTCCAAAGGAAGAGAAGTAGGAGAAGCAGAGGATCTAAGAAGAATCTTGGCAACTTCCCAAACTATCTTATTATTTGGTTTCAATTTGAGAATTTATTTAAAGTTGTAATCCTGACAGTTTTAATTAATTAGGACTTATATTCGTATGATATGGTCATACGGATAGCCTAGAAGATGTGAGAGTTTGTGCCGTATCGAACGACTACCTCGGAGTCCTAAGACCGGTTAGGGCTTAACTTGCATAACATGATTATACAAATGCCTAACGAAAAGTTGAGGATTTATGTTGCACTAGGCAAACTACCTCGAAATCCTATGGCTTGGTTATTTAGAACTAGAAAAGGTTTTGCTGGAGTAGTCTTAAGTTTTGCTGACGACGATGGCTGTGCTGCCCACTATGCTCCAAGCTCCTTGTCGTTGCAGAGGTTTAGTTTTAGAAAGTGAAAATCAGGAGATGAGAGAAGTTTTTTAGTTTAGAAGAATTTTAAGGTTCAAATATCTTAATGTTTTATTAGGGGAACCTTAAAGTTGATTATAAAAACACCGGTTAAGATCCCACGGTTCCATCATTCCAGCACCGTTATTTTTATCGGATTCACTTAGTCTAGATGAATTTGCTAAACTCAACTGAATGAGTTCCACACTTTCATTTAGACCATGGGAAATCCCGTTAGCAACACGTAGGTTACATCATCCGAGGTATTCCCGATCATCCAACAAGACGTTTTAATTTAGTTATAGTTGTAGTTTTCGTGTCTCGTTAGTGATTAAATTTTGAGTTGTTTTATATTTCGAGATGTTTTGCGGTGAATTTTATCTTGTTGTGACTTTTAATTTAGTTTTGGGTTTCAGTTTTGTGGCTATCCTAAAGGTTTCAGTTTTCATGCAGGGTGTCAATCTTGTTTAACATGCAAGAAAAGTAAAGTACAGTGCAGGTAAGTAAATTGCAATAAAATAAAAGCGTACCTGGAGGGTCTTCCCGTCATTCCAAGCTACACTTAAAACACATGTTAAGGCATTTATATATTTGCAAGAAAACACCTAGGTAAAGCTAATGGAAGGTGTTGGTTGTCTACCAAAGTACTAATCCTATTGCTAGTCAATCTCTATGACTTCTAGGTTCTTTTGTGTTTTGTTAAAGATGATTTTCTTCATCAAAGAACAATTAGGTTCACTTAATCTTCTAAAACATCTCATCATATTGAGAAAGTGCTTAGGACGAGTCCTAAACATCTTTTCAATACTTTTGAGATTATTTTGAGTCCAAATGAATTTTATTGTACTGATGAATTAATCATCCAAGAATTTAACTAAATTTTGCTTCTTGCTCAGTGAATTAGGATGTTTGATTATTCTATGAGTAAAGTGACATTTCACTTGATGCTCCATTTAAGAATTATGATAACGAAAGCCTTTAAGGGCAAATTAATTTATTAAAGATTTTAATGATTTAAAATTGGAATTGATGATTTAAAGTGGTTGAATTTAGTCATGAAATTTTAAAAGTTTTAAGTTTGGAATAGTGTTCAAGTTGTTTTAATTTAATTAAATCTTTACATTTTAAATGATCTCAATGTATTAGATTAATTTGGGTTGAAAGAGGTGTTTAGATTATTCAATTTAGATTTTAATGATTTAATTTTAATTTATTTGAAATATTTTAGGTTAATTTTTAATTAGTTTGATTTTTTATTATGAATTATTTTTTAGGTTGATTTTGATGTTTCAAGTTTGTTTTAGATTTGCTTTCAAGTGATCTTTGAGATTAATTTTTAATGTTTTAAATTTATTTCAATTTGATTATCAAGTTATTTAATTTATTAATTTCAATCATCACTTTAAATTTAATTAAAAGCTAAATATTATTAAAGTGATTCATTTAGGGATTTTAACTTAAGTGATTATAGTCTCCCTAAATTATATCCCCGTTTTAATAATTTAAATTTCAAATAATCTTCCAAAATTTAAATTATTTAATTAATTAAGGTTTCATTTTTTTTATTATTAGAAATGATTAATGGGTTCCTACCCTTTTATTTCCCAAAGTTTCAATCATCTAAGAGAAAATTAAGATCAAATATTTTACCCTCCATTTTGATTAAACCTAAAGTTTTAATTAGGAGTTAAAATTCTTAATTACTATTATGCCCTTTTAAGCCTAATTATTTCATAACTCATCAAATTGAGCTCAAATGAGCTTGAAATTTTTATGTCACTTCACTCACACGTCAATTAAGACATTAGAGGAGAAAATGTGATTTTTCTTATTTTTAATTTACTTTATATAATTATTTTAATGAAAAATAGGAATTTACAATGGAAATTCAACAACATGACCAAGGCAAAGTTTCTGTCCTTAAGAAAATTATGATATGTCCCTATTGACTAAAGGACCACTTGGACTAATTTTGGTGATTTTTCAAATTATATTTTATTTATTATGATTATTTTGAGTTTTGGAGTGTTAATTAATTGTAAAATAAAATTAAATTTGAAAAATGTATTTTATATTTTTTTAAATCTCTCTGACCTCAAGAAACTCAGAGAAATAAATTTTATAATTTTCTAATTTTTCTTTGATTTATTAGAATTAATTTAGTGAAAAGGTTAAAAAAATACATTTTTAATATTAAAAATTGTTTTAAGGCTTTGAAATTAAATATCTTAACCTAGAGACTTAGGAAAAATATTTGGTTTGTTCCTAAGTGATTAGGAGTCAAAATATGATATTTTTGTGATTTTTAATATTTTTGTGATTTTTATTATTTTTAATTATTAAAATATTAAAATAAGGTAGAAAATGAAAATTTTTGAAAATTTTCAATTTTAATCTTCTTAGACTCTTCTAATATCAGAGAAGTCCCAAAACCAATTTGGTGAATTTTTGAAATGTATTTTTGGTGTTATGAATTTTTAAAGTTTAATTTTGGTCATGTGACTTAATTAGTCCATTTAGTGGGGCTAATCACCTCCAATTGATCTCAAATTTTTATGTGAGGTCCCTCTAATCCTAAAGACCAGTGGAGAATTATTTCAAGTTATTTTGATGTATGGTTAACCCAAATTAATTAAAATTCAATTTTGAGTATTTAGGCCAATTAGGGTTATTCTTAATGAATTAACTCAAAATACATTTTTCCTGTGGTCCTCTGGTTCTAAGATACCTCCCCAAATCTTCCTAGAATTTATTGAACAGCATGCTAATTATGGGAATTAAAATTTCAAAATAGAGACATAAACTTGAAAAATACACAACTTGCCATAGAGATGGCCCCTAACCTTGGAAAATTCAGGGAATGTTCCAAAAAATAGAGGCTACAAAAGTCCTATGGTCTCATGCTATGGTGAATTGTATGCATGTATGGAGATTTAAAATACTGAAAACAGTAAATAATTAATTAAAAATAAAATATTCATCAAAATAACTTAATTCTTTTTTCACATTATTCTCCTCTATTCACTGAGCAAGAGGGTATTTTTATTTTATTTTTGTGATTTTTCTACACAAAGTTATGGATTTTCTAAATTCTGGGTATTTAATTAATTCAAAAAATAGGGATTTTTCTACTTATCCACGCGGCGCCGTGTCAACTTTGGCAGCTCCAAAGCCCTACGCGTCGCGCTCCCATTCGACGCCACCACCTGAATCAGCAGCCACGCGTCCCGCGGTCCCGCTCAGTCTTCTGATCCGACGTGATCTGCACCGTCCATTCGATACACGCTCGATCCAACGGCGGCTGGTCGTCGTCTCCGACTGGTGTGTCTCGAGAGCCGTCCACACTCAAACTCTAAAATCTCTCTCATTTCTCAACAGATTTTTGTGTTCTTATGCTCTATGGATTTGTCTTGAGGAGACAAACACATCCATACAGTTTACATGCTATGAAATTGATTCAAATGAAATGTAGAATTCCAGAATCTCGGGAGGGAGAAGTGATCCATACCTTGGCTCGAGAAGTGAAGCTTCAATCGTAGAGTCGTGGCACCTTCGATCGCACCCAAGGAAGCTCCGCATGAAGTCTCCGGCTCTCGGGAATCGCTGAGTACAAAAATGACCAAGGCCGATTTCAAACCTTAGACTCTGGAAGCAATGGCTGACCTGGTGAGGGGTTTTTTGCTGGGGAACTTCTTCTCTACCTCTGGTGAAGGTGTAGGAGAAGTTAATTTGGATTTGGTGGAGTTTCAAGGGATGTCCTGTTCGGCTCGAGAATCGAGCTCCAAAATCGAGCTCAATCAGTGGAAATTAGGGCAGGAAGACAGTGGGGATGAGTTGCTCTAGGCTAGGGGAAGCTCTGTGAGGAGTTTGGTGAAGTTCTGTGAAGTTTAATTTCAGCCAACCTTTTGGCCAAGAGGAATGGTTGGTTTAAACAGACATGGTTAGGGGCTTCCCAAGGGAATTGAGGGTCGGGATTTGCTGCTTAGGGGAGTAGAGGAAGAGCTATGGTGGCCAATTAGGATGGGGCAGCTCAGCAGGTGAAATTTGAATTTTTGAATCCATTTAGACCTCTCGGCCATGGCATTTTCCGTGGCTCCGTGGTCGGCCGGACCAGTGGTCAAGTCACTCGTTCGATCGTGGAGGTCGCGTTCGAGACTTGCGAGCTCAATCGTCCAATGCCATGTGTAAAGGGGATGAATTTAAGTGGAATGGAGAAAGGCTTATTTTGGGTCCTATTTGGTCAACCCATAGTTTTAGGCTTGGTGCACCACCCAAGGCTCGGTTTTCGGCTGAAAAGAGTCCGTTGGGTCGCCCAAGAGAAGGTGGTGAGGTCTCCATCAAAATTGTTTAAGTTAATTTTTGGTTAGGGTGTAGCATAAATAAGGTTAAAAAGGCTTAATGAAGGCTTAGGAAAGGCTCCCCTCTTCTTGCCATAAATGACTAGGTGAGGTGTCAAAACTCTCATGGCTTCACATGGTTTGTAAATGGCTCACATTTGGCTCACATTTGGCTTGGAAAAGGTTGGCTTGTTTCATGAAAAATGGTTTTAGGCATTTTTGATGAATTTTTCAGAGATTGTCATGTGCCTTGATTTAGAATGATTTGATGATCAATTAGAACTTTAGGGATGATATCAATTAAAAGGATGATGAGAGGAAACTTCATGTGGGCTTTGGAATAAGTCTTGGGTTTTTTGAAATCATTTTGGATGGCTTTTAAAATGGTTTAAGGAAGTGGGCTTTTAGGTTTTGAAATAAATTGATGGATGAAAATTGGTGAGGGGTTGTGTCAAATAAATGTCGGATCTGGTTTAGGAATGTACCATGAATAATTTGGAATAAGTTTGGGGTGATTTTGAATCGAATCGGTTCAATTTGAAGCTTTTTGTAATGAGGCCAAAGTGGATCAAATTGGGCTAACTTGGGTAAAGGTTGGACCAATGTTGGGTTTGATGTAAAATTAATGTTGAAAAATTTTTATGGGGTGTGACAAAGAGTTTTCAACTTTGGTTGGGCTTTGATTTCGGGATTCGGGCCTATTTGGGTTCATGATCGGTTTAGGCCAAATCGGGGATTTTTTATTCGGGTTAAGTTTGGGTGGAGTTTGGGTTCAAATTTGGGGCAAATCATGTTAGTGTTCGTTTGTGGGGATGTTAGGAAAGTTTAGGAAAAGACTTGGGGTTAATCGGAGTTAAGTCGAGTTGGTTTGGGCTAAGTTTAGGTCATAGGCCAAAATCGGGCTTTAAGCTTCAAATTGAAATCGATCCACATGTTGATAAAATTGGGTTTGGATTTAGTCTAAATTGATATTGGGGATATTGAATTGAAGTTTAGAATCGAATCGAATCAAAATCGAGGTAAATCGGGTTCGGCTTGGTGGGACATTGGGTCCACTTAGGTTAAAAATAGGTCAAATTGGGGGTTTTAGTAAAAGTGGCCCAAATTGACAAAATTGGATTATTTTGTAGTTGAAAAAAATGAAATTGGGAATATTTGGGATTTTCTAGAATTTTTTGGGAATTTCTGAATTTTTGGAATTTTGGGCTAAAAGGGTATTTTGGGTATTTGGAGGGTATTGGGGGGTATTTTTGGAAAATTTTGGTGTATTTGGCCATGGATGATCAATTTGAGTGGGGGGAAGTGTTTAGGATTGGTTTTGATTTTGAGTAATTTAGGCAATTTTGCAAATTTTGGGCAATTTCAAGGGTATTTTGCAGTTTAGCGCTTAGTGGTCCCTGGGGTCAAAAATCGAAATTTTGGAAAAGTGAAGATTGATCAAGTGTGAGTGAAATGAAATCATTTCAGTTGAGCCATGAAGCCATTTTAAGCTCACAAAAGCCATGAGAGGACTCATTTTAGGCACTCAATATGTTGTTCACAACCCTCTTAGCCAGGGGCCTAGGGGTCAAGGTCCATCCATATGAGTTACCTACATGAGTCAGGGAGTTAAATTGGTTAAAGGTAGTTTTAGGGTTTGGAATGTGTGTGTGTGGGAGTGTGGTGTGTGCAAGCTTACCCTCACTAGACCAAGCCACCCAGGGTAACCCTAAGGCCAAAGAGTCCTATAGGAAACTCATCCTTTAAACCTCCACATATGATTTTAACCCTCCAAGTGGCTTAGGGGTTTACAATCAAACTTGTGGGGTTTGAAGGGAGCCAAGAAGTGTTTGAATTTCTAAGTGATGGGTTGATGTCTGGATTACAAGTCACATAGGTGAGCTTTTTAATCCCCCAATTCTCCTTAACACATTGAAAAAAATTGTGATGGAGAAGCCACATATTAAGAAAAGAAAAATGATAAGAATTCTTACCAGAAACATCCTTTACCTTAAGTAACACTGGGGTATGATCAGAAGCATTAAAAGGTAGATGATGAACCTCATGAAGGCTGAAAGAATTGCTCCAACAAGAATTAGAAACAAATCTATCAAGTCTCTCAAAAACATGTCCACGGTGCCAAGTAAAAGGTCTACCAATAAAACCTAAATAAAAAACACCAACATCCATAAATAAATTATTAAAAAACATATCAGCCTGAGATTGGGTTGAACATCACCTTTATTCTCATAAATAGAAGAGATCAAATTAAAGTCACCACCAACCAACCAAGGATCACTCAAGGGTCCAATGGAATTAAGTAAATTCCATAAACCCTTCTAGCCTGCTTGGTACAGTCCGCATAAATAGAAAAAAATGGAAAGAAATATCATATAAACGAATATGAACATGTATCAATTATTCATGGTTAATAATGACATTAAATTTGACAAAATTCTTTTAAAGAAACCAAATCTTTTTATTAGGATTGGCAACATAAGTAAAATTACCAACCGTTCTAACATAAATGTCATTATTACAAGCATTCAAAAGAGGCTCAAGAAGCCAAAAAAAAGGTGATAAAGTCTAATTAAATTCCTCAGTCGATTAGAAGCATTAACCTTAGCAATACTGATAACATTCCAAAACAAAGTATTAAATTACATCATTAACAGGATTATTGATGCGACTTTTTTATATGCAAGAATTTATGAACCAAGATTTATATATTTATAATGATTTTGTAAAGTCACAATTTCAAACGCAAGTATAAGCATCGCTCAAGTAATACAGGGCTCTAGTGGAGTCCCGTTTATCGATCTAACAGGGAAGCGAGGTAGGAGGTTCTTAGTCAAATTCTAGCCTACTATTATCAGACTTTAGATTGGAAGATCGATATAAGTGGTTTTTTTAACAACTACTCTTAAAGGTAAATTTTAATTTTAAAATAACTAATAATTACTCCTAAATGAAAATATTAATACTAAAGATAACCTTTCTGGATGAGTTGGCTTGGTGAATTTTGATATAATAAAATCTACTATTCTCATGTAATGAATTGGAAAATGTAAAGGAATGAGATAAATTAAATATTGTATGTGCTAAATAGGAGAAATCCTATTCTTTACCCTCTTCTGAGTGTATAAAGAACATTGGCTAATCCTAAGTTTAGTCCTCAAATCCGTGGATAGGCTGGGAGGATACAGGCTCTCACTCCAGAGCTCCCACTTCCCTTCACCTAAAGGCTAACTCTCTCTTTAGTTTCCAAACACTAGGACCAAATAGGGGATTTTAGTCTGTCATCCTAAAATCTTCAATTTTATGCCATTCATAGTATATTTCCCTATTTATTTGCACTCAACCCCCATGAACTTCACCATCCATGGAATTTGAATGTGGTTCCACTTTGTTGAGAATTACACCGCCCTCTCGGATCATAACGCAATTACAACGAATTTTAACACTACAACGAGCTCTTATTGTAATGTAAATGAAGCACAAGTAAAAACCATCACATGTATAATTAAAACTTCTTCAAGCATGCATCTCAATATCTTAAACATGAATCCTACTCATTGCAATACAAAAGTAGAAGAAAAATAACGACATAATCTTCTCATGTCACTATTTCCAAATAAGAAGAAAGAGTAAGAGAAAGACATCACAAAGCATGAAAAAAACACAACGGAAAACTTCATTTCAAAGAAAATCCACAAAATAAGTGTTTAAGAAATCATAAGATAATGAAGAACACAATACTTAGCTTTTTCCCCTTGAAAGAAAAAAAGAAGATCTCTCCCACAAAGTCTCCCGCTGATCCATGCAATGCTAGTACAAACCCTTACAAATTCTCTCAAAATCCCCTCTCCAATCTCTCCAAAAAAGGTAGAAATCTACATTTCTGCTCCTATTCCAAGATCTCTAAACATTCTTCACATTTTTCCTAACATCTATCACCCTTTTTTGGCTTCAAATTCGCTTTAAAATAGTGTAGGGACGAATTTCTCAAGAGGTGTTTGAAGAAACCTTCCAAAAAACATCCAGATTCGATGTATATGGACCATAATCGCTTCTGGCGCGGTCTGGCGCTGTTTGGGCGCCGTTCAGCTCTATTTCCCATGAAATTTTCATCGTTTTCTGTCTTCTGGAGCGGTCCGAAGTTGGATAGGGCGCAGGACCACGCTAGTACAGCGCAGCTCCTCCGTTTTGCTTTTTTAGCTCCGTTTCAGCTCCGAGTCGTCCCATTTCAGTTGCGTTGCGTTCCTAACAGATGCCCTACAAAATAAATATAAAAATAACCTTTCTTTAAAGTGTAATCTCATTCAAAAATATGCAAGAAGTGCAAAGTAAATTAAGCAAAGAAAAACTTATCAAAATGTGTCAGGCCATAATTTAATTTTTTGCTTGTTTTTGCTCCAATTTGCACCATTTTTGTTTCATTTTCTCCAAAAGTCATTTCTTGTAAATAAAACTAGAAAACATACAAAATACCTTCCTTTATAGTGTAATATCATTAAAAATAGGTATGAAATTGACAGTGAAAAGCTATCAAATTTTCAGTGGATCAATTATCCAAAGAAGAATTAAGAAGGTTATCTTGAGAAGGGTTTACCAGAACCTTCCCCAAAGTTAAAGAAAGATTTGCTTCAGGATTCACATGGCTAAGCTCTCTATTACCTCTGAATTTCCTTTTCTTTGAAGATTTCTGAACCAACCAACTTTCCTCTAACTCAAGATGAGTAAGAGCATTAGAATCCCCCATAGCATGTCTTGAATGGATGACTAATTGCTTATCTATATTTAAATCATCCTTAGGATGACCACCATTAGAAGCAAAATCTTGACAAGAATTAGTGTTTAAATAAGTAAATGAACTAATGGGACAGTGAGTATTTCCCATAAAAGAATCATTATGATGCCCAAAATTATTCATAACAAAAACCTCACCCTGCTTGACCTTTTGAACACAAAATCATGCTCAATATTACAATCGTTTATGACTTGCAAAGAAGAATAATAAACTTCCTGAATAGTAAGAGTATTTCTTTCAATAGTCTAGCATTAATATTCGTATCTAAAGCAGCATTTAAAGTGGCAACAGTGTTGTTAACTTATTCCAAATTCTGAAGAGAATTGAAAACATTGCTAACAGACACATTATGAGCATTCTTATTATGATTAATCTGCTTCTTCGTATTTCTAAACGCCACATGTCTAGCGGTCACAGGAACATTTCTAGATTGCTTTAACTCCGGATTGGCATGAAAGCAATTAGAAAGAAGATGTCCAGAAATTTTACAATGAGAGCAATATTGTGGCACAAAATCTGCCTCAATTTTTTGGTTATATCCTTCATAAGAATCTTCTAACCAAATAGAATCAGGTAAACTTAAAGTAACGTCTATTTCAACCAGAATTTGACTAAATTCAAGCTTAAATTGATCAGTAGTGGCAACATCAATCTTCAAAGGTTTACCAAAAATATTACCCAAAGAATAAAGAACATGCTTATCAAAGAATTGAAGTCTCAAACCAGGAATCTGATCCAAATAGGCACTACAGGAAACTCATCAGAGGGATTGAATTTTGAATTCCATTTAAGAATCTTCATATAGAATTTCTCAATGATTAAAACCTTTCTAGCAAGTAAAGAAGTATAGTCCTTTTCCAATTGAAGCTTAATCATAAATTCCTCTTATCAATAAAACCCAACTTTTATTCGCTAACAAGATGGAAATTTGAAAAAAAATTGCAAATAATATCAAAAATAGGTCACCCAAAAGAGAACTTACCAATCAATGTGAAACATAAAGGTTTCATAAGAAGATCCGTATCTTTTTTAGTAAAAATTAGGGCAGGCTTACCATTCTTCTTAGAAGCCCGCTTAAGTTAACCATTATCATCCTAATCCATCATGTAATCAATGAAATCCGACGGGAAGACAAAATCTCAACCACTAATAGATGAACCCGCCACCGCCTCCTTGTAGGAAGGCGCCATAGCAATCAGAGAAGAAGACCAAATCAAGGAAATCTAGCCAAAACTTCATAGCAGAGGAAGACCTAGAAAGAGTTATGCAAAGCTCCAAGAAACGCTCCCAAGAGGTTTTCTCTTTCAAAGGCTTGACACATACCATGCCAACCATCTCTTCCATATATATATATATATATATATATATATATATATATATATATATATATATATATATATATATATATATATATATATATATATATATATATATATATATATATATATATATATATATGAGTGAACTTATATATTTATATATACTATATCTTTATATGGGCATATAAATTAAATATGTATCTATATGCTTTTTAAGTAAACCTAAAAAAACTCAATGAATAATTCATGTAATATTTCAAGACTTAGGTTGTTTGATGTGGTGTTTCCTCTCTTTCATTTATGTCAATATAAATGTAAAACACATGAAAATAGTGAAAAGTTGTGATGATGGATTAAAATGCATGAGATTGTGTGAGAGCATGTTCCCTACTTTTCTGCATATGAGATTGCTTGCTTGTTTATTTCAAGTTATTAAACATGTATGGGGAATGTAAAAAGATACTGGTTAATTTTTGATGGGTGAAATGTATATGAGAAGAAATATGCTCTTAAGTATTGTGCAAGAAATGAAGGATTCTGACAATTATTTTAAAAGATTCTGAAAAGAAAAAAAATATTTTATTTACATAATTAAATTAAATGTGCTCAGAAGAATATTTTTCAAAAATTTATGCAATCCTATTAAATAAATCATTTCTACCTTAACTAAAAAGTACTGTAAAATATAAATCTTTTAAAATTTAATCAACTCATTAAAAGATCTTACATAATTAAATGAGCTCAACAACAACTTTTAAAATTTAGAAAAGCTCATGGAGAGAAATTATATATCTCTTTTATAAATCTTAAGAATTCTTTTTAACTTATATTTCAAAAAGAAGTTTCATAACCTAAAATCTTAAAAGATCACCTTTATTAAAAAAAAAATCAATCTCTTCAAAGATTAAATATTTTTTTTTAATTATTCTTTTAAAAGAAAGTTATAATCTTTTAAAAATTTTCCATAAATCTTTTTTCAAACAAACATTTTTTCTAAAGAAATTTTGTAATTTTAAAGTTTCTTTTAAAGAAAATTTTTATTTTTAAATTAAATTTAAAATTCCTTATAGTTTTGTTGGTTTCTCTTAAGAGAAATTTTCTTTAATATTTTTTTCTTAAGAAATCTTCTGTTTAAAATGATTAAAGATCAGTCAAAATCAATTAATTTTCAAAAACTTAAGATCTCCTTTAAAAATTTTAAAAACAACTATTAAATCAATCTTAGTTTAAGAGATCATTTCTTTAATAGATCCTTTGTTTACAAGATATAAAGTAATTCAATATTGAAAGAAAATATTTTTAAAACCCTTGAGCTTTAGGGACTTCAAACACATGTATAAGCTTGTCAGACTCCTTTTTTACAAGCTTAGGCTGAACAAGACTTAGATATTCATTTGATTAAGTGACTATATGAATGAATATTCTCCGTTGAAACATATATTATGTAGTCTTAATTTTTTTAGTAAATAAATCTTGGGTTATTCTGATCTAAAAAACTCATAAGAAAGAAAAATTAGTATCATATATGCTTTTGAAAGATAAAATTGTATTTCAAAAATTCTAATTTTTTGTATGAAAAGAATAAATTTATTATTCTAATGGGAATCCAAATAAATCTTTAATATTATAATTTTAGATTAAGAAACCTAGCCTTATTTGTTTAGAATATATCATCCCAACCACAATTAGAGCCTTGGGGAGGGAGAACAAACCTTAGGAAGAAAACTGATCCATAGGTTGGAAAAATAATATTTGATTCACAATATGACCAGAACCTTACTTATAATAGAAAGATAACCAAACAAAACCTAGAAACCTTGACTTTTCTTCATAACTGTCGATTTCTTGGAAAACAAAAATCTGTTATTAATTACCAAGTCACAGAAACAATTAAAAATGACCAACTCTAATTTCTTATAACCACACCTTATGATAGTTCTAAATAATGCCCTTAGGTTAGCAAACTTAGATGAAAATCTTGGACTACACACATACTCTAGATTAGTCTAGTCTAGAAGCCCTATGTTAGTTATTAAGTTCCCCCCATAGATTAAAATTCAGGATGAGGACCTATAAAATTAATTGACCTGCCCTCAATGAATACCAAGTATCTTATAATGAAGTAGCACGTGTGATTGACGAAGATACTAACTACCACTTTATAGCTAGAAGAACTATATTTTGTTATTATTATGTCGATAAGAAAGAGCTCATGTCATTCTATTGGTTAATAGTTTGAGGCTGGCAATGTATCTGGGATGATAGAAAGTCATGGGCGTCTTGATCGAGTGTGCTACTCCCAAATTTAGGTTAGGCCACCTATAGCCTCATGAGATAATTGGGTTAGGGCTTCACCCCCATCTAGAGATCTTTTAGCCTTTCCTACCCATTATACTAGGATATTCCTTAAATCAATTAACCCTAATCAAATTACACTTAATTAATCTATCTCAATTTAACCTTGTTCTTTTAAAAATAATATTAAACTGCAAATTGATCTAAATCCAATCTAATTTCATATTCAAACCCAGCCTTAATTTAATTTAAATTTTAATCCAATTTAATCAACCACAATTCCAGTCTGATTTGTACTTGTTCAAATCCAATTCAATCAAAATCCAATTCAATCAAAATCCAATCCAATCCACACTGTTTCTCAAATTTAATCATTTTAATTCAAACTCCATACCATTTCAACAGTCAAATGTTGGGCTCAACCCAAAGGGTAAACCACGTTTGAAACTCAAGTGAAGTCAACCTATGTCCATTATTATCCTTTTTATTAAAGTATTCAAATCCTATTAATCCATAAACATTCATTAATGAATAGGAAAGATGTAAAGCATACTTTTAATAGAGAGTCTTCTCAGGAGTATTTCTTGAGAAGTAATTAACTATAAGGGAGCCCTCTCATAGGGATACCAGACCCCAGGATTAACATAAACTTTATCTACACTTGTAAGGTATAGGAAGAATTCTAGTTTCGCAGGTCCTTAAATTTTAAAAATTTTACTCATCAAAATGATTAGATCCATTTTGAGATAGTTTTTCTATTATTCAAGATAGTATATTATTTTTCAGATTTCGTATCTGATCATATAGATATAAGTCCTTCGGGATCTATTGTGGCCCATAATCAATGCATAAATACCACCACTCATGTCCTATTTATAGGCATCAATAGGTACGAAATTTTGGGTAGTTCAATTGTTGTGACATTAAGTAATCATAAATATTATTGTTTTTTTTAAACAAGATTCTTTTGTTCCTTTCACAGTTTTTGCTTTCAAGGAGTAAAATAATTGAGAAGCTAAATATGTATATAAAATTATATCTACAACAATCCTAAAGGAAACTAACGATCTCAGACGAAGTGATATAGCCAAATAGGACCCACTAGGAAAGCAACTCAAATGAAGTCCCAATAGCCAACTAGCAGTAAAAGGTTTGGCAGCTCAAGCTACCGAAGATCCTTTCAAGACCTAAGCCCTAGCGACCGTTATTCCCACCTGATGAATTTTCTGATAGACGGATCAATGTTATCAGCCCACCATTAGAGGACTAACCTACTGGTTGAAACCAAATTGACAGCCAACTGACAAACCTGACTGACAATTGGTCGATATGACCCACCACCTCTCTGTATTCATCAAACTCATTGGGCCAAAAAACCAAAAAGTCATTGTGCCTGACCATGGTGAAATACCAGAAATATCCTATAAGTCCCTATTAAAGTAGGGGCTTCCGCATAATTTTATGTATCATGTCTCTTATGAAGACTTGGGACATGATGACCCAAGTCTTAGATGATTTGGTCACATTAAACGTCAACCACCTGATGACCTGATTAGGAGAGTAGATGTTTTAGATTCAACTTATGTTAAGAAAGGCAGAGATAGACCTACGAAGACTTGGGCTTATTGCATAAATAATGATCTTAATTTGTTAGAATTAAATGAAAATTGGACACTAAATAGGACGCAGTGGAGAAAAAGATTCATGTAGCCGACCCCACTTAGTGGGATTAAGCCTTTATTGTTGTTGTTGTTGTTGTTGTTGTTGTATGCCCCTTATGTCTATAAATAGGAGAGCATTTTATAAATGAAAATTATACAATTCCATCATTTATTAATCACTAACGCACTCTCTTTTCTCTCTTTTCCTCTGTCTCTCTTTTCTCTCTCTCTCACATATATATATATATATATATATATATATATATATATATATATATATATATATATATATATATATATTCACACAAATAAATTTTGATAATCCTCACGAAGATATGAAGAAAAATATTAGAAAAATTTGCATTCATGATAAATAATTTTTATCTAATATTTAAAAATTGATATTCATGTTTACTAATTTTGACATCATAAATTTATAAATGAAAAATATAATTTATTTATTAATATTTATATTTTCTTATAGGCTTTAGAGTTATATTAGATATGCAATATTTTAATAACTTATGCATTAATTTAAAATTAAAGCAAACTGGTACAAAAATATTTGTTCTGCTGTGCTCTCCATGCATATTTCCTCATTTCTGCATAAGAGAAACCAAAGACCAATCAGTCACTCTGCCTGCGTTAAAGAAGACCTCTTTGACGCCAATTTTCTCCCCAATAAAGATCTTATCATCTTCTCCCTCGCATTGCGCAAGTATCGCGCCATGAATCGCAGAAACCGACGACGTCGCGGAAATCTCAAGGAACGGCCCTCTCCGTCCGAACAACGCTCGCAGCCATCAAGTAGCAAGCCAGCTCGACTACTTCCTCCATCGCTAGAAAAACATTGGACGGCGAACGAGGTCTGGGCTCTCATGACCCATACTGAAAGCGCGGGATATGAATACAGAGATACCCCGGAATATTGGAATAGCATCGCCGCATTAATTCCGGGCTCAAGCGCAGAGAACTTGCGCAACATCCACTTGGCCATATTCAAGTATCAAGAAATCGACTCTTTATGGAATTATGATGATCTCGAGACGATGATTGTCAGCTTTTACCTAATTAATACAAAACCGATAGATGAGCCGGAGTGGTGGGGGGAGATCGCCAAACATTTTCCTGGGAAAACAGCGTTAGATTGCCGCCTCGCTTACAATACATATTGCTTGTCCGATTTCATACCTGAGAAGAAGCCTTCCGAAGTCCAGCCGCAGCAGCAGTCGACGACGCAGCCATCAGTCCCGGGAAGTACAAAAACGGATGCCGCGGGTATTTCATCTCAAAGAACTACCCTAGAACTTCCTAAGACTACGTCGGAAGGAAAGCAGAAGCAACCAATGATGCAACAGTCTGTCCAGAGCACTACAACGTTTCCCGGAGGCGCTTCTTCTCAAAGAACTTCCGCAGTGTCCCTTCAGAACTGGACGCTTGAGAACTATATGTCCTTGATGACGATTCTTACGAAGAACCTGCATGTGGATACTGATGATGCAGGTGCTATGGAAAGCATTGCGTTGCAGCTGGTGGGGAAGACTGGTGAAGAAGTCCGCCATCTTATTCTCAAATGGCGTCCTCAGCTACTGGCGGCGCTTGAGAAAGCCGATAGGATTGCGGGGTCGACTTCTGGAACAAAGGGGCCATGATGTCAGTCGTTTGGAGGGGTGGAAATGAGAAGTTTAGATTCATTGCGTCCTCTTCGTCCACTCGATGTCGAAGAAATGCGTCGAGTAGGAGTTAAATTTTTTTCTTCTTTCTTTCTTTACTTTTTCTTTCTTCTTTCTTTTGGCTCAGCTGTGATCATATGAACTCATAAATCATTCCACCCTTTTCGTACTGGATTTATGTTCTTTGCATGAAAAGAATAAAAGATTTCCCTACGTGGCTTTTCAAGAAGTATACAATAACATAATTCTTGAGGGAGAAGGAAAGATTAATGTTGAATCTAGTTAGATGGAGTGGGACTTGGTCAAATATAAATATTTTAAGCCCAAGTTGTCTCAAAATATGACTCAAATATGACCTAAGTTCGTTTGAGATTAATCTTGTCTCCAATATCATTTGATCTCGTCGATATTCATGTTGGCATAATTTTTGGGTACATATTTCGTTCTTGATTTTATTGTTTCTAGAAAGCTAAGTTGCGATAAGAACAAGAGAATTTAATGCACATCAATAACTATCATTTATGACTATTCAATGATTCAAAAATTGCCCTACCTTGATTTTTGTGCGCTCAATTTCTATAAATAAGATGAGGGATTGAATTTCCTTATCTTTTATCATTTCAACTTTGTGTGTCGTCATGGTGAACAAATCCTTTTCGAATTCAAAACTTTATAGCAAGTTCGTAAAAACATGTGGAAGAGAGCCCTCTCAGAGAGTAAAGAGCGGAAGAAATTGGGGTGAGCAAGGGCATGATGCTCAATCTGGAGGCTTCGGTGGGGTTTTTTGGACTCCATCGTGACCACGAACGATAAAAGATTCAGGTGAAGGATGGAGGTCGATCAATCATTCCGCTGGTCAATATGACTCAAATATGACCTAAGTTCGTTCAATTTGGAATTAATCAATTTCGAAATTAGTTTAAATTAATTTAGTTGATTGAATATTATTAATGGATAACATAAATTTATATTATCCTTCACTTTGAATTTTATTTTGGTCTAATTCAAAAAAAATTATATGTGCTGCAAAAAGATGATTGCGTGCTGAATAACTTAAAAGGATGACTTTCTTCCTCACAGGTCTTTCAAGTTTTAATATTTTGCATATTCTCACATTTTGAGGATGAATGCCATCAGTCAAAATTAAAATTCTAAGGACGTTGTTCACCGTTCATCTCAATTTAGTAAAATAATAATTAAAAAAACCAACCAAGTTGTTGAATCTGTATGTCCCCTGCAGCAAAATTAAGAAATATAGCGTTGAACATGAGAAAGAGAGAGGGTGCACGGTAACAAATATAAGAATAAAGAAATTGTGTAACATTTTATTCATGAAATGACCTCATATTTATAGATAAAAAGAATTGTAGTAGATAATGTTACATTTACGCCCCTACTTGAGTGGAGACAGTAAATTATGGGCCCAGGGCCTTGCTTCTCTCAAGCTCGGCCTGGTGGGCTTGATAGGACTTCGTCTAGCTTTGCCAGTCAATAGGATGTTGTAGGCGTTGTCGGTCGGTTCTGCTATTGAAACCCTGGTGGGTCTACAGTTGGGGAGCAAACAACTCGATTTATGTTGTCAGAAAACAAGATCCATAGATGTTATCGGTCGGCCAGTCTTCTATTGGACGAGTGTCGACAAAATTGATCAGCAAAATTTTGCTGATCGGAAGGCATAATGCCTGCCAACCCTTAATTCTCGTCAAAGAACACCAATTGGCAAATTGAAGTTGGACTATCAGGCAAATGGTGAATCACTTCAATCTAACTTATAGCCTTCTCTTAGACAAAGAGTTCTTTGAGGGGAAGGTTGCAGGTTGACTGTAGCGTGGCCATTAGATCTGAGGGATTGACCCCTTCACGAGCATGATTATATAGAAGAATTAGGTTCGGATGATCATTTATCTTGTGAATAGGTGAGCCACTCAGCTAGTTCCACATACTAATCCTTATAAGAGTTGGTTTTGAGTATAGTTCATCTACTTAAACGTCTAGATTCCCTAGGTCTTTTGCTGGTGAGTCCACCCTTTTACATTAATCTTGTCTCCAATGTCATTTGATCTCGTCGATATTCATGTTGGCATAATTTTTTGGTACATATTTAGTTCCTGGTTTTCTTGCTTCTAGAAAGCTACGTTGCGATAACGACAATAGAATTTAATGCATATCAATAACAATCATTTATGACTATTCAATGATTCAATAATTGCCCTCCCTTGATTTTTATGCCCTTAATTTCTATAAATAAGATGAGGGATTGGCTTTCCTTATCTTCTATCATTTCAACTTAGTGTGTCTTCATGGTGAACAAATTCTCTCCAAATTCTAAATTCTTTAGTACGACGTATATCGATAGGCCCTCAGAAACAAGTGGAAGAGAGCACTCCCAAAGAGTAGAAAGCAGAAGAAATTGGAGGTGAGGAAGGGCGTGATGCTCTATCTGGAGGCTTAGTGGGATCTTTGAACTCACTTTGTGACCACTAACGAGAAAAGATTCAGGTGAAGGAAAGAGGTCGATCGATCATTCCGCCGGTCATTTTGTTTGCCTCGTTTGTGGAAAAAGAGATCATACATATTGATTAGATTGATCAAGAAATTGTTGGCTCTTTGGTGCAACCTGAGTTGCAAGAGAATTATCGATGCTCCTCCTTACCGCTCATGGCACAGGAGAAGGCTGGTGAGATTGATGTATCATATACCACATTCTTGTGGGATTGAATCCCTATTATGAATAATTTTGGTTTTTCTTAGATGATCTTATTTCTTTTCTGAATTTTCTCTTTATTTTATTTTTTAGTCCAGCCCATTTGACCAATGAAATCATGACCATTAATTATTTCTCGACGGAGGTTGGTGTCAATGAGGCAGCAAACCTGGCAGCTGTGGATAAAAAGCCGGCGGATGGCAGTTGACTTTTAGAGCAAGTCTTGAGATGTTAGACATCCCGCCGGCCCAAGCGAGGGTCTGATGGAGGTTACTAAATGGTGCAAGATATTCCATTGATCGTTGGGGAATTGACTGCACTTTGTGTGGAGTTGGTGGTCATTCGAGAGGCATCCTCTATCTCTTCGGTCCAAAAGAAAACATATAAGGCAAATTGGTTTAGGTTACGGTGAGAGTTGTTTAATAAAGATATGCTTCAGTAAGGATATGTCTTGTCCAAAGCAGTGGGGAATTATTTTGATATGTTTTTTCCAACAAAATAGTTACCAAGTTGTATATGTAATTATTTTTACAAAATAAAATTATACATTTTTTTTGTGATTTATGTGGCCAACCTGTGACGGTTAATCTTCCCACCCCACCCTATAAATAAGGATGAGGTTTGGAATCTCTCACATGACTGCTCCATTTCTTGTGTTCACCTTCCTATTCACTTTTGAGCACCCGTTTCACCCAACTTTTCCTATGAATTCATTGAGTTCATTCTTGCTGCGTAGGTGTCCACGGTATCAGCAAGTTAGGTGGAGCTTCTTAAAATTACCTATGTCTTCAATCCTTTAGTGAAGTACGGGCGGTATCAAGTGATGGCCGTGTTATGACAGTGATCTCGTAGAATTGATCATGATCTCTTTGCAAGGGGAAATATAGTTTTATAGAATTTAAACTCTTTTAAATCTTATTAGTTTAGAAAATTTGCACTTACTTTCTCGTAGAATTAGATTGAGCACATATTTAGTTTTAATCTTTAAAAAAATAAATTCACAGTATTCTCCTATAAATTGTGTTTATAGTTTTAGTAGATTTTTTTCTAATTTATTATAAAATATTACAGTTTCCCTTTCGGATTAATACTGGAGTTTTTAAAGAAATCTCTATATTACTTAAAATGATACGTATACTTGCATAGTACCCATAGTGTGAAAGCTATTAACCTAAATTTTAAATTGTTTCATTTGTTCATACTAGCCGCTAAATATAAATTGGGTAAAGTTTTTGGCCATGTTTTGGAATATAAATATTCACATAATTGCAGGTCAGGTCAGTTGGTCCTAGGCTTCCTCAAATTAAGTTGGGTTAGATTTAAATTGTCCTGGGTTGAGTTGGATTGACCCTGGTTGCCTTTGGTATGATTTGGGTTTTACCCTGGTTACGCTGGGTTGACTAGGGTTAGCTTGGCCTTTATATGGGTGATGGCCTCTCGGGTTGGCTCGTCGCGTCCGGCACCATCAATTCCCTCGTGTCGTTATGGATGTTGGAATGTTTGTCAGTATTGTTGTTTTAATTTAGGATTCGCCACTGTGTTTATCTATCATATTGCTCTAATCTTCAAGTAATCTTATTCTTTTTGACCATGTAAATGTTCCTTAGATATTAAGAAAATTGAAGAAGAAATATAAGGGCTGATAAAATAAAAAACACTGGAATAAGGAAATGTCAGTGAAATTCCTTATGGAAAAGATACCAGAATGTCTTATTCTGGAGGTTTCTGTAGAAGGAGAACCACGTAGAAAACCTATTAACCAGAGATTTTAGGTGTGATACTTGTTCTGAGTTCTTTAATTATCCTATAGGAGCAAGCTTCTATAGTTAATTACATCTTAGACAATTGGAATTACCTAAGAAAACTCCTAATTAACGTTAACATTCATTCTCTAAGAAATTTTAAGTGTTAAGATCAAGGTAAGAACGTCAATGTTTGATCCTAAGGGTGATATGTTTCTAAGTGTCACGTACTACCCTAAAGGTTTGGTCTTGTTTTGTTTTTTGTTAATGTCATTTTATCGTTGTTATTTTATTTTGTTTTGTTTTTATTTTAATGTCATTTTGGTTTTTATTATTGTCGTTTTAGTTTTGTTTTGTTTTAATATCGTTGTTTTGACGTTGTTTTGGTTTTATTTTGATGTCATTGTTTTATTATTGTTGTTTTGGTTTTATTTGGTTAATTTGGTTTTGTATTCAAGTTTGTTGTCTCGTCTTCATAATGTTGCCTTACAAAACAGAGTTAGCACACCATAAAACATGTAAAGTAAATCTAAAATGGTACTTGTCTTCAAACCGCAAGGAAAACAATGACAAATTTATAAAATAAATAATGTTAGTTTTATTTCTTAAATTGTTAATTTAGTTGGTTAAATTTTAATTTTTAGACAAGTCAGACAAGATGTCCATGGCTCTGTCGTCTCAGGATCGTCAGATGCCTTGATTTAATTTTGTCTGAAAGGTTCTAAAACAGGACCGAAAGATTCCTATCAATAACTAGGATTGCATCGTCCAATATATCTTTGCAGATCAAGAACACTGGGGTTCAAGTTACATTTGGTGATCTTTGTTTATTAAGGTTTTGTTTAAGTTTTAATGTCTTTTTAGATTTTAAGAGCTTGAAATATTTTAGATTTTTTATGATTTATTAACCAATTAATTTTTATGGTTTTTGTCATTTATTTTGGTTTTGTTCATGATTCCATTATTTAGAACTATTAAGTTTGCGGTTTGATTAGACTCGAGTGACTGGAAGATATTTTGTTAGCAATTAATATCTTTTCAAACTTGGTGGGATTTTGAGTTTAAGTTTAAGTTTTTAATATCTTTTAAAGTGAATTTTTTGTTATCAATTGAATATGAATCACTATCCTAAAGAAGATTGTTTTAAGGTTTAAATCTGAAATAGGCCAGATCTAGCTAACCATAAAATTCAAGTTCAATATCTATTGAACTTAAAGAGATACAGTTAAGTCCAATACAAATTAGACTTTAGGATTTAGATTCAATATCATTTGAATCTAAAGATGTTTGGGTTAAGCCTAATATAAACTAGACTTAAAATTGGGTGAAATCTACTATAGGTTACACTTTAGGATTTTAGATTCGATGTCTTTTGAACCTAAAGATGTTTGGGTTAAGACTACTATAAATTAAACTTAAAATTAGGCAAAATCTAACATAGGTTAGACTTTAGGATTTTAGATTCAATTTCTTTTGAATCTAATGATGTTTGGGTTAAGCCTGATATAAACTAGACTTAAAATTGGGTAAAATCTAACACAAGTTAGATTTTAGGATTTTAGATTCAATGCCATTTGAATCTAAAGATGTTTTGGTTAAGCCTAATATAAATTAGACTTAAAATTGGGTAAAATCTAACACAAGTTAGATTTTAGGATTTTTGGTTCAATGCCTTTTGAATCTAAAGATGTAGGTTAAAAAGCTTAGTTTTAAAACTAATGCAGGTTAGACTTACTGTTTCAAGTCCAATGTAAGTTAGTCCTGAAGGAGTATTGTTAAGTCCGATTTAGATTAGGCTTAAAGTTTAAATCTAATGTTGGTTAGATTGGAAGGGATATGATTAATCTTAACTAGACTTTAAAATTGGGTTAAGTCTAACATAAATTATACTTAAGGTTTTAGATTCAGTATCATTTGAATTTAAAGGATTTTTAATTAAGTCTAATACAGATCAGACTTAAAATTTAAGTTCAGTCTGGGGTTCGGACTGACTTAATATTAATTTATGTTGATTCTATGTCTAGGTCAACTTAAGTTTATCCTAAGATTTGATTGACATAAGTTCAATTGATTGAACCTATGTTTGGTCAACTTAAGTTCAATGTGAGCTGAACGTAGAGTCTATATTTGACTTGGGTTCAAATTGGGTTGAACCTAAAGTTTGATTGAATTAGGTTTAATTTGGGTTGAACCTAAAGTTTTGATGAGGCTCAATTTTGGTTGAACCTAAATTTTGGTTTAGTTAGGTTCAACTTGGGTTGAACCTAAAGTTTTGGTTAGGTTTGCTTTGGGTTGAACCTAAAGTTTGGTTGGTTTAAGCTTAATTTGGGTTGAACTTAAAGTTTAGGTTTGATTTAGGTAGGTTGAACCAAAAGGTTTGAATCAACTTGGATTCAACTTGGATTGAACCTAAGTTTTAGTTTAATTTAGGTAGGTGATGTGATGCGACTTTATATATGCTTTTAAATACAAGAATTGATACCATTGCTAAAAGATTTAATCCCCAGCAACGATACCAAAAACTTGATGTGAGATGTTTACTTTTACTTATGAATTTATATTTAGATTTTATAATAATTATTGTAAAATTCACAATTTTAAACGCAAGTATACGTATCATTCAAGTAATACAGGGCTATAGTGGAGTCCTGGTTATCGATCCCACAGGGATAGTGTTTTTATAAAAAGTAAGAAATGTAAGAAATATTTTAGAACTTTTCAAATTAAAAGTAATTTATATATATAACAATTTTTACTATAAGCAAGTAAGCAGTAAGCAGTAGTAAAGTAAGCAGTAATTAAAATTCAATGCAAGAATAAAAATGACTTTCTCCTTTTCAACTAATTCAAGATTTTTAGAATAATTATCTTTTGTGGGGAATTTAGATTATGGTATTGTGCCAAATAGAAGCATTCCTATTCTTTACCCATTGGTCCAGGTGCAAAGAACATTGACTAATTTATAGATCGGTTCAGGATGTTTTATTAGTAGAATGGGTTAATCTAGGCTCACACTACTAGATGACCAAGGGTGGCTATGGTCGGCCCTACCAGTGACTCATTCCCTTTCTATAGACCAAATTATTAGAATTTAGTCTGTCACTCTAAAAACTAATTAATTTTACACCCAATAAATATTATCTTCCTATTTATTTTCACTTCACCTTGAATAACCAGCATAAAGCCTTCGACTACACAAGGATTCATGTGATATCTACTAGTTAAGAATTTATCTCCGGATAGGTCTCAAAATTCTTCAACATGTTTTAACAATTTAAATGGCCAATTTAAAAAGTAAAGTAAGATCAGGTATTAATATCATCACAATGTTTTAAATATTTTAAATTTAATTCTCCTACGAAATTTAATTAATTTATTATCTTTTCATAGTTGAAAGGAGAAAGATAACCAACTACTCAGAACACATTGAAATCACACAACAAAACATATTTATAAAACTTTGAATTAAGGTACAAATACTTATCTGAAGTGTTCCTTCAAGTGATCCGCTAACTTCTATTGACTCTAAAGCAATGATGAAAGACTCCAACAGCAAAAACACACAATAAATACTAAAAATAAACTCACTAGATATAAAGTAAAGTGGTTCCCTAATTGTGGAAGAAACTAAGTAAAACTAGAGGGGGGAGAGAAGGTACTAAAAGGGGGTAAGAGACTATAGGGTGCCCTTTTTTTGTAGAATGGGCTCCTATTTATAGAGCTCTGAATTTGACTAGGGGTTTGTTGACCTCATTTTTGATGAGGTCTTCTCTTCTTCTCTTTAGTACTTAGGATCTAGCCTTAGGCTTTTCCTTTGACTATCTTAGAGGACTAGAATTGGGACCCACCTTTTAGAAATTCAAACCACTTCTAAACTCCCCGCAAACTCCACAAACTCGACTATAGACCCCTAATCACCTAGAGGGTTGAAATCAAATGTGGAAGTTTAAAGGATGAGTTCCTATAGGACTCTTTGGCCTTAGGATCGCCTCAGGTGGCCCTGGTCCAGTAAAGGGCTGACTTACACATACACTACACCTATGCACTACACTTTCACACACCTCCTAAAAACACACCCATACCTGACTTGACTTCCGACTCATGTAGGTGATTCACATGGATGGTCCTTAACCCCTAAGCCCTCGGCTAAGAGGTTAGGAACAACATGGTAAATGCCTCAAATGAGTCCCTTCATGGCTCATGTGGGCTTGATATGGCTTCATGGCTCAACAAAAATGATTTCATTCCACTTACATCCACCCAATCTTCAATTTTCCAAATTTTCAATTTTTGACCCCAGGACCCTACACCCACCAACTCTACCAAATGCCTCGAAACTACCCAAATTTCTCAAAAATTTCCAAATTACCCAAAATTCTCCAAAATCAATCCCAAACATTCCCACATCACTCAAACTGATCATCCATATCCAAAAATATCAAAAATCCCAAAATACTCCCCAATACCTTCCAAATACCCAAAATACCCCTTTTGACCAAAAAAATCCAAAAACTCAGAAAATTTCTAGAAAATTCCAGAAAATCCCAAATATTTCCAATTTCATTTTGTTCAACTACACCATGGGCCAATTTTGTCAATTTACCCTCACTTTCTTCAAAACCCCTAATTTGATCCATTTTAACCCAAAGTAAACCCAATGTCAAACCAAATCTACCCAATTGACCCCAATTCTGGTCCAATTCAATTCTAAACTTCAATTCAACATCCCCAACACCAATCTAGACCAAATACAAGCCCAATTTGATTGACATTTGAATCCAATTTCACTTTTGGCCTTAAAGCCCAATTTGGACCTATGACCCAAACCTAACCCAAACTCACCCATTTCAACTCCAATTAACCCCAAATCTTTTCTAAACCTTCCTTGACATCCCCATGAACAAAACACTAACATGATTTGCCCAAAACTTTGATCCAAACCCCACTCAAATTCAACCCAAAATCAAAAAGCCCAATTTTGACCTAAACCCAAACCTAGCCCAAATGAGCCCAAATCCCAAAATCAAAACCCAACCAAAGCCAAAACCTCTTTGAAACACTCCCATAAACATTTCCCAACATTAATTTCACATCAACTTCAACTCTAGCCCAACTTTGGCCCATGGTAGCCCATTTTGGCCCACTTTAGCCTCTTTACCAAAAAGCCCATATCCAACCCAATTCAAACCCAAATCACACCAAATTGACTCCAAACCACTCATGACACATCCTTAAACTAAACCCAACATTTATTTGGCATGGCCCTTTGCAAAATTTTCATCTAAAAGCCCACTTCTAAAGGACATTCAAAAGCCCATTCCAAACCAAACTCAAAAGCCCAAGCCCATCCTAAAGCCCACATTACAATCTCATCTCATCCTCACTTAATTAAAATCATCCCTAAGTCCTAAATCAGCAATCAAATCTTTCTAAACAAAGCCATATGACAAACCATCCAAATTTTACACCAAATGTCCAAAATTCTTAAAACCCATTTTCATGAAATTGACTAAACTTTTCCCTAAGCCACATGGAGCCATGCATGAGCCATTCACAAGCCATAGGAAGCCATGAAAGTTTGGCATGTGATCAAGCCATTAATGGTAAAAGGAGGGGCTCCTTTTCTAACCTTTCATTAAGCCTTTTTTACCTTAAGCATGTCACACTCTAAACCATGCTTTGCCACCTAATCCTTGATGGAGACTCCACCATTCTCTCTTGGCTGACCCAACTGATCCTCTCAGCCCAAAATCGAGCCATGGGGAGGTGCACCCAACCCAAACCAATGGGTTGACCAAATTGAAGCCAAAATGACCTCTTCCCCATTCCATTTTAATTCAACCACTTTACACATGGCGAGTGGCCAATTGATTGCACAAACCTCTAACCCCGACCCACTCGGACACGAGGTGACCCATGCCCGCCGGCCGACCACCCCGGTCGCCGGAAAACACCATGGCCGAAACCTCGGGAGGAGCCAAACTTTGGAATTCTCCCTCGCCGAGCCGCCCCATGCCTAGTGGTCACCATGGCCGTTCTTCTCCTCACCGCAGCAGGTCGATCCCAAGCCCTAACTCCCCCGGGAGGCCCTCCACCCATGCCTATTTAAACACCACCCCCTCACGGCCATGAGAAAAAGAGTTGCACAAACCTCGCCAAAACTCGCCAAAATTGTTCCGGACCCCTCCTCATACACGAGCACTTGATCCCCGAGTGAGATCCCCCTGCCATTTCCTCTCTGCGAGCTCAATTTCGTAGTCGAAATCCAAGCCCAAAACCAGGACACTCCCACACAGCGGACCAATCCCCAAATCGATTGGGTCCTACACCTTCACTGGACCGAGGGAAGGTGTCCACCGACAAAAGCCCCATCTCCGGGCCACCCAATCGCTCCGGACTCCAAGCTTTGTGATCGACTGTGGTCGAAGTTCAACCTAGACAATTCACCGGACCGGGAGACTTCATCCCTAGCCTCCTGCGGCTCCAACGAACGTGCCAAGCATCTCCGATCGAGGCTTCACCTCTCGAGCTAAGGTATGAATTAATTCTTCATCCCGAGCTTCGGAGATTCTCCATTTCAAATGCCTTAATTGCAATGCATGTTTACCGTATGGATGTGTTCGTCTCTTCAAGACGAATCCATAGAGCATAAGAACATAAAAATCCGTTGAGTATCGAGCGAGATCTTAAGGATTTAGTGTGGACGGCTCTCGGGCGAGGACACTTGGGGACGATGAACGGATGCCGTCCATTTAATACACGCGCGGACGGACGGCTCGAGGGCGTCGGACCGGGAGACGGTACGAGAACCGCGGGGCCCGGCCGCCGACTCGGATGGCGGCGTCGAATGGGAGCGCGCCACGCGGCATTTCGGAGCTCGCCGAGGTTGACGCGGCGCCGCGTGGATAAATAGAAAAATAGGGTATTTTCTATTTATTTAATTCCCGAACTTTGAAAATTCATATCTTTGTGTAGGAAAATCATAAAAATAAAATAAAAATACCCTCTTGCTCAGGTGAACGGAGGAGAATAATGTGGAAGAGAAATCATTTAATTTCATCAAGTATTTTATTTTTAATTAATTATTTACTCCCTGCATTGTTTTAATTCTTCATGCATGTATACAATTCACCATGGCATGAGACCATAGGGCTTTTGAAGCCTCCGAACTTGGGAACATTCCCCGAATTTTCCAAGGTCGAGGCCATCTCTGTGAAAAGTTATTGATTTTTCAAATGCATGTTGCTGTTTTAAGTATTTTAATTTCAAAATTAGCATGTTGTGAAATAAATTCTAGGAAAATTTGGTGATGTTCCATATGACTAGAGGACCCTAGGAAAAATAGGATTTGAGTTAATTCACCGAGATTAACCCTAATTGGCTTAAACACCTAAAATAGGTTTCTAATTAATTAGAGTTAACCATAGATCAAATTGACTTGAAATCAATTCTCCACTGACCTTTAGGATCAGAGGAACCCACCATAAAAATTTGAGGTCAATTGGACTTGGTTAGCCCCACTAATTGGGTTGATTAAGCCACTTAGCCATTTTAAACTTTAAAAATTCATAACTTTCAAAATATCTTTCAAAAATTCACCAAATTGGTTTTGGAGTCTCTCTGATATCAGGGGAGTTCAGGAAAATTAAAATTTCAATTTTCTAAAAAAGTTGATTTTTAATATTATTTTAATATTTTTAATAATTAAAAAATAATAAAAATCACAAAAATAATAAAATTCACCAAAATGTCATATTTTGAATTTTAATCACTTAGGAACAAGTCCCATATTTTTCCTAGGTCTATTTAGTGAGATATTAATTTTTAAAAGCTCTAGGGTAATTTTAAAATAAAAAAAAATGTATTTTCTAGCATTTTCACCAAAATAATTATAATAAATCAAGAAAAAATCAGAAAATTGTGAAGTTTGGTTCTCTGGAATCCTTGATATCAGAGAGGATTTTAAAAATTATAAAATTTATTTTTCAACATTTATTTTATTTTTAAATTAATTAATACTCCAGAACTTAAAATAATTCTAATAAATAAAATATAATTCAAAAAATTACAAAATTTGGTCCAAGTGGTCCTCTGGTCATTAGGAATGTCCCCTAATTTTCTTAAGGACAGAAACTTTCCCTTGGTCATGTCATTGAATTTTCCTTGAAAATTTCTATTTTCTACTAAAAATAATTATATAAATAAATTAAATGCAGAAAAATCACATTTTCTCCTCTCATGTCTTTATTGACATATGAGTGAAGTCTCATAAAAATTTCAAGTTCATTTGAGTTCAACTTAGTGAGTTATGAAATTATTAGGCTTAAAGGGCAAAATGGTAATTAAAATTTTAACCCTTAATTAAAATTTTAGGTCTCATAAAAATTAACAAGTAAAATATTTGATCCTAATCTGATTTGGATGATTGAAATTTAAATAATTAAAGGGTAGAAACCCATTAAGTAATTTAAAATAATTAAACTTTAATTAAATAATTAATTGAATTTGGAAGAATAATAAATTTGGAATTATTAAAATAGGGATATTATTAGGAAGAGACTTATTCTTTAATTTAAAAATCCCTAAATTAATCATCTCATTAATACTCAACTCTTAATTAAAGTGATAACTCAAATTTAAAATATTAAAAGATTTAATCACTAAATTAAATTAAATCATTAAACTCTTTCAAAAAATCTCAATTAAATTAAATTAAATTAAGATTAAAAAGTTGCATTAAATTAAATTAAAATTAAGTTAAATCAAATAAACAAATTAAATTAAATTAAATGAATTAAATACATTAAATTAAATAAATAAATAAAATTAAATTAAAATAAATAAAATTAAATTAAATTAAATTAAATTAAATTAAATTAAATTAAATTAAATTAAATTAAAAATTAAATTAAATTAAAATTAAATTAAATTAAATTAAGAAATTAAATTAAATCAAATCAAATTAAATTAAATAAATTAAATTAAAATAAATTAAATTAAGATAAATTAAGTTAAATTAAATAACCTCACTTAAGACATGAAGAAATAAATCTAAAATAACTTGAACACTATTCCAAACTTAAATCATTAATTTGAACTTAAATTTGAATCACAAATCATTAAATATCATTCTGCCCTTAGGAGCTTTAGTTATCATAACTCCTAAATAGAACATCAAATGAAGTGACACTTCACTTATAAGGATATTCAAACATCCTAGTTCACTGAGCAAGTAAACAAAACTTGAAAACCTCGGACGGTTGATCCATTTACACAATTAAATTCATTTGGACTTAAAACAATCCTAGAAATATTGAAAAGATGTTTAAGATTCTTCTTAAGCACTTCCTCAATATGATAGGATATTTACAAGAACAATTGAACTTAATTGTTCTTTGATGAAGAAAATCGTCTTCAAACTAAAAACACAAAGAACCTAGACGTCATAGGAAATGACTAGCTATAGGATTAGGAATTTGGTAGAAAACCATAACCCTTACCTTAGCTTTACCTAGGAACTTGCTTAAATATTTTAAGCGTGTTTTAAGTGCGGCTTGGGATGACGGGAAGACCCTCCAGGTACGCTTTTATTTTATTGCGATTTACTTTACGGTAATTTATTTAATCGCATCGCATTTATTTTTCTTGCATGATAAACAACGAGTTGCATGAAAACCCACACCTTTAGGACATGAAACCAAAGCCGAAACCCATAATTAAAATAAAAGACATTACAAGATAAAATTCACCTCCACAACATTTCAAAATATAAGACAACTCAAAATTTAATCAAAAACAGAACACAAAACTACAACTACAACTAAATTAAAACGTCTCATTGAATGATCGGGAATACCTCGGATGATGTAACCCACGTGTTGCTAACGGGATTTCCCACGGTCTAAATGAAAGTGCGGAACTCATTTAGTTGAGTTTAGCAAATTCATCCGGACTAAGTGAATTCGATGAAAATAACGGTGCCGGGATGACGGAACCGCGGGATCTTAATCGGTTCGTTTAATCAACTTTAAGATCCGTTTTAATTAAAACACAAAAAAATACTTGGAAATTAAGACTTCTCTAAACCGAACACTTCTCTCATCTCTTGATTTATAATTTCTAAAACTAAAACCTCTGCAACAACAAGGAGCTCGGAGCATGGTGGGCAGCACGGCCATCGTCGTCAGCAAAACTGAAATCTACATCAGCAAAACTTTCTTAGTATTAAATAACAAAGCCATAGGACTTCGAGGTAGTTTGCCTAGTGCAACATAAATCCTCAACTCTTCGTTAGGCATTTGCATTGCAAATTAAGCCCTAACCGGTCTTAGGATTCCAAGATAGTCGTCCGATACGACATAAACCCTCATATCTTCTAGTGCAATTTGTATGATTCTATCATATAAATATAAGCCCTAACTAATTAAAATTGGCAAGATTAAAACATTAAATGAACATTAGGACTTTCCTAAATCCAAGCCAAACAATAGGATAGTCGGAGATTACCGAAGTCCGCTTCGAATCCGTGATCTCTCCTACTTTTCTCCCTTTGGATTCCCAAAATAAAATGTTCCAAATTTGATCCATTCCCTATTGAAATTCCAAAATTCAACCTCTTGAAAACTTAAACTTTGAAATTCTTGAGAGCGAGATTATTGATTATTATCGAGAGTTTTCTTAGGTGATTCCCATCACTTAAGATGTAATTAACTATAGGGGCTTGCCCTTATAGGGAACTTTAAGAACCTGGGTAATATAAACCCTGTTTAATAGTTTCATATTAAGCGAGGGAATTTGTCCGGCTTATAAAATTGGTTCGCGGACCAAACGGATGTCACAAACCTTTCTAGTTTATTTAATCGAGCCCCGTTATCGAAGCGGTGTGTCTATTCTTCGGGATAGATACACGGTTTGTGGTGCGGCGCTCGTTTATATAAACTATTCGGGATGTGAGGTCGGCTTGATTTCATATCTTAAAATTTTCAAACTTAAAATTATTTTCAAAATCCAATACTACTTTTCAAACTATTTATTTAAATTAAATTAAAATTCGCCGACAATTTCGTAGGCGACTCTCTTTCAAAATAAAACACCACAAACCTAAAAAAAAATACGCCGACATATTTACGGCGACTCCGCTGGGACAAGTTCCTCTCTCCATTCTAATCAAATAGTTCGCTTTCAAAAATCGGTAGTGTATCCATGTCCCTAATGGATCAAACTACCCTTCTTTCCGTTGGAATACTCGTGTTCATTTCTACCTTGAACAAGTATAACCAACATTCTCTCGGATTTAGGAGCCACTGTTTAGACACCCCTAGACGAGAGAGGTTCCGAGATCCTTTTACCTCATTTCTGAGGTGGGGTGGACCCCCAATAGGTGTTAGTTTAGGAGTGATCCTTCGGGTCGAGAAGTCTTGCTTAAGACTCTCTTTTCCCTTCCAACTCCGATTCAGATTCCTTACCTTCTCTACACTCTTGAACACTCCGTTCTAAATAAACAAACCCTTTAATAAGTGATTCCTTTTTATAAATACATGAACATGAATGAGTTCGGACTCTTTTCATTTCCTTTCTTTTCGTCCTAAAGAAAAGAAGCATAGCTTGGGATCGACAACCGAATCTACCCTGCGAAATGGAAGCCCCGAACCGATTTTCTCCTTCACCAACTGGACTGGACCTCGCCGTGCTATAAGGATGAGTTGCCCGATAATGGAATCATCCGATTTGGACAAGGATTTGAAAACACGAACGTCGAGGTCACCGACGTCTCCCTTTTCGCACTAATGAGCAAGGTACCCGAACCGAAGAGCCACTGCTCGAGTTCAACCTTAGGTCAACCCAAGAATTCCCTCCTCTCGCAAAGGATCCCGACTAAGAGGAACACTGCCGCCCACGGAGGACTGTTCTTTCTACCCCCACTGGTCTAGTTGTTTCGCACCTACCCCGACTTTTGCCAAATTTAAGGGGAAAGAAATCCAAGATTATGATGGACTCGTTACCGTGGAGGGTACGGATCTTCTCGTAAGACCTTCTGTTTGAAATCGGGTCCGGTTCGAGAATTCCGTCACTAACGAAGACCCGCAGAAGAAACAGAAATAGAAGGATCGCTAAAGAAGCCGGGCTGCTGAAATTGCTTTCCTAGAAGAAATTCCAGAGCTCGCGAATATACACCATCGCTCGAATACATACCACCGTTGGGAGGAAGTAGGTTTCATCCCCTCTCCGCCGCAGAAGATGAAGAAAACATTCGCAAAATTGCTGCCACATTACCACAGCCCGCATATTACAACGATAGCCGCAAGAAAAGAACTAGAACTACGCCGTTTGCTCGACTGCAAACTTTGGTAGAAAAGTTAGCGAAGAAGGAAAATTGCCCCGTATCAGAAATTCTACGAAGGATAGGGCGGGTGCCAGTCAAATCCCGTCTTGGGCCCCGAGTAGAACCCGCCATCATGACAGAAAAGCCAAGTAAAAGGATGAAGGCTAGTTCGCCTGTTGTCGTCTCAGGATTACAGATTAGGGAGGATACCACCTTCCAGCATTTGGCCGACAGCACCATCCGGTCCTAGCACCTTCGCTGCCGGAAGGATGGTATGGCGTCCCACTACTTGGGCGATTGAGATTGAAACAACAACCCGAGAAAGAAAGTCTCGCCGAGAGACTTGAATGCGAAGAAAGTGCTACCGCGATGAAGGGGACTCGTGAGAAGGGAACCGGCAGGCTATCGCACGACAACCACGAAGACACACGAAAGCCCCGCTAGAAGATGCCATGGAAAAGCTGAGAACCGATATCCGACGGTTGGCAAAAGAAAGAGAAGAAAAGTTCGGAGATGAGATTGATTCATCGGAATTTATGGACGACGAATACGCGAGAAATCAACATGGTTGAGACACGAGCTTCATCGGCTTCGCAAGGTGCTCCTGCGGCCGCGAAAGAGAGGAGCCGGGCTGATGAGAAGGCAACTTCAGGAGAAAGACGACACGATCGCTCAAATGGCGAAAAGGATGGAAGAGATGGCCGTAGCTCTGGCCACTCTCCAGAGTCAAGTACAACCACAAAGGGAAACACCCCCAGAGGTCATTCACATTGTAGACGGAGGAAAGGAGATTACGTCCGTCGATGGGGATGATCACCGAAAAGGATACAACACAAAGTATGATTCCCGAAAAGGATATCAAGAACTTGGTGGAACAGCAGAGTGCGAGAAGCCTTAGCACAATCAAAGAGCGGGACATCCATTCGGACGGGTAGACCTTACCCCGAAGAATTCGACGCCGTCCAATACCCGAAAGGCTTCGTACCACCTCTCGTTTAAGACCTTCGATGGAACCAGGAACCCCCGACGGCATGTAGCACACTTTCGTGCCGGTTGTTGCAATGCGGCGGGAGCGATGCATTACTCTTCCGACGGTTCGTCGGCGGTCACGTCGGGAATCGCCTTCGACCGGTATGCGAGTTACCAAATGGTTACGTGAAGACGTTCTCGGAACTAGAGAACCTCTTCATCGAGCGATTTGTCGGAGCTCGGCACCACATCACTATAGGTGATTTAGTGGTAGAAAAACAAAAGCCGAATGAAACTTTGGTGGATTACATACTTCGATGGAGGAACTTAAGCATGAAGTGTGAACCACAACTGCAAGAACAACACGCAGTCGGCATTTTACTTAAAAGCATTCACGGCCCGATAGCACTTCTCCTCAAGGGATTCACTATTAAGACTTTCGAGAAGTTGTTAAGCAAGGCCGGAAGCTTGCAAGAAGAGGCGAAGCAATTAAGTTTCACCGACAAAACAGATAAACAAAAGCCTGTAAAGACTTTTGAAAAGAAATCCGGGATCGTTGCAGCAGTTGACAAAGGCAAGCAACCGATGCAAATACCACCAGAACGGCCGCAACAACCACAACGAATTACCAGCAACCCCGGCCCGGCTATCGGTCATCTCCGCAGGTATGAACAACCGCCTCGCCCGCAACGTACATTAAGAGAGCTTTTGAGCGAGAGAATATCCGTTCAAGAATGAAGCAGAGTGCCGAAAATGTTCCGCGATTGATGAAGACTCCGGATTTCCAGCTGCCAGAGCCTAAAAGACCAGAAGAGGTCAACAAGAAGGGTGATCCCAACTTTTGCCCTTACCATCAGATGCTTGGACACAAAATAGAAGATTGCATTACCTTCAAAAGTTGGCTCAATGACAACCCGCGAAAAGGGAATATAACGATCCCGAAGGAGTACATGAAGGAACCCCAGAAAGGAGGTTCCGTCAACGTTATCTCGACTGATCCCATCATTCCGATAGATCCCTATACGACTGACGATGGATGGACTACCGCTTGGACGAGGTCTTCGAAAAAGATTTTAGACAGCATCCAGACCGCTTCGGTACGAGCTTCAATTCAGAGTTTGAAACCGTTAAGCCGGTACTATCACTTGCGATAGAAGAACCACCTCAACAGGAGACGATTGAAGAAAAGAAGAAAATTGACGAAGAAGAGAAGACTGAGGCACCTAAGGCTAGACTAGGGGCTGTTTATCCTAGGATAGTTGTTTCCGATTCGGGGGAGAAATCCCTCGAACCCTTGACTCTGTATGATTATCTGCTCACTTCGGTGGGATCATATAATGATAAGGGTGATGGCGTTGGCTACGTTTTGACTGTTTCTAACAATTACGTAACTAACGATAATCCGGATATCGATTTCGATACCAACGACAATTCTCAAATCATACACGATCTCGACAAGCAAAATAATGAAGAAGACATCCATCAAGGAGGTTACGAGAGTTCAACAAGCAACGAATCTATCTGTGAGTTTCGAGGAGCTCCAGTCACGATAGAGTTAGAGCCTTCAGACTCTGAAGCTAATCCGGAAGAGCCTGTCATTCCGATTCAAGAAGAGACACCGGCGAGCTCAACAATAGATTCAGAAGAAATTACAGAAGTCAGCTTAAGGAGTGGGAAAGTTCTACCTCCGAGAATGGGTCCAAAGGACAAAGGAAAGCAGGTGGTTGTTCAGGAAGAACCAACCCCGGCAGAAGGAATACCCGTTCGAGAAGAAGCAGAGACACATGAAAACAAAGTGGACTACAACGTGCTAGCCCATCTTAGGAAACTACCAGCCAAACTAAGCATCTATGACGCTCTCATCTTATCAAAGGAGATGAGAGAAGCTCGATCGAGGCCTTACTTGATCCGAGAAATTTGCTTAGCTCAAATGGCCGGAGAGTCCTTAGATGAGGTTTGCTCGTTAAAAGAACAGACGAGGTGTTACCTTCACGGACGACGACCTACTACTTGGAACGACGAGATCACAACCGACCATTGTACATTTCGATTACAATCGGAAAATTTACACTCTCCGGAGTATTGGTGGATCCAGGAGCATCAATCAATATAATGAATCTTCGAACGCTAGCATACTTGGAAATTGATGCCCGCGAGCTCGAGGCGGACAAAATGTTATTAAGAGGATTCAATCAGAAAGGAGAAAGAGCCCTCGGCTCAATAACGCTACTGATGAAGACCGGTGACTTAGCAAAGACAACCGCGAAATTTCACATAATTGATTCAGAAACATCGTTCAACGCTCTATCGGGCCGACCATGGATACATGAAAATAGGATGGTACCATCATCTCTACATCGATGCATCAAATACTACGATGGAGGGGAACGATGCATCAAAGGTGACTTACAACCATTCTCCGTACATGAAATTGGAATCCACGAGGATGCGGCTTATTATGCACCGCCGAAGAAAACGATCTTCTCCGGAGATACTATAACAAATGAAGCAAAGAAAGTTCGGGACAACGAAGAACCCGAAGTTCTAGTCCAACGAGTCACTCACCACTCCCTTACGGCGAGATGGTGAAGGTTTCTCCACAACTCGCATCCGAGGTCGAGGCCGGGGACGAGGTCGTGGTAGAGACGTTAGGACGATTGGACGGAGGAAACCAACCATCAATGTCGATTGGGAAGATAGTTCCGAAGAAGAAAGAGAAATCAAACAAGAAGCGAGCGACAATAAGTCGAAAGAAGCCGCAATTCGAATCCCTCTCGAAGATGAAAGAAACGAAGAATATAAATCAATGTACGAGAAGATTAACCACTATGTACATACTTATGACCACGACCCCGATCCATTCTAATAAGATTGAGGGTATGGAGGTCAAAGAGGTACATAGCGGTGGTGCAAAACCAATCAAATTCTACCGTGGTGCTTCTTCCTCCAAAAGCGAAAATAATGTACAATTTGAAGATGCTACTTCATCGAAATTAATGGAATTGCCTTTTGAGTGGTACTCTCCCCGTGTTCAAAATTTAATTCAACGTGGTTTCTTACCTCGACGAGTGGACAAAAGGTCGATCACAACGTTTTGAAAATTTATGGAATAACTCCGGTCGTCCACCCAACTCAAAACATGGTCTCGGATTCGGCACGGTAGGGTCGGTTGATGATACTGAATTTTGCTTGGTTGTCACTGCGAATCTAATGAAAATCGCATGGAAACTATGGACGAACTCGAAGATTTACAAATTGGAGACGCCCACCGAATTCGAAGAAGAAATCAAATCTACAATAGATGAGTTAATAGAAGTTAACTTAGGTACTAGCGAAGAGCCTAGACCTACCTTTGTTAGCTCTTTACTCAATAAAGAAGACTCCAAAGAAATAATCAAGTTATTAATGGAATTTAAAGACTGATTTTGCTTGGAGCTACGATGAGATGCCGGGTTTAGCTCCGGAGGTCGCGAGTCCATAAGCTAGGGGTGGATCCGGCTTCAGTCCCGGTCGGACAAGGTCCTAGAAGAATGCGTCTAGAAATCGAACAACAAGTCATAGCCGAAGTTAAAAAGCTAATAGACGCTAAATTTGTCCGTGAAGAACAATACCCGACTTGGTTAGCCAACGTGGTACCAGTCAGGAAGAAGAATGGTCAGATCAGAATTTGTGTGGATTTCAGAGATTTAAACAAAGCATGTCCAAAAGATGAATTTCCTCTACCGATCCCAGAATTAATGATCGACATTGCTTCAACACACGAAATATTCTCATTCATGGATGGATCTTCAGGATACAACCAAATAAAAATGGCTCCGAGAAGATGAAAAGCTTACGGCATTCGAACGCCGATCGGAGTATTTTGCTACACAGGTGATGCCATTCGGATTGAAGAACGCAGGAGCAACCTACCAAAGAGCAATGACAAGAATTTTTGATGATCTCATCCACAATCAAGTCGAATGCTACGTGGACGATGTGGTCATCAAAAGCAAAGTAAAGGACAACCACTTGTATGATTTGAGAATTGTTTTCGAACGATTAAGGCAATTTAACCTTAAGATGAATCCCTTAAAATGCGCCTTCGGCGTCACCTCCGGAAATTCTTAGGATTCGTTGTCCGACATCGTGGAATTGAAATCGATCCGGAAAAGATTAAAGGCTATCTTAGAAATGCCGCCTCCCGAAACCTTAAAACAACTACGATCTTTTCAAGGAAGGCTGGCATATCTTCGACGCTTTATCTCGAACTCGTCGAGTAGGTGTCGGCCTTTCTCGGCACTAGTTAAAAAGGACGCCAAATTTATTTGGGAAGAGAAATGCCGGAAGGCCTTCGAGGACATTAAACAATACTTAATGACACCTCCTGTCTTAGCGGCCCCGAGTCTCGGGTAGACCGCTAATACTTTATACCGCGGCTTTAGACGACTCTCTCGGAGCCTGTTAGCCGGGTCGATGATGAGGGTAAAGAAAATGCTCTTTATTACCTAAGCCGTCGTTCTATCGCCGACGGAAATAAGGTATCCCGCAATTGAAAAGCATTGTTTGGCCACGATCTTCGCCGCTCAAAAGCTCAGGCATTACATGCTTTCTCATAAGGTCAACTTGATCTCGAAGTTTAATCCATTGCAATACTTGATGACTCGTCCAACGCTTTCCGGCAGACTTGCCAGATGGTCGATGATATTATTGCAATTTGATATAACTTTCGTGCCTCTTCGTGCCGTAAAGGGACAAGCCCTAGCGGACTTTCTCGCGGACACACCCTTTGCGGCGGAATCTCCTCTCGATGACGATCTGCCGGATGAACAAATAATGAATCTAGAAGACCTTGATGATCGACGTTGGGAATTATATTTCGACGGAGCATCTTCGGCGCACAAAGACGAAGAATCACAAGTGATAGTGCCGGTAAGGCGGGAATCGGGCTAATCTTTATAACACCGGAGCGGGGGATGTTAAGATACTCCTACCACTTGACGGAACCATGTACAAACAACGAAGCGAATACGAAGCCCTCATAACGGGACTGGAATTAACCATTCGAATGGAGATAACGGACATCAACATCTACGGGGATTCACGGTTAATCATTCAACGGATCGTCGGACGAGTACGGAATTTTAAAACCAAGACTCGAGCAATACTTCCGGTATGCCATACAGTATTGGAACGGATTCCAAATGTGACAATCTACAAAATTCCCGAAAGAAAACGCTCAGCGGATGCGCTAGCCCGTCTCGCAAAGGAATTTGCACGTTTGCAAGATGAATCGGTGGAAGTGTCGGTTCACGGACGCCAGGTCCTATCACAGCTTGACATAGACACGATACACAAATCAGAAAAGGAAGAAGAATCAATTGCAGCAGTGACAGAAAACACGAAAGATTGGCGACAACCATTAATAGATTACTTGCAAACAGGAAAACTACCAGACGATAGGTCGTTAGCTCATCGGATCGAAAAGAACTGCGTCCTACGCATTAGTAAACAACACATTATACGGAAGGTCTTTTGATCGAATGTGGCTAAGGTGCCTAAGCGGGTCCGAGGCCCGTGAAATTGTTAAAGAGGTGCATTCGGGACTGCGTGGCGCTCACCGGTCGAGTCCAAAGATGAAAATGAAAATTAAAAGACTAGGGTACTACTGGCCCTCGATGATGACCGATCGCATGAAAATCGCCAGAGGCGTCACCGGTGCCGAGTGCACGGGTGGTTCTACACCAACCTCCAAATGTGCTACATCCGACAATTGCATCGTGGCCATTTGAATGTTGGGGCACGGATATAGTGGGTCCGATAGAACCGCCGTCGTCGAAAGGACATCGCTTCATTCTTGCGGCTACAGATTACTTTTCCAAGTGGGCGAGGCGGTTCCACTCGGAGAAGTGAAAGCACATCACGTACTACATTTTTTTAAGAACCAAGTTGTTTACCGTTTCGGAGTGCCGCGCGAGATCATCTCGGATAATGGGTCGGCATTCGGAAGCACACAAATCAACAATTTTGTCGGGAGACACGGAATCGGCTGGCGATATTCAACAATTTACTACCCAAGAGCAAACGGCCTAGCCGAGGCTTTTAATAAAACTCTCGTTCAAATTTTAAAGAAGACTTTAGACGACAATAAGAGAAATTGGCACGAGAAGTTGTTAGAAGCCTTATGGGCCTACCGGACAACCTTCGAACTCCTACGCAAGCTACACCTTACGCTCCGGTGTATGGGTCCGAGGCGAGTGTTACCTTTAGAGGTCCGGCTCCCTTCACTCGGAATTGCGAGTTGCAAATAAAATCACAACGAGAAGAGAACGCCAAATTACGACTCGAAGAATTAGAGAGCACGGAAGGGAAAAGACTTGCGGCGCAACGGAATTTAGAATTATACCAAGCGAAGATGATTCAGGCTCATGATAAACTGGTCCGCCCAAGAACCTTCAAAGTTGGTGATTTAGTTCTCGTTCTCAAAAGACCTATTCTTGCACACCGCAAGATAGGGGGAAAATTTGAACCCACTTGGGAAGGACCGTTTGTGGTTGAAGCGGTATACTCAGGAGGTTCCTACCAGCTAGTGAATTGCCAAGGAGAACGACATATGCTTCCGATCAATGGACGATACTTGAAAAAGTACTACGCTACACGATGTTTCGAAGGAATGAACTTTCCATCCCTAGAAGCACGGGTGAAGTGATTACTTATGAGTAGGTCCGAACCCAAAAATAACAAAAATGTGCTAAAATAAATAAAATCCCGATAATAAAACTTTCCTTGTTTTCTTTTCCAAATCAAAATCTCTTACTCGATCTTATCCCACTTCATTCTGTTAAGTTTGAAAATATAAAGAATAATAATAAAACAAGATGTCTTTAATAAACATTTTCTTGATGTTCTTGTTCTTAGTACAGCCCTCGATCCTTTTCCTTGTCTTTTCGCGGGGAAATGTCGAGCGGGCGGTTGGTCTTGAACTTTAAGAATGGCGTAAGCCTTGCACTTGATGAAAAGAGGGTGAAAGATGGAGCGATAATCGAGATTGACTCGGATTTCGCACCGACGAGCCTACGATACGAGGAAAGTGACTGGGTCCCGGTTGACCGAGAAGAGCTGCCCGGACATACGAGTGATGAAAGTGGGTGGCCCAAGCCACCAATCCAGCGACGAAGAGAAGAAAGACAAACCTTGAAGAAGATAAGAAAATGAAGTACGTAGTCGCTACAGCAGAGGGCGAGCTTGTCGGCGCCGCGCCCACGAGAGATTCAAGAGGTTCGGAGAGCTACTCTCACGACAACGCAACGAAGAAATAAGAATCGCCGTATCCGTAAGATGTTGACAAAACTAGGCGCGGATCGGCACGACGAGGCGATTGCTAATGTCGGTGCATACACTTCGAGGACACCGGTTCACCGGGAACCGGAAGAAAGGAGGCCGACTCTCAGGATGACGAAAGAACCGGGGAAATCTTCGAAGAACCGAAGAAGAAGAAGGCTACCACGCCACCGGATAGAACCACCAGGTGATGCATGACCTTGTTGCGAAGCAACCCGGGGGATGTCCCGACGAGCATCATCCCCGAGGAGCCGAGGTATGCGGGGAGAACGTGAAGGGATTGAACCTTATATCCCACAATATGTCACAAGGCCTCGCCATCTGCAGATCATTCCGGAATACGAGCTGGAGAGAATGCAAAATGTTGAAAAGAAAACCTTTGAATACTTCGAAAGGATTAGAGGCAGAAGAATCAATATACTTGGAGGGCCTCGAATTACATACGGACGTATTCTCGGAGTATGAGCGACGACAAATCGTGGATTGCATCCGGGATTTGAAAAGACTGAGCCGAGCGGGCCGCCTAAGGGAAAACACATACTCGAGCCCCGGAGATGGATGCCGGGGAAAGGAAGAATCACAATACAATGTGGATGTCGTTACAACTTTGTCGAGGACGGGAAGGGAAACCCGCCGGGAATACTCCGTCATGGGCAAGTGGACCCGATGCCATTAGTCATCAAGAGAATGGTAAAGAGATTGATAACATGGAGGGCATGCGCGACGGACCGCATACCCAATAGTCGCATCATCAACATCTACAAACAGGGTGATCTGTATACCCCCACACATTGATCACCATGATTTTGTCGAGCCTTTCGCACGATCTCTTTTACGAGCGAGTGTAACATCATGTTCGGATCCGACCTCCGGATAGCGGGCCCGAGTGAGTTCCGAGGGCCGGTGAAGATACCACTACCGGTAGGTTCCGTCATGATGCGAAGGGTAACGGAGCGAGATATCGCCAAGCATTGCATACCGGAGTACCAGTAAAGAGGATTTCAGTTACGTTCAGGAGGATGGACGACAGAAAGATACCTTACCATTTCCAGCCAGACCCGGAGCTAGAGAGCCTCCGACCTTACGAGCTGTGAGTTACATGGAAGATATCACACCTCCAATGTACATCCATACGGCATCCTTGCCAAGGATGGCTTGGAAGGTGATGTTATTGACCATGCATCTCACTATTCAGACATGGACTTTTGACAGATGCTTCTTTAGATGGATCGACAAAGATCATACACAGTTCGTTTTGAGTCTACATGGGTTGTATGATATATATTCCAGATCAAGTTGTACGATGTATCTTCTACATGATTGGAATGAAAGTGACCATGTCACATTTTTGGCCTTCACCTCTTTTGTGCAAATTGATTGGGAAACGCCATTAAATTTAAATGAACTTCTAACAAAGAACATAAAAGAAATAAAAAAAAAGATAAAAGAAAACTTTCTAAAAAAAAAAATCTAAAAAATGACAAACACCAAATTCACATGAACATTAAATGAATCAACAAAATAAAATTCGAATCATTAAAGGATAAACAAAATCAACAAGAATGTTAAATCGAATTCTCAATCAAACTTCAAATTTCATCTTCCAAATTTCAAATCAAATCTTGAATCAAATTTCAACTGAGTTCAAACTCATCATTTCAAATATCAATTTCAAATTCAATCTTTCCAGATTTCAAATCTCAGTCAAATTTCAAATCTCAAATTCGATCTTTCCAGATCTCACATCAAACCTTACATCAAATTCAAACTCTTGGGTCGAGGATTTTACATCCGAGACTGCACTGCTTTAGGATTCTCTTCCTACTGCACTGAAATACATCAAATTCAAACTCCTGAGGTCGAGGATTTTACATCCAAGACCGCACTCGCTTTAGGATTTTCTTCTCTATTGCATCGAAATACATCAAATTCAAATTCTTGGGTCGAGGATTTTACATCCAAGACCGCACCTGCTTTAGGATTTTCTTCCTACCGCACCGAAATACATCAAATTCAAACCTTTGGGTCGAGGATTTTACATCCAAGACCGCACCGCTTTAGGATTTTCTTCCTACCGCATCTGAAATACATCAAATTCAAACCTTTGGGTCGAGGATTTTACATCCAAGACCGCTATCGCTTTAGGATTCTCTTCCTACCGCACCGAAATACATCAAATTCAAACCTTTGGGTCGAGGATTTTACATCCAAGACCGCATCGCTTTAGGATTCTCTTCCTATCGCACCGAAATACATCAAATCCAAACTTTTGGGTCGAGGATTTTTACATCCAAGACCGCATCGCTTTAGGATTCTCTTCCTATCGCACCGAAATACATCAAATCCAAACTTTTGGGTCGAGGATTTTTACATCCAAGACCGCACTCGCTTTAGGATTCTCTTCCTATCGCACCGAAATACATCAAATTCAAATTCTTGGGTCGAGGATTTTACATCCAAGACTCGCACTCGCTTTAGGATTCTCTTCCTACCGCACTGAAATACATCAAATTCAAACTCCCGAGGTCGAGGATTTTACATCCAAGACTGCACTCGCTTTAGGATTCTTTTCCTATCGCACCGAAATACATCAAATCAAACTCTTGAGGTTACGGATTTTACATCCAATACCGCATTATTCTGAGGTCTTTCCTCATTGCAATGACTCAATCTAATCGATTCGATCTTCTTTTGGGGTTGAAGATGTTACATCTAAAACTTCAAAATTCCAATTTTCATTCCAAATCAAATCCCTTCAAATTAATCTTGACAAACTTCAATCTAAATCGAAACTCCAAATTGAAATCTAAACTCACGCATCGTGACTTGAACATGAAATAAAATAAAATCTAAATCGAAATTCTCCCAGATCATGTGATTTGGGATTCACCTCCTTTTCCTTTCCCCAGCGAGAGTTCAAGAATCTCCAGTTTCAGAGATATACTGGACACTCCCCAGCGGAAATTCTTCTACTTCGTCCTAAGTTTGTTACTTGGACATCTGTGTTGGTTCTGTTGATCGCTTCGGTCAACACCAATACGTGCGGTGTGCTCTGTCAGCTCACCACACCTATTGGGGGTCCATTTGTTGACCTCATTTTTGATGAGGTCTTCTCTTCTTCTCTTTAGTACTTAGGATCTAGCCTTAGGCTTTTCCTTTGACTATCTTAGAGGACTTGAATTGGGACCCACCTTTTAGAAACTCAAACCACTTCTAAACTCCCCGCAAACTCCACAAACTTGACTATAGACCCCTAATCACCTAGAGGGTTGAAATCAAATGTGGAAGTTTAAAGGATGAGTTCCCATAGGACTCTTTGGCCTTGAGGCCCTGCAGGTGGCCCTGGTACAGTAAAGGGCTGACTTACACATACACTACACCTATGCACTACACTTTCACACACCTCCTAAAAACACACCCATACCTGACTTGACTTCCCGACTCATGTAGGTGATTCACATGGATGGTCCTTAACCCCTAAGCCCTCAGGCTAAGAGGGTTAGGAACAACATGGTAAATGCCTCAAATGAGTCCCTTCATGGCTCATGTGGGCTTGATATGGCTTCATGGCTCAACAAAAATGATTTCATTCCACTTACATCCACCCAATCTTCAATTTTCCAAATTTTCAATTTTTGACCCCCGGGACCCTACACCCACCAACTCTACCAAATGCCTTGAAACTACCCAAATTTCTCAAAAATTTCCAAATTACCCAAAATTCTCCAAAATCAATCCCAAACATTCCCACATCACTCAAACTGATCATCCATATCCAAAAATATCAAAAATCCCAAAATACTCCCCAATACCTTCCAAATACCCAAAATACCCCTTTGACCCAAAAATCCAAAAATTCAGAAAATTCCCAGAAAATTCCAGAAAATCCCAAATATTCCCAATTTCATTTTGTTCAACTACACCATGGGCCAATTTTGTCAATTTACCCCACTTTTGTCAAAACCCCCAATTTGACCCATTTTAACCCAAAGTAAACCCAATGTCAAACCAAATCTACCCAATTGACCCCAATTCTGGTCCAATTCAATTCTAAACTTCAATTCAACATCCCCAACACCAATCTAGACCAAATACAAGCCCAATTTGATTGACATTTGAATCCAATTTCACTTTTGGCCTTAAAGCCCAATTTGGACCTATGACCCAAACCTAACCCAAACTCACCCATTTCAACTCCAATTAACCCCAAATCTTTTCTAAACCTTCCTTGACATCCCCATGAACAAAACACTAACATGATTTGCCCAAAACTTTGATCCAAACCCCACTCAAATTCAACCCAAAATCAAAAAGCCCAATTTTGACCTAAACCCAAACCTAGCCCAAATGAGCCCAAATCCCAAAATCAAAACCCAACCAAAGCCAAAACCTCTTTGAAACACTCCCATAAACATTTCCCAACATTAATTTCACATCAACTTCAACTCTAGCCCAACTTTGGCCCATGGTAGCCCATTTTGGCCCACTTTAGCCTCTTTACCAAAAAAGCCCATATCCAACCCAATTCAAACCCAAATCACACCAAATTGACTCCAAACCACTCATGACACATCCTTAAACTAAACCCAACATTTATTTGGCATGGCCCTTTGCAAAATTTTCATCTAAAAGCCCACTTCTAAAGGACATTCAAAAGCCCATTCCAAACCAAACTCAAAAGCCCAAGCCCATCCTAAAGCCCACATTACAATCTCATCTCATCCTCACTTAATTAAAATCATCCCTAAGTCCTAAATCAGCAATCAAATCTTTCTAAACAAAGCCATATGACAAACCATCCAAATTTTACACCAAATGTCCAAAATTCTTAAAACCCATTTTCATGAAATTGACTAAACTTTTCCCTAAGCCACATGGAGCCATGCATGAGCCATTCACAAGCCATAGGAAGCCATGAAAGTTTGGCATGTGATCAAGCCATTAATGGTAAAAGGAGGGGCTCCTTTTCTAACCTTTCATTAAGCCTTTTTACCTTAAGCATGTCACACTCTAAACCATGCTTTGCCACCTAATCCTTGATGGAGACTCCACCATTCTCTCTTGGGCGACCCAACCGATCCTCTCGGCCCAAAATCGAGGCCATGGGGAGGTGCACCCAACCCAAACCAATGGGTTGACCAAATTGAAGCCAAAATGACCTCTTCCCCATTCCATTTTAATTCAACCACTTTACACATGGCAGTGGCCAATTGATTGCACAAACCTCTAACCCCGACCCACTCGGACTCGAGGGTGACCCATGCCTGCCGGCCGACCACCCCGATCGCCGGAAAACACCATGGCCGAAACCTCGGGAGGAGCCAAACTTTGGAATTCTCCCTCGCTGAGCCGCCCCATGCCTAGTGGTCACCATGGCTGTTCTTCTCCTCACCGCAGCAGTCGATCCCAAGCCCTAACTCCCCCGGGAGGCCCTCCGGCCATGCCTATTTAAACACCACCCCCTCACGGCCATGAGAAAAAGAGTTGCACAAACCTTGCCAAAACTCGCCAAAATTGTTCCGGACCCCTCCTCATACACGAGCACTTGATCCCCAAGTGAGATCCCCCTGCCATTTCCTCTCTGCGAGCTCGATTTCGTAGTTGAAATCCAAGCCCAAAACCGGGACACTCCCACACGGTGGACCAATCCCCAAATTGATTGGTCCTACACCTTCACCGGACCAAGGGAAGGTGTCCACCAGCAAAGCCCCATCTCCGGGCCACCCGATCGCTCCGGACTCCAAGCTTTGTGATCGACTGTGGTCGAAGTTCAACCTAGACAATTCACCGGACCGGGAGACTTCATCCCTAGCCTCCTGCGGCTCCAACGAACGTGCCAAGCATCTCTCGATCGAGGCTTCACCTCTCGAGCTAAGGTATGAATTAATTCTTCATCCCGAGCTTCCGGAGATTCTCCATTTCAAATGCCTTAATTGCAATGCATGTTTACCGTATGGATGTGTTCGTCTCTTCAAGACGAATCCATAGAGCATAAGAACATAAAAATCCGTTGAGTATCGAGTGAGATCTTAAGGATTTAGTGTGGACGGCTCTCGGGTGAGGACACTTGGGGACGATGAACGGATGCCGTCCATTTAATACACGCGCGGACGGACGGCTCGGAGGGCGTCGGACCGGGAGACGGTACGAGAACTGCGGGGCCCGGGCTGTCGACTCGGATGGCGGCGTCGAATGGGAGCGCGCCACGCGGCATTTCGGAGGCTGCCGAGGGTCGACGCGGCGCCGCGTGGATAAATAGAAAAATAGGGTATTTTCTATTTATTTAATTCCCGAACTTTGAAAATTCATATCTTTGTGTAGGAAAATCATAAAAATAAAATAAAAATACCCTCTTGCTCGATGAACGAGAGGAGAATAATGTGGAAGAGAAATCATTTAATTTCATCAAGTATTTTATTTTTAATTAATTATTTACTCCCTGCATTGTTTTAATTCTTCATGCATGTATACAATTCACCATGGCATGAGACCATAGGGCTTTTGAAGCCTCTGAACTTGGGAACATTCCCCGAATTTTCCAAGGTCGAGGCCATCTCTGTGAAAAGTTATTGATTTTTCAAATGCATGTTGCTCGTTTTAAGTATTTTAATTTCAAAATTAGCATGTTGTGAAATAAATTCTAGGAAAATTTGGTGATGTTCCATATGACTAGAGGACCCTAGGAAAAATAGGATTTGAGTTAATTCACTGAGATTAACCCTAATTGGCTTAAACACCTAAAATAGGTTTCTAATTAATTAGAGTTAACCATAGATCAAATTGACTTGAAATCAATTCTCCACTGACCTTTAGGATCAGAGGAACCCACCATAAAAATTTGAGGTCAATTGGACTTGGTTAGCCCCACTAATTGGGTTGATTAAGCCACTTAGCCATTTTAAACTTTAAAAATTCATAACTTTCAAAATATCTTTCAAAAATTCACCAAATTGGTTTTGGAGTCTCTCTGATATCAGGGAGTTCAGGAAAATTAAAATTTCAATTTTCTAAAAAAGTTGATTTTTAATATTATTTTAATATTTTTAATAATTAAAAAATAATAAAAATCACAAAAATAATAAAATTCACCAAAATGTCATATTTTGAATTTTAATCACTTAGGAACAAGTCCCATATTTTTCCTAGGTCTATTTAGTGAGATATTAATTTTTAAAAGCTCTAGGGTAATTTTAAAATTAAAAAAAATGTATTTTCTAGCATTTTCACCAAAATAATTATAATAAATCAAGAAAAATCAGAAAATTGTGAAGTTTGGTTCTCTGGAATCCTTGATATCAGAGAGGATTTTAAAAATTATAAAATTTATTTTTCAACATTTATTTTATTTTTAAATTAATTAATACTCCAGAACTTAAAATAATTCTAATAAATAAAATATAATTCAAAAAATTACAAAATTTGGTCCAAGTGGTCCTCTGGTCATTAGGAATGTCCCCTAATTTTCTTAAGGACAGAAACTTTCCCTTGGTCATGTCATTGAATTTTCCTTGAAAATTTCTATTTTCTACTAAAAATAATTATATAAATAAATTAAATGCAGAAAAATCACATTTTCTCCTCTCATGTCTTTATTGACATATGAGTGAAGTCTCATAAAAATTTCAAGTTCATTTGAGTTCAACTTAGTGAGTTATGAAATTATTAGGCTTAAAGGGCAAAATGGTAATTAAAATTTTAACCCTTAATTAAAATTTTAGGTCTCATAAAAATTAACAAGTAAAATATTTGATCCTAATCTGATTTGGATGATTGAAATTTAAATAATTAAAGGGTAGAAACCCATTAAGTAATTTAAAATAATTAAACTTTAATTAAATAATTAATTGAATTTGGAAGAATAATAAATTTGGAATTATTAAAATAGGGATATTATTAGGAAGAGACTTATTCTTTAATTTAAAAATCCCTAAATTAATCATCTCATTAATACTCAACTCTTAATTAAAGTGATAACTCAAATTTAAAATATTAAAAGATTTAATCACTAAATTAAATTAAATCATTAAACTCTTTCAAAAAATCTCAATTAAATTAAATTAAATTAAGATTAAAAAGTTGCATTAAATTAAATTAAAATTAAGTTAAATCAAATAAACAAATTAAATTAAATTAAATGAATTAAATACATTAAATTAAATAAATAAATAAAATTAAATTAAAATAAATAAAATTAAATTAAATTAAATTAAATTAAATTAAATTAAATTAAATTAAATTAAATTAAAAATTAAATTAAATTAAAATTAAATTAAATTAAATTAAGAAATTAAATTAAATCAAATCAAATTAAATTAAATAAATTAAATTAAAATAAATTAAATTAAGATAAATTAAGTTAAATTAAATAACCTCACTTAAGACATGAAGAAATAAATCTAAAATAACTTGAACACTATTCCAAACTTAAATCATTAATTTGAACTTAAATTTGAATCACAAATCATTAAATATCATTACTGCCCTTAGGAGCTTTAGTTATCATAACTCCTAAATAGAACATCAAATGAAGTGACACTTCACTTATAAGGATATTCAAACATCCTAGTTCACTCGAGCAAGTAAACAAAACTTGAAAACCTCGGACGGTTGATCCATTTACACAATTAAATTCATTTGGACTTAAAACAATCCTAGAAATATTGAAAAGATGTTTAAGATTCTTCTTAAGCACTTCCTCAATATGATAGGATATTTACAAGAACAATTGAACTTAATTGTTCTTTGATGAAGAAAATCGTCTTCAAACTAAAAACACACAGAACCTAGACGTCATAGGAAATGACTAGCTATAGGATTAGGAATTTGGTAGAAAACCATAACCCTTACCTTAGCTTTACCTAGGAACTTGCTTAAATATTTTAACTCGTGTTTTAAGTGCAGCTTGGGATGACGGGAAGACCCTCCAGGTACGCTTTTATTTTATTGCGATTTACTTTACGGTAATTTATTTAATCGCATCGCATTTATTTTTCTTGCATGATAAACAACAGTTGCATGAAAACCCACACCTTTAGGACAGAAACCAAAACTGAAACCCATAATTAAAATAAAAGACATTACAAGATAAAATTCACCTCCACAACATTTCAAAATATAAGACAACTCAAAATTTAATCACAAACAGAACACAAAACTACAACTACAACTAAATTAAAACGTCTCATTGAATGATCGGGAATACCTCGGATGATGTAACCCACGTGTTGCTAACGGGATTTCCCACGGTCTAAATGAAAGTGCGGAACTCATTTAGTTGAGTTTAGCAAATTCATCCGGACTAAGTGAATTCGATGAAAATAACGGTGTCGGGATGACGGAACCGTGGGATCTTAATCGGTTTCGTTTAATCAACTTTAAGATCCGTTTTAATTAAAACACAAAAAAATACTTGAAATTAAGACTTCTCTAAACCGAACACTTCTCTCATCTCTTGATTTATAATTTCTAAAACTAAAACCTCTGCAACAACAAGGAGCTCGGAGCATGGTGGGCAAGCACGGCCATCGTCGTCAAGAAACCGAAATCTACATCAAGCAAAACTTTCTTAGTATTAAATAACAAAGCCATAGGACTTCGAGGTAGTTTGCCTAGTGCAACATAAATCCTCAACTCTTCGTTAGGCATTTGCATTGCAAATTAAGCCCTAACCGGTCTTAGGATTCCAAGATAGTCGTCCGATATGACATAAACCCTCATATCTTCTAGGCAATTTGTATGATTCTATCATATAAATATAAGCCCTAACTAATTAAAATTGGCAAGATTAAAACATTAAATGAACATTAGGACTTTCCTAAATCCAAGCCAAACAATAGGATAGTCGGGAGATTACCGAAGTCTGCTTCGAATCCGTGATCTCTCCTACTTTTCTCCCTTTGGATTCCCAAAATAAAATGTTCCAAATTTGATCCATTCCCTATTGAAATTCCAAAATTCAACCTCTTGAAAACTTAAACTTTGAAATTCTCGAGAGCAGAATTATTGATTATTATCGAGAGTTTTCTTAGGTGATTCCCATCACTTAAGATGTAATTAACTATAGGGGCTTGCCCTTATAGGGAACTTTAAGAACCTGGGTAATATAAACCCTGTTTAATAGTTTCATATTAAGCGAGGGAATTTGTCGGCTTATAAAATTGGTTCGCGAGACCAAACGGATGTCACAAACCTTTCTAGTTTATTTAATCGAGCCCCGTTATCAAGCAAGTGTGTCTATTCTTCGGGATAGATACACGGTTTGTGGTGCGGCGCTCGTTTATATAAACTATTCGGGATGTGAGGTCGGCTTGATTTCATATCTTAAAATTTTCAAACTTAAAATTATTTTCAAAATCAAATACTACTTTTCAAACTATTTATTTAAATTAAATTAAAATTCGCCGACAATTTCTGTAGGCGACTCTCTTTTCAAAATAAAACACCACAAACCTAAAAAAAAAATACGCCGACAGGGTTACTTAAGGCACCTCTTCAAAATTCGTCCAAATTCAATGCATCTTCTAGAAGGTAACTGCAGCGCCTAGGCGCCAAACTCAGTGACCAGGTCTTCACATCTCTTCACTTTAGATCACACCTCTTCGCGATTAAAACTGTTTCCTTGTGTCCAAATGCATTGTATCACATGTTCTATATATTAGGAGTAATTTTCAGTCTTCTAGAAGCTCCAATAACAACTTAACTCCGTCAAAATAACTCCCCATCATCACCAAAAAATCTTAACAGCATCTGTATCGAGCTGGCGCTTGGGCACCCGGATTCTGGCGCCTAGGCGCCAGGCTAATAATTCCAAAATTTTGCTCCATAAGCTCCATTTTTGCTCCTTTTTACTCCTTTTTCCTTTTTTTTCCTTCTCGGACTCTTTTTAATCATCTACATCCAAAAACATGAAAATACCTTTCAGTAAAGCATAATATCCTTAAGAATTGAATCATAAATAAGGCATAAAAATGGGTATTTTTTAGGTAGATCAAATTCTCCCAAACTAAAACGTTACTTGTCCTCAAGTAACCCTTTTAATTACATAAAATAGATAACATTTGGAATGAAGTTAAAATATTTAAGATTCCTTATAGTTTTTGGTTTTATAAATGTTTTAGCAAATCTTTAACTAAATTTCACTAATTAAGTTTAATTTTAAGAATTAAAGAACATTTAACTACCAATTCATAAGACTTCCAATTTTTCATTTATTTCAAGAATAATTGTAATTTATCATATTAAGGTCACATAGAATATTTACAAGAAAAAGATTTTCATGAAATATTTTTCTAGTAAAAATATTTGTACATAGAAATTAAGTTAAAAATGTAATCAGTTTTCTTCCTATAAGATAATTCAACTGAAACCAATTTTTAATTAGGCATTTCCTCAAGCTTCTTCTCACATTCTTTTTTTTCTTCTTTTTTTTTTCTTTTGGATTGTTTTTCAATCCTTTTTCTTCTTTTTTTTTTAAAGTGAGGATTACTATTTTTGGATAGCCTGTTAATGATTTTGAACTTCACTATCCTTAACTTATTTTCAAAAACTTATACATTCTTACTTAATAAATATGACATTTTTAATAATTTATTATTTTTCAAAACTTATTTCAATCTTTTCTTTTTCAAGCAATAATCTTGATTCCTTAGTATTTCAAAAATACAATTCTCTTTTTTTATAAATAGAAAAATTTTGATCTTATTATTCTTTAAGTTAAATAATTCTATTCTTAAAATCAATCAAAATTTTTGAAATTTTAGTTAAGTTTACTAAATTAGATATAAATTTAAAAATTTAGGTAATCTTAGCAGATTTTTCATTCCTTATGTTATGTTAATATATTTTTAAAGAAAATACTAGTTCATTAAGGAAAAATAATATTTAAATTTGATAAATGTTTTCCCTTCCCCCAAACTTCAGCTTTAGTATAAATATGAATCATGAAATTTTTTAAAGCATGAGAGAAAGAAATAAATAGGAATTAATCTAAGTACAATAATGATGTAGTAAGGAAAAACTAACTTGTACTTCTACACATGCTTTAATATGAAAATAACAGAAATAATTAAGCATATATAGAAAAGTTTTGAAGAGCAAAAGTTAATTTCTAAAAAAAAATCTCTTTTTTTTTAACATGCAAAATTACTAACTATTCATGAACACTAAACAGTAGGCTGAAACAGAAATAAAATTTTATTAAAATTCATTCATATTTCAGTCTTAAACACACATCAGGTAATCTAAAAATAGTTTCAACGTAAAAAATTCACATCAACACTAACAAATAACATCACATTAAACAACACAAGAAATAAGAAACACACTAAAAATAGAATCAACACATCTCCAGAGGTAAGTCACCTACTAATCACTATATGTAGCTTCATCATCATCATCACCAAAAGAAAACTCCATATCCTTCGGATCAACATATGGTGAGTATCTGGGACAAGTAGGGAACTGAACATCGTGCTCACCCTTCAGAAATCTCACTAAAGACTCAGAATACTCAGCATCGTAATCACTCTTTCTTTGTGTATACTAAGAAAGATGATTGATCTTCTTATCGACTGTATCTACTCTACAACGAGTTAGAAATAACTCATTCTGCTGCTCTATAAGCTTATCATGCATGGATTCCCAAAAAGTAGATGGTGGCTCTGTAGAAGTAGATGGTCTATAAGTAGAAGCTCTACCTAAAGAAGGTAATGAATCAGAAGGTGCGGTATAACTCTTACCTCAAAGTCGATCATAGATACTGACGCTCTCTCTTCCTATAGGCTTTGTCGACTTGAGCTTTTCCTTAGAAAGCTCAGCAACTACTCCAGCACTTTGACATAGAGAATAGATCAGAGATGGAAAACCAAGTCCAATAAAAGTGCTAGAACGAGCAGTAGCCTCAACAGAATCATAAATAACGCTCCCTACATCAATAGGCTTTCTCTCTTGAATGCACTAGTTGAGGATAGCTCTATCTTTAGTAACCTCGCTCAGAAGACTAGATGGAAGGAGACGAGCAGAAATAAAGTAGTGCCATTCCTTTGAAACACCATTAAGCTTAGAAGATGAAAATTGTGCCCTTTTTCCATTTCGAATCTTCCAGGCTCCAATACTATCAGTCAGGTAGGCAATGATCATATCCAAATCTCCCTCAGATGGAGATAATCCGGAGTAATAGCACTCAATGTTTGGCAGCTGGCCATAAAAATATTAATACGTTCAAGAGTAAATCCTACTCCAACTCCTCGTACAAAAAATTTCATATTCTTTAGCATCCACGAAATTAGCATAAAACTCTCTAACAATCGGGATAACAACAACAGTAGTGAAATAGCAGAATCGTTGCCAGTTGAGTGCAACGATTGTATCCTCAATTCTTTCTCTAAGATTATAAAAACTTCGCTCCAAGATAAATTTCCGAGTCGTAGAAAAATCATTGTATTGGAAGTGTGCAGCAGCAGTGACAAACTTGCTACGATCAAAATTTTCTCGTTCCTTTCCTCGATTAGATTTGGGTGTCATCTAAACGTGAAATAAAAACGCGAAATAAATTTAACGGATCTAGGAAAATAAACTAATTTAAGCTTTTCAAACTTGAAGGAGCTTAAAATTTTCATGGATTTAACCTTAAAAATAAAAAATTTTCTCAAAATTTCAGTTTTTCTCAATGAGAGCAAAATCCATGGTGAAAATCGAAAATAATGAGTTTAGAATGTAGATCTGACGTCGGGATGAAGAAATAGGGTGATTTCAAGCTCAAAAACATGAAAATCTAGCTTTAAATGGAATATATAGGGGGTATTTTCGTGAAAAACAGTGGAGAAGGAAGCTTAGCGTCAAAAATGGCGTGGGGGTATTTAAGAAGATAAGTTTTCGGGTTCAGGCCGAACCGGCGCCGAATTCTGGCGCCTAGGCGCTAGACTCGCCTTTACAAAAATTCGATTTAAATTTTATATTTTCCACCAAATCTTATCAAATTTGACTCGTAATTACTCTTATGAGATTATTTATCCAATTTATATCCTCCAAACATTTTCACAATCAATTTCAAATGATAGTTTAGATCCATAAAAATGTATCTAAATTCTTCAATTCCAATCCATAAATTTCATTCCAAATTCAATAAATTTCATTACAAGATTGTATCAAGGTTCATCATTTTATAAATAACAAAAACAACAACATATTCAAAGCAAATATCCAAATCCAACACTACACATTGAACAATTAAGCAAACACGCAAATTCGATATTCAACACACTAACACCTGACTTGATCACACCTAAAACACATATAAGATCTATTTAACACCGATCTTCAAATACCATCTATTTCGCAATGAAGTTCGCTATGACCGAAGGGATAGAACACTAACGCCCTTAGAAATTCTAAAGCCTTCTTTTCATCGATCCACTTATTCTTCGCGTACATTTCTACTTAAGCGTCATGATAGGCTGCCATATGATCAGATTGAAGATTGGTTTGTCATTACAAGTGTTCATATTGGTGGTACATCTCATGGAGACGATTACCAATGCTTTGAAGTTCCACTTCAATCTTCTCCAATTGACTAAGAGTTTTGCTAGCATAGTATATAACTTTGAAAATCTTCTCATATTTTTGTCATAATACAGCTCCGATTGCATAATCACTTGCATCACACATTAATTCAAAAGGTTTATTCCAATCAGGTGCAACAATGACAGGTGCAGTGATTAATTTTTCTTTTAAAATATTGAACGCATTTAGACAAGCTTCATTAAATTCAAATTTAGCTTCTTTTTCTAATAAATGGCTAAGAGATTTAGCAATTTTAGAAAAATTTTTTATATATCTTCTATAAAATCCAGCATGACCCAGAGAACTTCTTACATCAGTAACGGTAGTAGGTGGTTGAAGTTCAGCAATAATTTTTACTTTTGCCTGATCAACTTCCATCCCTATTTGTGAAACTTTATGTCCAAATACAATTTCTTCTGTGACCATAAATTGACATTTTTCCCAGTTTAGAACTAAATTTGTTTCTTCACATCTCTTCAAAACTTTCATTATATTTTCCAAGAAAGATTCAAAAGAAGTTCCAAAAATTGAAAAATCATCCATAAATACTTCTATTCCTTTATTAATCAAATCACTGAATATTGACATCATACATCTTTGAAAAGTTGCAGGTGCATTGCATAAATCGAAAGACAATCTTCTAAAGGCAAATGTTCCATAAGGACTTGTAAATGTTGTCTTCTTTTGATCCTCAGGAGCAATGAGTAATTGATGATAACCAGAATATCCATCCAGAAAACAGAAATATGAGTGTTGATGTGATGTGACTTTATATAAGCTTTAAAATACAAGAGTTTGATACCACTTTTTTAGAATATTTAATTTCCGGCAAATGGCTTCAAAAACTTGATGTGCGATGTTTAATTTTATTAATTTATATATAGATTTTATAATAATTATTATAAAAGTCACAATTTAAAACGCAAGTATACGTATCGTTCAAGTAATACAGGGCTCTAGTGGAGTCATGGTTATCGATCCTACAGGGATAGTGAATTTATAAAAAGTAAGAAATTTTTATAATTTTCAAATGTAATTTATATATACTTTTTTTTATATATATGTATATTCAAATTTAATTTATAAACAATTTTTACTAAAATCAAGTAAGCAGTAAAATTCAATGCAAGTATAAAAACGACTTTCTCCTTTTTCAACTAATCCAAGAATTATAGGGTAATTATCTTTTGTAGGGAATTAAGATTATGATATTGTGCCAAATAGAAGCATTCCTAATCTTTACCCTTTGGTCCAGACGCAAAGAACATTGACTAATCTATAGACAGGCTCAGGATGTTTTATTAGTAGAATGGGTTAATCTAGGCTCACACTACTAGATGTCCAAGGGTGGTTATGGTCGGCCCTACCGGTGACTACGTTACCTTTCTATAAACCAAATTATTAGAATTTAGTCCGTCATTCTAAATACTAATTAATTTACGCCCAATAAATATTATCTTCCTATTTATTTGCACTTCACCTTAAACAATCCACGTATAGCCTGCGATTACCTAAGGATTCATGTGATATCTACTAGTTAAGAAATTATCTCTGGATAGGTCTCAAAATTCTTCAACAGGTTTTAACAAATTAAATGGTCAATCTAAAAAGTAAACTAAGATCAGGTATTAATATCATCACAATGTTTTAAAATATTTTATATTTAAGTCTCCTACAAAATTTAATTAATTTTTAATCTTTTCATAGTTGAAAGGAGAAAGATAACTAACTACTCAGAACACATTAAAATAACACAATAAAACATATTTATAAAACTTTGAACTAAGGTACAAATACTTATCTGAAGTGTTCCTTCAAGTGATCCGTTGACTTCTACTGACTCCAAAACAATGATGAAAGACGTCAACAACAATAACTCACAATAAACACTCAAAAATAAACTCACTAGATACAAAATAAAGTGGCACCCTAAAGTATGGAAGAGACTAAATAAAACTAGAGAGGGGAGAGAAGGTGCTTAGGGACTATGGAGTGCCTAAGGGGGGTGGGGTACGATTTTTTATGTAGAATGGGCTCCTATTTATAGAGCTCTGAATTTGACCAGGGGTTGCTTAAGGCACCTCTTCAAAATTTGTCCAAATTCAATGTATCTGCTAGAAGGTAACTGTCACGCCTAGGCGCCGGGATCTGACACCTAGGCGCCGGACTCCGTGACCAGATCTTTCACACCTCTTCACTTTGGGTCGCACCTCTTCGCGATCCAGACCGTTTTCTTGTGTCCAAATACAATGTATCACATGTCCTATATATTAGGAATAACTTCCAGTCTTTTAGAAGCTCCACTAACCGCTTAACACCGTCAAAATAACTGCCCAAAGTCATCAAAAAAACTTGACAGCGTCTGTATCAAACTGGCTCTGAGGCGCCGGATTCTGGCGCCAGGCCAATAACTCCAAAATTTTGCTCCATAAGCTCCATTTTTGCACCTTTTTGCTCCTTTTTCCTTTTTTTCTTTCTTGAACTCTTTTTAATCATCTACATCCAAAAACAGGAAAATACCTTTCATTAAAGCATAATATCCTTCAGAATTGAATCATAAATAAGACATAAAAATGGGTATTTTTTAGGTAGTTCAAATTCCCCCAAACTTAAACGTTACTTGTCCTCAAGTAACCCTTTTAATTACATAAATAGATAACATTTGGAATGAAGTAAAAATATTTAAGATTCATTGCAATTTTTGGATTTATAAATGCTTTAGCAAATCATTAACCAAATTTTACTAATTAAGTTTAATTTTAAGAATTAAAGAATATTTAACTACCAAATCATAAAACTTCCAATTTTTCATTTATTTCAAGAATAATTGCAGTTCATCATATTAAGGTCACATGGAATATTTACAAAAAAAGATTTTCATGAAATATTTTTCCAGTAAAAATATATGTACATAGAAATTAAGTTAAAAATGTAATCAGTTTTCTTCTTACAAGATAATTCAAGTGAAGCCAATTTTTTATTAGGCATTTCCTCAAGCTTCTCCTTACTTTCTTTTCTTTTTCTTTTTTTTTCTTTTGGATTGTTTTTCAATCCTATATATTTTTCTTTTTCTTTTCAAGGATTGTTTTTCAATCCTTTTCTTTTTCAAGTGAGGATTACTATTTTTGGATAGCCTGTTAATGATTTTGAACTTCACTATCCTTAACTTATATTTAAAAACTTATACATTTTTATTTCATAAATATGACATTAATAATTTATTATTTTTCAAATCTTATTTCAATCTTTTCTTTTTCAAGCAATAATTTTGATTCCTTAGTATTTCAAAAATACAATTCTCTTTATAAATAGAAAAATGTTGATCTTATTATTCTTTAAGCTAAATGATTCTATTCTTAAAATCAACCAAAATTTTTGAAGTTTTAGTTAAGTTTACTAAATTATTTATAAATTCAAAAATTTAGGTAATCTTTAAACATATTTTTTATTCCTTATGTTATGTTAATATATTTTTAAAGAAAATAGTAGTTCTTTAAGGACAAATAATATTTAAATTTGATAAATGTTTTCCCTTTCCCCAAACTTCAGTTTTAGTATAAATATGAATCATGAAATTTTCTAAAGCATGAGAGAAAGAAATAAACAAGAATTCATCTAAGTACAGTAATGATGTAGTAAGAAAAAACTAACTTCTACTTCTACACATGCTTCAATATGAATATAACATAAATGATTAGGCATATATAGAAAATTTTTGCAGAGCAGGATTTAATTTTTAAATATAAATCTTTTTTTCTTTTATATTATATTATTATTTTTTATTTTTTTAAAACATGCAAATTTACTTACTATTCATGAACACTAAACAGTAGGCAGAAACATAAATAATCTTTTATAGAAATTCATTCACATTTCAGTCTTAAACACAAATCAGATAATCTAAAAATATTTTAAACATAAAAGTTCACATAAATACTAACAAATAAGATCACACTAAACAGTACAAGAAACAAGAAAATAAACTAAAAACAGATCAACAATCTCTAGAGAGAATTCAAGTTACTAATCACTATCTGTAGCTTCATCATCGTCATCACCAAAAGAAAATTCCATATCCTTTGGATCAACATATGGTGAAAATCTGGGACAAGTAGGGAACTGAACATCGTGCTCACCCTTCAAAAATCTCACTAAAGACTCTGAAAAGTCAGCATCGTATCACTCTTTCTTTGTGTATACTCAAAAATTTGATCGATCTTCTTGTCTATCGTATCTATTCTACAGTGAGTTAAGAATAACTCATGTTGCTGCTCTATAAACTGATCATGCATGGTTTCCCAAAAAGTAGATGATGGCTCAGCAGAAGTAGATGGTCTGGCAGTAGAAGCTCTACCTGAAGTAGTTAATGAACCAGAAGGTGCAGTATAACTCTTACCTCGAAGTCGATCATAGATACTAACGATTTCTCTTCTTATAGGCTTTGTCGACTTGAGTTTTTCCTCAGAAAGCTCAGTAACTACTCCAGCACTTCCACATAGAGAATAGATCAGAGATGGAAAACTAAGTCCAATAGAAGTGCTAGATGAGCAGTAGCCTCTATAGAATCATATATAATGCTCCCTACATCAATAGACTTCCTCTCTTGAATGCAGTAGTTGAGTATAGCTCTATCTTTAGTAACTTCGCTCAGATGATTAGATGGAAGGAGACGAGCAAAAATAAAGTAGTGCCATGCCTTCGAAACACCGTTAAGCTTAGAAGATGAAAAAGTTACCCTTTTTCGTTCCAAATCTTCCAGGCTCCAGTACTATCAGTCAGGTAGGCAATGATCATATCCAAATCTCCCTCAGATGGAGATAATCTTGAGTAATAACACTCTATGTTTGGTGGTAGGCCATAGAAAATATTGATGTGTTTAGGACTGAATCCTACTCCAACTCCTTAAACGAAAATCTCGTATTCTTCCACATCCACGAAATTAGCATAAAACTCTCTAACAAGCGGGATAACGGCAACAGCAGTGCAATAGCAGAATCATTGCCAGTTAAGTGCAACGATTGTCTCCTCAATTCTTCCTCCAGGATTATAAAAAATTCACTCCGAGATAAATTTCTGAGTCATAGCAAAATCATTGTATCGGAAGTGTGCAGCAGCAGTGACGAACTTGCTATGATCAAAATTTTCTCGTTTCTTTCCTCGCTTAGATTTGGGTGCCATCTAAACGTGAAAATAAAAACGCGAAATAAATTCCACAGATCTTAGGAAAATACTAATTTAAAATTTTCAAACTTGAAAAAGCTTAAAAATTCATGGATTTAACCAAAAAAAATCAAAATTTTTCTCAAAATTTCAGTTTTTCTTAATGAGAGCAAAATCCATGGTGAAAATAAAAAATAATGAGTTTAGAATGTAGATCTGACCTCGAGATGAAGAAATCGGGTGATTTCAAGCACCAAAACTTGAAAATCCGGCTTTAACTGGGATCTTTAGGTGGTATTTTCGCAAAAAATAGTGGCGAAGGAAGCTTAGGCGTCAAAAATGGCGTGAGGGGGTTTAAGAGATGAGTTTTAGGGTTCAGGCCGAACCACCGCTTAGACGCCGAATTCCGGCGCTTAGGCACCAGACTCACCTTTCCAAAAATTCATTTTAAATTAAATATTTTCCACCAAATCTTATCAAATTTGACTCCTAATTACTCTTATGAGAGTATTAATTCATTTGATATCCTCCAAATATTTTCTCGATCAAATTAAAATGATAGTATAGATCCACAAAAAATGTATCCAAATTCTTCAATTCTAAATCCTAACATTCATTCCAAATTCAATAACTTTCAGTACAAGACTGTATCATGGTTCATCGTTTTATAAATAACACAAACAACAACATATTCAAAGCAAACATTCAAATCCAACAACAAACATTGAACAATTAAGCAAACACATAAATTAGATATTCAACACACTAACACAAGACTCGATCACACCTAAAACACATATAGGATCTCTTTAACACCGACCTTCAATTACCATCTTTCGCAATGAAGTTCGCTAGGACTGAAGGGATAGAACACCAACTCCCTTAAAAATTCCAAAGCCGTCTTTTCATTGATCCACTTGTTCTTCGCGTACATTTCTACTTGAGCGTCATGATAGGCAGCCATATGATCATATTAAAGTTTGATTTGCCATTCTAAGTGTTTGTATTGGTGGTACATCTCATGGAGACAATTACCAATACTTCGAAGTTTCACTTCAATCTTATCCAATCAATTAAATATTTTCTCCATACTAACAACAATAAAACCATTAAAATAAGGCTGAGGATCTTTAGGAGATTTGTCTCTTACCTCATTTCCATGATTTCCTATATCCATTGCCTCCAAATCCTTCTTAACTTCTCCAAAATGGATTGCTCTGGTCGAAATTAAGGTTTCTATTTGATTGGGGATGAAAAATAGGTTATATATAAAGAGATTTCGTGTGAAAAACTGAAATATTTCAGTTTTTCCACGATCTGTAACCATGGCACTTAGGAGCCGGAATCTGGCGCCTAGGCACCAGATCATCGATACGCAGGCTACTCTGGCAATTAGACGCCAACTTTTGGCGCCTAGGCGCCAGAACCTCGATCGACTCCGATACGCCTATCGTCAAATTTTGCAAAGTTTCGGTCGTAAAAATAGGTCTAATAAACGTGTATGATCAACACACAAACACAATTAAGAAAAATTCAAATCATAAACAATCACAAATGAAGGTTAGCTTGATCTCCTTTTTACTCACATTTGACATGGAGTGATCCAAGTCCAAATTCTATATACTTCAAGAAAATGTTTAGCTTAAGCCAATACAGACTTGTTAGCTTTCTATTTCTCGAAGTTATATACAAATTTAGTCAACACCAAGGCATTACCTTACAACAATAATTAAACTCAAACTAATAAATATGGGTTGCCTCCCACAAAGCACTTGGTTTAACGTCGTCAGCCCGACCTAATTAATTAAATTAATCGGGTAGACTCAGCTCATAAGCCTCTTTGTAATTTAATTTCATTTCTCCCATATAAGGCTTCGATCTTAATCCGTTAACTTTAAATACTTTTTCGGCTTTGGGATCTTTAATATCCACAGCTCCATAAGGGTATACTTTCTCAATTATAAATGGTCCCATCCATTTAGATTTTAATTTTCCATGAAAAAGTTTTAAACGAGCGTTAAATAATAATAGTTCTTGTCCACGCTCGAATATTTTCCTTGAAATCATTTTGTCATGCAATTTCTTCATTCTTTCCTTATAAATTCTTGCATTTTCATAAGACACATTTCTTATCTCTTCCATTTCATTCAGTTGTAATAATCATTTTTCTCCTGCAATATTCAAATTATAATTGAACTCCTTTATCGCCCAATAAGCTTTATGCTCCAGTTCAACAGGTAAATGACAATGTTTACCATAAATTAACCGATAAGGTGACATTCCGATAGGTGTCTTATAAGCTGTTCTATAAGCCCATAATGCAGAATCAAGTCTATCAACCTAGTCAGTTCTCTCCTAAATCTAACCTTCAAAAGATTGAAAATGGCATGAGATTAATACTAGCTCCTAAATCACATAAGGCTTTTTCACATAATTTTTCTCCAATAGCACATGGTATAGTGAAACTTCCAGGATCTTTAAGTTTCTGAGGTAATTTCTTCTGAATTATTGCACTACATTTTTCACTTAATGCAACAGTTTCATAAGCTTCAAATTTTCTCTTCTTACTTAAAATATCCTTCATAAATTTTGCATAGCTTGACATTTGCTCCAAAGCTTCAGCAAAAGGAATTTTGATGGTAAGTTTTTTTAAAATTTCAAAGAACTTAGAAAATTGATGGTCAAGCTTCTGTTGTTTAAGTCTTTGAGGAAAAGGTGGTGGTGGTCTTTCAACTTCCACTTCAATAGGTACACCAGTCTTATCTTTACTTGGAGAAAGGGTATCTTTAGGTTTTTCAATCTCTTCAACATCTTTCTCTTTTTCAATCTCATTCCATGTTTTCTCTTTTAATTCCTTTCCACTTCTGAGTTGTACAACTTTTGCTTGTTCATGTTCTTTTCGAGATCCTTTAGGATTAATTTCGACATTGCTAGGCAGTGTTCCTTGAGGTCTGTAATTAATGAAATTAGCGATTTGACCCATCTGATTCTCAATATTACGAATAGCAGTGTTTTGACTTTGTAGTTGATTGCTTAGTTGCAAGATCAATTCTTCTACAGACAACTTTTTTTGCTGATTGTTATAACCAGGAGGATAAGTTGGTCTATAGTTTGAATTTCCTTGATTGTTCCAATATGGATTAACTTGATTTCCATTACTCCAATTAAAATTAGGATGATTCTTACAACCATGATTATAATAATTAGAATAAGGTTTATTAGTTTTACTAGCAATAGCTTGAAAAGTTTTCATTGTTTGAGAATCATCAGAAATTGCAGAATTATCATTACTTACATGTGTTATATTAATAGCAAAATTATCTAATTTCTTAGATATCGTAGCCACTTGTGAAGCTAAAATAGAAAAGGCTTCATTATCATGAATACTGTCCACTCTTTTAGGATTAACCCTTTCAGAAGGCCATTGAAAATTGTTATTAGTCATTTCTTCAATTAAGGTATAGGCTTCTTGAAATGTCTTAGCCATTAAAGAACCACCAGCAGTAGCATCAATAATAGATCTAAGTGATCCAATAAGTCCATTATAAAATGTTTGAATAATTAACCAATCTGGTAAAGCATGATGAGGACATTTTCTTAATAGTTCTTTAAATCTTTCCCAAGCTTCATAAATTATTTCTCCATCAAATTAGGTAAATGAAGTAATATCATTTCTCAATTTAGCAGTTTTAGAAGGTGGAAAATATTTAGCAAGGAATTTTTGTGTCATATCTGCCCATGTTTTAATATAACAAGTTGCTAATGAATTAAGCCACATCTTTGCTTTATCTTTTAAGGAAAAAGGAAAGAGCCTAAGCTTAATAGCATCATCAGAAACATTATTATATTTAAAGGTAGCACAAAGTTCTGAAAAACTAGCAAGATGTAAATTTGGATCCTCATTAGGTGTTCCTCCAAATTGATTGTTTTGAACCATTTGAATAATACAAGGTTTAAGCTCAAAAGAATTAGCATCTACAGCTAGAATTTGAATACTAACATGAAGTTCAACTGCTGTAGGGTTTACATATTCCCTTAATGGTTTATAAATATTTTGTTCATTAATTTCGATTGGATTTTGATTATTGTTATGTAAGTTAGCCATTTTTTGATATTTTGAATTTTTTTTCTTTTTTTAATTCTTTTAATTGTTCTTTCTAATTCAGAATTAAAATGTAGTAATCCTTCAGATCCAGAACTACGCATAAAAATTTAAAATATTTTTGTTTTGTTTTTACTTTTGTTTGTTTATATTATATATTCTTTTCTTTTTACTTTATATTAAATTCTATCTTATCCTATCCTTTATTGTATTCACTACCTCCGCGTGCAACGGCGCTAAAAAGTTGGTGCGATGTGACTTTATATAAGCTTTAAAATACAAGAATTTAATACCACTTTTTTTAGAATATTTAATTTCTGGCAAATGGCTTCAAAAACTTGATGTGCGATGTTTACTTTTATTAATTTATATATATATTTTATAATAATTATTGTAAAAGTCACAATTTAAAATGTAAGTATATGTATCGTTCAAGTAATACAGGGCTCTAGTGGAGTCCTGGTTATCGATTACCTAAGGATTCATGTGATATCTACTAGTTAAGAATTTATCTCCTGATAGGTCTCAAAATTCTTCAACAGGTTTTAAAAAATTAAATGGCCAATTTAAAAAGTAAACTATGATCAGGTATTAATATCATCACAATGTTTTAAAATATTTTATATTTACTTCTCCTACAAAATTTAATTAATTTATAATCTTTTCATAGTTGAAAGGAGAAAGATAACTAACTACTCAGAACACATTGAAATAACACAACAAAACATATTTATAAAACTTTGAACCAAAGTACAAATATTTATCTGAAGTGTTCCTTCAAGTGATCCGCTGACTTCTACTGACTCCAAAGCAATGATGAAAGACTCCAACAACAATAACTCACAATAAACACTAAAAATAAACTCACTAGATACAAAATAAAGTGGCACCCTAAAGTATGGAAGAAACTAAATAAAACTAGAGAGAGGAGAGAAGGTGCTCAGGGACTATGGAGTGCCTAAGGGGGGTGGGGTGCGATTTTATTTGTAGAATGGGCTCCTATTTATAGAGCTCAGAATTTGACCAGGGGTTACTTAAGGCACCTGTTCAAAATTCGTCCAAATTCAATGTATCTTCTAGAAGGTAACTATCGCGCCTAGGCGCCGGGATCTGGCGCCTAGGCGCCTGGATCTGACGCCTAGGCGCCGGACTCCGTGACCAGGTCTTTCACACCTCTTCACTTTGGGTCGCACCTCTTCGCGATCCAGACCGTTTCCTTGTGTCCAAATACATTGTATCACATGTCCTATATATTAGGAGTAACTTCTAGTCTTCTAGAAGCTCCAATAACCGCTTAACACCGTCAAAATAACTGCCCAAAATCATCAAAAAAAACTTGACAGCGTCTGTATCTAACTGGCGCGTAGGCGCCGGATTTTGGCGCCTAGGCGTCGGATTCTGGCGCCTAGGCGCCAGGCCAAATAATTCCAAAATTTGCTCCATAAGCTCCATTTTTCCTCCTTTTTCTTTCTATTTCTTTCTTGAACTCTTTTTAATCATCTACATCCAAAAACATGAAAATACCTTTCATTAAAGCATAATATCCTTAAGAATTGAATCATAAATAAGGCATAAAAATGGGTATTTTTTAGGTAGATCAACTGTCCAGCTAGTTTATCCAGCATTTGATCCAAGAAAGGTAAAGGAAAATGATCCTTTCTAATGGCGTTGTTTAATTTTCGATAGTCAATGCTAAGTTTCCATCCAGCAACTTGTCTTGTTGGGATTAATTCATTTTTTTCTTTAACAATGACATTTATTCCTCCTTTCTTCGGAACACAATGAATAGGACTTACCCATTGGCTATCCGAAATAGGATAAATAATTCCAGCATCTAACCATTTCAAAATCTCTTTCTTAGCAACCTCTTTCATAATTGGGTTCAATCTTCTTTGGGGTTCAATAGTGGGTTTACAATTTGTTTCCATTAAAATCCTATGCATACAGATTGAAGGGCTTATTCCTTTTATATCTGCAATAGTCCAACCAAAAGCTTTCTTATAATTCTTCAGAACTCCTATTAATTTTTCTTCTTGATCTTTTCTTAATTCTGAAGATATAATTACAGGTAAAGTTAATGAATTTCTAAGAAATGCAACTTTAAATGTGCAGGTAACATTTTTAATTCCAGTTCAGAGGCTTTTTCAATTGAGAGTAAAAGTATATTATTTTTAGTTGTGTTTAAAATTTCCCAATTTTCATGAATATAATGAGTTTCTTCAGATAAATTTTCTTCATTTAATTTTTCAATTTCTTCATTTAATTTTTCAATTTCTTCATTTAACAACTCATTATATAACATAGATTCTTTATATTTACCATCAGAAATGACCTTACATTTTTCTTGATAATGTTTTTCAATTATATAATCAAAAATATCCATCCGATATCATTTTTCTTTATCAGGATACCTCATTGATTTCAAAAAATTAAATGTTATCTCTTGATCATTAACTCTCATCGTTAATTCTCCTTATTGCACATCAATCATAGCTCGTTCGGTAGCTAGAAAAGGTCTCCCTAAAATGATAGGTATTTCTTTATCTTCTTCCATATCTAGAATAATGAAATCCACACGGAAGATAAATTTATCTACCTTAACAAGAACATCCTCTATAACTCCTTTAGGATAAGTGATCAATCGATCAGCTAACTGAAGAGTTACAGTGGTAATAGAAATCTCTCCTAAATCTAACCTTCGAAAGATTGAAAATGGCATGAGATTAATACTAGCTCCTAAATCACATAAGGCTTTTCCGCTGAATTTTTCTCCAATAGCACATGATATAGTGAAACTTCTAGGATCTTTAAGTTTCTGAGGTAATTTCTTCTACATTATTGCACTACATTCTTCACTTAATGCAACAGTTTCATAAGCTTCAAATTTTCTCTTCTTGCTTAAAATATCCTTCATAAATTTCGCATAGCTTGGCATTTGCTCCAAAGCTTCAGCAAAAGGAATGTTGATGGTAAGTTTCTTAAAAATTTCAAAGAACTTAGAAAATTAATGGTTAAGCTTCTGCTGTTTTAGTCTTTGACGAAAAGGTGGTGGTGATCTTTCAACTTCCACTTCAACAGGTACTACAGGCTGATCTTTACTTGGAGAAAGGTTATCTTTAGGTTTTTCAATCTCTTCAACTTCTTTCTCTTTTTCAATCTCATTCTGTTTTTTCTCTTTTAATTCCTTTCCACTTCTTAGTTGTACAACTTTTTCTTGTTCATGATCTTTTCCAGATTCTTTAGGATTAATTTTGACATTGCTAGGTAGTGTTCCTTGAGGTCTGTAATTAATGAAATTAGCGATTTGACCTATCTGATTCTCAATATTACAAATAGCAGTGTTTTTACTTTGTAGCTGATTGCTTAGTTGCAAGATCAATTCTTCTACAAACAACTTTTTCTGCTAATTGTTATAACTAGGAGGGTAAGTTGGTCTATAGTTTGAATTTCCTTGATTATTCCAATTTGGATTAACTTGATTATTATTCCATTGTTGATGTCCATTATTCCAATTAAAATTAGGATGATTTTTCCAACTAGGATTATAATAATTAGAATAAGGGTTATTAGTTTTACTAGCAATAGCTTGCAAAGTTTCTATTGTTTGAGAATCATCAGAATTTGCAGAATTATCATTACTTACATGCTATATGTTAATAGCAAAATTAAATAATTTCTTAGATATCGCAGCCACTTGTGAAGCTAAAATAGAAAAGGCTTCATTATCTTGAATACTGGCCATTCTTTTAGGATTAACCCTTTCAGAAGGCCATTGAAAATTATTATTAGTCATTTCTTCAATTAAAGTGTAGGCTTCTTCAAATGTCTTAGCCATTAAAGAACCACCAGCAGCAGCATCAATAATAGATCTAAGTGATCCAATAAGTTCATTATAAAATGTTTGAATGATTAACCAATCTGGTAAATCATGATGAGGACATTTTCTTAATAGTTCTTTAAATCTTTCCCAAGCTTCATAAATTGTTTCTCCATCAAATTGCGTAAACAAAGTAATATCATTTCTCAATTTAGCAGTTTTAGAAGGAGGAAAATATTTAGCAAGGAATTTTTGTGTCATTTCTGACCAAGTTTTAATAGAATAAGTTGCTAATGAATTAAGCCACATCTTTGCTTTATCTTTTAAGGAAAAAGGAAATAGTCAAAGCCTAATAGCATCATCAGAAACATTATTATATTTAAAGGTAGCAAAAAGTTCTAAAAAACTAGCAAGGTGTAAATTTGGATCCTCATTAGGTGTTCCTCTAAATTAATTATTTTGAACCATTTGAATAATAAAAGGTTTAAGCTCAAAAGAATTAGCATCTACAACTGGCATTTGAATACTAACATGAAGTTCATCAGCTGTAGGGTTTGCATATTCCCTTAATGGTTTATAAATATTTTGTTCATTAATTTCGATTGGATTTTGATTATTTTTATGTAAGTTTGTCATTTCTTGATGTTTTGAAAATTTTTTTCCTTTTTTAATTCTTTTAATTGTTCTTTCTAATTCAGAATCGAAAGGTAGTAATCCTTCAGATCCAGAACTACTCATAAAATTTAAAATATTTTTATTTTTGTTTTTATGTTTTTTTTTATCTTTCTTTTTACTTTTTATACTATTCTTTCCTATCCTATCCTATCCTATCCTATCCTATCCTATCCTATCCTATCCCCGACAACCGCACCAAAAACTTGATACAATGCGACTTTATATATGCTTTTAAATACAAGAATTTGATACCACTGCTAGAAGATTTAATCCCCGACAACGGCGCCAAAAACTTAATGTGCGATCTTTACTTTTACTTATGAATTTATATTTAGATTTTATAATAATTATTGTAAAAGTCACAATTTTAAACGCAAGTATACGTATCGTTCAAGTAATATAGGGCTCTAGTGGAGTCCTGGTTATCGATCCCATAGGGATAGTGTTTTTATAAAAAGTAAGAAATGTAAGAAATATTTTGGAACTTTTCAAATTAAAAGTAATTTATATAGATAACAATTTTTACTATAAGCAAGTAAGCAATAAGCAGTAGTAAATTAAGCAGTAATTAAAATTCAATGCAAGTATAAAAACAATTTTCTCCTTTTCAACTAATCTAAGATTTTTAGAATAATTATCTTTTGTGGGGAATTTATATTACAGTGTTATGCCAAATAGAAGCATTTCTATTTTTTACCCTTTGTTCCAGGTGCAAAGAACATTGACTAATCTATAGATCGGTTCAGGATGTTTTATTAGTAGAATGGGTTAATCTAGGCTCACACTACTAGATGTCTAGGGGTGGCTATGGTCGGCCCTACCAGTGACCCGTTCCCTTTCTATAAACCAAATTATTAGAATCCAGTCTGTCACTCTAAAAACTAATTAATTTTACGCCCAATAAATATTATCTTCCTATTTATTTGCACTTCACCTTGAATAACCCGCATAAAGCCTTTGACTACACAAGGATTCATGTGATATCTACTAGTTAAGAATTTATCTCCGGATAGGTCTCAAAATTCTTCAAAAGGTTTTAACAATTTAAATGTCCAATTTAAAAAGTAAACTAAGATCAGGTATTAATATCAGCACAATGTTTTAAATATTTTTATTTTAATTCTCCTACAAAATTTAATTAATTTATTATCTTTTCATAGTTGAAAGGAGAAAGATAACTAACTACTTAGAACACATTGAAATCACACAACAAAATATATTTATAAAACTTTGAATCAAGGTACAAATACTTATCTGAAGTGTTCCTTCAAGTGATCCGCTGACTTCTACTGACTCCAAAGCAATGATGAAAGACTCCAACAACAACAACACATAATAAATACTCAATATAAACTCCTTAGATACAAAGTAAAGTGACTCCCTAAGTGTGGAAGAAATTAAGTAAAACTAGAGGGGGGAGAGAAGGTACTAAAAGGGGGGTAAGAGACTATAGGGTGCCCTTTTTTGTAGAATGGGCTCCTATTTATAGAGCTCTGAATTTGACCAGGGGTTGCTTAAGGCACCTCTTCAAAATTTGTCCAAATTCAATGCATCTTCTAGAAGGTAATCGTCGCGCCAGCGCCGGATCCGGCGCCAGGCTCGGACTCCGTGACCAGGTCTTCGCACCTCTTCACTTTGGATCACACCTCTTCGCAATTAAATCTGTTTCCTTGTGTCCAAATGCATTGTATCACATGTCCTATATATTAGGAGTAACTTCTTGTCTCCTAGAAGCTTCAATAACTGCTTAACTCTGTCAAAATAACTCCCTAAAATCATCAAAAAATCTTAACAGCGTCTGCATCGAGCTGACTTTTAGGCGCCAGATTCTGGCGCCAGGCCAATATTTCCAATATTTTGCTCCATAAGCTCCATTTTTGCTCTTTTTTGCTTCTTTTTCCTTCTTATTTCTTCTTGGACTCTTTTTTAGTCATCTACATCCAAAAACATGAAAATACCTTTCATTAAAGCATAATATCCTTAAGAATTGAATTATAAATAAACCAAAAAAATGAGTATTTTTTAGGTAGATCAGTAGGTTGAACCTAAAGGTTTGATTAAATTGGGTTTAAGTTGGGTTGAACCTGAGTTTATGTTTAATTTAGGTCCAATGTTGGTTGAACCTAAAGGTTTGGTTAACGCGTTCAAATTGTGTTGAACCTAATTTTAGGCTTAATTTATGAGATTGATTATGTATTTTAAGTTTAACTTAAATAAGGATTAATGATTAAACATAATTTAGGTAAGGTTTAATTGGATAATTAGACCTTATTAGGGTTAGGTCTAACTAGGGTTTAAGTTTAATTAAACCTAATTTAGGTAAAGTTTAATTGAATTAATTAGACCTAATCAGGGTTAGGTATAATTAGGGTTTAAGGTTAATTAAAAGTAATTTAGGCAAGGTTTAATGGGGATTAATTAGACCTAATTAGGGTTAGATCTATTTAGGGTTTAGGTTTAATTAAACCTAATTTATGTAAGGTTTAATTTGATAAATGAGACCTAATTAAGTTAGGTCTAATTTGGGTTTAAGGTTAATTAAACCTAATTTAAGTAAGGTTTAATTTGATTAATTAGACCTAATTAGAGTTAGTTCTAATTAGGGTTTAATGTTAATTAAACCTAATTTTGTTAAGGTTTAATTGGATTAATTTAATTGCATTTCATTTAATTGCATAAATCTTTTCTCTTCAGCATTCTTCAAATTAAAATTTAACTCTTTTATGGCCCAATATGCTTTATGCTCCAATTCATCTGGTAAATGACAAGTCTTTCCAAACACTAGTCTATAAGGAGACATTCCAATAGGGGTTTTAAAAGTAGTTCTACCAAAAACTTGAGGTGGTTGAGAATAATTCATTCCATATTGATATATTTTTTTGAGAGGGCTGCAATTTGAGAAACTACCATAGTCATCATATCTGAATCATGAACACTAGCTACTCTCTTAGGATTTACCCGTTCAGAGGACCATTGAAAATTATTATTAGCCATTTCTTCAATTAATGTTATGTTTCATCAAAAGGTTTTGACATTAATGATCCGCCAGCAGCAGCATCTAAAATAGATCTCAATGATCCCACTAATCCATTATAAAATGTTTGAATTATTAACCAATCTGGTAAAGCATGATGTGGGCATTTCCAAAGAAGATCTTTAAATCTCTCCCAAGCTTCATATATTGACTCTCCTTCAAACTGACAAAAATATGTAATATCATTTCTTAGTTTAGTAGTCTTTGATGGAGGAAAATATTTTGATAGAAACTTTCGAGATAATTCTCCCCAAGTTCTAATAGATCCATGTGCTAACAAATTTAACTACGCCTTAGCTTTATCCCTTAATGAAAAAGGAAAAAGTCTAAGTTTGACAGCGTCATTAAACACTCCATCATATTTAAAAGTAGCACACAGTTCTAAAAAACTAGCGAGATGTAAATTTGGATCCTCATTAGGTGTTCCAGCAAATTGATTGTTTTGTACCATTTGGATAATAGCAGGTTTAAGTTCAAATGAATTAGCAACAACATCAGGATTTTAAATAGTTATGTGAATTTCATCTGTTGTTGGGTTATCATAATCTCTTAAAGTTATTGGCATATTTCCAATTTCATTTCTCTGATTATCTTGAATATTCACAATTTTGCAAGGATTTTCAATTTGTTTTTGATGTTTTCTAATTTTTCTTACAGTACGCTCTAACTCTGAATTGTAAGGCACTAAACATGTAGATTTGCTACTACACATATACAAACTCAAATACTCTAATAAAAATAAACAAACACACAATTACACACTACTAAATAAAGGTTTTCTTTTTTGTTTTTTTTTTAGTTGCTATTCTTTCTTAACTCTGTTACCTTCCTCGACAACGACGCCAAAAACTTGATGCATGGGACTTATATTGCAATAATTTATGAACTCAAATTTATATATTTTTAATGATTTTGATAAGTCCAAGCATTCAACGCAAGTATACGTATCGTATCAAGTAATACAGGACTCTAATGGAGTCCTGCTTATCTATCCCACAGGGAAGTTCAAAGTTTTAATAAAGAGATCCTAAGATAAGTAAGATGGCACTAAAGTTCTATATTTAAATATCACTTAAAGTTTAACACAGACTCCTACTAACACTATGCAGAAAACAGTAACAGTTAACTAAACTACAAATACTTCTAACTATTTTAATGACAGAATTAACTAATAGACACACTAAATTAAATTTTTGAAAGGTTTTTGATATATAAGAAAAGTATCTTTCCTCTTGCAAGGAGAATATGATGTGTGGATTGATATGGAACAAATATTTATATTATTATTGTGCCAAATAGGAGCATAGATGATTCTTTACCCTTAAAAGTGTACCCCCTCTTCTAAGTAGAAAAGAACATTGACATATTCTAAGTTTAGTCACTAACTCTAAGGCTAGGCTGAGAGGATACAGGCTCTCACTTTGGAGCTCCCACTCACCCTTCACCCGAAGGCTAACCTTTGATATTTAGTTACTAATCTTAGAACCAATTTGGGGATTTCAGCTTGTCACCCTGAAATCTCCACATTGAAGTCCATCAAAACACATTTCCCTATTTATTTGCACTCAATTCCCATGAACTACTCGATTCATCCATGGAAATTGAGTGGATCTTTCATTATTTTTGTAGGACATTAATTCCTTTCAAACTTAGTGTTCAACAACACATTTTAACATTTCAATTGGCCAGATCGAAAGTAAATTAAGTTCTAAATGAAATACCATCACAATTTCTTCGTCTCATTAAAAGCACATCAAATCCACATCAATCCATCATCACATCTCTTATGCAAGAAGAAAGACAAGAGAACTACTCAGAATTCATGGAGAAGATATAATAAAATATGGATTTTATATATAAAAAGAAATGTCATACAAACCACAAAATAAAATATAACTTATCTCTTTCTCTTCCTTTATTCAATTCCCTTGAAGTTCCTTTGAATCCTCTTCTCTTCCTCTTTACAACACTTGATTCTCTCTTTAGAATGGAAAGGAAGAAGAAATCTCTCACTTTACCTCTTCTCCTCCCCTCCTTAGAGAAAAATCCCTCTCAAATCCTCACTCTACACTCTCTACTCCTAAACCCTAACACTTCACTCTCACTAAACTACTCTAAAACCACTTAAGAAGCACACCATTTTCGTCCAAAAATAGTTACTTATAAGATAGGGACGAATTCCCAAGAGTTTCCATAGGCATCCCTTCAAAAAGTCGCCAAAACTCTTCAAATTTGAATTGAACCGACTTCGGGTGCCGGCAGCACCAGATAGGGCGCCTGCGGCGCTCTATCGTGCCAATTACTTCTATGCTCTCTGGATTTGGGAGCCGGCAGCGTCCATTCTGGCATCGGCGGTGCCAGAACACTTTTTCCACTATTTTGCTCCTTTTTGCTCTGGATTCTTTCCTTTTTGCTTCTTTTCACTCTAATCACCTAAAATCATCATACCTGCAACAGATCATGAAAAATACCTTTCTTTAAAGTGTAATATCACCAAAAATGGGTAAAATTAGATAGCAAAAACCGTATATGTTTTCAATGTATCAGTTAATTAAACCTAAATTAGGTAATGTTTAATTGGATTAATTAGACCTAATTAGGGTTAGGTCTAATTAGGGTTTAAGGTTAATTAAACCTAATTTAGGTAAGATTTAGTTGGATTAATTAGACGTAATTATGGTTAAGTCTAATTAGGGTTTGAGTTTAATAAATCTAATTTATGTAAGGTTTAATTTGATTAATTAGACCTAATTAGGGTCAGGTTTAATTAGGGTTTAGAGTTAATTAAACTTAGTTTAGGTAAGGTTTAATTTGATTAATTTGACCTAATTAAGTTTAAGTCTAATTATGGTTTATTTTGACTTAAGCCTAATGTTATTAAGGTTTAAGGTGATTAATTAGGTCTAATGAGGGGTTAGACTAAATTAGGGTTTATTTTGACTTAAACCTAAATTAAGGTTTAAGGTGATTAATTAGTTCTAATGAGGGGTTAGACATAATTAAGGTTTGTTTTGACTTAAACCTAATTTTATTAAGGTCTAATGAGGGGTTAGACGTAATTAGGGTATGTTTTGGCTTAAACCTAATGTTATTAAGGTTTAAGGTGATTAATTAGGTGTAATGAGGGGTTAGACCAAATTAAGGTTTATTTTGACTTAAACTTAATGTTATTAAGGTTTAAGGTGATTAATTAGGTCGAATGAGGGGGTAGACCTAACAAGAGTTTATTTTAACTTAAACCTAATGTTATTAAGGTTTAAGGTAATTAATTAGGTCTAATGAGGGGTGATATACCTATAATATATAACATTTATGTACATATTTTGATACTTATTTTTTAGGATATTGCACTTTAATGGAAGGTATTTGTGTGTTTTTCTTTCAGTTACAATTAAATGGATACATTATGACAAAAGGAGTTAAAAAAGATCAAATTTGGAGCAAAAATGAAGAAGATATGAAAATGAAGCAACAACAAACAGAGAAGGTCGCGCCTAAGCATTGAAGGCCCCGCTCTTAAGAGCAAGGTAGTTACTATGAAATTTTAAAGAATTTTTGTCGAACTTTGCAGGGATGGTGTTTGAGGAAACCCTTGGTAAGAACGTGGGTAATTGATAATGGGCGCAAAAATACATTCAAATGACTCTTGAAAGGAGGCACCTCTTAGAAGATTCATTGAATATTAATACATTTTAAAGAGACATTAAGGCACCTTTTGAAGAAACATAAAAAGAAGGACTTGAAGAGAATTAAGAGAGAGAGAGTTAGAGAGGAGATTTGAAGAGTAGATTTAGCTTTCTTTAAGTAAGAATTTGTAGGATTATTACTTAGAATTTCTTAACACTTATCTCATTCCTAGTGAAGGGGAAGGTGGGTAGAGAGTTCTAAGTAAAAATCAATTGTTTGTAAGTGAACTAGAGAGATTTTAACCCTCTAGCATTGGGCGACCAGTCCTAGGTAGGCTTGTAAGAGAAAGGAAGAGATTCAAAGGAACTTCAAGAATTTGGTAGAGAGGAATTTGAGATAAGTTTTTATCTTTGTACTACATTTGGCTTTAATTTAGACTTCTTGTGTATCTACATAATTTCTACTTTTAAAATTAATTGTTATTGTGTTTTCTCCACTAATTTTGAGTATTTTCTTTATCCATTTCCTTAAAATGAAAAGTAATTAAGTGTTTGATGGAGGTTGTGGAGGTATTGATCTTTAATGTTGGAATACGTTGTGATGATTTAATCCTTGTATTTCATTTACTTCTTGATTTGGACAATTAAGATGTTAACATTTGTTGTGAGAACATGTAAGATCTGTGATGTTATTGTCTCAGTCAGCTAATAGTAAAAGTCACATTAGATTTTATGGATGAGAATGTAATTCATATAATTGAGTGCAAATAAATAGCAAAATATACTTTATAAGGTGTAGAATTAGAGGACTTTAGGGTGACAGACTAAAGGCCCCAATTTGGTTTATTATTTTAGGTTTTGATATGTGATGTTAGCCCCCGGGTGGAGGGAAATAAGGGAACTCAAGAGTGAGAGCTAGTGTCTTCCTTATCTAACTCGTCTTCAAAACTATTCAAACTTTAAATTAGCCAATGTTCTTTGTAGCATCTCTAGTAAGGGTAAAGAATAATATTACTCTTATTTGGCACAAATAATTTACATACTTCTACGACAAAACTCTTATACTTATTACTTATTCGTGATAAGGAAAAAGATATTTTCATTTATACTTCTTTTATCTTACAAAAAATCTCGTTAAAGTTAGTTAATTGCTTACTTTATTTCAAATTATCAAAAATTACCAAAAAGAATCGCATTTTCAATCCTTAGATAATATATATAGTTTAAGTAAGTGTATTTTTCTAAATAGATTTTGTGATCTAATTCCTTATTAAAAATTTACAAGATTTCCTGTAGGTTCGATAATTCAGGGCCAGAAAGTCTTTTATTACTTGATAACGATACGTATATTAGTGTATAATCCCAAAATTTAAAGATACCAGTTGAACTCATATTTACATTGGAGTCAAGTTTTTGGCACCGTTGTAAAGAAAGAAATTTTATTAAAGAAAAATAAAAAATATATAATTTGGCTATAGAGAGAGAGAGAGAGTAAACTTATAAATTTATATATACTATATCTATATATGTGCATATAAATTAAGTGTGTATGATTATATGCATTTAAGTAAACCTAAAAGAAACTCTATGAATAATTCATGTAATATTTTAAGACTTAGGTTATTTGATGTGATGTTTCCTCTCTTTCATTTATGTCAATGTACATGTAAAGCATTTGAAAATAGTGGAAACCTGTTATGATGGATTAAATTGCATGCGAGTATGTGATAGCATGCTTTCCTACTTTTATGCTTGTTTATTTCAAGTTATTAAACATGTATGTGGAATTTAAGGTATAGTGTTTAATGGTTTTAATTGATAGATGAAAAGGATAGGAGAAGAAATAAAGCTCCTAAGTGTTGTGTAAGAAAAGATGAAGTCTGACAAATCTTTTAAAAGATTAAAAAAACAAAAAAATGTTTTATTTATATAATTAAATTAAATGTGCTCAGAATAGAGTATTTTTCAAAAAAAAAAATATACAGTCTTAGTAAATAAATCTTTTCTACCTTAACTAAAAGTACTATGAAATAAAGATCTTTTAAAATTTAATCAACACAATAAAAGATCTATATTTACAAAAGCTCAAGGAGAGAAATTATATCTCTTTTTGAATTCTTAACAATTCTTTTTAACTTATTTTTCAAAAAGAGATTTCATAACTTAAAATCTTAAAATATCACTTTTCAAAAAAAAAATCAGTCTCTTCAAAAATTAAATATTTCTTTTGAAATAATCTTTTAAAAGAAATTTTCAAATCTCTTAAAACTTTTCCATATATCCTTTTTCAAACAAACATTTTTTTTCTTTTAAAAGAAATTTTGTAATTTTAAAGTTTATTTTAAAGCGATGTTTTATTTTTAAATTAAATTTAAAATTCCTTATAATTTTGTTGTTTTCTCTTAAGAGAATTCTCTTTAAGAATTTTTTTCTTAAGAAATCTTATGTTTAAAATGACTAAAAATCAGTCAAAATCAATTAATTTTCAAAAGAAAATATTTTCAAAACTTAAGATCTCTTTTAAAAATTTAAAATCAATCTTAAGTTTAAATGATCATTTCTTTTAGGGATCCTTTCTTTAAAATTACAAAGTAATTTAATATTGAAAGATTAATATTTTCAAAACCCTTGAACTTTAGGGATTTAAAACACATATATAAGTTTGTCAAGCTCCCTTTTTAGTTCCTTAGTGTAAACAAGACTTATATATACATTTGATTAAATGACTACATGAATGAATACATTTCTCCCAAAAATTTTAGGATTACATAGTCTCAGTATTTTGATTTAAATACTCATAAGAAATATAAATTTGTATCCTAGATACTTTTGAAAGATAAAATTATATTTCAGAAAATCAAAATTTTTGTATAAAAGGAATATATTTATTATCTTAATGGGAATACAAATAAATCCTTAAAATTATAATTTTAAATTAAGAGATCTAGTCTTATTTGTTCATAATTTACACTTCTGACCACAATTAGAACCTTGGGAAGGGAGAACAAAACATTAAGAAGAAAACTGAACCATATGATGGAAAAATAACATTTGATTGATAATTTGACCACAACATCACTTAGAACAGAAAGATAACAAAAAAAAACCTAGAAAACCCTGATTTGTCTTCTTACTGTCCGTTGCTAAAAGAAACAAAAATTGATTATTAATTATCAAATCCCATAAACAACTAAAAATGACCAACTTTAATTTCTTATAACGACAGCTTAGGATAATTCGAAACTATGCCCTTAGGGTAGCAAACTTAGATGAAAACTTTGGACTATACACATACTCTAGATTAGTCTAGTCTAGAATCCCTATGTTAGTTATTAAGTTCCCACATAGATTATAATGAAGGATTAGGACCTATAAAATAAATTGAACTGTCCTCAATGAATATCGAGTATCCTAGAATGAAGTAGCATATGTGATAGATGAAGATACTCACAACCACTTTATAGCTAGAACTATCTTTTGTTATTATTATGGCGATAATAAAGAACTCCTGTCATCTTATTGGTTGATAGCCTGAGGCTACAAATGTATCTGAGATGATGGAAATTCATGGCTTCTTGATCGGATGCTTTAATCCTAAATTTTGGTTAGGCCACCTATAACCTCCTGTTTAGATGTAATTGGGTTAGGGCTTCACCTCCATCCAGATATCTTTTAACCTTTCCTACCTTTTAGACTAGGATATTACATAAATCAATTTAACCTAACCCTTTTAAAAATAATATTAAACTATAAACTAATCTAAATCTAATCCAATTTTGTATTCAAACCCAACCTTAATTCAATTTAAAATTTAATCCAATTTAATCGACCACATTCCAGTATGATTCAATTTTGTTCAAATCCAATTCAATCAAAAACCAATCATATCCACATTGTTTCTCAAATATAATCATTTTAATTCAAACACTACACCATTTCAACAGTCAAATGTTGGTCTCAAGTCAAAGGGTAAATCATTTTGAAACTCAAGCAAAGCCAACCTTTGTCCAATATTATTCTTTTTATTAAATTCTTCAAATCCCATTAATCCATAAACTTTCATTAATGAATGAGAAAGATGTAAGATATACATTTAATCGAGAGTTTTCTCAAGTTTATTTCTTAAGAAGTATTTAACTATGAGGGAGCCCCCTCATAGGGATACCAAACCCCAGAATTAAAATAGACTTTATCTTACACTCATCAGGTGTGACAAGAATTCTGATTCCACGGATCGTTAAATTTTAAAGATTTTACTCATCTAAATTATTAGATCCATTTTGAGATAATATTTTTATCTTTCAAGATAGTATATTATTCTTCAAATTTTGTATCTGATCAATTAGATTTAAGTACTTCAGGATCTATGGTGACCCCTAATCAATAAAAAAATATACCATAACTCATTTCAAATTTAGAGGCATCAACAGGCATGAAATTTGAGGTAGTTCTATTATTGTGTCATTAAGGGCCTGTTTGGGAGAGCTTATAAGTGAGGCAGCGTTTTCAAAAACGCTACCTCACTATTTTTTTCGTACATTTAGGGTTCGTATCTTAAAAAGACATTCTGTGTTTTCATACCAATCCGGTCGCGGGGTTATCCCTGTGATTGGCATTGAGATCTGTGTTTTCCATCTGATTTACTATCATGCCCTCACTACCCCGCTCCTCTGCCTAAAGCCCGTCGCTCGTTTGCCCTCCCTACTTTGCAGAAAGTCAGTCGTCGCTCCTCTGCCCTACCTCCATCGCTCCTCTATCGAAAGCTAAGCAAACCATCGCTCTGCTAGCTATGGCTCATATACCAAAAATTTGGAGTCTATTTGGATGAAGAGGTGTTTCTCCTGGTGAAAAGTAGTGTCACTTGAAATTTAGTGGGTTGCGGGAGCGAGGGCATATTTATAAATTTATCTGCGGGTTTTATCTATAAATAGATGTGTAACCCTATGGATATGTAATCGAACCTGTAACTCCTCCGAAATAGTAAAAATTCACCGCTATACGCCCGAGGACATATGCATCTTTGTCGAACCTCGTTGAATCTCTGTGTTTTCTTCTTCTGGATTTGCTTTTTGTTCGCTCTAAATTTCACAACAATTGTTACCAGAGCAAGGTTCTAGAGTGGAGGAGATCGACGTAGGGAAGAAGAAGAAGGATTTTTCAAGTTTGGTTCGCAGCAGATCGCTGCAGAAGGATTCTTGATCAAAGGAATAATTGTGAGGTAGTCCACGATTAGGAAGGCGAGCAGGGCATTTGGCATTTCGGCAAAGACGGAGCAGGCGTGACAAGTTTCGTGATGGGGTTTAAGGTAGTTATCGTGGAAGCAGTTTAGCGACTGTAGAAGGCTTCGAGTTCACGGCAGAGGAGGCTCTCTGGAATGGAACCGGGAAAATTCAGTTCCAAGCACGAAGGAAGCTGGGAATTAGTGAATCTTTCATTCTCACTAGGAATATTCCTTCTCAGGCGGCTTCCATGCAGGAGGCCCAGTACAGGGTCCAGACAGAAGCAGGTTCGACAGTTGTTAGCGGAGGGAGTTAGCGGCAACGCGAACAGGAGTCCGTTGAGTTTCGTGGAGCACATCAGTTTGTTGAAGGGAATCAGTTCGCAAAAGCAGTTCAGATGGGGCTCCGAAAAAAGTGAAATTAGTTCGTAGAAGTAGTTGTTGAACAATAGAGGAGAGTTCGCAGCAGAAGAATTTCACGGTAGAAGCAGTTTGCGGCCAGTTCCTGTGCAAAAGCAGTTCGGTGGCTCGGTGGTTCCGCGTCAGGCGAAGCATTCCCTCTGTGGAGAGCAGTTCGATTCAGCGGAGGAGGAACAGGCGTGAATCCTACAGGCTTCAACGACATTTCATGAGTGATTCGGTGCGGAGACAGTTCTATGCGAGAATCTTTGATTCTTGTTGTTCCTCGGCCAAGTGAAGTTCGGAGGTTCGCGCAGTGCGCGATCAGACGAAAACAGGCTCCGTAGAGGTAGAGGACAGTTCGCGAGTTCAGTTTGCAGGAGAATCAAAGGGATCTTTGATCTACACTGTCTGCGGAAGAGCTCGGCGGTTACGAGCCCAGGCTAGGGGTTCGCGATAAAGAAATTCACTTAGGTGGAGGCGGAGAGCCGGGAAGCTCGCAGGAAAAGTTTGAGTGGTTCCGTGAATAAGATTCATGCGAATCGCGGCGGTAGAGGAGGCGTTCGGCGTTATTCTGCCATAGGTGGATCACAACTTCTCACTGGAAGTTCGACGAGGGTTGTCACAATTTGACGCAGCAAATTTCGAGGAATTGCTTGGGCGGTTCGGAGCTGGAATAGAGGACTTCGGTCAGGTGATCAGCGAATATGAGTGGTTTGCGACTTTTGCAGAACAGTTCGCGAAGGGGTTCTTCCGCAAATTCAATGAAGGTGGTTCGCCTACAGTCATTTCAGGAAAATCGATTCGCGCGACAGTTCACGGACAAAGGAGTTCGCGCCAGTCGGTTCGCGATAGCAGTTCACGAGCGGGCATTCACGGAAGAGTTTCGTGGTTTTGTTTGCGTGTTAGAGGAGTTCGCCGGTACCGCAAACAGGTGTTCGCGAGTTCGTCTCAGGAGTTGCGACAGGTGGAGTTCGACTAAGGTGTTAACGCGAACAGAAAAGGTCTTTGAGCAAGGTGTTCACAGTAGTTTGGTTGAATTGTTTCGCAAACAGAAAAAGTGCTTTGTGTGAAAATTTTGATTCACGAATCACAGAAATATTGCGAGAAAATTGCTGCAAATGATAGAGGAAGTTTCATGCTTCTTTGAATTTATTTGCAGTGTATTTTTTGTTTCAACTTAAGGCAGGAAAAGTTCACTGTCGGATTAAATGACAATATCTGGAGCAAAATTTGAGATAATGAAGTTCGATGAAACCGAGAACTTCGGATTATGGCAAATAAGGGTGAAAGATTTGTTGGTACAACAAGAAATTTTGGAGGCATTGCAAGCTACGAAACCGATAATATTTATAAACTGTTAGGGAGTACAGTTGTAGTAGAATTCACTCTGTTGAATCATATGATGGAAATGCAGCAGGTGCGATGACCAAGTCAAGTATTATCAACAAGTTTTTGCATTACTTGAACTTTTTGAATATTTGCACCTATTAGGTGGTATGGTTGCCTAACCCACTTTGGAGTAAGAAACTCCATGATGTATATTTCTCCTAAGGGGGTGGATTTTCGCCAAGGTGGAGAATTGTTAGGAATGGCTCATATATCATAAATTTGGAGTCTCTTGGAATGAACAATTGTTTCTCCTGGAGAAAATGAGTGTCTCTTGGAATTTAGTGGGTTGGGGGGAGCTAGAGCGTTTTTGTAAATTTTTTTGTGGGTTTTATCTATAAATAGATGTGTAACCTTATGGTTATGTAACTAAACTTGTAACTTCTCTGAAATAGTAAATGTTCGCCGCTCTGCTACCGAGGACATAAGCGTCTTTGCCGAACCTCGTTAAATCTATGTGTTTTCTTCTTCTGGATTTGCGTTTTATTCGCCCTAAATTTCACAACATGCTCCCCCGTCGCTCCTTTGCCATATATGCGGGGATCTTTCTCGAATATATTGGCTTCAAGGATCAATACTGAAATAAAGCCCGTAAGGATTCTTTGTGATTTTCAGGCCTTCTTGCTGATGGGTAGTAGGAAGAACTCCGCCATATATGCATAGTTGATTAGATCAAATTTGTTGACCAAAATGATTGGGGCTATTTCACCTTTTTTTGTCATCGAATACACATATAAGCATCATTTTGAGATTCGATCAGCTGTTTTGAGGTGGTTTGAAGACTCTATTTTATTTTAACTTTGGCTTTATATTCAAATTCTGTTTACGTTTCTGATACGAAATTGAAATGCCATAATTTTTGCAATAGTTCAAGATAATGGGTAATGCCTTTTAATGGCTGCCATGATTTTATCTCTGACATAAAATAGCACATATGCTTCTCGCAATAGAACAGGCTTCTTACTGACTTGTGATACCTTCAATGATATATTCAAACTCTTTCAGCGTAGCTAAGGTTCTCGGTCTAGGAAAATCCATGCTTATTCTAATATTTTTGGAAGATATAAATACCACTCTATTCTTATGTATTTACATTTCGAGCACCTAAACTATGCATGAAAAAGGTTGTAATTTTGATATGATATGAAAGGTTTATGTGGTGTAAATGTAAAAAAGAAAATTCATTATTTTAAATATGTAAATACGAAGGAATTGAGTGTTATGTATGTAAATAGCTGCAAATCAGTTTTTTCCAAACGCAGAAATCAAACAGCTAAACAGTTTATCCAAACAATGAGCAGAATCGTCATTTTATCCAGAAACATATGCAAATCAGCAGTTTTCCAAATGCACAAACCAAACAGCCAGCTTATCCGGATCAGCTTCTGATCAGCAACTTATCAGAATAAACTGTTTATCTGAATAAGTTGGATAAGCTGCAGCTGCCCCAAACAGACCCTAAGTAATCAGAAATATTATTGGTTTTTTTTATAAATAAGATTCTTTTGTTCCTATCACAGTTTTTAATTTCAAGAAGCAAGAGAATTGATGAGATAAATATGTACACAAAAATATATCAACAATAATCTCAAATAAACCCTACAATCTCAGACGAAGTGACATAGCCAGATAGGACCCACGAAGAATGCAACTCGAATGAAGTCCCAATGGCCAACCAGTACTAAAAGGTGTGGCAGCTCAAGCAACCAAAGAATCTTTCAAGGACCAAGCTGACCGACGACCCTTATTCCCACCTAATGATTTTTCTGATAGAAAGACCAACACTAACAGCCCACCATTAGAGGAATAGCCTACCAGTTGAAACCAAATTGATAGATGACTGACAGACCTGACTCTGACAATTGGCCGATATGACCCACCGCCTCTCCGTATTCACCGAACTCATTGGGCCAAAAACTCAAAGTCACTGTGCTCGACCCGGGTGAAATATCATAAATATCATGTAAATCCCTATTAAAGTATGGGCATGTGCATAATATTATGTATCATGCCCCTTATGTCTATAAATGAGAGAGCATTTTATAAATGAAACATTATACAATACCTTCATTTATTGATCAATATGCACTCTCCTTTCTCTCTTATTCTCTCTCTTTTCCCTCTCCTATTTAATAACGTGTATATATATATTTCGCTGGCCCTTAAGTTAAGAAGATAGCAAGACAAATATTAGAAATATTTACATTCATAATAAATATATTTTATCTCATATTTAAAAATTGATATTTTTGTTTACAAAATTTTGACATCATAAATTTATAAATTAAAAATATAATTTACTTTAAAAATTTATTAATAGTCATATTTTTTTATAGGCTATAGAGTTATATTAGATATGTAAATTTACGAAGATATGTGTGTGCTATTTTAGTAACTTATGCATTGACTACAAATTAAAGCAAACAGTTACAAAAAAATTCGTTCTGCTGCGCTCCCGCATCATATTTCCTCATTTCTGTCCAAGAGAAACCAAAAGACCTAGCAGCCACTCAGTCCGCCTGCGTGAAAGAAGGCCTCTTTGTCGCCAATTTTCTCCCCAAGAAAGATCTCGTCATCTTCTCCCTCGCATTCCGCAAGTATCGCGCCATGAATCGCAGAAACCGACGCCATCGCGGAAGTCTCAAGAAACGGCCCTCTCCTTCCGAACAACGCTCGCAACCATCAAGTAGCAAGACAGCTCGACTACTTCCTCCATCGCTAGAAAAACATTGGACGGCGGACGAGGTCTGGGCTCTCATGACCCATACTGAAACTGCGGAATATGAATACACAGATACGCCGGAATATTGGAATAGAATCGCCGCATTAATTCCGGGCTCAAACGCAGAGAACTTGCGCAACATCCACTTGGCCATATTCAAGTATCAAGAAATCGTCACTTTATGGGATCTTGATGATCTCAAGACGTTGCTTTCCATCTTTTACGTAAATATGAAAGAACCCGTAGATGAGCCGGAGTGGTGGGGGGAGATCGCCTCACATTTTCCTGAGAAAACAGCGTTAGATTGCCGCCTCGCTTACAATACATTTTGCTTGTCCGATTTCATATCCGAGAAGTCTTCCAAAGTCCAGCCGCAGCAGCAGGCGACGACGCAGCCATCAGATACCGCGGGTGTTTCATCTCAAAGAACTTCCCAAGAACTTCCTAAGACAACGTTGGTGGGCGAGCAGCCGCGTCAGAGGAGGAAGCTCTCAGACCCGAAAATTACGATGGGGGTAGAGTCTTCTCAAAGAACTTCCGTAGTGTCCCTCGCGAACTGGACGCTTGAGGACTATATGTCCTTGATGACGATTCTTACGAAGAACCTGCATGTGGATACTGATGATGCAGGTGCGATGGAAAATATTGCGTTGCAGTTGGTGGGGAAGACTGGTGAAGAGGTCCGCCATCTTATTCTCAAATGGCGTCCTCAGTTACTGGCGGCGCTTGAGAAAGCCGATAGGATTACGGGGTCGACTTCTGGAACGAAGGGGCCAGCGACGTCTCCTTGAAGGTATCAGTGATCATGTCTGTCGTTTGAGAAGTTTAGATTCATTGCGTCCTCGTCGAGTCAAGGTCGAAGAAATGCGTCTAGTAGGAGTTAATTTTTTTTCATTTTTTTTATTTTTTGGCTCAACTATGATCATTGGAAGTCATAAATCATTCCACTCTTTTCGTACTGCATTTTAACATATCAATATAATATAAGAAAAATATTTTGATTTTTGTTAGTCGGTCAAATTTCACTATAAAAAAAAGAAAAATATTATATCAGGAGTCTTGATGTGATTTTGTATTATAATTTCAATCAGGATCTACTACATATACAGATAAGTTCACTCATATATTAAATTTGATACTTATTTGTACAGATGGCAGACCCTAATTATATAATAGATTCTTCGAATAAAAAATATAAAAGATTTTCCTTTGTGGTTTTTCGAAAGAAAAGATTCGTGTTGAATCTACTTGGATGGAGCGGGACTTGGTCAAATATAAACATTTTAAGTCCAAGCTGTCTCAAAATATGACTCGATTTTAATTATATGACTTAAGTTGGTTCGATTTGGAATTAATCAATTCCGAAATTAGTTTAAATTAATTCAGTTGATTTACTATTATTAATGGATAACATGAATTATATTATCTTTCATTTCGAATTCTTTTTGGTCTAATTCAAAAAAATTTATATGTGACGCAAAAAGATGATTGCCTGCTGAATAAGATAAAGGATAAGGATAACTTCCTTCTTCACAGGTCTTTCAAGTTTTAATATTCTGCATATTCTTATATGGCTACTATATGCCCTAAGCCATGTTTTGGGAATGATTGCCATCAGTCAAAAATAAAACCCCAAGGACATTGTTCACCATTCATCCCATTTTAGTAAAATAATAACTAAGAAAAACAACCAATTTGTTGAATCGAATGTCCCTGAAGCACGAGTAAGAAATCTAGCGTTGAACATGAGAGATAGAGAGAGGGTAAACAGTAATGAATAATAGGATGAAGAAATTGTATAATATTTTATTCCTGAAATGACCTCATGTTTATAGACAAAAGGAATTGTAGTTGGTAATATTACATTTATGCCCCTGCTCGAGTGGAGATTGTACATATTATTTGAGGTATTTCACTTTTGTGGGCCTAGGGCCTTACTGCTCTCAAGCTCGGCTTAGTGGGCTTCATAGGACTTCATTGAGCTTTGTCGGTCAATAGAATGTGGAGGTGCCACCTGTTGGTTGTGCTATTAAAATTTTGGCTTGTGTACAGTTGGGGAGCAAAAAACTCAGTTTATGTTGTCGAAAAGCAAGATCCATAGATGTTATCGGTCGGCTAGTCTTCTACTGGACGAGTATCGGCATAACTAATCAGCAAACTGCTAGGCATAATGGTCTTCGACCCTTGATTCTCGTCAAAGAACACCAATTGGCAAAGTGAAGCTAGATTGTCGGGAAAATGGTGAATCACTTCAGTCTGACTCGTAGCCTTCCCTTAGACGAAGAGTTCTTTTGGGGGAGGTTGCAGGTTGTCTCTAGTATGGCCATAATATCTGAGGGATTGACCCCTTTTTCAAGCATGATTGTATCGAAAAATTAGGTTTGGGTGATCATTTGTCTTGTGAATAGGTGAGGCTCTTAGCTAGTGCCACATAATATTCCTTATAGAGTTAGTTTTTAGTCTAGTCCATCTAGTTGAACATCTTTAATCCCTAGGTCTTTTGCTGGTTAGTTTAGCCTTTGACATTAATCTTGTCTCCTAGATCATTGGATCTCGTTGATATTCATGTTGGCATAATTTCTGTATATATATTTAATTCCTCAATTTTCTTGCTTCTAGAAAGCTACTTTGTGATAAGAACAAGAGAATTTAATACACATTAATAATAATCATTTAAGACTATTCAATGACTCAAAAATTGCCCTCCTTTGATTTTTGTGCCCTCAATTTCTATAAATAAATATGAGGGATTGGCTTACCTTATCTTCTATCATTTCACATATCAGTATATTTGTACTTAGTGTGTCGTCATGGTAAACAAATCCTCTCCAAATTCAAAACTCTATAGCAATGTCATATACCGATAGGCATTTAGAAACAAGTGGAAGAGAGCACTCACAGAGATGAAAAAAGCAGAAGAAATTGGCGGTGAGGAAGGGCACAATGCTCGTTCCGGAGGCTTAGGTGGGGTGTTTAGGCTCACATCGTGACCACCAACGAGAAAAGATTCAGGTACATGAAGGAGGCCGATCGATCATTCCGCCGATCGATCTGTCTGCCCCGCTTGTGGAAAAAGATGTTGTAATGTCAATTAGAATGATCAAGAAGCTATTGGCTCTTTAGCGCAACCTGAGTTGCAGGAGATTGTTGATGCTCTTCCTTTACTGCTCATGGCACAGGAGAAGGCTAGTGAGATTGATGTATCATATACCACATTCTTGTGGGATTGAATCCTTGTCATGAAGAACTTTGGTTTTTCTTGATTGATCTTATTTCTTTTATGAATTTTCTCTTTATTTTATTTTTTAGTGCAACCCATCTAAACAATGAAATCATGACCATTATTTAATTCTTAGCGAAGGTTAGTGTCGATGAGACAACAAATATAGTGGCGGTGGATCAAAAGGTGATGGATGGCAACCAGCTTTCAGAGCAAGGTTAGAGATACTAAACATCTTGCCGGCCCAAGTGAGGCTCCTATGGAGGCTACTAAATGGTGCAAGATATCCCATCAATCATTGGGAAATTGAATGCACTTTGCGTGGAGTTGGTGGTCATTCAGGAGGCATCCTCTATCTCTTAGGTCCAAAAGGATATAGATAAGGCAGATAGGTATAGGTTTCGGTGGAAGTTGTTGTATAAAGAGATGCTTCAGTAACGATATGTCTTGACCATAGCAGAGGGCAATAATTTTGTTATGTTTTTTTCTCATAAAATAGTTACTGAGTTGTATATGTAATTATTTTTATGAAATAAAATTATACATTTTTTTTGTGGTTTATGTGTCTAACTTGTGACGGTTAATTTTCCCACTCGACTACTTCATTTCTTGTCTTCATCGTCCTATTCACATCTGAGCACCCGTTTTGAAGTCACCCAAATTTTCCCAAGAATTTGTGGCTCCATTTTTGCTACTTAAGTGTCCACAGTGTCAGCAAGTTAGGTGGTGCTCCTTAAAAGTGCCAATGTCTTCAATCCATTAGTAAACTACGAGCGGTGTCAAGTGATGACCGTGCGACTGATGATTATGAAAATGATCTCATGTTTTATCTAGTTCAATTCAAATGTGTCCTTCAACAACCATTCTTCCAGGAACGTTAAGCAATCTTTAGCAATTATGGAGTGATTAATGCTTAGATTATGCCCAATTCCATTGCTTTCATACTAAGTTTTGTGATTTTTTGATGTCAGCTTGTGATCCCTTGGTTGAGTAATCTTATATCTTATGTTTTCTCTTTCAAAATTGGTTAGGATGGGTATGTTATAATTTTGGGTGGCTCTCAATTGCATCTGATAAGACTGAAGAAGAAAACTAAGCATTGTAAATCATGCTATCTGGTCAGCTTATGATATGGTATTGGGGGAATCCAAATCATTCCAGTGACTAGCAATGTGAAGAACATAAAGACTCTGAAGTACAATCTCAAATTCTACGAGAAAATTATTGAATAACAGAAGTTGTCCTTTCATCATTACCTTGAATCCAAGGTACTCAATAAGGTATTATGGTCATAGAAGTTTGTGATGATCAAAAGATGAGTTGTGGGATGCCTTTAATTCTTGAGAGGTAGAATAGGAACAAAAGCTTGTTGTCAATGTCAATGAGAAAATGATTAAAGAACAATAACTATCCACTCATCAATACATTGAATCTGAGGTGCTCAACAAGGTATTATGGCCAAAGATGTCCGGGATGATGATTAATGATGAGTTGTGGGATGCTTGTCGGCCGTCAAAATATCTCTGCTGAAAATGATAAATAAAATGTGGTTTTTTATTTCAGTTAATATGTATGTATATATATTAAATTTTAAAAATAATATTTTTAATTTTGAAAAATGAAACTGAATAGATCTCATTCATGTAATAGTTCAAATAAACAAGCACAATATCGCAAGCAACACACCTATCTCGATGAATAGACACACTACTTGATGACATGACTCGATCAAATAAACTACATAATTTATGACATCTGTTCTGATCTGCTAGCCTTTTATTTTGAATGATAAGTTCTCCTATCTAATATTGAAAATTAGATAGGTTTTATATTACTTGGGTTCTTAAATGTCGCTATAGAGCGTTAATTACTTCTTAAACAACCGAAGTCACCTGAGAAAACTCTCGATGATGATCATGAAATATTATCTTCATGAATTCAAAAAGGTTTTAGGATTTTTAAGGTCAGACACAAGAAATTCAAAGGGGAAAGGTGCAAATGGGAATATTTATTGTGGAATCTAAAGGGAGAAAGCGGATCCTGAGGAGAACCTCGGTAGCTTTCCAAACTATCCTACGGTTTGACTTCGATTTTGAAGAGAAAATTATTTAATGTTTAATCTTGCCAATTTTATTATTTAAAGCTTACGTTTGTATGATACCAATCATATAAATAGCCTGGAGGATTGGAGGACTTACGTCGTATCGAACGAAGACCTCAGAATCCTAGAACAAGTTAGGGCTTATGTTGCACAACTGGGTTGTAGAAAATCTTAAAAGATCAGTTGAGGGTTATGCCACACTAGGCAAACAATCTCAACATTCTATGACTTGTTATTTAATTATAGGAAAAGAGTTTGCTCTCTCGAAGATGTCATTTTGCATGTCCTCGTCGTGTTGCCCATAGTGCATGCTCTAAGCTTCTTGTTGCAGTGGCAGCCCTATTGTCTAAGGCTTGTGTTTCATTATCTGGTTTTGTTGTTGTTTTTTAAATGCCTTATGAGGGGCAAGTTTAAGTTTATCAAGAGATATCGGTTAGGATCCTATAGTTCCCTCATTCCGGCATCACTATTTTCTTCGGATTCACTTAGTCAAGATGAATTTACCAAACTCAAATAAATGAATTCAATAAGTTCATCAAGACCAGGGGAATTTTTGTTAGTAGCCGTAGGTTGCCTCCTCCGAGTGATTCCCGATCATCTAAATAGGGTGAATTAATTTAGTTCATCATTTTTTTTTGTTTTGAAAATGTTGTTTAATGTTGAAAAGAAGGTTTGTTTTGTCTTGAGTTTTGGTTTTATTTTAGTTTTGCATGCAGGTTTGGTTTGAGTTTTGCAGGTAAAGTAAGCAAGTGCATGTAAGAAAATACAGTGAAGTAAAAGGAAAGGAAATTACATTGCAAAATTTAAATACATACCTGTCATCTTCTAGCACTCCCGCTGAAATGTTAGAAATTGCAATGCATATATATAATTTTGCAAAAAAAATTAAATAAATTGCAAGAATGGAAAGCCACAAGAACTAGTTTAAAGTGAACCTACCGATCCCTAGGCCATAACTTGGTGGGTTCCTATTGATTTTTTTATATCTCAAGGAAGATTTTCTTGATCAAAGACCTAATAGGTTCAATTTTCCTCCAAGATATCCAAAAATCTTTAAGGAAATGTGGGGCATAACCCTACACCTGTTTAAAAATCCTTTAAAACGTCTTGAGTTCCTTTGAACTTATTATGTTGCTAAATCACTCATCCATTAAAGTTAAGGTTTAGGAGGTATATTTTAACATATTGCTCAGTGAACCAAGATGTTTTAATCATCCCTATGAGTGGGGAAACTATCACTCGGTGTTTCATTTATGAATTATGTGAGTGAGGTCCCTTAAGTGTAAATTGATTTGCTAAGGAACTTAGCTAATTTAAACTTAGAGTTGGGCCAGTAGTATTTTCAAAGTATTTTTGATTAGTTATATTATCTTTTTTAAGTCTGATTAAACAAAACTGAATTAAACCTAGCTCACTACTAAGCCTTTAAGACTTCATGGTGGATTTACAATTTTAAGAATGTTAAATTAGGTGAGCTTAATCTTGATCAAGTATTATGTTATAATCCAACCACTGGTTATGTGTCTTTGATTAGTGAATTATAGTCTTCCAAAATCAAGTCCCTCACCTCAGGTTCTTCTAATTTAATTAACCTCCAAATTACAATAATTAAGGGAAAATTACAGTTATACCCTTGTCAAAGAAAAAGTGATGAATTGGTTTCTACCTCTTAGTCCCTGATGTTTCAATCATCTAAATGATTAACTAAGATCATATATTACCCATTTACCCTTTGATTTAACTTAAATATTAATTAGGGCTTAAATTCCATAATTACCATTTTGCCCATTATGGCCTTCTCACTTCATAATTCTTTATATTAAACTCAAATGACTTTGAAAATTTCATGTTTCTTCACTCATAGGTCATTATTAATGTAGAGGAGAAAATGTGATTTTATGATTTTTATTGTATTTTTAGAATTATTTTTAATGCAAAAATATGTATTTTCAATATTCATTTACTAACTTATCAAAAGTACATCACCTATCCTTAAGGAAATTATTGGAAGTTTACCTAAGTTAGAGGACTTCCTAGACCAATTTTCATATTTTTTTGGATTTTATTTTAATTATTATAATTATTTTTTTATTTTAAGAATTAATTAAATATAAAATATTATTTAAGTTAAATATTAGGATTTATTTTTTTCCTAAATCTCTCCGAGCTCAAGGAACCTAGAGAAATGAATTTCACTTTTTTATTATTATTTTATTTATTGTAATTATTTTAGTGCAAAATTAGGGAAATTCATAAATCCGTAATTACTTTTAGAAAATTCGAAAAAATATCATAATTGCTTCTAAGTGATTAGGAAGCAATTTGGAGTATTTTAATGCATTTTTTACATTTTTTTATGATTTTTATGATTTATTTTTAATTATTTAAAATTTAAAATATACTTTAAAAATGAAATTTTTATTTTAACTTCAATTTTATTTTTCCTATGTTCCTCTTGTCACAAGAAGCTCCCAAAATCATTTTTTTGTAATTTTCTTAATTATATGTTATTATTATAACTAATGTAGTACAAAAATATCATTTTACTTGAAAAATCAAATTAAGTGCTCAAATTAATTCAAATTGAGTTAATAATTTAAGAGTGTGTTAATATAATTATTATTTACACCGTAAGTTCATTTTTGTCATTTTTCTATTTATATTTTAATTATTTATTTTTTTAAAATTTTTAATGGATTAATTATAATTAGTGTCATTTTTAATTATTCAAATTCCATTTAAATTTTTCCTAGGGCCCTATGACCACAGGGAACCTAACAAAATAATTTTCTAATTTTCTAATTTATATTTTAATTATTATAATTTTTTAATTGAACAGAGAGGATTTAACTTTAAAATTAGCTAGAGATATTCTCTGACCCTAGAAAAATCAGAGAATATCCCTAAGAACAGAGCCTACAAGCCTTCAAATTCTCAAGTCATGGTAATTTATATTTAGTTAAACATAATTAAAATACAGTATGAGGTATTTAATTAATTAAAAATAAAACACAAAATAAATAATTTTAATTTTTCTTCCACATTATTCTTCTCTGTTCATTGAGTAAGTGGGTAATTTTCTTTTATTTTTGTAATTTTTCTACACAAATTTATGCATTTTATAAGTAAACTGAATAATAAATTTAGAAAATCCTAATTTTTCTACTTAACACAGTCAGCGCCAACTCATCCTACGGTGCTCCGAACGCACATGCGTCACTCCACCATGTGATGCCACCTTCCGTGTAAGTTGTCATGTGGCATGCGCTTTATGCATCTTCAGCTCGTCCGGCGCGATCCTGACCATCTATCCAATACACGCGTGATCAGACAGTCCTCCTTCTTCGTCTCTAATTGGTGTGTCACATGAGCCACACAACTTCCAGACATAAGATCTCTTACAACACTCAACCAAATCACTTCAGTTTTGTTCCTACACCTTCATCTACTCAAGATGAACACATTCATATAGTTTATCATGCATGAAGTTAAGATCTTCTTCACAAAGACCCAAATCGAGCTTGATTTGGAGAAAATTGGCTCATACCTTGGTCTGAGATGTGAGGCCTCAATCAAATGCTTGTGGAAGCTTCCTTGTGGTATGACGAACCTCCTCCAAGTGTCACTTTGGCCTGATAATCTGTTTGGTTCAGAGCTCCTTTTACATGTAGAGAATTTAAGGTGGAAGTATGGTGTAGAGGTGCAGAGAGATGGGGCTTTCAGTTGAAAGCTTCCTCATTAGCACTGGAAAAGCTCAGAGCAATCAATTTGAGGTTTGGTGGGGTTTTGTGGGATGTCCTATTTCTGACCAAATTTTGGGTGATGAAACTGGCTTCAGGTAGTAGAGGTAATGGCTGGAGAATGGTAAGGATGAGCTTCTCTCAACTGTTAGAGGGTATGGGAACAATTTGGTGGAATTTTGTTTAGGTTTTTTATCATCCTCTCTTTTGGCCGTGAAGGGGGTGGTCTTAAATAGCCATGGAAGGGGTGACTAATTGGGCTTCAATTTGGGTGCAAAGTGGTGCTTAGGTGGAGAACTAAGCTGAGCCAATGACCAATCAGGGTTAGCCACATTGGATGGGCGAAACTGGGTTTGGATTAAGGTGAGGTAGCTCTTGGTTTTGAGGTTCTCCAGCAACTAGGCCGGTCGGGCAAGCTTGAGCTGGTGGTCAGGGGGTCAGGTGAGCCAGAGAAGATTAATGGTAATGTGTCATTGGTGGTGTAATGGCTGATGATAAAGATATCCTTGGCTTAGCTAGAAATGGGAAGAAATCCCCTAATTCAAGGGAACCCTGGTCCATGACACATGTAGGTTGGGCTAGGTGGATATAGTTTGGATCCTAGGGTTCCAATGGTGGTTGTGGTGGCTATGGTCTGGTCAATTTGAATTGATTTGGTCAAGTTTAAGTCTTGGGTTCAAAATTGGGGTTTTGGCTTGAACTTAAGTCTAGGTTGGGTTTGGACTAAGATTTGGGTTAATTGATTGATCAATTTTATGTGGATTATTGTCATGTGAAGTTTTGAAACGGAATTGGGTGGTTTTGAATTGATTAGGGGGTTCAATTTAGTGGAATTTTGAATTTAGGTTAATTTGGGGCATTTGGGCTAAACTTAGGTTTGTATTGGGTTGGGGTTTGGATTTGGTTCAATTGATGGTTCAAATTGGTCCAAGGGATTGTGATGAAGAGTTTTTGGATATCAATTAGGTGGAAATTGGGGAGTTAGGAAGCTCAATTTAGTGACATTTGGCTTTTAGGGCAAAATTAGGGATTTTGGTATTGAGCTTGGAATTAGACTTGAAATTAGGTTAAATTGGGCTTGAATTATTTTTTATTGAGTTTAGATATGATGAATGTTATTTTTGAATTGACATTGGGTGAGATTGAAGTTAATTTGGTGAAAATTTGGGGTAATTTGGGCATTTTGGGCCTTTAGGGGTAATTTGGGAATTTTGGTCAAAATTGGTCAAATTGGTCAAATTGGACTCAATGAAATGGTTTGAATTAATTTTGGGAATATTTGGAGTGATTTTAGAGATTTTGGGAATTTTTTTAGGTGTGAGGGGCATTTTGATAATTTTGGATAAATATGGGAGTATTTTGGGCAATTTTAGGAAAATGGGGGTATTTTGGTCAATATGAGTGGTTTGGAATGATTTGATATGATTTTTGAAGACAGTTTAGGAATCTAGGCAATTTTGAGAAATTTTGGAAAAATTAGGATTTCAGGGGCAACTTAGTAATTTTAGAAAAGTTTGGTGCTAAAAGGTTAAATTTGGGGGCTTTGGTGAAATTGATATAAATTGGGAATGTTAATAATGGAATCACCCTATTTGAGCAATGGAACAAAGGAAATCCCATTTTGGATCCTCCATGTGTTGGTCCTAACCAAACCTTAGCTTAGGGCTAAGGGCTTGAGGGACCAGTCACATGAGTTTCCAAAAGAAGTAGGGAACCAGGTTAAGCATGTTTGGTTTTAGGGTTTGAGGTAGTGAGTGGAAATGTAAAGGGTTGTGTGTGTGTATGTAAGCTTGCCCTAGGCCAGATCACCCTGGGTTAATCCTAAGGCTTGTCCATCTTATTGGGATTCCTTTTGAGTTCCCTCATATTTGGCTCCCACCTACTAAGTGCTAGAGGTTAGGACCAAATATGTATAACTCCAAGAGGAATAAAGAAGTGTTTTGAATTTCTAATGGGGTAAGGTTCCATCACTAGTCCTCTAGGATAGTCAACAGGAAAGTCCTATGGCTGATCCTAAGCTCCTAAGGAGGAAAGACTATACCTCAACAAAAGTGAGATCAACAATGCTTATAATGCTTGAGAGGCATAATAGGAGCGGCCAGCACCTTTTAAAGTCACCAATGAGCAATCGTGGGTGAAGTTAGCCCATTTGAAAGCTGCTTCACCTTCTGCTGACACAACCTGGGATTATTCCGATTGACAAACACATTGAAGGTGTGAAATTCATTTTTTTCTACACCTGACACAACCATTTTTGTTCAAGACTTTTCTACTAAAGCGTTAACTCTTATCGAACTAAAAGTTATGCCTTCCCTATCTGGTGTTGGCACATATGGCACTAAGAAAGATGAGTCCTTAAAGATGCCCAACATGCTTGCATCAAGTGATGCAAGTGAGGAGACCTTGATGGTTAGGTCAAAGGAGGGATTAGCGACACCAAAGGTGACCTTCTCCTCTTTTATAAGCTTGAAAGTGAGGGACGAGGCAAGTCTGGTGTCCTCCATTGTTGACCTCATTTTTGATGAGGTCTTCTCTTCTTCTCTTTAAGATTTCAGGATCTAGCCTCAGCTTTTCCTTCGACCGTCCTAGAGGATTAGAATTAGGACCCACCACTTAGAAATTCAAACCACCTCTTAACTCCCTGCAAACTCCACATACTTGATTGTAGACCCCTAATCACCTAGAGGGTCGAAATCAAATGTGGAAGTTTAAAGGATGAGTTCCTATGGACTCTTTCGCCTTGAGATCGCCCTCAGTGGCCCTGGTCTGGTGAAGGGGCTGACTTACACTCACACTACACTTATACACTACACTTTCACACACCTCCTAAAAACTACACCTATACCCAACTTGACCTCCTGACTCATGAAGGTGATTCGCATGGATGGTCCTTAACCCCTAAGCCCTTGGCTGGAGGGTTAGGAACAACATAGTGAATGCCTCAAATGAGTCCTCTCATAGCTCATACAAGCTTAACATGGCTTCATGGATCGACCAAAATGATTTCATTCCACTTACATTTACCCAATCTTCAATTTTCCAAATTTTTAATTTTTGACCCCGGGACCCTACACCCGCCAAACCCTACCCAAAACCCTTGAAATTACCCAAATTTTTCAAAATTCTCCAAAATCACTCAAATTCCTCAAAACCAATCCCAAACATTCCCACATCACTCAAATTGATCATTCATAGCCAAAAATACCAAAAATTCCAAAAATACCTCCCAATACCCTCCAAATACCCAAAATGCCCATCTTGGCCAAAAAATCCAAAAATTCAGAAAATTCCCAAAAAATTCCAGAAAATCCCAAATATTCTCAATTTCATTTTGTCCAACTATACCATGGGCCAATTTTGTCAATTTACCCCACTTTTGTCAAAATCCCCAATTTGACCCATTTTAACCCAAAATGAACCCAATGTCAAACCAAACCTACCCAATTGACCCAAATTCTGGTCCAATTCAATTCTAAACTTCAATTAAACATCCCCAACACCAATCTAGACCAAATCCAAGCCCAATTTGATTGGCATTTGAATCCAATTTCACTTTTGACCTTAAAGCCCAATTTGGACCCATGATCCAAACTTAGCCCAAACTCACCCAATTCAACTCCAATTAACCCCAAATCTTTTCTAAACCTTCCATAACATCCCCACAAACAAAACACTAACATAATTTACCCAAAATGTAGACCCAAACCCCACTCAAATTCAACCCAAAGCTAAAAGATCCAATTTTGACCTAAGCCCAAACCTAACCCAAATAAGCCCAAACCCCAAAATCAAAACCCAACCAAAGTCAAAGCCTCTTTGAAACACCCCCATAAACATTTCCCAACATTAATTTTACAACAATTTCAACCCTAGCCCAACATTGGCCCAAGTTAGCCCAATTTGACCTACATTGGCCCACTTACCAAATGAACCCAAATTCAAACCAATTCAATTCCAAATCACACCAAATTGACTCCAAACCATTCATGAAACATCCCTAAACCAATTGCAACATTTATTTGACATGGTCCTTCACAAAATTTTCATCCAAATGCCCATCCTAAAATAAAAAAAAACCCACTTCCCTAAATCACTTTAAAAACCCATCTAAAACCATTTCAAAGAGCCCAAAATCTACCCTAAAGCCCATATGACATTTTCATTTGTCATCCATTTAATCAAAGACATTCCGTAAGTTCCAATCCCATCATCAAATGATTCCAAATCAAGCCTCATGCCAAATCACCCCTAAATGCCAAAATTCACAAAATCCTTCTCCATGAAAGTCGAGTCGACTTTTCCCAAGCCAAATGGAGCCACTGGAGCCACGAGAGCCATGGAATCTCCTTTCCACCTCACCATACCCAAGATGGCAAATGGAGGAGGTCCTTTCCATATTCCCTTAAGGTGATTAACCATGTCCATGTCTCCCCTAAACCATGTTTAATCTTAATTGTACTTGGATGGTGACCTTTCCCCACTAATCAAGCTCACCTAAACCACTTTCTCTTCAACCCAAACTAGCCATGGGGAGGTGCACCTAGCCCAATCCATGCACTCGACCAATTTGAGCCAAAATGGCCTCTCCCCCATACCATTTTAATCCAAGCCCTTTACACATGTCCATGGCCAATCGATCGCACAAACCTCCAGCCTCGGACCTCCCGACCCCGAGGGTGACCCATGCCCGTCGGCCACCACCCAGGCCACCGGAAAACGCCATGGCCGAGACATGGGAAGGAGCCAAGCATCGAAATTCCACCTCGCCGAGTTGCCCCATGCCCAGTGGCCATCTGCAGCTGTTCCTCCCTTGCCAAGAGCAACTGATCCCGAGCCCTAACTCCCCGGGAGGCCCTCCAGCCTCTCCTATTTAAACACCACCCCTCTCGGCCATGGAAGAGTTGATGAACCAACCTTAAGGAAACTCGCCAAAATCATTCCGTACCACTCTCCACACATAGAGCATTTGATTCCCACCGGATTCCAGCTCCAATTCCTCCAACTCGAGCTCAATTTCGAGTTCAAATTTCAACGATAAAAACCAGGACACTTCTTCACAGCTGACCAATCCCCAAATCGATCGGTCCTACACCTTCACCGGACCAAGGGAAGAAGTTTACCAAGAAAAGCCCCCTCACCGAGCCAGCCATTGCTTCCACCTCCAAGCTTTGTGATCGGGCTTGGTCGAAATCTTACTCCGACAATTCACTGTGCCAAGGGACTTCATCTGGAGCTTGCTTGGACCCAATCGAAGGTGACACAACTCTCAGATCGAAGCTTCACTTCTCTGAGCAAAGGTATGGAATCACTCTTCTTCCCGAGCTTACAGAGATTCTCCATTTAATTTGAGTCAATTTAAATACATGTTTACCATATGGATGTGTTCATCTCTTCAAGACGAATCCATAGAGCATAAGAACACAAAAATCCGTCGAGAATCGAGCGAGAAATTAGGGTTAGAAGGTCGACGGTCACGGTTCACACCAGTCGTAGACGATGACCAGGAGCCGTCGGATTGCGCGTGTATCAAGCGGACGGCCAGGATCGCGCCGGACGGAGCAACGGAATATGAACCGCGGGGCCCTGGAGCGCTGAGTCGGATGGCGGCGCCGAATCAGAAGACGACGCGTGGAGCTTCGGAGATGCCTAGGTTGACGCGGCGCCTCGTGGATAAGTAGGAAATTAGGTTATTTTCCTATTTATTTAATTTCCTAAACTTCAAAAATGCTTAACTTTGTGTAGGAAAATCAGAAAAATAAAATAAAAACACCCTCTTGCTCAATGAACAGAGGAGAATAATGTGGAAAAGAAATCATTTAATTTCATTAAGTATTTGATTTTTAATAATTTATTTACTCTCTGCACATTTTCAATTCTCCATGCATGTATACAATTCACCATGGCATGAGACCATAGGGCTTTTGAAGCCTCCGAATTCGGGAACATTCCCCGAATTTTCGAAAGTCGAGGCCATCCCTATGAAGAGTTATTGATTTTTCAATTCTAGGTCACTATTCTGAGTATTTTAATTCCAATAATTAGCATGTTGTGAAATAAATTCTAGGAAAATTTGGTGATATTTATTATGACCAGGGGACCCTAGGAAAAATAGGTTTTGAGTTAACTCACTTGAATAACCCTAATTGGCTTAAACACCCAAAATGGAGCTTTAATTAATTAGAGCTAATCATACATCAAATTGACTTGAAATCAATTCTCCACTGACTTTTAGGATTAGAGGAACCCACCATAAAAGTTTGAAGTTAATTGGACTTGGTTAGCCCTATCAAATGGGTTGATTAAGCCATTTAGCCAAAATTAAACTTAAAAAATTCATAAATTTCAAAATACTTTTCAAAAATTCACCAAATTGGTTTTGGACCCTCTCTGATATCAGGGGAGTTTAAGAAAATTAAAATTGCAATTTTCTAAAAAAGTTGATTTTTTGCATTATTTTAATATTTTTAATAATTAAAAAATAATAAAAATCACAAAAATAATAAAATTCACCAAAATGTCACATTTTGAATTTTAATCACTTAGGAACAAACCCCATATTTTTCTTAAGTCTCTATGATGAGATATTAAATTTTAAAGCCCTAGGGTAATTTTAAAATTAAAAAAAAATGTATTTTCTAGCATTTCCACTAAAATAATTATAATAAATCAAAGAAAAATCAAAAAATTATAAAAATTAGTTCTCTGATTTCCTTGATATCAGAGTGATTTTTGAAAAATATAAAATTCATTTTTCAACATTTATTTTATTTTTTAAATTAATTAATACTCCAAAACTCAAAATAATTATAATAAAAAGAATATAATTCAAAAAATCACCAAAATTGGTCCAAGTGGTCCTCTGGTCATTAGGAATGTTTCATAATTTTCTTAAGGACAGAAACTTTCCCTTAGTCATATTATTAAATTTTCCTTAGAAATCACTATTTTCCACCAAAAATAATTACATAAATAAATTAAATACAGAAAAATCACATTTTCTCCTCTAATGTCTTTATTGACATATGAGTGAAGTCACATAAAAATTCCAAATTTATTTGAGCTCAATTTAGTGAGTTATGAAATTATTAAGCTTGAAGGGCAAAAATGGTAATTAAAATTTTAACCCTTAATTAAAACTTTAGGCTTAATAAAATGAAAGAGTAAAATATTTGATCCTAATCTGATTTGGATGATTGAAATTTAAATAATTAAAGGGTAGAAACCTACTAAATAATTTGAAAATAATTAAAATAAAACCTTAATTAAATAATTAGTTAAATTTGGAAGAATAATAAAAAATTGGAATTATTAAAATAGGGATATTATTAGGAAGAGATTTGTTCTTTAATTTAAGAATCCCTAAATTAATCACCTCAATAATATTTAATTCCTAATTAAAATGATAATCCAAATTTAAAATTTAAAATGCTAAAAGACTTAATCATTAAATTAAATTAAAGTTAAATTATTTAAATTAAATCCTTTTAAAATTTCAATTAAATTAATACTTTAACAATTAAATTAAATCATCTTTAAAACATAAAAAATAAAATATTAAATTAAAACTAAAAATAAAATTAAATTAAAATTTAAATTAAATTAAAAATAAAATTTAAATTTAAATTTAAATTAAATTAAAATCTAAAATAAAATTAAAATTTAAATTAAATTAAAATCTAAAACAAAATTGGATTAAAATTTAATTAAAGTTTAAATTAAATTAAATTAAACTAAAATTAAATTAAATGAAATCACATTAAATTAAATTAAATTAATTTAAAACATATTAAATTAAATTAAATTAAAATAAAACCAAGTTAAAATTAAAATTAAATTAAATTAAATACATCAAATTAAAATTAAATTTAAACTAAAATAAACCAAACTAAAATTAAATTAAATTAAATTGAATCAAAAATAACATCACCTGAGACATAAAGAATTCAAAAATAAATCTAAAACAACTTGAACACTATTCCAAACTTAAATCCATTAACTGAAATTAAATTAAATCATAAATCATTTGAACATCAATTTGCCCTCGAAAGCTTTTGTTGTCATAACTCCTAAACGGAGCGTTAAGTGAAGTGTTACTTCACTTATAGGATATTCAAATATCCTAGTTCACTGAGCAAGATAACAAAACTTGAACTCCCGGACGATTAATTCATTTGTATAATTAAATTCTCTTGGACTTAAAATAATCCTAGAAATATCGAAAAGATGTTTAAGACTCATCTTAAGCACTTCCTCGATATAATAGGATATTTATAAGAACAATTGAACTTAATTGTTCTTTAATGAAGAAAATCGTCCTCAAACCCAAAATATAAGAACCTAGACGTCATAGGAGGTGACTAGCTATAGGATCGTGAACTTGGTAGAAAACCATAACCCTTCCCTTAGCTTTACCTAGGGACTTGCTTTAAATGCTTAAATATACTAATTGTGTTTTAAGTGCAGCTTGGGATGACTGGAAGACCCTCCAGGTACGCTTTTATTTTATCGCAATTTACCTTATTGCAATTTATTTAATCGCATCGCACTTACCTTTCTTGCATGATAAACAACTGTTGCATGAAAACTAAAACCTTTAGGGTAGTCCCTAAAACTGAAACCAAAACTAAATTAAAAGTCATTACAAGATAAAACTCACCGCCACAACATTTCAAAAGATAAAACAACTCAAAATTTAATCACAAACAAAACAACAAAACTACAACTACAACTAAATTAAAACGTCTTGTTGGATGATCGAGAATACCTCGGATGATGTAACCTACGTGTTGCTAACGGGATTTCCTACAGTCCGAATGAAAGTGTGGAACTCATTCAACTGAGTTTAGCAAATTCATCCGGACTAAGTGAATCCGATAAAAATAACGATGCCGAAGGATGGAACCGTGGGATCTTAACCGGTGTTGTTATAATTAACTTTAAGATTTATTTAATTAAAATATTAAAAACACCCGGATTTTAAGATTTTCTCTAAACCAGGACACTTCTCTCATCTCCCGATTTATGACTTCTAAAACTAAACCTCTCGCAACAACAAGGAGTTCGAGCATGGTGGGCAAGCACGGCCATCGTCATCAAGAAAACCCGAGTCTACTTCGACAAAAATTTCTTAGAACTAAATAACCAAGTCATAGGACTTCGAGGTAGTTTGCTTAAGTGCAACATAAATCCTCAACTCTTCGTTAGGCATTTGCATGATCATGTCATGTAAATTAAGTCCTAACCGGTCTTAGGACTCCGAGGTGATCGTTCGGTACGACATAAACCTTCACATCTTCGAGGCTATTTGTATGATTTTATCATACAAATATAAGTCCAAATTAATTAAAATTGGCAAGATCAAAATATTAAATAAACATTAGGTCTTTCCTAAATCCAAGCCAAACAATAGGATAGTCGGAAATTACCGAAGTTCGCTTCGAATCCGTGATTTCTCCTACCTTTCTTCCTCCGAATTCCCAAAATAAAATGTTCCAAATTTGATTCATTCCCTATTGAAATTTCAAAACTCAATCCTCGAAAACTTAAACTTTGAAATTCTTGAGAGCAGAACTACCGATTATTATCGAGAGTTTTCTTAAGTGATTCTCGTCACTTAAGATGTAATTAACTATAGGGGCTTGCCCTTATAGGGAATTTTAAGAACCCATATAATATAAACCCTGTTTAATGTTTTCATATTAAGCAGGGGAACTTGTCGGCTTATAAATATGGTTCGTAGACCAAACGGATGTCACAAACCTTTCTAGTTTATTTAATCGAGCCCCATTATCAAGTAGTGTGTTTATTCTTCGGGATAGATACACAGTTTGTGGTGCGGTGCTCGTTTATATAAATTATTCGGGATGTGAGATCAGTTTGATTTTATATCTTAAAATTTTCAAATTTAAAATTATTTTCAAAACCAAATACTACTTTTCAAATTATTTACTTAAATTAAATTAAAAATTCGCCGACAATTTTTGTAGGTGACCCCCCTTTTTCAAAATACAAAACACATAACCTAAAAATATGCCGACACCCATCTCTCTACACGAGACTAGGTCTAGGACCAGTCAGGAGTCAGAGTATCAAGAGGAAATATAGAGTGGGGAAGGCTCCAGTTGGTGATGTGGAGATCTTTCTTCCTTCCACTTCTTGAGAAAAGTGTAAGGGGTCCTAACCTAAGCTGATCTCTTTTCATGAGGAGGAGCTCAACTTGTGGTCCAATTATGTCAGGCAACTTGTTATGGTGGGCATGAAGAGGAATTTGTACTATGAGCTTTTATCGATAGTGGAATACCCTTCAATCCTTGTGAATGTCGTTTTATCCTATGCTTTGAAATAGTATTGAAGAGTCTTGACTATTTTGAACTTTCTCAACTGTTTGACCTCTACTACATCGTTGTGTTGGAGGCTAGCTACTTTCAATCCAAGGTTCTCAAGGGAGTTAAAGGATAATGGGTTGCTGATACACCTTAAAATGTGTTACTTTTATATATATACAATTTTCTCTTTTTAAAGATATTGTGCTTTAAAAAAAGCTAATTTGTGTGTTTTTTATTGCATGTACAAAGATGGAGCTTTAATAGAAAAAGAGCAAAAACGAAGTTAAAAGAGGTCAAATGGAGCAAAAATTGATCTGACACCTAGGCGCTATGTAGTTACCAGGGACTTCTAGAAGGTTGGTGTCTTGGCGCCACGGTTGAGTGCCTAGGCCCCATAATCTGTTTGGACATTTATGCATTGAATTTGGACATATTTTGAAGATGTGCCTGAAGTGACTCTTGGTGATTTTCATATCTCTTTTTAATAGTTCCATTGGTTGGCCGAAAAAGAGGAGTCTAGATTGTTGGAGTGAGTATAGAGATTATTTGGTGTCTTGATTCTTGGTGTGTGGGTGTGTGAGTTAGAGTCTTGTTAGTACCTGTTTTGGTGTGTTTATTGAAGGAAAAAGATAACGAAGAAATTCCAATGGATTAGCTTGGGGAGAAGCTTAAGATAAGTACGTTATTTTTTTGTTTAAGTTTTATTTTTTGTGAAGACTTGACTTTTAATATATATCATGATTTGTTGTGTTATCCCCATGAATTTTGAGTTATTTTTTTTATCCTTCTCCTTGAAATAAGACTTAATCATGTGGGATTAGAATAGTTTGAAGACTTCTTTTATTCTAAAATTGTGGTAGTATTTCCACCGGTTCTTAATTTACTTCGCAAACCGATCATTTGTAATGGTAAAATCTTTTGCAAAACATAATAATTCGGGAGGGCTATGAATTCACCCAACTAGTGAATACCACACTAACCTTTGGATGGAGGGAAACCAAAGTCTAAGGAGAGTGCAAATAGATATGGAGATAACTTTTAATGGATGTAGAATTGGTGTTTCTAGGGTAACTGACAAGATGCTTAACCAATTTAGTCTAGAGTTTAGAACTTAAGGCCTGGTTAGTCCTATAAAGATGGCTTAGTGAGCAATCTGAAAGTGAGAGGATAGAACTTACCCAATATAACCATCTCAATTAGGATCTTACTTTTGATTAGTCAATATTCTTTATGCACTCGGGAGAGGGTAAATAATATGTATGCTCCTATTTATCACAATAAGTTAAACCTTTAAACTTTTGATTCTTACGCTGATTATGATCTATTTGCAAGGAGAAAGATCTTTTCATATTATTCAAACTCTTTTAAACATATTTAGTTAGAAAATTTGAGTGAATAAGATGTCTTTGCAACAGGTCATGCTCCTCCATTTCCTCGTCTTTGCCCCTTGTGGGAGAGCCACCCTCCCTCATCCTTTTCCTTGTTTCCTCTTCGAGAGTTTGGTAGCCTTATCCAGTTGTCTCCGCTCCTCCACATCATCAGAGGTGGCCCACGACTCTAGTGTCATCGGGTTATACTGACTAAGGTTCGACACTCTATTCACAACCATTGGATTGATAAACTAAACTACCAACAATTGCTTACTAAGGATGACCAACTCTAATGGCTTAATCCGAGGAGAAACCCCTTTTCTTCTTTTTGTAATAGTCACTAATCTCCTTGGTCGAGATTCGTAGTCATCAGAGCTACCTCTCAAGAACTGTAGCTTCCAATCCTTTATCTAGTTTTCTAGATTGATTAAATGAAACTTTTGAAGGGAGTTAAAAATAGCGTACCCTTCCGGTTCAGCCCTAAAGGAAAATGTTGGGAGTATGAACCTCGGGACCATGATACCTCAATCCAGCGCAAGTAAGTCATATTAGTCATCACCAATGCAATGGTGTTTGGCTTAACCTGGGCAGGTATAACACCGTAGTGGTTGAAAATTGACTAGAGCTCTGTACACAATGACAGTCGAAGCCCACAATAGAGTTGATCTCAGGTAAAGGGTTAATCATTGCTCAGGTATTCAATAGTTTAATCCACATCCACTTGATGAAGGATAACACTTGTGTTGTCCATAAGCTCAACATAAAATTTGGTAAGGATAGATCTCTCGATATAACTCACCAAACTGAACAACTAGGAAGAATAATTGGAAGCCATTGAATACTGGGAAAGACTGAATCGATGGTAAGAAAAATGAGAAGTGAAAGGTTTTTACTGACTCTTTGCTCAACCCTACATATAGTGTATGCAAGGAAGTCGAAACACCTCAAAAATGTACATGGAAAATACATCACACCAGCACAAAAATAGAGCATACATGATGATTAAACACTTTTTTTGAAATTAGGCAAAAGTCAGACATTTCATTTATAATAAAATATTTTATGCGGGGTTATCCGCTGCCTCGGGCAAGACTAGATCCCAAATCATCAAACTTAAATACAATGCATGCTTACCAAACTTATATTTTTGTAACTTCTCATCTTCCTCCTAGATGTGGAAAATCAAGCTAGATGCCCATACCTCTCTAGTTCGCCCTAAAGGTTAGTCATCTAGGCTAGCCAACTTCACCCGTATGTCCGAAAATAATAGGTTTTTGCTGAATACCAACTGCCCAAGAAAAGGAGCCTATGGCCTTATTCATATGCTAGGCCAATGAATTGTGTGACTCGAGTAGGTCATCCATCTCCCTTTGAGAATTAGTCGGAGGAGGCAGTAGGGTGGACACCACTTCTATCGGGGCAAGAGCAGAAGGACCAGTGAGCATCTTTGACCCAAGAAGCTACACAACCCTTGTGGGCAAGGAGTCAATGGTTTCCACAACCTTATCGACAACATTAGAGTCAGTTCCATTAGAATAAATTGAAGAACCGACCAAAAGAAAATTCAAGTCACCAATCATTCGTTCTAACTCCAACATACAAAGACTTTCACCAACAAGTAGTGAAGCATCATCCTAAACAGTCTCTCTAGCTAAATGATGAAGCAGGGCACCATCCAGCGGTCGAGCATCACCTTAAACTGCCTCCCCGACCGAAGGCTGAGTCAGGGTACCTTCCGGTTTAAGAGCTTGCACGATCCTTTCCACTTGCACTTGCTCATGAGGTAATAGCTGCACTATTTGTTGGTTGATTAGGACAAGAGCTAAGATAGATGTATAATATGCAATCCCTTCTAGCTCCTCACCTCTAGGAGTGGTATTGAGTCAGAAGACTCTCCAATCTCCTCCACCCTTTGTTGCTTCATCACCGGATGCTTTACCAACTTGGACCTCTCAATATTGGTCCGTTTGGTCAGCCCTTTGATGTCGAACATTTTCCTCACATCTCCCGATCTTCTCTTGGATGGCCAACCCTTTTTGTTTATTTTCTTCTTCAGGATGAAACAACCTCTTCCCACCCCGAGAAGGGCAGTTCTTTGAAGTTGGAAGCCCGAAGGCCTTCATCAATGCTTCCTCACTCACAGATTTCTTAGTACCTAACATCCTTATCAACTACTATAAACAATTTAAGAGCAAGAAAATTCTAAAAGTGAAGAAAGAAACAGTTGATCACAGCTTTTTTATAGGGAAAAGCGACACAGAAATCCAGGGAATACAAGTATTGACTGTACTTATTATTCATTATGAAAATAATCGTTTCATTAGATTATCTTATTCGTATAGTCGCCTCAAAAAAGTGAGAGAATCAAAGAATTAATTAAGCACATCAGAAATGAAGCTCCAAAAATCTTGAAGAGATCCAACAAATCACATGAAGAGAGTAACAACAAATCGAGCAATCCGATATTATTCGGGTCGATCGGATTCCAACTGAGCTTTACTTCGACTGAACCGAGGAGCACCGCACACCAATAACTACTTAAGCAACACAAAGGACATTCACAAGAACAACAATCGTATGACGAGGATTCCTTCTACATATATTCATCTACCACAGGTAGGCTGCATATTAAATTACGGTAATGTGCCTTCTCGTGATAAAATAATCCTTCCAAGTGACAATGAGTCTTCACTATGGCGATCGACGATAATTTAGCTGTCCGAATGACTTTTTCGTTGACCGGATGAATACCACAAGACCGACCAAGTAGTTACAAATACGAAACAATGCCTGGGGCAGTTACATATACGAAATGACACAAACAGCGGTTACAATGTCAAAATATGCTCATTTCAGTTACAAATATGCAAATATGTAATAGTTCATAAAGGATTGAAATGTTCCCATTAAATGAGGAACAATCATGTAATTTATCGGACCCTTTCCTACAACCTATAAATATGAAGGCTATTCCTATAGAAAATGACTATTAGATCTATTCCCACAAAATTAGTACTATTTGTGACTTATTCTTTATCCTCTTTTCTCTCATTCCTCTCATCTGACCACCGTTCTATTCTGAATTCCTCTCATCCGATCAATGCTCTATTCCGAGGGCTTGACACATTTTAGGATTTAACAATATATATATATATATATATATATATATATATATATATATATATTAATATTCCAAGAGTTATTCAAAGGTAACGTTATTTTTTAAAATAATATTCAAATTTATTAAAAAGTATTTTATTGTATTTATGCAACATTATTTTTTTATTTATTATTTCATGGTCATATTAAATTAATTATTTAAAACATAAAATCATAAATATTTTGAAAAAAAAATTATATCTCATAAATATTTGTAGTCTTCTAATTATTTTTGTAAGTAAACTTCAACATTTGTATTATATTTCACTTGGATTACATTTATGATATCTGCTTTTCTCTTAACTATTTAAAATTTTTACTGTAATATTTAATATTATGGAAATTTACGTACACATTATTCAATTCTTACGTTTTTATCTATCTCACATTTTAGGGTTGTTTGGTAGCAGATCTTTAAAAGGATTTAATCTTATAATTCACATAAATACAGTCAAAAAATAAAATAAAATAAAAAAGAAGAAGGAAAATCATATCCAACTTTCACTTAAATCTAAATATCTCCTGTTTTGTCTCTTCTGACTTTAATCCAGATTTATTAAGATCCTGTTTGGTTCGGCTGCAGTTTTTAACTATTCATGTAGTCATACGTTCTTGCTAAGTTAAGCATTGCGTGAAATCTACTGTCTCGTTTCGTTACAGATTGTGGGAAAAGCATATGCAATGAGCTTTTATTGTAAAAATGACCAGACTGCCCCTGTCTGTTAAAACTGTTGTAAACATATATATATATATATATATATATATATATATATATATATATATATATATATATATATATATATATATATATATATATATGTAAAGTCTATTATTTTTTAAGTATATTTTGAAGTATTATGAGCCTCATCCCAACACCAGTTATTTGAGGCATACACCTTGATCCTTATAGGAGACATAAACCAAAATGATGAAATTGAAATGTTGAGACATACACATTGATTCTTATAGGACACATAAACCAAATCCTGCAAATATAAAGCAAAGGGAAAGCTCACTGATTTACGTTTTAACATATATGAAAGGGGCGCATTGGTAATGTTTCAGACTGAAATTTCCCTTTGCAACATGCTAGTAGCCGTAGATGTTTCGCACATGTGTAAGGTTTCGAGATAACATTTCTCTATAGCATTAATAAAAACTGTCATAGATCTTCCAACATGAGCTTTCTCTACATGAGCTTGATAGAAAAAATATAAAACACATTTCATACAATACAGAAATAAAACTGCCATAGATCCGGATAAAAACTGCTCAACTCCTATAGAAACAAAAATAAAAACTGCTAAAATAAAACTGTCATAGATCCGGATAAAAACTGCTAAACTCCTATAGAAACAAAAAAAAAAAAAAAAACTGCCATAGTTCTTCCCTACATGAGCTTGATAGAAAAAATATCAAACACATTTCATACAATAGAGAAATAAAACTGCCATAGATCCGGATCTTTCCCAACTTCATGCTTTGAACTCTTCAAGATCAAAGAAATAACAAAAGATGGTGAAGGAATGAACGAGAAAGAGAGAGGGAGATGGAGCCTCGAGAGAGAAGGATAGCAGTTAGATCGGAGGTATGTTACCTTCGATTTGGTCGTTTCTCGGTGGAGAACCAGTCCAGATCTAGCGAGAAGTTGTACGGCGGAAAAGGAGTTCGGGAGCGCAGAGCTCGGGAGCGCGGACGAGCGAGGGAAACGAAAGGTAAAAAGCATGTTAAAAGCCGAGGGAAATTCGGGGCCGCGGGGTTACCCCGCGGCCCGCTTTCGCTCGACTTCGCGGTGGATTACCGCGAATCCCTCCCGAATTGAACCCCGCGACAAAAAATTTGCGGCAGATTGCCATGTCGCTGCACTAAAAAGCTGAACCAAATGCAGCCTAAATCCGAGTAAGAAGCAGACTGTGAACAAAATCCATAAAATCCACAGTTTTGATAAATGTTACTACATAAATCTGCAGCCAAATACTACCTCAAATTATCATTTTTACAAAACCAATATCCTATCTATGGATGAAAATGTGGATATTAATGTTAGGAAGTGACAAATATATGTTAGATATTTAATTTGTAAAAATGAGAGTTGGGTGCCGTATACATAAATGCGAAAGAGTTGTTGAATGCAAACACAAGAGAGTTGTTATTGTGAATGTGAATTCCCCTTCTTGATGAGAAAATTTTCTGTGCGGACTCCAGATGCAGCTCTACATTCGGAGTCCTATCAAATATTACCACATGATTTACACCGAGCCATCCTTCTAATGGATATGCGGAAATTTTTGGAGTAGAATCGCAGAGGTTTTGGGAGGATTATTTTGATTTTATTAGAGTATTAACTTAACTCCAATAAACCCGCAATAACCCGAGAATAATCTTTGCAGTTCCATTTGAGTGGAAATCGAGGAGGTTATTGCCGGGGTATTGCGGGGTTATTTCAGTTTTATTGGAATATTAAGTCTAATAAATTCGCAATAACCCAAAAATAACCCATCAATAACATCCGAGATTCTATTTCAATTACCTCACAATAACTCACAATAACTTCCGCAATAACTTATAAAAACCAACAATAACTTTACAATAATCCTATAATAACCTCTGGTGTTTAACCTCCTAATAAATTTCTAATTTGTGCATATTCATTATAAGCTAGACTTGATATAAGCCACGTGATTTGATATAGATCACCTGATAATATTTTATAAAACTTTGAAGGCAGTTTTTTAGTCCGGAGGTCGCATAAATTTTTTTTTCCCATTCTTAATCCATGCGGACTTGATGTTCGTACAATTAGTTCGTCTACATAAATTGTCTTGTATCACATTTCTAATCGTCTGTCACCTCATCCCCTCAAACCCTAGCTGAGTAACCCTCACCTGCGCGGCTCTTCCGTACAACGGTGCTCACCTCTATCATCCCAGAATCGCCTGACTCAGGCCACCGCCCCTCTTCACAGTCCGCGGAGGTTCTATCGAGGCAAGTTCACTCACTCTTTCCCCTCCTTGTCTATATTTCTCAAGGTATCTCAGGATTTCTATGCTGAGGCAATAACTCGTCATTCCTAAGCTCATTTCAAATATAAGTTGATTCCCACAAATGATCAGCTAGAATCCTTTTTGTAGTGTATTGGTTGTCGATTTATTTTCAAATCCTTGAAATAAGCCTAATAGTTTTTTGGTGAAGTGTGCTTTATCTTCCCCATCATGATCGATGTCGTTGCCAACAGTAGTTTTTTCCCCCCATTCTATGTTTTAGCTCTCCTTATTTTATTTTTGTAACTAATCTGGACCATTTGGTCCCTTTTAAGAGTTGTTTAGGAACCAATTTTTCGTTTTACTTTTTTATTTTAGTCATCATCCTCGTTTATTGTCTCAATTCTACTTGTATATCTATGCTTAGTTGCCCCTTTTTACCACACTTCCATACCCGCATAATCTTTACATCAGAAGTATCTTGCTTTTTTTTATTAGAATAAACTCTTAAGTTTTTTGGCACCTTTACATTGTTATTTGTGCATTAATCAATTTATGAAGATACAAAAAATTTATATTTATTAAAATTTATATTGCGTTTTGTTAAAAGGGCTGAATAGAAAATAATGAGGTTGATGGGAATATAAATTCTTTACTTTATTCATTATTTGAAATTGTAAGTTTCTTTCTTTAAAATCCTTAGAGTGATAAGAATGTGGTTGATGTTAATTATTTCTTTGAATTATATAATTGATTGATTGAGTAATATTAAATTATTTGGATGAAATACATGAATGATTTGCTTAGTTCTCTCTAACGCTCCTTATTTAAGTAAAGAAAGTATAGAGTAGAATCTCTAACCAGTGGCCCTACAACTTGACATTTTGTTCTCTTTCTATTTAATCCTAGGTTTAGGATGATGTAAGTTTCATGATGAAGGGAACCTGTGTCTAGAAAAAAAATTTTATTTTCCCTTTAGATTGGTTTTTTTCTTTTTATTCATGTTGGCAACATTTTATTTTACTTGGCATGATGTATTTCTTGATGCAAAATTTTTATTGTTACTTTAATTGCATTCTTCTTGACTATCTCCTATGAATGTTCCATGAACATCTTGTTAACTTTCTTAAATATTTTTTACAATGATTTTGTCTAGTTTTTGAGCAGAATATAATTTTTTTTTTTTTTTTTTTTTTTTTTTACCGCTTGCATCACTATTTAGCTTGCTTCATAAAAACATAGAACTATCTAAACATGGCCGAAGTTGCTGAACCCCAAAACCGGCAAGCCAGGCCTATTCCTCCACCGCAACAACGAGGGCCTCCACCACATGTTCGTCGCCCCGGTATGCCGATAGATCGTGAAAAGGTACTTGTCAAACTTTTTTTTTTTTGCCTGATTTTGCAATTTATTTTTATAATTTGTTGACTTGCTGAACAAATTATTGGGAAATTAAGACAAATTCTTCTAAATTTATATTACATTAGTAATTCTATTTAATGTATGGCCATGGTAGAGAAATTAAACAAACCAATATGTAACATTTCTATTGGGCTATGTGATACTTGCGCACGCTTTGGATGCAAACTTTATAATTTGACTCCCCAATCTGTTTATGAAAGAGAAATAATAAACCCAATTTATGCTACTCATAGTTTGGGATATTGTTTGAAGTGATCTATTGTTACATCCCATTTTCACTGTCCTGCTCGGGGTTCATGTGGATGACTGGGGGAGGAAAAAATATTCTACTTTGTGGATAGGATGGCATATAAGAATTGAACTTGAACATTTTTGTAGATTTTGCTCGAGCTTGTCAAATCTAAAGTCATGTATGAGATGCATTATTTTATTCACAAAAATATTTATCCATGCTTATGTTTTATGGCTATGCTTATCTCACTTTACTAATTTCATCGTGTATAAAATTAGTGTTTTTGAAGCCTAATATGATGTGTAAGAGTTCCTAGTTTCTTCAATGCTCAAAGCAAAGTGTCTCTTATGCTGGCTAGAGAGTTCTCTAACTACATATCATGAATACATGTGCATATAAAACCCTTTTTATTAACCATTTTTCAATCACATCCTGTGATACTTTTTAAAGAAGACTATTATGCAATTTTCTTTGCTGGTAGACTTGTGAACATCACTTCAAAAAATATGTTCGATGGCATTATCTTGTGGTTGATGGGAGTTATGATTGTGATGAATTTTCTAGGAGTAGCACCAATTTTCTTTGCTGGTAGACTTGTGAACATTGCTTTGAGACTAACTAGCAAATGTATTGAAAAGCTATTATAAACTTAAATGTTCTTTTTTCAACGTACATAGAAGGATATTTTCGGGTATTTTCATTTTTAATTTTTAAATAAAACAACACTTGTTGACCATGAAATTTACATGGAGATTGATGCAAGTTTATGTCATGATAAAGTAGTAAAGGAATGAGTATAGTTCATTTGTTGCAAAATGAGGGTGAAATTGCAAAGTGTAATGGCTCGTTTTTGAAGCGCAATGAGAATTTTGATAATGTTGTTTTATGATTATGTTTACAAAAGTAGTCTGATCAATTTTTTGTTGATGGATTGATAAGAATCTTGCTATGCTTTCTTAAACAAATGCTGTTTTTGGCAGCAAGTTTAAAAGAAAAATAAACTTTTCAGTTTAGCTTTTCAAATACAGAGCCTAACAAGTTAAGAAAAAAGGAAATTTTTTTTTTTCAAAAGAAATGTTGAATTTTGTAATTTTCTAGCTCACTTTGATTTGGTTATTAGCATCACAGTAGGCCAACGAAGGGCACATTGGATGAATTCTCATTCTTTAATCCCCTGTATATAATGTAGGAGATAATTTTGCCTTTATTTTATGCTATTTATGTTACGTCCGCGGTTAAATTTAGCTAGGTAGTTATCCTAGTGAGCGTGGAAGAATAGAAAGTCACAAACAGTTACTTTGGACAATTGGTTTATTCTGTATGAACAGTACAAACTACATATAATTTTAAAAAAGGAAGATTTACATATGTACCACATGTATTTACATATTCGGCATCTAAACTTTAATTATTACGTTCATACCGCTTTACCTATGCATGAAAATGTGTATTTTACTTTTTAGATGTTAAAATGGTGCTATTTTTAATGAGATATGAAAAGTTAAGGTGTTATGAATCTAAGAAGGCAATATTTTTGGTGTTAGATATGTAAATACATAGGAATTGGGAGGTATGTATGTAAATGCCCCTTAAAAAAGATACATGCAACTGTGAATCTGAAGTCTTCTTTCTTAGGATATCTGCAGCTTTTGGGAACTTTTATGTGATATGTGTTGTAGGTTCCACCGTAAGGCATCCTTGTTGTTGTCCATTTTTCATGATTGAATCCAAGTTAAACAACATCGTTAAGTTTGGATTCAACCAATTATTTCTTTAGATGTTTACTAATGTTAATTTATTAAAGTTTTCTCGGAAGTTCTTGCCAATGCTACCATTCACTAAAGTTGGATGAATGATTCTAGGTATTTAAAGTTTACAAAGATCAGTTTTTAATTGGTTTATTCTGCAAATTGACATATTCATTTATGTTAGTGAGTGTGCTACTTGATCTTAATATTTACCCACCAAGTACTCTTTCGATCCTTCAGTATGTTACTAGGTAGCAGTTTCCATTTCTTTTTTCACAGCTGAATATGATCTATTATTTTGTTCCTTTATGCCTGCTGACATGGTATTTTTGTTAACAATTTTGCTTATGAAATTGCAGACATGCCCTCTTCTGCTCCGAGTTTTCACTAAGGTATGGATAAATTCGAATTCTATATGGAGAAAGGAGTATTATCAGTAAGATTGATTTTTTCTTTTAGTTGATCATTGATTCTTTCTCTTTGTAGTCTTTAGAGATGCTAGGGATAACTCTATTTATGGATCACCACTAATCTCTGTACTTATTATTTCGTTCTGAAGCATAAATGGAATTTGAATAAATTTCATAATTTTTTCTGATTGGTCAACAAATTGTGTTGAAATTTAAATCTTTTCTTTTTGAACGAAAGAATATGCCCTTTGTCATGAATACTGGCCCATGCAATTAGTCCCCTAAACCTTGAATTTTATTCCATCTCAAGTTCATATTTTTAGACTGTAACTTGTTTTCATCTATAGAATCAAATATTAAAAATATTATTAGATCTTGAACGGGGCAGAGGTTGCAAGTGTCTTTGAGTAAATACAAATGAGAATTATGGAAGTTTTCTTTTTTATTCTCCCTGGTTTAAGTATTACATCAAATTTGTAGTTTTTTAAAATTACATAATATCATCTGATTACCATCTAGGAAGTCTTTATCAAAGTTTATCCCAAAAAAGCTATGAGTTTATATGCTGACAAAAGATTATGCGTCTTGTATCAAACTCATTGTACCTTGTCCTATTACTTTGCTTATAGTAATAAATTCTTTTCTGAGTTTTGGAGTAGATTAAGCGAAATTACATCAGAAATGTAAATTTGATGCAGCCAAGATTGTATATTGGAGACTCAACTGTATGGCAGGGTTGTCAAAACGGATCGTTGTTCGCGAACAGCTCGTGTTCGGCTTGTTAAGAAGCTCGTGTTTGGCCGTTCGCTAAGTTAACAAGACTTAACGAGCCAAACACGAATAAAGATTTGTTCGTTCGTGTTCTGCTTGTTTTGGCTCGAAATACTATTCCTCAATTATATATATATATATATATATATATATATATATATATATATATATATATTGATGAATAGTATTTAAAAAAAATTTAAAAGATTTATAATCAATTAAATTTATTAATGAAGTAAATATAATAAAAATTATTAAATTAGATTCAAATGATGTTTTAATATAAAGAATAATTCTTAAATCTTGCTCCAACTCTTAACATCTTATGGTTACGTGATTAGGGTTATCAAAACGACACTTTGTTCGTGAACAGCTCGTGTTCGGCTCGCTAAGCAAACGAGCTGAACACAAACACACTTTTTGGGCTCGAAATATAAACGAGCCGAACATGAGCCAGCCTGGGCTCGCTCGTGTTCGGCTCGTTTACACCTCTACTGTATGGAGTGATTATATTGCTAGGATTAGATCAAAGCTGCGTATTGGAGTTTACTCATGCAGCTACGCAAATTGGGAGAATCTATAAACTCTAACTCACCACAATTGTGATTGAATTCATCAAAATGATAATTTTACAATTTAACCATGCCAAATCTACGCTAATGTACTCAGTGGTGGAACCAGGAATTGGCTGAAAGAGGCTCTCGCCACTCCTAATTTTTCACTTAACTTCTTAATATCAAATAATACATGGAAAAGTTTGACCCTTATGTTTAAATACCTTAAAATAAATTATTATTAAGTATATTTTTTATTTAACAATAATATTCGTAATAGTATTAAACTTAAATATTCATCATCTATTAAGTTTTAATTTCACCACCCTCTTATTGGAGTATTGGTTCTACCCCTAATTTCATCACCCCTCTTATTAAGAATGATTAATGTTGAATCATTGTACTAAATGATTTCTTAAAAATTGACAATCACTTTCAATACGTTTCCCATCCAATGTAGTAATTGATAAAATTGACATTGGCAAATCCAACAAGGTCAAAGCTAGCACCATTTGGATATCAGAGACCAACATCAATCATTCTGTTGAGATATTTATTTCATCATGTACGCCTAATGGATTTCAAATGAGATCATCTTAGCAACTACTAAAATTGGTACAGATGCACCGACTAACTATTTATACAGATCTTGTTTAAGCCCTATATATTACCTGAAGTTATTGTAAGCAAGATGCAACAAAGTGAAACTTAAAGAAGGGTTCATATATTCTAGAGAAAATTAAATATAATAATCATAAATCTTCTCTATTCAAATTGATCTTCATTGACACTATTGATATCCCAATGATATCCATTGTCTTCTCTCTTTTAACTTGATTCTGAATAATATCAATAATATCAAATACCTTGTCTCTTAAATTTATACATTGCTAGCTAACATTAGGCATGAAATAGCTAGCTTACTTGATAAAGATGTGTAACTGTCAAACGTAGGACACAATTGTTATGTATTCACATATCTAACACCCAAAGTTTGATATTTACACCTATAGCATCTTTGTGCTATAAACCTATGCATGAAGATGTGTATTTCACTTTTAAAAAGATAGTGATAGTGGTATTTTGATGTGATGTTTAAAAGTTGAGTGGTATGCATATAAATATGAATATTTAGGTGTCAGAATAGAAAATACATAAGAATTGTGTGGTATGTATGTAAATACCCCTTTTTTATTTTTTTTACTTACTGCACTGTTAATTCCTTCCGTCACTCTGAATGGCTACTTCGATCAGTTAAATGCAATAAAAACCTTAGTTGTCTGAGTCAATAATTCTGAGCTCCTTGTGGAAGAGTGGTTTATTTTATAAATAGCTATTCTCTCCCTTCTGCTTTTTTTTTTTAGTCTTCTATTAATATTACACAAGTGGTCTAGTTTAACTTTGGCGGTTTTTTTATTCATTAGGTTGGTGGTCATCATCTCAAAGAGGATTTTGCAGTTAGGGGCAAAGAACCTAAGGATGAAGTCCAGATTTATACGTGGAAGGATGCCACACTTAGAGAGCTCACTGATCTGGTATTCATCCAACAACTATCTGTGTTTATTAAGGATTTCTCCATTTTTTTGAATTTACATATCTAACTCCTAAACTTCAATTTTACATATATGCTCCCTTACCTATGCTTGAAAAGGTGTATTTTATTTTTTAAAAGATAAAATAGTGGTTTTTTTTTTATCTGATATGAAAGATTTGGGTTGCATAAATGTAAAATCTATAATTTAGGTGTTATAAATGTAAATACATAGAAATTGGATGTTGTATATGTAATTGCTTCTTCTAATTGTAATCACCTGTTAGGTCAAAGAGGTTGCTCCTGCAGCTAGGAAAAGAGAAGCAAAACTTTCATTTGCATTTGTCTACCCTGACAAGAATGGCCGTTTTGTAGTGCGACCAGTAAGAGGACCTTATCTAATTTTTTTATTAAGATTTACATACATATCACTCGAGTCCTATGCAAAACATGCTGAAAGACTATAAATTTAGGGATAATTATTAGCAAAATTTTCATACATACCAACTAATTCCTATGTATTTACATATCTAACATGTAAACTTTGATTTTGCATGTATGCTGCTTTACCTATGCATGTAAAGGTGAATTCAACTTTTTAAGAGTTAAGATAGCGCTATTTTTTATGTGCTATGAAAGATTTGGTGGTATAACTGTGAAAAATAAAAGTTAGGTGTTGAATATTTAAATACATAAGAATTAGGTCTTATGTATGTAAATACTCCCTAATTATGTTTTCTATGAGATGAGCTAGCATGCATGTTTATATTGCAATAAGAATGAGAAGCGTGCGGACATTTAGAAGCAATGCTCGAGGAGAAAAGAGATCATAAATCATATCCTTAGCTCATTTTTATCTTATCATGCACTTTTTGAATATTATGCTCGCATGTAATGTTAGCGCAACAAAATATAAGTAAATCATCAAGTTTGCATTTCAAAGTAGCTTCCCCGTCTCTATGCTTTTCATTGTCATATTATAGTAAGGAATATGTTTTGATTGGTCATTAAATAATTTGAAATTATACATGCGTGAAATCATATTATACGTAAGATTGATATTCTTTTTCTTGTGCAATGAACTAGATTTAAAAAATCATACTCTGCTGGAGAGAATCATCTTTATTTTTTTTTTTATCAAACTGTCAATAATTTCATCAAAATTAGATAACATCTTTTTGACACAAATATATTTTCTTCTAATCTTTCCAAACTCGTCTAACAAGTTTTCAAAATCACATGTAGTACTTCGCTGGATAATTCATTTGTGCATCCTCAACATGTGCAACAAGCCATATATGAATTCCTTCATTTTTATTAAGGGAATATTACATACATACCACCCAATTCTTATGCTTTTACATATTTAATACTAAAGTTCGCTATTGCATTTATAATTCCTTGGCATTAAAAACCTATGCATGAAATGCTGTATTTCACTTTTAAAAGGCCAGTGATAGTATTATTCTTGATGTCATTCAAAGATTTGAGTGTTATGCATGTAAATGTGAAATTTTGTGTTTGATATGTAAATTTATAAAATTTGTGTGATATGTATGTAAAATGCTACGTTTTATAATTGTCTTAGTAGAATTCTTTTATCTTTCTTCCTTTCATTTTTTTCCTTCATATATACTATTTATATTCATGAGGAATCCAATCTCTTTTCTGAATTTCTAATTTGTTATAAACATTTGGAATTTTTGTATTCATGCACATAAAAAATATATAATAAATTTGGCATTTTATTTTGCAAAACCTATGTCAAGTTTTTTTCACAAATCTTATTTATTTATTTATTTATTTTTTTTGAAGAAGCACCATTCTCATAAAGAGAACGTGATTTGTTGCCATCTATAATAATTTTTGATTGCTTTGGATCAATAGAGTTTCAAAACAGAATGATTTGATTTTTCAAACGTCGAAACACTGATAATGAAGCAATGATGGTATATCAATAAATTGTGTTTGCTACCTTCTCAGATACCTACAATTGTCTATTGCTTATTATTATTATTATTATTGAAAGATTTACATACGACTCAATTCCTATTTGCTTACATATCTAACACCAACTTCAACTTCTATATATATGCCACCTTACCTATGTATAAAAAGGTGTCTTTCACAATTTAAAATTCCAAATAATGGTGTTTTTGATGTGATATGATAGATTTGGGTGGTATGAATGTAAAAAGCAAAGCTTAGGTATTAGATATGTAAATACATAGGAATTTGGTGGTAGCATGTAAATTCTCCTTTTTTATTTTGTTTGATATACAGTGCTTGTATTTTAAAGTCTAAGTCTACTGCTAAAGGATTCAAATCCATTCAAATCCAATGGTCGTAAAAATTGCTTCATATGAACAATTTACTAATTTTATTTCTTGTCCTATTGGCACATGTAAGGTGGGAATGACCTATTCTTTTGGAAATGGGAGGCGAATTGATGATGCGAAGACATTGGATGAACTCAGCTTTCAAGTAAGTATTATATATAAATTCTTGTTCATAAAATCTCATCCTAACATTTAGAGGCTATTTGGGATAATTTTTATTTTTATTTTATTTTATGTATCTTTCAATTTAAGATAAAATATATTTGATACAAAAAAATAAAGGTGCAATTACATACATAGCACAATTTTTATGTATTTACATATCTTACAGCCAATCTTTCATATTTACAAGCACTCAAGTCTTTAATATCACATGAAATATAGTACTATTACTAGTTTTTAAAAGTGAAAAACATATTTTCATGCATAAGTTTAAAGCAAATATAAAAATTGAGTGGTATGTATGTAAATATGAAAAATTAGGGGTTAGATAAGAATTGTGTTATGTATGCAAATGCCCCAAAATAAAAATGATTCGAAATAATCTAGTTTATTTATTTATTTTTTTTGGTGAAAGCAAATATAATTTTGGTTAATTTTTTTTTTAATTATTATTATTATTTTCCTTTTTTTTTTTTAGATTGGTGATTACTTGACCGTTGCCATCCTCTAATGAGTGGTTCCTTGAAGAACTTCCAGTTCTGCTTCGTCTGTGCTATTATTGATCCTTTTTGAGGGGAGCAGAGAACAAACAATATGCTTCTTTTGTTTGACGAAGAATGCTATTGAATGTGGTTCATAGTTTTAAGCTTTATTGCTGAATGCAGTTTTCCTGTCCTGTAAATACTCCGGATTTTCTATTTAATTTTATAATCTCAAATTAGAACTTTGTTCTGATGCATACACCTTACTTTTATATTTACATTTATAGCACTTTTGTGTTTAAATTTATATGTGCAATGGTGTAATTCATTTTTTAGAAGTTAGTAAGAATGATATTTTTAATGTGATATTAGAAAAGATTTCAGTATTATCTTTTGTATATTTGAAAGTTTAGGTGTTAGGTATGTAAATTTTTAAGAAATGCCACTTAAATTTAATGGCAAAGTACGTGTTTTTCATTGCATTATGTATTTAGGATCACGTCTATTGATTGTGTTATTGTAATTTTCACTCTTTTCTTATGTATTTATATATACTCATTTAGTGATTTTTTATTTTAATTTTTTTATTCGCTCTAGATGTAACATCATATGGAATCGGTTTGGGATTCAAAGTGGTGGTATTTGTTAATCATTTGTTTATATGGTTGATATTCCTTATTTATGTTTTTATTTAATTTAAAATTTGTATGCATGCCAGTTGGATGATCAAATGGATTTCTAATCAGTCAAGTTATAGTCAAATCAGGCGCCTCAATGTGATGAATTCAATGAGCCTAATATCGCTTAATTATGACATCATTAAAGTACTCAAATGTTCATAAAATGGCATCTGATCACGAGAATTTCTTTTGGCTGTTTGATGGAGCGGTTTGGATTCTTATCTTATTTATAGGAAATACTTCCTAAATTTATAATAGAGCCTTGCTACCTTCATGAAAGGGGAGTTGGGAGAGGATAGGGATCGTGAGCCAGATCAGGAAGAGAACTCGAGAGTCATTTTGTTGAATTCGAAGACCCAACAAGCATTTCTTGCCTTCAGAACTGACAACCATCATTGACTGCTGGCTACCATTGACCACTATCTATTGCCCCTTGCTCATCACCAATGAAGCATTTTGAGAAGTAAAAATGTACATTGCAGAGTATTGAAGCATCGTATGGTTAAGTGTAGTGCCCGATTATGATTTAACGACCCACATCGAAGATGGTGTAGTGATGCACCTTGAATATAAACTAACCATGCATCTTGACTCTCTCGTGTAATAACTCAAATCAGTACAATCCTCTGATCTGGCCTTAGTGGTCAACCAATGCTCGCTCTCTGCTTTGGTCTTTAAGGCCTATCAACGTCATTGCAATTAACAGATACAACTTATGTGATCGATAACGATCTAGTTAGGTCACAACTCAAGCAGTTCCCAACTCCAAACTTTATGGTCCATGAACATTATCACAACTCATTACTATGACCTATGTGACCAACTATAGCCTACATGGCTCATAACTCGTGCATATCACAACTCTAGCCTTTATGGCCTGTGGATGTTATTGTGACTCACCACTATAATCTGAGCGGTTCATAACTCATGCAACCCAAACTTCATACTTTTATGGCCTATAAACATTATTATAACTCACTACCATAACCTATATTACCAACTACGACCTACGTGGTCCACAACTCATGTAGCTCCCAACTTTGGCCTATGTGGCTTACAGACTTAATTGTGGATCACCAATATGGTCTACATGATCAATTACAACCTACATGGTCCATAACTAATGCAACTCCCAACTCCGACCTCTATGTTCAATAGGCGTTATTATGGCTCACCACTACGGCTTACGTGACCAACTACAACCCACATGATCCATAGCTCTTGCAGCTCATAACTCCAATGTCTATAGATTATAGATGTTGTTGCAGCTCACAATTATGACTTACGTGGCCAACTTCGACCCATGTAGTTCACATTTCATGTAGCTCCCAACTCCAGCCTCTATGGCCTACAGATGCTTTTATAGCTCACAATTACGGTATATGTGACAAATTATGACCACATTGTCCATAGTTCATGCAACTCATAACTCTGACCTTTATGACCTAAGGACGTTATTGCGGATCATTGCGACGGCCTATGCAACCAACTATGGTCTAAGTGGTTCATAATAACTCATGCAAATCCCAACTCCGGCCTCTATGGCCTACGAATGTTATTGTGACTCACCCCTAAGACTTACGTGACCAACTAAGACCTACATGGTCCACAACTCATGCATCTCCCAACTCTGATCTCTGTAGCTTATGGATGTTATTGCAGTTCACCACTATGGTCTACATGACAAACTATAATTCACATGGCTCACAACTCATGCAGCTTCCAACTCCAGCCTCTATGTCCTACAAACATTATTGCACCTCATTGCTATGACTTATGCGACCAACTACAATCTACAGGGTCCACATCTCTTATAGCTCCAACCTAACCTTTGAGACCTATGAACATTATCACAACTCACCACTACAACGCATGTGATAAACTATGACCTATGTTGCTCACAACTCTTGCAGCTCCTTACGACGGCCTCGATGGCCAACTAACACGCCTGAAGAAACCATCTACTACCTACATGACTGACTATTATCATAACTTTAACAAGCATCGTCTACAACATACACGGTAAGATACTAAGTTCTTAGGATCAACTACAACCTTTTTTGGCCCGTCATAGCTATTATTTTTGAAATATTATTGTACATCTACATTATAATTTCATCTTCTCTAATTCAAGAGGAGAGTGAGCTTATGTGTTTACAATTACATAGCGAATTATTTCAACTGAGATAGGTCTGATGATTTTTTTACTTTTATAGGATTTTCCACCTATAAATTGACGTGTATCCTCTTGGCTACTTCTCTTTTGTTTGTGTATGTATTGCATCTTCGTTCAACATAAGATGTTAAGTTATTATTCAAAAATCACAAATATTTTGTCACAATATTTTAGCATTGTTTATGGGAAATGAATTCCCATTTGACACTGTCTTCAAGTCCGACTTGCCAAGCTCATACTTCATTTTCTAATGATACACATCACTCTATTGACAAATGATTGTCCAAGACTTTGCTCACCTTTATGGGATTCATTAAAAGGATTAAAAGTCATTAAAAGATGACTTTCAAAACTTTTTTCTGGCTGGAGGAATCCTTTACTCGGGTCTCCAAAGGCCATTCATATTAATCTCCTGGACATGATTATGATGGGGTAGACTTTTTGCATCTTATTCAGACTTCAATTCTTTGAGAGATATTTATAGGCTAGGGTACAACCTTTGATGTAGTCTTGAAAGGTTGAATATATTAGCGTCTGAGCATGATTGTAGGTAATCTTCTTACATTCTATTTAGATTTCAAATCTATGATAACCACAATACATTCAAAAGAAATCAGACAAAAATTATAAAATATTATCATTACCACATTTCCAAGAAAAAGTATAATCCATCACAACCTACACCCCAATCTCGAGAAACACATAACTTCTCTAGCACCTCATTCTGGGCTTAATCAATCCAGGGGGACTTAATTCAACATCTTTCGTAACATGCTGTAGTTGTCAATCATTAGCTTCAATGAACAACCTCAAATAAGTATTTTGTCCATAATAGGTTAATTGCCGTCAAGCATCTATGATTATACAACCAAAGATGGTTCTTACATCCTTGGTGGATTATAATTGACTTCATCCATTACATGTTAAGATTATTAAGCAGATGCTTTAAATAGCAACTTAGGATAAGTTATGCATCATTAACTGGGGAATTTTTTTTTTCTCTTCTATAATGTAAATCTTGAATTGGTTGATATTTTTATTGAACCTCACATGGAAATTTATTCCATACAAAATACAATTACAAAAGAAGGCAATAAATCCCTATTACACTCCATCATACAAATAGCACAAAAAAAAAAAGCCTAAGGGACTTCTCCACACAAAAAAAAGAAAAAGAAATACAACTTACCCCACCTATAAACCAAAAAAAAAAGACGATAGGAAAACATTAAGCCAAATCTTATAAGCAAAGTAAGCGCAGATCCATAGGTAAATATATAGAAATGACAATAAAATTGAGACTAGATCCCAATTTAGCAGCCCAACTAGTAGCACCATTTCCATCTCCTTTAGTGTGAGTCCAACATATTGATCGCGACTGCCTTAAATAAGTATTTATAAGTATTTTCAGTCCAGTCACAAAATATAATCAATCTAATAAGAAACCAACAAATCTATACGCAAGTATATGTATCGCTCAAGTAATACAGGGCTCTAGTGAAGTCCTGGTTATCGATCCCACAGGGAGGAAGCAAGCCTTTAAAGCGTAGCACAAAAATTCAATATTCAAATTACAATGCACGTAAAGTAAATACTAAAGTTACTAAAGTTTAACGATGCTACAGATTTTAAAATCACTAAAGTACTTTCCAAATTTCAAATTAAAGTTAACTACTACTACAATAAGTTTTGTATTGAAAAGTTTAAATTTTAGAAAATATCCTCCCCCTTACAATAATGTTATGGTGAGTGAATGATAAAGATTAGTGAAAATCTTGTATTGTGTCAAATAGAAGAATACATATTCCTTACCCTCTTCCGAGTGCTATAAAGAATATTGGCTAATTCTAGGTTTAGTCCCTAAATCTATGGTTAAGCTGGGAGGATAGTGGCTCTCACTCCAGAGCTCCCACTTCCCTTCGCTTGAAGGCTAACTCTTGCTTTAGTTTCCAAACACTAGGACCAAATTGTGGATTTTAATTCGTCACCCTAAAATCTCCAATTTTATGCCCAATAAACCTTATTTTCCTATTTATTTGCACCCAACCCTCATTAACTACATCACTCATTCATGAACATTAAATGTAAGCTTCACTTTTGTTGTAGAAAGCATAATCCTTTTGGATCATATATTTCACAACATATTTTAAAAATTCAATTGGCCAGATCGAAAAGTAAATAAAGTACTGAGTAAAAAATCATTACAATTTCCTAACATTCATATGACACATCCAATCTAAACCATCACTTCACCATTTATCATTGCAAGGAGAAAGATGAAGAAATCTACTTTGAATTCATGAGGAAGATATGACAAAACAAAGATTTCATATATAAAAGCAAAGTCATACAAACAATAAAAAGTAAACACAACTTATCTCAATTTCTTCCCGAAGCAAATCCCTTGAAGTTCCTTTGAATCTCCTTCTCTCTTAACAACAATACACAATTCTCTCTTAGAATAGTATAGAAGAAACAATTTCTCACTTTCCTTCTCCTCCTACAACTTTTTTGAGAAGAATCCCACACAAAACAACACTTTTACACTAAACCCTAGACTCTAAACTCTCTACACAACTCACACCACTTCTTCTCCTTGAATTTTGGCACCAAATTCGCGCCCTAGGGACGAATTCCCCAAGAGATGCCTCAAGAATCCCTCCAAAAGTTGTCCAAATACATTGAATCTGGCCTCCACCAACTTTGGGCGCCATCAACACCCTATTTGGGCGTTATTAGTGCCCTATCACATGTAAATAATCTATCTTCTCTAGAAAATGGCGCTGTCAGCACCCATTATGTCACCGTAGTTGCCAGAACTCAGCTTTCTAGTTTTTTTTCCTTTTTTCACCCCAAATTCATTTCTTTTTGCTTCTTTTTGCTTTAATTGCCTAAAATCATCATACCTGAAGCAAAACATAAAAAATGCATTCCTTTAAAATGCAATATCACAAAAAATGAGTAAAAATATATATATGAAAAATCCAACATATTTTTGGTGCATCAAAATCCCCCAAACTAAACTATTACTTGTTCTCAAGCAATCATTTTATGACTTAAAAATATGACTCTTAGTAGTGAACTATTCTTAAAGAATACTATGATTTTTGATTTAAATGAATATAATAACAAGACTTTTAGAAAGGTTTTGATTAACTTAGATCAAAACTATAAATGTAAGAACATTTATTAATCAAGTCTAAGAGTTATAGTCTCCTATTTATTTCAAGAATAACCATAATTTGTCACATTAGGGTTCTTTGAAGGATTACATGAAAAGAAGCTCACGAGAACTCTATTAGTAAGGATGCTAATACTTAAATATAAATTCAGAAATGCAACTAAGCTCTTCCCTTAAGTTGATTTAAGCGAAGCCAATTTTTAATTATACATCTCCTCAAGCTTCTCCTCACATATATTTTCTTATCCTTTCTTCTCTTTTCTTTTTTTGATTGCTTTTCAATCCTCTTTTTTTTTCTCTTATTTTTTCTTTTTGTGAGGATTATTATATGTGGATATATTTAGTTTATAATTTTGAACTTCACTCTCCTCTCCCTAAAGTTGGAACTTGAAAAACAACTCTTTACTTTATAGATATATTTAGCTTTTAAATAATTCATCATAAAGTCCCAATCTTTTTTCCTCACATAAACTTCTAAGACTCTTACATTTCAAAAATACTTTTTCTTTACTTTAAATAGTCCACTATAGTTTAATCCTCTTATACTAAATATCTTAGCCCCATAAAGTTAACCTCCATTAATAAAAAACTTTCATTCAAATTTATTATGATATTTAAATAAAATAAAAATCTAGTTATCTAAAGTTAAGCTCAATTACTTTAAGTCATGTTAAAATAATTTTTAAAAATATATTTTAATTGAGAACAAATAAAAGTTAATTTTTCCTCCCCCAAACTTATGTTTTTCATTGTATGTCAAATTAATAAATGAGAGAGAAAAACAAAAAGAAAATTAACCTTTTTGTGCTGGCCTTTTGATTCTTCTGAAACATGAAAGTATTAATAAAAAATTTAACTACAGACATAAAGCATTTAGAAGCATTGTTCACATATATATCAGAGATTTCTAGGGTGAAGAAAATTTAAAAACATAAACTTTAAACACCTAATACAAACATACATCCATTACAATTTCAATACAACTGATAAACAAACCAACAAAAGTTTCAATATAACTTAACTAACATAACAAAATAAAATTACTACACACATCAAGTACATAAAAACAAATAACAAACAAAAAATTCTACACAACAATAACAAACTAAAAGAATACTACACTACCAATCATCTTCTCTTTCCTCTTATACTTCTTTTTCCTTTTCAGGCTGGTATGGAATATAACGGGGGCAAGTAGAAAATATCACACCAGCTTCTCCCCTCATGAATTTCATTTGAGCATCATGATAAGCTATATCATATTCCGCTCTTCTCCTTCGATAATCGTAATTAATGATATTTCTTCTTTCTCTACTTCAATCTTTTTTTGAACTCTGTCTTACAACTCTCTTCCACTTTTAAGTTGAACAACCTTTAATTGCTCTTTATTCTGGTCTTTAGGATTTACTTATGCATTACTAGGAAGTGTTCCTTGGGTTCTATTACTTGATGAATTTGCAATTTGTCCCAACTGATTCTCAATATTTCTTATAACAACTCCTTGACTTTGTAACTAATTTCCCATTTCTAACACCACTTCTTCTATAAACAACTTCTTATCCTTAAATTGTGGATTATTATTAAAACCTGAAGGATAAGTAGGTCTATAATTATTATTACCTTGGTTGTTCCAGTTCCTCAATAGGTTTACTTAGTTTCTTCTCCATTGCTGATTAGTACCACCCAAATTGTTATTCTAGTTAAAGTTAGGATGGTTTTTCCAACCTGAATTATAGTAGTTCGAATATGGGTTATTTGACTTGTTATTTATAGCATTTAAAGTCTCAATTGATATTTGAGAATATACCATTTGGCCTAATTAATTTTCTTCAATCATTAGAGTTGGTTGAGAAAAATTCATTCCAAATTGGCCGATCTTCCTTGAATTTGTAGCAACTTGATTTACTAACATGACATAAGCATCAGAATCATGAATATTGGCTACCTTTTTAGGATGTACTGATACACCTAAAATATATAGTATTTTTATACACATTTTTATACCTATTTTTAATGATATTACACTTTAATGAAAGATATTTTGTCTATTTTTCTTGCAGATATGATTAAATGGATAAAAAGGATGGAAGGAGTGAAAAGTATCAAAATTGGAGCAAAATGAAGAAATGTGCAAAAATTGATCTATAAAGGCTAAGCGCCAAGATGGCGCATACGCGCCAGAGCTCTGCGGTTATGCACGAGATTTGGAGCTTACACGCCAGAAGACACGCGGCTAAGCGCCGGGACCTCGTGCTTACGCGCGACAATCACAAAAGATGAGTTATTTAATTTTTGGCACCATTTTGAAAAGGTATTTGAGGCATCACTTGGTAAGAATGTGGGTAACTCCCTATTGGCACCAAAATTAATTTAAATTATTCTTGAATGGATGCATCTCTTGGAGGATCTAATAAATCTGGACACAATTTAAAGAGATACGAAGGCACCTGTTTATAAAAAGAAGGCTTGAAGATCAAAAATTGTGTGTGTAGGAGAGTAATTAGGTAGGGTAATTAGTGACAGTTCTTATTGTGTAGTGAGTTTTAATATCGTGGTTGTTGTAGAGTGTGTGGTTAGTGTAGGAGAGTTCTTTCATTAACATTCTACTCCACTTTACCATTTCTACTTAAATATGTTTGTTTTAGGATTAGATTAGAGAATTGGAGTCCTCAGAGTTGGGCGCCAACCTCTAAGGAGTATTGTAAGGAAAACAAAAGTTTTCAAAGGAACTTCAAGAGTTTGGTGGATAGGATTAATGGATAAGTTTTTATCTTTGTTATTACATTTGATTTTTAATTAAGACTTATTGTGTTTTCACTATGATTTATATTTTTAAACCAAGTTGTGATTGTATTTTCTCCATGAATTTTGAGTAGTTTTCTTTATCTTTTTTCCTTAATATGATGAATTAATAAAGTTATGGAAGTATGTTGTGTGAAATATAAGATTTCAATGTTGGAAGAAGTTGTGATGATTCAAAACCTTGCACTTCATTTACTTCTTGATTTGGTCAATTAAGGTATTAAAATATGTTGTGTGAAAATGTAAGAATCGGTATGATATTGTCACAATCAACAATTGGAAAGAATCACATGAGATTACATGGGTGAAAATGTAATCCATATGGTTGAGTGCAAATAAATAGGGATATATACTTTGATGGGTGTAGAATTATAAGAGTTTAGAGTGACAGACTAAAGCCCCCAATTCGATTTACTGTTTTATGTTTCGATACGAGATATTAACCCCCAGGTCGAGGGAGAAGAGGAAACTCTAGAGTGACAGCTAGTATCTTTCCTGTCTAACCCGTCTTCAAGATTTATTAAACAATAGATTAACCTATGTTCTTTATAGTATCTCCAGTAAGAGTAAAGAATATAATTTCTCCTATTTAGCACAACACATTTTAGATACTTCCACAACAATAAATTCCATGACTTGTTACTAATTCATAAAAAGGAAAAAGATATTTTATTTACATTTGCTTACATCTTATAAAAATTTAGTTAAAATAGTTATTTACTTTCAATTCAGATAATATAAATTAACAAAAAGAATCAAATTTTCTTTCCTAGAATATTATCTTTAGTTTGGGTAAGATCTTTCTTAAAAAGTAAAAATAAATTTTCTATTTTCTTTGTTTAACACTTTCCGTGTAGGTTCGATATCTCGGGGCTTCAGAAAGTCCTATATCACTTGATAACGATATGTATACTTGCATAGTATCCAATTTTATAATATCTTTAAAGAGAAGTATCAATTCATATATAAAATGCAAGCATAAATATCAATTGATCAAGTTTTTGACACTGTTGCCGGGGAAAGAAAGAAAATAAATAAAGTTAAAATAATATTTGAAAATAAATTTTGAGCGAAAATAATTTTTACTTTTTAAAGTCTTATTTAAACTTGTGAGATTTATTTTAGGAAATTGTTGTTTTTGTTGTGCGATTTTATTTTATTTTGTTTTATAATAATGTATGTGTAGTTTAGGTTCTGAAGGACTTGGGCCTTACGATTCTGAATTAGAAAGAACTAGAAGAAAAATTATAAAAATTAAAAATACAAAAGAAGGCAATAATATTCAAGAAATAACAAATCAAAATAATCAAAATGCTGAAATTCATTAATAATTTGGACCTTTAAGAGATTATGCTAACCCTAAAGTTGATGAATTTCATGGTAGTAGTCAAAATCCCGTTGCAGTGGCTAATTTATTTGAACTTAAATCTGCTATTATCCAAATGATATCTAATAATCATTTTGGGGGAGCACCAACTGAGGATCCAAGTTTACATCTTGCCAATTTTCTAGAATTGTGTGCTACATTTAAATATGATGATGTTTCAGATGATGCTATTAGACTTAGATTTTTTTTCTTTCTCATTAAGGGATAAAGCTAATATGTGGTTAAATTTGTTAGCACCTGGATCTATCAGAATTTAGGGAGATTTAACATAATAGTTTCTTGCTAAATATTTTCCACCATCAAAGACTGTAAAGCTTAGAAATGATATTACATCTTTTTGCCAGTTTGAAGGGGAATCTATTTATGAAGCATGTGAATGTTTTAAAAATCTCCTAAGAAAGTTTCCACATCATTCGATATCAGATTAGTTAATAATTCAAACTTTTTATAATGGATTAGTTGGATCTCTTAAATCTATTATCGATGCTGCTTTTGGTGGTTCATTGATGTCTAAACACTTTAATGATGCTTATGCTTTAATTGAAGAAATGACTACAAATAATTTTAAATGGCCTTCCGAGGGGGTAAATCCTAAGAAAATTGCCAATATTCATGAATCTGATTCTTTTGCAATGTTAACAAATCAAGTTGCTGCAATTTCAAGAAAGATAGACCAATTTGGAATGAACTATTCTCAACAAATTTCAATGATTGAAGAAAATCCATTAGGCCAAATGGTAGATTCACAAACATTATTAGAAACTTTGAATTCCATATTCCAATTATTATAACCCAGTTTGGAAGAACCATCCAAATTTTAACTGGAATAATAGTAATCAGGGTGGTAATAATAAAAAATGGGGGAACAATCAAGTAAACATATCAAGAAATTGGAGCGACTAAGGGAATATAATTATATACCTACTTATCTTCTAGGTTTTAACAATACTTCACAATTTAAGGAGAATAAATTGTCTATAGAAGAAGTGGTGTTACAAATGGAAAATCAATTGCAAAGTCAATGAGATAGAATTAGAAATATTAAGAATCAATTGAGACAAATAGTCAATTCATTAACTAATGGATCCCAAAGGAACACTTCCTAGTAATACAGAGATAAATCCAATAGACAAAAATAAATAGCAAGTAAAAGCTGTTCAATTGAGAAGTGGAAAAGAGTTAGAAGGTAGAGTTCAAAAAGAGATTGAAGTAGAAAAAGAAGAGATTGAAGAACCAAAATAGGACGTTAAGAAAGATTTGGAAAGACCTATTTCTCCACCAAAAATTGATTTAGAAAAGCCACTGATCCCCGAATATTATTGCTTACGTTTTACACTTAATATTTCTTTATAATAATAATATCCCTTACTTAGCAATGGTGCTAAAAATGTGACTCCACAGGATATTTATGTTTTCTTTTAGATATGAAAATTTTATATTTTATAATAAGGGAGTCTACGCAAGTATACGTATCGTTTATGAAGTAATATAGGACTTTCTGATTAAGCCCCAAGATATCGAATCCACTAGGAAATGTCTAAAAATATAAAGAAATAAGATAATTAACTTTTTTTACTTTTTAAATTGGTTTTGTAAAGTATGTTTTAAAATAGATAATTTGAAAATTATTTTTGATGTTTTTTTTAATAAAAGGTAAGCAAGTAACTAAAATTAAAAAAACTACTAAATGATATGAAAGAAATGAGAATAAAATATATTTTTCCTGTTTTAATGAATCAGTAATAATTATGAAATTTTGTTGTGGAAGTATTTAAATGTGTTGTGCCAAATAGGAGCAATTATATTCTTTACCCTTACTTGGTTCTATAAAGAACATTGGTTAATTTGAAGCTTTGAAATTTTGTAGATGGGTTAGGCAGGTAAGATACCAGCTCTCACTCTAGAGTTCCCTCTATTCCCTCCACCTAGGAGCTAACATCTCATAATAAAATTTTTCACATCAATCCAAATTAGGGGGCTTTAGCTTGTCACTCTAAAGTCCTCTAATTTTACTCCCCATTAAAAACATATCTCTTTATTTATTTGCATTCAATTATTTGGACTAAATTCTTATCCATACAATTGCATGTTTTTCTTTCTAATCGTTGATTGAGACAATACCGCATTGGTTCTTACATAATCTCACAACAAATTTTAACATCGTAATTGGCCAAATCAAGAAGTAAATTAAGTGCAAGGAAATAAATCATCACAACTTCTTCCAACATTAAACATATATACTTCACACAACTTCCTTCATAATTATTCAATTACTTCATCATTTAAAAGGAAAGAGATAAAGAAAACTACTCAGAACTCATGGAGAAAACACAATCACAACTTAATTTGAAAGTAGAAATCATAGTGAAAACACAACAAGTTTTACTTAAAAACCAAATGTAAAAACAAAGATAAACATTTAACTCAAAAACCTCTCCACAAGACTCTGGAAGTTCCTCTGAATTTTTCATTCCACTAAAAGATTCCACAGAGGTTGGCGCCCAACTCTGTTGACTCCAAATCTGACTGTACACTCTAATACAAACTAGATAAATGGATGAAAGAAAATTGATGAGAAGAAGGCTTCACACCAACCCCTTTCTCCTTTAAAACTATCTTAAACTAAAAAGACTTAACTAACTGACTCTAAATAATAAAAAGAAGACTCTAAGAAGACTAAGAAGGACTCTCTTCTGATTATAAGACTTTATTTTTATAATTTTTCAAAATGTACTTTGGTGTCTCTTCAAAATATGTCCAGGTTCAATGTATCCACCAAAGAATGCATCTCTTCATTCGGATCTGCAGCGCAAAGGAAGTTACCACCAAAATTTGCTTCAAACACCCATTGAAAATGGCGCCAAATTTGATTTTATTCGTATTTTTAAACTGCGGCGCCTATGAGCCAATCATTTGGCGCTTAGCCGCCACAGGTCAATTTTCACATAGCCTATTTTTGCTCCAAATTTGATCATCTTTTGCTTCTTTTTATCATAATCAGTCATTTTAATCATACCTGCAAGAGAAACACAAAAATACTTTCCATTAAGTGCAATATCATCAAAAATAGGTATAAAAATGTGCATAAAAATACTATATATTTAAGTGTATCAAAATCCCCCAAACTTAAAATATTACTTATCCTCAAGTGACTCTTAATCACATAGAAAATTTTAACATGCAAATTATGTAAATGAGTTTCTTAGCAAGGTTTTAAAATTTTGTTCTAAAAATGAAATAATAGTCCAATTTAGAAAAATATTTAGTAAAAAAGACCAACTTAAAGTTTAGAAAGTTCTGAAGTAAAGGATAATGAAAATATAAATTTCTATCTAATTCAGAAATATTTATAGATTCTTCAAAATATAGGATTCAAACATCTTATTTTTCTCACTTAAAAATTTTTATTTGAAAATAATTTTACTCACTATATTATAATCTTAAGCTTTAGATTTTCTCAAAACTTATGTTTTAAACTTTAGTTATGGAACCAATTTTTGATTAGGCTCTTAAATCCTCAAGCTTCTCCTTCCTTTTCACATACTATTTTCCACTTTTTCTTTCTTCCTTTCTTTTTTCTTTAAAGGCAAGGATTACTGTATCTAGATGGGCCTTTAATGATTTTGAATTCCACGATTCCATTTAAAATAAAGGTCTGATATGTATCTTTCACTTAAAATAATAATAATAGTGTTGAAAATTATTTCTTAATAAAAGAAATTTAAGTTTTGAAAAATAAAAGTCAAATCTTCTTTTTTTACAAAAATACAATATTTCTTACTAAAGATAGTTTAACTATATTTATCATTTCTTTACTAAGAAAATTTTAAATTCAAAATTTTCATTATTACTATATATTTTAACTAAATTCTCTTACTCATTTATATATTCAAAATTTTGCTTCCCTAATATAACTTTATATACATAATTGTTTTCAATCAAAAATCAAATTTCCTTATAAGTATTCTTGAGAACAAATAAAATTTTAGTTTTTGAAAATTTGTTTTTTAAAATTACCCCCAAACTTTAAATTTTTAGTTTAGATTAAACATTTAAACATAAAAAATGATACATGGGTAAGAATTAAAAACTAAAATACCATGCTAGCAATAATTTGTATATGCTAAATATGCAAGTATAACAGTTTAAAAACAAGGAGTAAAAAAGAAATCAAATTCAATTTTTCTGTTTTTCATAAAATAAAAATTTCAAAAAACTTCTACAGTAGTGGAGGTTTTCAAAGCAAATACACACCAACTTTAACATGATTAAAATCACAACAACATTAGATAATATATGGTAGCAAATTTTGAAAAGTTTAAACATGCAATTTAAATAGGGGTTTCAAATAGTGTTCTAAATTTTTCTAACAGTTTTGGAATTAAATTATACACTATTAAAAACTCAAACACTAGATACATATTTAAAACATTTACTACCACAAATATATCGCAAACATACATCATAAAACATCAATTTATCATATAAACATCTGAATGTGCATAAATGAAATGGTCCCAACAATGCTCTACACAATATCAGAGTTCATACCAAAATACATCACATAAAAATTTAATCAACATATCACATATGAGAACATCAAATAAAAACATCACAACACATAAGAAAATCACATAATACCATCACAAACTCAACACAATAACCCTTATCATCATCCTCATCATCATCATCTTCATTCCAATCTCTGGATGACACATAAGGTATATAAAAAGAATGAGGGGGAATCTCAGCACTGTGATCACCTCTAATCACTCTCTCCATGTATTGTTGATAATTCTCCTCATACTCATCATGTTTCACAATATACCTTTCAATATTTTCTATCTTAACATCCATATCTCTAACATGTTCTTTGGTAAGACTAAATTTCTTTAAAATCTTTCTTAATAATCCAGTTTGTGAATCTCTTGGAGATGATGTATGTGAAGTAGAAGCTTGAGAAGTAGAGGTAGCAGAAGAAAAAGCACTGGAAGCTCTAACAGATCCTCCTTTCCAAAGAAATACTGAATGCATAATGTAAGTGTTTACATTTACACTGGTAATGGGTTTAAGTGACCGAAGAACCTCTTCCCATGTTTCAAACTTCACTCCAGACTGCTCACAAATAGAATGAATCAGAGAAGGAAATCCCATACCTACAGTAGAAGCAGCTCTCGTACAGTTCATCACATAATAAGCTTTCCTTGTTGAATACTGGTGCAACTTTTTTAATTTGCTAAAATTTATGAACTTAGATTTTTATATATATAATGATTTAGTTTTCTAACGAGTCACATAATTAAACGCAAGTATACATATCACTCAAGTAATACAGGGCACTAGTGGAGTCCTGGATATCGATCCCACAGGGAGGCAATTAAATTTATGGTGTAGCACATAAATCACTTATCGAATCACAGCACAATTGCAAGTAAGTTCAATTCTTAAAATAAAGACAAACAGTTATAGTTACCACTCCTATCAAAATATGTTATAACATTCTAGCAAGTTAAACTAACACAAGAATAAAGTTATAACAAAGTTCAGTTGTAAGAAAGAATCTTCCTCCTCTCCAATTATAATATGATGATTTTTGTGACATAGATCAGTGATGCAAATGTATTGTGCCAAATAGGAGTATTCCTATTCTTTACCCTTTTCCAAACTCATAAACAACATTGGATAATCCTAGGTTTAGTCCCCAAATCCATGGTTAGGCTGGGAGGATACTGGCTCTCACTCTAAAGCTCCCACTTCCCTTCCTCTGAAGGCTAATTCTCGATTTGGTTTCCAAACCCTAGGACAAAATTGAGGATTTCAACCTGTCACTCTGAAATCTCCAATTCTACGCCCATCAAAGTATATTTACCTATTTATTTTCACTCAATCCCCATGAACTACGTCACTCATTCATGGATATTGAATGTGACCTTCACTTTTATTATGGAACTCATAATCCTTTCGGAACATATGCTTCTCAATAAGTTTTAACAATTTAATTGGCTAGATCAAAAAGTAAATGAAGTTCAAAGTGAAAATGTCATCACAAATTCTCCATAATAAATTGGCACATCATTTTCATATCACAACATCAACACATCACATGAAAAGGAGGAAGACAAAGAAATCTACTCAAGACTCATGAGGAAAAGATGACAAAACATGGATTTTATATATAAAAGCAACGTCATACAAACAGAGTAAAGTAAAGACAACTTATCTCAAACTCTTCCCCAAGTGAATCTCAAGGAATTCCTTTGACTCCTCTTCTTTCTTCACAACAACACACAATTCTTTCTTTAGATAAGTAAGGAAGAAGAAATCTCTCACTTTCCCTCTTCTCCTACACTCCTTAGAAGAGAAAACACAAAACCTAGAAAACTAACTAAAATTTAAAAGACACTCTCTCTTCACTCTCTCTACACTCTAAACTCTCTCCCCCTCTCTAAATTTGGCTCTAAAGTAGTTTAAACTTGGCCAAAACTGATTTCCCAAGAGTTTCCTTAAGCAACCCTCCAAAATCCGGCCAAATACATTGAATCTAGTTTGAATTCGGGATAGGGCACAGTCCGACACAGGATAGGGCACTGTCCGGTGCTATTTTCCGCCTTTAGAGTCCAAAGTCTCTATAAATTGGAATAGTCCGGCGCTGGTGACAGCGCCGTTCAGCGCTAGTTCAATAAAATGCACTTTTTCCCTTTTTTCTCCAAATTTACTCATTTTCGCTTCCTTTTGCTCCAAAGGTCTTAAATCATTGTACGTGCATGAAATCATGAAAAATACCTTTCTTTAAAGTGCAATATCATCAAATATAAGTATGAACTCGATAGTAAAAAGCTATCAAATTTTCAATGGAACAAGATCTCTCAAACTTAACTAATACTTTTCCTCAAGTAATTTTAGTTAATAAATAAAATAATGATTCAATGCAATGAACTTTCTTTCTAGAATACCATAATTTTGATTTAAATAAGTACAATAGTAAAATTTTCAGAAAGATCTTTGAATAATTCAAGTAAATTCTGTAGGTATAAGGCTATCTAGTAATCAAGTCTAAGAGTTCTAGCCTTCTATTTATTTCAGAAATGACTGTAGATTGTCTTATTAAGGCATTTAAAAGGATTACATGAAAAGAAGTTTATGAGAACACTATTAGTAAAGATGCTAATCCATACATATAAGTTCAGGAAAGTAATTAAGTTTTTCCTTTTAGGTAGGTCCAAGTGAAGCCAATTTTTGATTAGACATCTCCTCAAGCTTCTCCTCACTTTTCTTTATTTTCTTTTGCTTTTTCTTTTCTTTTCTTTTCTTTTATTTTTCTTTTTGCTTTTTTCAAGTGAGAATTACTATATCTGGATAGCCTTTAATAATATTGAACTTCACCCTTCTCACCCTAAATTTGAAACTTACCACAATCCTTTACCTGATAGGCATTTCTTTAGCTTATTAATGATTCATCATAGAGTCTCAATCCTTTCCTATCACATAATCTTTTAAGATTCTTAATATTCCAAACATATAGTTTTTCTTACTTTGATTAGTTGATTATAGTCCTATTCTCTTATACCAGATATCTTAGCCTACAAAATTACTTTTCATTATCAGATACTTTCATTCAATTTCACAAAATACTTAAATAAAATCAAAATACAGTTATCTGAATTTGAGTTTTATCACAGGAAATCATGTTATTAATTTTTGACAATATTTTTAAATGAGAACAATTAATAGTTAATTCTTTCCCTCCCCCAAACTTAAATTTCTGAATATGAATATAATTAACATGGGAAGAAAGAAAAGATATAAACATATAACTCATACCTCAATATGTTGGGATTTTCATACCTTTGAGTTTAGGCAGGTTTTCCTTCATAAATTAGATTAGTAGGCCTGAAATAATTAAGATCATTTCTATACATAAATATAGGTAAGAAATTTGCAAGGCAAGAAGTTTATAAACATAAAACATAAACTATGCACACAATATTAACATCTAGCTGTTACCATCACAGATTACTAAACCACATGCAAACTCCATTATCACATCACATACATCACAATTCAACACAAAGTCTACTACAAACACAACCAAATACAAATTACATCATAGATACCAACCAGAGAGTCTCAGGTATATCGCATATACAAAATACAATTACAAAATAAAATGAAAATAAAACTACATAAACTACCAATCATCATCTACAGGAGCTCCACCATCATCAGGTTCATCAGGCTGGTATGGAGTGTGTTGACCTCATTTTTGATGAGGTCTTTTCTCTTCTCTCTCCTTAGTACTTAGGATCTAGCCTTAGGCTTTCCCTTTGACTATCTTAGAGGACTAGAAATGGAGCCCACAACTTAGAAATTCAAACACCTCTTAACTACCTGCAAACCCCATAAGTTTGATTGTAAACCCCCAAGTCACTTGGAGGGTTAAGATCAAATGTGGAGGTTTAAAGGATAAGTTCCTTACAGGACTCTTTGGCCTTAGGACTACCCTGAGTGGCCTGGTCTGGTGAGGGTTGACCTGCACACATTACACTTTCACACACATTCCAAATCCTAAAACCATTCATACCCAGCTTGACTTCCTGACTCATATAGGTAATTCATATGGATGGACCTTAACCCCTAGGCCCTTGCTAAGAGGGTTAGGAACAACATAGTGAATGCCTCAAATGAGTCCTCTCATGGCTCTTATGGGCTTGATATGGCTTTATGGCTCAACCAAAGTGATTACATTCTACTCAAACTTGATCAATCTTTATTTTTCCAAAATTTTAATTTTTGACCCCCGGGGGCCCTACACCTACTAAACCTACCAAATGCCCTTGAAGCTATCCAAAATTTGCAAAATTACCTAAATTATCCAAAATTCATAAAAACCAATCCTAAACATTTCCCACCATTCAAATTGATCATCCTTAGCCAAATATACCAAAAATTCCAAAAATACCCCCCAATACCCTCCAAATACCCAAAATGCCCTTCTTAACCAAAAAAATCCATAAATTCCAAAAATTCCTAGAAAATTCCAAAAAATCCCAAATATTCCCAATTTCATTTTGTTCAACTACACCATAGGCCAATTTTGTCAATTTAATCCACTTTTACTAAAACCCCCAATTTGACCCATTCTTAACCCAAGTGGACCCAATGTCAAACCAAATCAACCAAATTGATCTCAATTTTGATCCAATTCAATAATAAACTTCAATTCAATATCCCCAATATCAATTTAGACTAAATCCAAGCCCAATTTTATTAACATTTGGATGTAATTCCAATTTGAAGCTTAAAGCCCAATTTTGGCTCATGACCTAAACCTAGCCCAAACCAACCCAATTCAGCCCCAATTGGCCCCAAATCTTTTCTAAAACCTTCCCAACATCCCCAAAAACAAAAAAACTAACTTGATTTACCTCAAATTTGAACCTAAACTCCACCCAAACCTAACCCAAAACCAAAATCCTCATTTTTGACCTAAACCCACCATAAACCCAAATGGGCCTAAATCCCAAAATCAAAGCCCAACCAAGGATGAAAACTCTTTGTAACACTCCCATAAACATTTATCAACATTAATTTTACATCAAATCTAACATTAGCCCAACCTTAGCCCAAGTTAGCCCAATTTGACCCACTTTGGCCCCTTTACCAAAAAAGTCCCAAATTAAATCCAATTCCACTCCAAATGATACCAAATCTTTTCTAAAATGTTCATGACACATCCCTAAACTAAACCCAACATTTTTTGGGCCCAATCCTTCACAAAATTTCCGTCCACCAATTTGTTTTCAAACCTAAAATGCCCACTTTCTTAAACCATTCTAAAAGCCCATTTCCACCAAATCCAAAAGCCCAAAATTGGCTCTAAAGCCCACATGGCAATTTATTTTCATCATACCTTTAATTGATACCACCCCTAAGTTTCAAAATCATCATTAAACCATTCCAAATCAAGCTTCATCCAAATTTCCACCAAAATGCCAAAATTCATAAAATCCTCTTTCATGAAATTGACTAAGCTTGGCCCCAAGCCAAATGGAGCCATGAAGCCATGCACAAGCCATATGCAAGCCATGGAAGCCACTTTAGACATCACCATGTCATTTATGGCAAAAGGAGGGAGTCCTTTAATGATTCCCTTAAGAGTGATTAAGCCTTTTTTCATGACTCTTCTAAACCTTGATTAAACCTAAATGTACTTAGATGGTGACTTCTCCCCACTAAGCTAGCTGACTTACCTGATTCCCTAAGCCCAAAAATCAGGCCTTGGAGGGTGAACCAAACCTAAATCCATGACTTGGACCCATTTGGACCCAAGATTAGCTCCTCCCCCATTCCATTTAAATCAAACCCTTTACACATGGCCAATGTCAATTGAACTCACCAAACCCCAGCCCTGACCTCACTGAGTCAGATGGTGACCCATGCCTGGCCGGACCACCACCTGGGCCGCCGAAAAACACCACACCCGTGAGCACCTATTTGATTCAAATTTCAAATTCCTCCTTGCTGAGTTGTTCCAACTCAATTAGACACCATGACCGTTCTTCTCCTCACCAGAGCAGCTGATCCCAAGCCTTAACTCCCCCTGGGAGGCCCTCCAGCCATGCCTATTTAAACCCACCACCCTCTCGGCCAAACAAGGTGATGAACCAGACCTAAAAAAAACTCGCCAAAATTGCTCCGAGACCTTCTCCTAGCCTAGAGCAATTGATCCCCACTGTTCTCCTGCCCTAAACCCCATTGATTTAGCTCAATTTTGGAGCTCAATTCTCAGCCCAGAACAAGGACATCTTTGAAACCTCCACCAAAATCAAATTAAACTCACCCACACCTGCACAGGATCAAGAGAAGGAGTTCCCCAGTGGAAGCCCCTCACCAGGCTAGCCATTCTCCCTATCGACCAAGCTTTGAAATCAGGCTTGGTGGAAGTTGTACCTAGGCAATTCCCTAAAGCCAAAGACTTCATCTGGAGCTTCCTTGGGTGCAATCGAAGGTGCCACAACTCTCTGATTGAAGCTTAACATCTCAGAGCCAAGGTATAGACCTCTCCTTTCTCCCGAGCTTCCAGAGATTCTCCATTTTGATTTACTTAATTTCATAGCATGTAAACCGTAAGGATGTGTTTGTCTCCTCAAGACAAATCCATAGAGCACAAGAACACGAAAATCAGTTGAGAAATGAGTTCTTAGGGTTTTAGTGTGGATGGTCACGGGTGCACACCAGTCGTAGACGATGACCAGGTGCCGTCCGATCGAGCGTGTATCAAGTGGATGGTCCAGATTGCGCCAGACCAGAGAATGGTACGTGAACCGCGGGTCGTTGGACCGCTGAGTCAGATGGCGGCGTCGAATGAGAGTGCGCTGCGTGGTCTTTCGATCCGCCGTAGGTTGACATGGCGCTGAGTCGGATAAGTAGATAAATAGGATTTTTTCTATTTATTTAAATGCCCAGAACTTAGAAAATCCATATATTTGCATAGAAAAATCATTAAAATAAACTAAAAATACCCTCTTGCTCAATGAATAAAGGAGAATAATGTGAAAAAGAAATCAAGTTATTTTGATGAGTATTTTATTTTTAATTAATTATTTACTCATTTCAGTATTTTGATTCTCCATTTGCATAGACAATTCACCATGGCATGGGACCATAGGGCTTTTGAAGCCTCTGATCTTGGGAACATTCCCTGAATTTTTCAAGGTCAGAGACCATCTCTATAGAAAGTTATGTATTTTTCAAGTTTATGTCACTATTTTTAGTATTTTAATTCCATTAATTAGCATATTGGTTAGAAAATTCTAGGAAAATTTGGGGAAGTTTCTTAGGACCAGTGGACCCTAGGATAATTATGTTTTGAGTTAATTCATTAAGAATAACCCTAATTGACCTAATTACTCAAAACTGAACTTTAATTAATTAGGGTTAACTACACATTAAAATAGCTTTAAAATAATTCTCCACTAATCTTTAGGATCAGAGGGACCTCACATAAAAATTTGTAATCAATTGGAAATGTTTAACCCCACTAAATGGATTAATTAAGTCACATAACCAAAATTAAATTTTAAAAATTCATAGCTCCAAAAATACACTTTAAAAATTCACCAAATTGGTTTTGGGGCCTCTCTAATATCATAGGAGTCTTACAAAATTAAAATTAAAATTTTGTAAAAATCTTCATTTTCTACCATATTTTAATATTTAAATTATTAAAAAATAGTAAAAATCATTAAAATATTAAAAATCATAAAAATGTCATATTTTGACTCCTAATCACTTAGGAACAAACCAAATATTTTTCCCAAGTCTCAAAGTAAAGATATTGAATTTTAAATGCTTAAAACAATTTTTTGAATTAAAAAATGAATTTTCCAATCATTTCACTAAATTAATTCTAATAAATCAAAGAAAAATTAGAAAATTATAAAATGTATTTCTTTGAACTCATTGTGGTCAGAGAGACTTAAGAAAAATATAAAATTCATTTTTCAACTTTAATTTTATTTTATAATTAATTAACACTCTAAAAAATAATTATAATAAATAAAATATAATTAAAAAAATCACCAAAATTAGTCGAAGTGGTCCCCTAGTGATTAGGAACATCCCATAATTTTCTTAAGGATATAAACCTTTCCTTGATCATGTTGTTGAATTTCCATTGAAAACCCTTATTTTTCACAAAAATAATTATATAAATTAAATTAAATTCAGAAAAATCACATTTTCTCCTCTAACGTCTTAATTGACATATGAGTGAAGTTACATAAAAATTTCAAGTTCATTTGAGCTCAATTTAGTGAGTTATGAAATAAATAAGCCTAAAGGGGCATAAAGGTAATAAAAGGATTTTAACCCTAATTAATATATAGGTTTAATCAAGGGGAGGGTAAAATATCTGATTTTAAAATTTTTATTAGAAGATTGAAACTTAGAGAATTAAAGGGTAGAAACCCATTAATCATCATGAAAATATTTAAAGTAAACCTTAATTAATTAAAAAATTTAAATTTTGGAAGAATAAATTAAAATTTGGATTATTTAAATGGGGATATAATTTAGAGAGATTATAATAACTTAAACTAAAATCCCTAAATGAATCACTTTAATAATATTTAAATTTTTAATTAAATTTAAAGTGATAATTGAAATTAATAATTAAATAATTAAAGGGAAAGTGAACCTTAATTAAATTAAAACTTAAAACATTAAATAATTTGATAATTAAATTGAAATAATTTAAAACAAAAATTATTAATCTCAAAATCACTTGAAAGCAAACTTAAAGCAAATTTGAAACATTAAAAATTAATTTCACAAAAATAAATTCTTAATTAAAAATAAAAATAATAAAAAAAATAAAAAAAATATAATAATCAAACCAATTAAAAGTTAATCGAGAATATTGCAATTAAATTAAAATTAAATCATTAAATTAAAATTAAATCATTATAGTCTAAATTAAATAACTTAAATTCCTCTTTTAATTCAAATGGTTTAAGACATTTAAGAATAAAACAACTTGAACACTATTCCAAACTTAAATTTATTAAAATTTTATAACTAAATTAAATTTCCTTAAATCATTAATTCCAAGTTTAAATCATTAAAATCTTTAACAAATTAATTTGCCCCTAAAGGTTTTCATTATTATAACTCTTAAGTAAAGCATCAAGTGAAATGTCACTTTACTTATAGGATAATCAAACATCCTAATTCACTGAGCAAGAAACTAAACTAAATTTTGGGATGATTAATTCACCCGTGCAATGAAACTCATTTGGACTAAAAAATAATCTCAGAAGTATTAAAAAGATGTTTAGAACTCGTTCTAAACACTTCCTCAATACAATGAGATGTTTTAGAAGAACAATTAAATTTTTCTTTGATGAAGAAAATCATCCTTAAACAAAATGCAAGAACCTAGACGTCATAGGAGATGACTAGCAATAGGATTAGGAATTTGGTAGATAACCAAAACTTTTCCCTTAGCTTTACCTAAGTACTTGTCATAAATATTTAAATGCTCTTACATGTGTTTTAAGTGCAGCTTGGAAATGACGGGAAGACCCTCCAGGTACGCTTTTATTTTATTGCAATTTACTTACCTGTATTGCACTTTACTTTTCTTGCATGTTAAACAAGATTGACACCCTGCATGAAAACTGAAACCTTTAGGATAGACACGAAACTGAAACTAAAACTAAATTAAAAGTCACAACAAAATAAAATTCACTGCCACAACATTCAAAATATAAAACAACTCAAAATTTAATCACAAACAGAACACAAAACTACAATTGCAATTAAATTAAAACACCTCGTTGGATGATCGAGAATACCTCAGATGATGTAACCTATGTGTTACTAACGAGATTTCCCACGGTCTAAATGAAAGTGTGGAACTCATTCGATTGAGTTTAGTAAATTCATCTGGACTAAGTTAATCTGATAAAAATAACGGTGCCGGAATGATGGAACCGTGGGATCTTAACCGGTGTTGTTATAATCAACTTTAAGATTCCCCTAATAAAAAATTAAAGACATTTAGACTTTAAGATTTCTCTAAACTAAAACACTTCTCTCATCTCTTGATTATCATTTTCTAAAACTAAATCTCTGTGACAATGATCACTATAAAATATATTAAGAATTTCATACCAATTTTATATGAAATTGCACTTTAAAGAAATGTATTTTCTTTGTTTTATTGCAGGAATGAAGATTTATAAGTACTGAAAGCAAAAAGCACAAAAGAAGCGGATTTGGAGCAAAAAGGACTCAATTTGATAAAAATTGAACTGTCTCGCCGACGACGAGATTTAGGCCGCCGACGGTGAGTTTTTCCTGAAAGATTTTTTATATATTATAAGGAGCCAACTGACGGCGAGATCGAGCCCACCGACAGCGAGATCGGCGCGGTTAGCCCATCTTCTAGAAGCCCGCCGACGGCGAGATCAAGCCGCCGACAGCGAGACAGTTGAAAAGAGCCAAAATACATTGAACCTGGACGCTTTTTGAAGAGGTTCTTAAGCAACCTTTGGAGATTTGACCCCTTCTATAAATAGAGATGAATTTTAGTAAGTTGAGTGTCAGTTTTGTGTCATTTGTGTGGAAGTTAAGTGTAATTTAAGAGTCTTTTAGTGAGTAGATAAAGTGTTTAGCGTTTTGGTGTGCTGTACTGGAAGGAAGAGTCAAAGGAACTTCAAGGAGTCTGCTTGGGGAGAAGAATTGAGATAAGTATATTTGTTATTTGTTTGTTAACTTTAATGAAATCCATGCTTTGTGTTACTTTTCTCATGCATTCTGAGTAGTTTCCTTAGTCTTTCTCATTGTTATCGAGATTTCGTGAAATGATGAATTAAAGTAGTTGTGCCTAAAAATATGAAAATAGAAATTGTGCTAATCTTTTACTTAAATCTTAATTTACCTTCAATCTGGCCAATTGATTTATTAACATATGTTGAATTATCAACTATAGTAAAGATTACATCCAAGATTCAGGGAAGTCAAAAGCCTTGGAAGGAGGGTGCAAATAAATAGTGAAATATTAACTATCGGGCGTAGAATTAGACATTTTAGTGTGACTGAACTAAAATATTCAATTCGGTCCTATTGTTTGGAGGTCGAAGTGTAGATGTTAGCCCTCGAGCGAGGGGAACATGGGAGCTACGAAGTGGCGATCGGTATCCTCCCGCCACTGGCCGTGATTCGGTAATCAAACATAAGACTAGTCAATGTTCTTTGCACTTGGACCGAAAGGGTAAAGAATAGGAATGCTCCTATTTGGCACAATACAATTAAAAACTCATTTAATTCTTCATTCACTTAATTCTCTAAAATAAGGAGAAAGATACTTTTCTGAAGTCTTATATTCAACCTTTAAGCATTAGTTTATTTTAGTCTAAGTGTTATTAATTTCCGTATACTAGATTAGTAAGTAAGTTTACTTTAATTTGTCTTTGAAATTCTTTAACTTCCCTGTGGGATCGATATCTAGGACTCCATTAGAGCCCTATATTACTTGATAACGATACGTATACTTGCGTAGTATCCACAAATATAAATCATAAAATCCATAACATAATCATCAGTATCTATATATATTCAGAGCGAGATCAAGTTTTTGTTGCCGGTGCTAACTTTTTATATCATAGTTGTAAGCATAAATATCAAAAAGTGGATCAAGTTTTTGGTGCCGTTGCCGGAGAAGTGAAGTAAAGTAATATTAAGATAATTAATAGAATTATTAAAATAATTACTAGAGTAATAGACTATTTAATATTATTTAAAAATTGTATGCGTAAATTTGGAAACAAAAATTTAATACCTTAAGATTTAGAATTAGAGCGCATAATTAAAAGAATTTGAAAACAAAAGAGAGAATTTATAGATTTAACACAAATGGCAAATAATCCAGAAATTGAAAATATAAATCAATAAAGACCATTAAGAGATTATGCCAACCCTACATTAGATGAAATTCACCTAACTATTCAAAACCCTGATGTAGCTGCTAACTCATTCGAACTTAAACCTGCAATTATCCAAATGGTACAGAATAATCAATTTAGTGATTCACCTAATGAAGATCCTAATTTACATCTTGCTAGTTTTTTGGAACTATGTGCTACTTTTAAATATGAAGGAGTATCTAATGATGCTTATTAGACTTAGGCTTTTTCCTTTTTCTTTAAGGGATAAGGCTAAAATGTGGTTAAATTCATTAGCACCTGGATCTATTAAAACTTGGGGAGAATTATCACCAAAATTTCTATCCAAATATTTTCCTCCTTCAAAAACTGTAAAACTTAGAAATGATATAGCATCTTTTAGTCAGTTTGATGGAGAATCCATATATGAAGCTTGGGAGGGATTTAAAGAACTTCTTAGGAAATGCCCACATCATGCATTACCAGATTGGTTAATTATATAAACTTTTTACAATGGATTAGTAGGATCTCTTAGATCAATCATTGATGCTGCTGCTAGAGGTTCATTAATGTCAAAACCATTTGATGAAGCCTATGCGTTAATCGAAGAAATGTCTACTAACAATTTTCAATGGCTTCGTTGAAAGAATAAATCCTAAAAAGATAACTAGTGTTCATGAAAATGATGCAATATCTATGTTAGCTTCTCAAATTGTTGCTATATCAAAGAAATTAGATCATTTTGGAATGAATTACTCTCCTACTATATTAGAAGAAAACTCATCTGGACAAATTATAGATTCTCAATCTCCTTATGAAACTATAAATGCTATTAATAATAGACCCAATAATCCTTATGCGAATTATTATAATCCTGGTTGGAAGAATCATTCAAATTTTAATTGGAATAAAAATACAGCTAATCAACAATGGATGAACAACTCTATATAAAATCCACCTAATCAGGGAAATACAAATTATAAACCTTCTTATCCACCTGGATTTAATAACAATCAATTTAAAGATAAGAAGTTATCTATAGAAGAATTAATATTAAGTATGGGTCAGCACTTGCAAAATCAAGGAAATCAATTACAAATTCAAAGAAATCAATTACAAAATCAAGGAACAACAATTAAAAATATTGAAACTCAACTTGGACATATCGCTACCTCACTTAACAATAGAATTTCTGGAACTTTCCCTAGTAATGTGGAAATAAATCCTAAAAACCAAGGAAAAGAACAAATTAAAGCGATACAATTAAGAAGTGGAAAAGAGTTAGAAACTAAAATTGAGAAAGAAACATAAAGTAAAAAATGAGGAAGTGGAAATAGAAAAAGAAAAGGATCAGCAAGATCAAAACTTAGAATATCATTGATCCCTATGAAAATATCTATAGAAAAACCACCACCACCATTTCCTCAACGACTAAAACAACATAAAAAGATAAGCAATTTGCTAAATTCCTGGAAATTTTTAAAAAAATTAACGGTAAATATTCCTTTTGTAGAAGCATTAGAACAAATGCCTAATTATGTAAAATTTATGAAAGATATTTTAAATAAAAAATGAAAATTTACGAGATAATGAAACCGTTGCACTTAGCGAAGAGTGTAGTGCGATTATTCGAAAAACTTCCGAAAAATTAAAAGATCCTGGTAGTTTCACTATACCTTGTGCTATTGGAGAAAAATTTTATGGAAAAGCTTTGTGTGACTTAGGAGCAAACATAAATCTAATGCCTCTATCAATTTTTAAAAGATTAGAATTAGGAGAAATTTCACCTACTTCGATAACTCTGCGATTAGCTGATCGTTACGTGACTTATCCTAAGGGAGTTATTGAAGATGTGTTAGTAAAAGTGGATAAATTTATCTTCCCGGTAGATTTTATTGTTCTAGATATGGAAGAAGACAAATAAATTCCCATAATATTAGGAAGACCCTTTTTAGCCACTGGAAAAATCTATGATTGATGTTCAGAAAGGAGAATTGACTATGAGAGTAAACGATCAAAAAGTAACTTTTAACATAGCAAAATCAATGAAATATCCTGCTTTAGAAAAAGATGATGAATGTTTTCGAATGGAAATACTTGAACATTTGAAAAATGAACATTTTAAAGAATATTATGAAGAAAAATTAGAAAAAGAAAATACTAAATTAATTGAAGAAGCAGATAATGAAAAACTGAATTATATACAGGAAAAATTTGAAATGTTGGATAATACTAAAAATGCTGAAAAGAATATAGTCGTCAATTATTAGACCTCCTGAACTCAAATTAAAAATTTTACCTAATCATTTAAAATATGCTTACTTAGGTAACCATTCAACCCTACCAGTTATTATATCGATTTGAATTGAATGAATCACAAGAACAAAAGCGTTAGACATATTAAAAAAATATAAGAAAACTTTTGGTTGGACTTTAGCAGATATTAAAGGAATTAGTCCTTCAATCTGTATGCACAGAATTATTTTAGATAATGAACATAAGCTAAAAGTAGATCCTCAAGGGAGATTAAACCCAATAATGAAAGAAGTAGTCAAGAAAGAAATATTAAAATGGTTAGATAATGGTATTATATATCCTATTTCGGACGAGTGCTTAGGTAAGCCCAATTCATCGTGTTCCTAAGAAAGGAGGAGTGACCGTTAAAGCTAATGAAAATAATGATTTAATACCTATAAGACAAGTTACTTGGATGACGTATATGTATTGACTATAGAAAATTAAATGCGACCACCAGGAAAGATCACTTCCCATTACCATTTCTAGACCAAATGTTGGATAGATTAGCCGGACAAAAATATTTTTGTTTTTTAGATGGATATACCAGTTATAATCAGATACATATTGCTCCTGAGGATCAAGAGAAAACTACATTTACTAGTCCTTATGGAACATTTACTTTTAGAAGAATGCCTTTTGGATTATGTAATGCACCTGCAACATTCCAAAGATGTATGATGTCTATATTTAGTAAATTAATTGATGATGGAATAGAAGTATTTATGGATGATTTCTCTGTATTTGGAACGGCATTTGACACATGCTTGAATCATCTTGAAAAAGTATTAGAAGTATGCGAGAAAACTAACTTAGTTCTAAATTGGGAGAAATGTCAATTTATGGTTGCAGGAGGAATCGTATTAGGGCATAAAATTTCAGAAAATGACATGGAAGTAGACCCTGCAAAAATTTAAGTTATAGCTAAATTACCACCTCTAACTACAGTAAAAGGGGTAAGAAGTTTTCTTGGACATGCTGGATTCTACAGACGCTACATAAAAGATTTTTCAAAAATTACTAAACCTCTATGCCAACTTTTAGATAAGGACAAGAAATTTGAATTCACGATTGAATGCCTAAATGCTTTTGAATTATTAAAAGATAAATTAATCACAACACCTATAATTGTTTCACTCGATTAGGAGAAACCATTTGAACTTATGTGTGATGCTTAGTGATTATGCTTATAAGAGTAGTACTTGGGCAAAGATATGATAAAATTTTCAAAGTTATATACTTATGCTTAGTAAAACTCTTAATAATGCTGAATTGAATTATACGATTCTTGAAAAAGAGCTATTAGCAATTGTTTATGCTTTTGATAAATTTAGGCCTTATCTAATTGAAAATAAATGTATTGTGCATACGATCACTCTGCTATTAAATATCTAATGCAAAAGAAAGATTCCAAACCAAGATTAATTAGATGGATATTACTTAATGCAAGAATTTGATTTTGAAATCATTAACAAAAAGGAACCGATAATCAAATTGCGAGATCATTTATCAAGGCTAGAATATAATGAATTATCGACAACGATAATGAAATTACTGATGATTTTCCCGATGAATAATTATATAATATAAATGAGTGGAAAATACCATAGTATGTCGACATAGTAAATTATATTGTAAGTGATATTTTACCACCTATGTTAACTTTGCAACAACGAAAAAAATTCATTCATGATGCTAAAACATATTTTTGGGATGAACCATATTTATATAAGCAATGTAAGGATCTTATAATTAGAAGATGCGTGTCTTATGAAGAAACGAACAAATCATTCATAAATGTCATGATTCCGATTTTGGAGGACATTTTGGAACGAGATAAAGCTGCTTATAAAATTTTACAATCTGGATTTTATTGGCCTACTCTTTTTAGAGATGTTTATAGATATATCAGAACTTGCGATGGATGCCAACGAGTAGGTAATATATCTAGAAGAAATGAAATGCCTCTAAATTTTATATTAGAAGTAGAGATTTTTGATGTTTGGGGAAGAGATTTTATGAGACCATTTGTTCCTTCATTTGGAAACTCATATATATTAGTTGCTATTGATTGTGTTTCTAAATGGATTGAAGCACAAGCTTTACCTCGATGTGACGCTAAGAGTGTTTCAAAGTTTCTAATGAAAAATATTTTTACTAGATTTGGAATGCGAGAGTGATTATCACCGACGGAGGATCTCATTTTAGAAATAAATATATTCACAAACTTGTAGAAAAATTTAACATTATTCATAAGATATCAGCTGCTTATCATCCACGAACCGGTGGATTAGTCGAAGTTTCTAATCAAGAAATTAAACGTATTTTAGAAAAGACTGTAAACACTAATAGATTGGATTGGTCTATAAGACTAGACACTGCATTATGGGCATACAGAACTGCTTATAAAACTTTGATTGGAATGACTCCTTACAGGCTTATTTATGGAAAGACTTGCCACTTGCCCGTTGAATTAGAACATAAAGCTTATTAGGCAATTAAAGAATTTAATTATAATCTGAAAGAAGCTGGTGAGAAGAGATTATTGTAATTAAATGAATTAGATGAAATTAGAAATGAATCTTATCATAATGATAGAATTTATAAAGAAAAAATGAAATTATGGCATGATCGGAAGATTAACCTGAAGAATTTTGAGCCAGTACAAGAAGTTTTGCTTTATAATACAAGATTGAAATTATTTCTCAGGAAATTGAAATCACGATGGTTAGGGCCTTTCATTATAACTCGAAATATTTTCATACGGAACTATAGAAATTGAAGATAAAAAAGCAGGGCATAGATTTAAAGTAAACGGACACGGATTAAAACCTTATTTTGAAGGAGAAGACCAAATTTTAAAGAGGTTTTAATGCTCGATCAACGTGATTACTAACTAAATTAGGTCGGGCTGACGACGTTAAACCAAGCGCTTTATGGGAGGCAACCCATAGTAATTATTAATTATGATCTATTTATTAATGTTATTGAAAATTAAAATATAGAATAAATTCTACTCATTTTACTTTTTAGAATCATCACAAATTTGAATCTATACGAAGAAATTAGAAAATATTCGGACCGGAGCGAAAATTGGGCAATTTTCCTAATCTCACCGACGGCGAGATCGATCCCGCCGACAGCGAGATCGGCGCGCCCAAATTCAGTTTAAATATATTAACTATCCCGCCGACGGTGAGATCGTTACCGCCGACAGCGAGATAGTTAAAAAGTGGTTGTTGTGAGTTATTTTGCGGTTTTGGACGGTTCTAAGGCCATTTTTCTATATAAAACTTTTAAAACTTCATTTTTACACTATCTTCTTCCTTAGAAACGATTAGAGTCCCTCCAAAACAATCTACTATGGCCTCAAAACCACTAGAAACCACGAAATCCGGAGTTTTTAACCGACAAAAGTTTGTCAGTTCTGAGGCTCAGCGACTATTCAACAAGGTTTTGATGAAGAAGCGCCTGATTAAAGAAAGAGGATTCGTAAACAGAGGAGCGGAGAATTCAACAACAACAATTGAAGAAATGATTGTTCAGCGACGTTGGGAGGTATTCTGCTATGCCACATCTGCTGTAGTCATTCCAGTAGTTAAGGAATTCTACTCTAATCTGTATGCGATCCATAATGGAAGTGTTTACGTAAAAGGCAGATGGGTAACTTTCACTCCTTCTCGAATAAATGAATTATACTCGATTGAAAATACCCCTGTTTGTCACTATTCAAATTTTGTTCCTACAAGATACAACATGAATGAGATCTATAGATATCTGATCAACGAACCTGATGATTAGGAATTAGAGAAGACGGGTACGTTAGTTTTTCTTCGTCACTTCTTAACCCCGTCTCAAAGCATTGGCATTTCTTTATTTCATCAAAGTTATTACCCACTATGAGGGTAAACAAAGTCTTGAAGGAATGTGCAATCTTAAACTACTGTATTCAATCTGGATTGCCTATTGATGTTGGATCTATCATTGTGAAGTCTGCATTAGGATTAATTGTGCATGGGTCAATTCATGGACTTGGCCACCCATCAACTATATTTGGTTTATGTAGTCAGTACCAAGTTTCCTATGAAGCTTGGGAAAAAGTGCTATTGCCTTGGAAACCACTAGATCCGACAGATATATTTCCTACATTGGATAACAATGTTGAAACAATAATTATTTACGATCAAGCATCCCAAAACAATCCTTTACTTAAGCCCCTGACTGATAGAACAAACCTCATTTTACGGAAACTTAAAGGATTGGAGAAGGAACTACAAAATGTGATGAATTCTATTGATAATATCTCTGATTTATTCGATCACATCGATTGGAGAATGAAGGAGCACTTTGACCATACATGACATCTGGATGCAAGTTTTATACGACTATTGAGACAGAAAGGGTGGATTGAAGAAGATTCTACTGCAGAATTCCCTTTCAGGCCTTTCTACAATTTGTTTGTGCATCTGCGTTCTATTGGAAACATCAGAGAAGAGATCAGTTCAGATTCCGATGAGTAGCAGAAATTTCTATTCATATTATATGTATGTATGTTGATTTAAATTTTTTTTTGATATAATTTGAACTTTACGTAGATAATCTCAGTTTATATGAGATTATATGTTGTTTGTTTAGTCTCAACATTTAGAGTATCGTGGTGTGGATTGCAATGCTGAGTTAGATGTGTTTGGGTTAATTTGATAAGTCAATTGTTAGTTTTGTGGTATTTGAAGTTTGTAAGTTCATGGATTTCATTTATAAAGTTATAATGTTTGTATTGTGTGAAGTTATGTGTTAATATAATATCTAATTTTATATATATATATATATATATATATATATATATATATATATATATATATATATATATATCAAATTAAGTGACCGGAACAATGAACAAGGCATAATCTAGATTGAAAACATTACAAATATTAAAAATATTAAAAAATTTTGGAAATTCCGCCGACAGCGAGAAAATCCCGCCGACGGCTAGGAAAAGTCCGCTGACAGCGAGAAAATCCAGTTGACGGTGAAATTTTCTCGAAACTTTGGCCTTGGTGAATTAATTAGCTTGCCAACAGCGAGAAGTTTTTCACCGACAGCGAGATCGCGAAATATACTATATTTTGACCGGTCAACCGACACTATTCATCGTCCCCTTCCTCAAAACTTCGAAAAACCGACCTAGGGCTTGTGGAATCTTAGATTTGAAGTGATTTCAACACATTTTGACGCCGGATTTCATGTTCCCTTGGTAAGAGCTTCACTCCTATGCAAAAATTTTTTATTTTCACCATGAATTTCTTCTACATTGAGGAATTTTGGAAAAATTTGAAATGAGAAGAAAAGACTTGGAAGAAATTCATGGAACTTGATTTAGATTGATTTTAGTAACTATTGGAAGCCATCTTAGTAATATTTAGAAGTTTAGTTAAGATTTTTGTAAATTTCACAGATCGAAAAATGGCTCCACGTCAAAAGAGAAGAATGGATTACGACGAAACTCGTTTTGTGAATGCAAGGGCACAATCAAGATATTTTCACAATATTCAAGCCATAAAATGTATTCAGGATCGAGTTTTCAAAAATCCTGGAGGTGAAGTAGAGCGAATAATTAAAGAAAGAGGATGGGAAAACTTCTGTTACATAACCAACAGAGCCGCTGTGGAAGTGGTAAAAGATTTCTATGCCAACCTAATTGCGATCGAAGATGCACCAATCAAGGTGAGAGGATTTTTGGTAGATTTCGATCTTTGCGAGGATTAATTCATTTTACGAAGTACGAGATGTATACACTAGTGAGTATGATACCTTTGGAACTATGGAAGGACCACTGGAAGAAGTGATCAACTTTCTCATTGACGGGAAAGGAGTTTGGAAGCTTAAGCAGCGTGAAAGGGTAAACTTTCCTCTCTCAATGTTGAATGCATCATCTAAAGCCTGACATTATTTTATTTGTTCTACCTTATTACCCACTTACCACCATAGTGAGGTAACAAGAGATAGAGCAGTTCTGAATTTCTGTATTCAGAACCAAAGAAGTAATAATGTGGGAAGTATAATTTATAAGAATATATTAGCCACTGCAAGAAGTGAAAGTGGAGGAGGACTAGGACACCACAGTGCGATTTATGCACTCTACCAATTATCTGGGGTAGAGGCAAGAGATGATGAGGAATGGGTGGAGCCTATAAAACTCATTACTCCGGCTAATATTAAGAAATATGAATCCCACGAAGGATGGAGATCTGGGACTAGGAGCTATGTACCTTCTTCAAGTAGAGATTTTCCCTCTACCAGTTATGACCCTCCTCCCTATAGTACTCCTACCCTCCAGGATTTGATGTATAAGATGAATCTACAATGAAAAAGTTTTGAGAAAATAGAAGAAAAACTGGAGCATATTGATCAGAGAATTGGAGGCTTAGAGAGAAGACATGATTATGACAGCGAGTATCTCCAGAGACATTCAGAGTATGAGATAGCCTATTATGATGCTGAGAATCATTATAGAAGAGGAGAGCTCGATTTTGTATTTCCTGAGTGCCCCTGATATACTCATTACCAGCCTAATCCACCCACTAACCAAGGAAATGACGATATAGTTTGGGACTTTGATGCGGAAGATTAGATGCTATGTTTATTTGTTTAGTTTTAGATTCTGATGTTGTGATTGTTTGTTTGTTGTTTTACATTTTAGTATTGATGTTTTAGTTTATGAACTTGATTATGATGCAGTGTAGATTGATTTAATATTGTTGTTAAAGTTATATAGTTTTTAAATTTTTAATGTTTTCAGACTACTATTGTAACCTTGGATTGAATTAGTAAATGTATGTGGATGTAATATAATATGTTAGTATAAAATGTGGTAGTATTGTGTTAAACTTCTTTACCCAGCACTTTCTTTAATATTTTGTGTGTAGAAAATACTAATAGTACAGGTTAATTAAGTAATGGAAAAAGCTTGCAGAACTTCAAAAAGAAGAAATACCTAAAGCTCGAAGGTATGATTTAAATATTACAGTTTATTTCCTTTTCACTCTATATAAATAGATAGAAAAATTTAAGTTTGGGGGAGGGAAAAATACAAATTTAATTATTAAATTGTTCTCAATTTACATTTTCAAAATTATTATAAAAATGAATTTTTGTAGTAATTTTAATTCTGTAAAATAGAATTGATTTATTTAATTATTATAGAAAGTTAAGAGAAATACTTTAAATGATTAACTAATTTTTTAGATTAAGGATATTTAGTATAAGAGAATAAGAATATAGTTAACAATTTAAATTAAGGAAAACTATATTTTCAAATATGAAATTCTTGAGTATTTAGCTGAGAAAGAAAAGATTGAAACTCAATGAAGTAAAAGCTTTGAAATATATATTAAGTAAGGGAATGTTTCCAGTTTCAAATTTAGGAAGAGGAAAATGAAGTTCAAAATTATTAACAGGCTAACCAAAAATAGCGATCCTCACTTAAAAAGTAAAGAAAAAGGGATTGAAAATCAATCCAGAAAAAAAAAGAAAAAAAAAGAGAAGAAAAAAAAAATATAAAGTGAGGAGAAGCTTGAGGAGATGCCTTATCAAAAATTGGCTTCATTTGAATCAACCTAAAGGGTAAACTTCAATTACATTTCTGAACTTATATATATGGATTAGTATTTTACTAAGTAGTGTTTTCATGAACTTCTTATCATCTGAATATTTCAAGTAATTTAATATTTCAAATATAGTCATTCTTGAAATAAATAGAAGACTAAAAATCTTATACTTGATGACTAAATAGCCTTATATCTATAAAATTAATTTAAATATCTAAAAATATTTCTATTAAACTTTACTATAATACTTATTTAAATCAAATTCATAGTATTTACGAATTAAAACTTTACTACAAATAATCATTTACTTTTATGTAGTATCTAAATTACTTGAGGACAAGTAATAGTTAAGTTTGAGGGAATTTGATCACTAGAAAATATATTAAGAATTTCATACCAATTTTATATGAAATTGCACTATAAAGAAATGTATTTTCTTTGTTTTATTGCAGGAATGAAGATTTATAAGTATTGAAAGCAAAAAGCACAAAATAAGCGAATTTGGAGCAAAAAGGACTCAATTTGATAAAAATTGAATTGTCCCGCCGACGGCGAGATTTAGGCCGCCGACGGCGAGTTTTTCCCGAAAGATTTTTAATATATTATAAGGAGCCCGCTGACGGCGAGATCGAGCCCGCCGACGGCGAGATCGAGCCCGCCGACAGCGAGATCGGCGCGGTTAGCCCATCTTCTAGAAGCCCGCCGACGGCGAGATCAAGCCGCCGACGGTGAGACAGTTGAAAAGAGCCAAAATACATTGAACCTGGACGCTTTTTGAAGAGGTGCTTAAGCAACCTTTGGAGATTTGACCCATTCTATAAATAGAGACAAATTTTAGTCAATTAAGTGTCAGTTTTGTGTCATTTGTGTGGAAGTTAAGTGTAATTTAAGAGTCTTTTTAGTGAGTTGATAAAGTGTTTAGCGTTTTAGTGTCTTGTATCTTGGAAGGAAGAGTCGAAAGGAACTTCGAGGAGTACGCTAGGGAGAAGAATTGAGATAATTATATTTGTTATTTTTTTGTTAACTTTAATGAAATCCATGCTTTGTGTTACTTTTCTCATGCATTCTGAGTAGTTTCCTTAGTCATTCTCGTTGTTATCAAGATTTCGTGAAATGATGAATTAAAGTAGTTGTGCCTAAAAATATGAAAATAGAAATTGTGCTAATCTTTTACTTAAATCTTAATTTACTTTCAATCTGGCCAATTGATTTGTTAACATATGTTGAATTATCAACTATAGTAAAGATTACATCCAAGATTCAGGGAAGTCAAAAGCCTTGGAAGGAGGGTGCAAATAAATAGGGAAATATTAACTATCGGGCGTAGAATTGGACATTTTAGTGTGACAGACTAAAATATTCAATTCGGTCCTATTGTTTGAGAGCTGAAGTGTAGATGTTAGCCCTCAGGCGAGGGGAACGTGGGAGCTCTGAAGTGGCATTCGATATTTTCCCAGCCTAGTCGCAGATTCAGAAATCAAACATAAGACTAGTCAATGTTTTTTGCTCCTGGACCAAAGGATAAAGAATAGGAATGCTCCTATTTGGCACAATACAATTAAAAACTCATTTAATTCTTCATTCACTTAATTGTCTAAAATAAGGAGAAAGATACTTTTCTGAAATCTTATATCCAACCTTTAAGCATTAGTTTATTTTAGTCTAAGTGTTCTTAATTTCCGTATACTAGATTAATAAGTAAGTTTACTTTAATTTGTCTTTGAAATTCTCTAACTTCCCTATGGGATCGATATCTAGGACTCCATTAGAGCCCTATATTACTTGATAACGATACGTATACTTGCGTAGTATCCACAAATATAAATCATAAAATCCATAACAGAATCATCAGTATCTATATATATTCAGAGCGGGACCAAGTTTTTGGTGCCGTTGCTAACTTTTTATATCATAGTTGTAAGTATAAATATCGAAAAGTGGATCAGACAACGACAAGGAGCTTGGAGTACGGTGCGCAGCACGACCATCTTCTTCAGCAAAACTTGAACCTACATCAACAAAACCATTCTTAGAATTAAATAACCAAGCTATAGGATTTTGAGGTAGTTTGCTTAGTGCAACATAAATCCTCAACTTTTCGTTAGGCACTTGCATAATCATTTTATGCAAATTTAGTCCTAACCGGTCTTAGGACTCCGAGGTAGTCGTTTGGTACGACATAAACCCTCACATCTTCAAGGCTATTTGTATGATCATGTCATACAAATATAAGTCCTAATTAATTAAAATTGGCAAGATTGAAACATTAAATAATTTTCCCAAATTGAAGCCAAACAATAGGATAGTTTGGGAAGTTGCCAAGATTCTTCTTGGATCCTCAGCTTCTCCTACTTCTCTTCCTTTGGACTCTAAAAATAACTGTTCCAAATTTGATCCATTCCCTTTTAAAATTCCAAAATTCAATCCTTTGAAAACCTTAAACTTTGAAATTCTTGAGAGCAAAACCACTGATCATTATCGAGAGTTTTCTTAAATGATTCCCGTCATTTAAGATGTAATTAACTATAGGGGCTTACCCTTATAGGGAACTTTAAGAACCCAGGTAATATAAACCCCGCTTAATTCCCTTATATTAAGCGAGGGAACTTGTCGGCTTATAAAATTGGTTCGCAGACCAAACGGATGTCACAAATCTTCTAGTTTATTTAATCGAGCCCCATCATCAAACAATGTGTCTATTCTTCGGGATAGATACACGGTTTGTGATGTGATGCTCGTTTATATAAACTGTTTGGGATGTGAGGTCGGTTTGATTTCATATCTTAAAATTTTCAAACTTAAAATTATTTTCAAAATCAAATGCTACTTTCTAAATTATATGTATATTTAAATTAAACTTAAATCTAAAATTCGCCGACAACTTCTGTAGGCGACCCCTTTTTCTAAAATTCAACATAACCTAAAAATATGCCGACAGAGTGTACTCAGGGTAAGTAGGAAATACAACACTAGTGTCTCCCCTGAAAAATCTCATCTGTGCATCATGATAAGCTATCTCATATTCTCGCAACTGCACTTGATAATCATCATTTATCTTATTCCTTGTTTCTAGCCCTTCTACTTTGGTGTTCAACATTTCTAACTGATCTATAATATCATGCAGAGTAGGTTCCTTAGATGTAGATGTTCTCTCATGGCTAGAAGAAGGTTCATCAGCTTTCTTACTCCATTTCCATCCTACATGGGCTTCATAGGTTTTTAGATTTAATTTAGTAAGGGGCTTCAGGGGATGGACTACCTCATCATTATCTTCAGTTGTTACACCTGACTGAATACACAAGGCATAAATCAGGTTGGGGTGTCCTAATCCACATGTAGTCTCTCCTTTTGAACTTGTCAAAATACTCTTATGAATAATAGCCCCAATATTAATATTCTTCATGTTCTGAATATAGTAATTTAGAATAGCTCTATCTACAGTAACCTCACTGTGATGGCTGGTAGGCAAATGTCTTGTAGAAATGAAATAATGTCAGACTTTTGATACAGGATTCAAAGTAGAAAGAGGGAAATTAACTTTTTTGTTTCTGTTTAATCTTGCATTCCCCTTTTCCATTAGTCAAAAAGTTCATAATCGTATCCAATGCTTCGTTGGTAACATGAAAATTTTCGCATTCACATAAAAAGGGTTCTCTCAAATGATAAAATGAATTGATGCGAGCAGGGGTAAATTCAACCATCTGTCCTCTAACCAGGATATACTCACTTTCAGAGTAGTTCAAATTAGCATAAAAATCCCTCAAAATTCCCAGCATCGCTTCAACAGTGAAATAACAGAAAATCTCTCATTGACGATTCGCAATCAGTTCTTCAATCATACCTTCAGGATTTTTAAAGGCTTCCCTTGAATACTTTTCTTATTGCTAAGAAATGTACTGAAGCATAAATAAGCCTTGAAATTCAAAAATTTACTCTCATCATAATCAAAATTTCTCTTCCCCTTAGCCATTCTTAGAGCTATTTATCTAAAAATATCAAATTTATCCAAATCAATTTCAAAATTGCAATGTAATGGACTCCAAGGTAAATGTAAATAGATAAGAACTCAAATACCTTGAAAAATCTCCAAATTTTCTCTAAAAACCTCAAAATTCAAATCTTCCTAATGTAGGAGATTTTCACGGTTAAAATAAAAAAAAACTTAGGTTAAAGTGTAGCTCTTACCAAGAGAAGATCAAATCTGAACTTTTCCGGCCACGAAATCACTTCAAGTGCAAATGCTAGTGAGCCCTAGGTACAAAAATCAACCTTGGCTAGAGGTAGAAGATGATGGTTTGGGCAAAAATGGTGGGTTCCGGGGTTAAATCACGACAATATGGAGTTTAGGGCCTTTTTTTGGTCTAGCACTGTCCGGTGCTAGTGATGGCGTCGTTCGACGCTATTTTCTACTCTTACGACCAAACTATTTGTCTTTTGGTGCGGTGCGGCGCTGGTGACAGTGCCGTTCGGCGCCAGTTCAAAAACTGGGCTTCCAAATTTCTTTTGCAATTTTGATCATTTCAAGCCCACTCCGACGTCTAATTAGTCTAACTAAGTATTGAATAACATACTAAAGCCATGACAAATGACTTTTCTAAATACAAACAACACAGAACATCACTTTCATATATAAAATCCAAGTTATAAACACATACAAATAACACTAAACACTACACATCATCAAACCATGAAATTTTAAAATTCAGCGTTGTCAGCATATTTTTAGGTTTGTGTTTTGAAAAGGGGTGGCCTACAGAAGTTGTTGGCGAATTTTAAATTTTAAATTTAATTTAAATATATATAATTTGAAAAGTAGCATTTGATTTTGAAAATAATTTTAAGTTTGAAAATTTTAAAATATGAAATCAAACTGATCTCACACCCCAAATAGTTTATAAAAACGAGCACTACACCACAAACTGTGTATCTATTCCGAAGAATAGACACACTTGCTTGATGATGGGGCTTGATTAAATAAACTAGAAGATTTGTGACATCCGTTTGGTCCGCGAACCAATTTTATAGGCGGACAAGTTCCACCGCTTAATATAAAGAAATTAAGCAGGGTTTATATTACCTGGGTTTTTAAAGTTCCCTATAAGGGAAAGCCCCTATAGTTAATTACATCTTAAATGACGGGAATCATTTAAGAAAACTCTCGATAATGACCAGTGGTTTTGCTCTTAAAAATTTCAAAATTTAAGGTTTTCAAAGGATTGAATTTTGGAATTTCAAGAGGGATTAGCTCAAATTTGAAACAGTTTATTTCAGGAGTCCAAAGGAAGAGAAGTAGGAGAAGCTGAGGACCCAAGAAGAATCTTGACAACTTCCCAAACTATCCTATTGTTTGGCTTAAATTTTGGAGTTTATTTAATAGTGAAAATCAGGAGATGAGAGAAGTGTTTTGGTTTATAAATCTTAAAGTCCAAATATTTTTAATATTTTAATTAAAACAAATCTTAAAGTTGTTTAAACGAACCGATTAAGATCCCACGGTTCGTCGTCACGACACCAGTTATTTTCATCGAATTCACTTAGTCCGGATGAATTTGCTAAACTCAGCTGAATGAGTTCCACACTTTCATTTAGACCGTGGGAAATCCCGTTAGCAACACGTGGGTTACATCATCTGAGGTATTCCCGATCATTCAACGAGACGTTTTAATTTAGTTGCAATTGCAGTTTTGTTGTTCTGTTTGTGATTAAATTTTGAGTTGTTTTATATTTTGGAATGTTATGGCGGTGAATTTTATCTTGTGGTGACTTTTAATTTAGTTTTGGGTTTCAGTTTTGTGACTATTCTAAAGGTTTCAATTTTCATGCTACAAACTTGTTTAACATGCAAGAAAAAGTAAAGTGCAGTGCATGTAAGTAAATTGCAATAAAGTAAATTGCAATAAAATAAAAGCATACCTGGAGGGTCTTCCCGTCATCCCAAGCTGCACTTAAAACACATGTTAAGACATTTAAATATTTCAACAAGTACCTAGGTAAAGCTAAGGGAAGGTTACGGTTGTCTACCAAGATCATAATCCTATAACTAGTCATTTCTTATGACATCTAGGTTCTTGTGTTTTGTTTATGGATGATTTTATTCACCAAAGAACAATTAAGTTCAATTGTTCTTCTAAAACATCTCATCATATTGAGAAAGTGCTTAGGACGAGTCCTAAACATCTTTTCAATACTTCGAGATTATTTTGAGTCCAGTAAATTTAGTTGCACGAGTGAATTAATCATTCGGGAGTTTAGTTAAGCTTTGTCTCTTACTCGGTGAACTTGGGCATTTGATTACTGATAAATGAAGTGACATCTCACTTAATACTCCATTTAAGAGTTATAATAATTAAAGCCTTTAGGGGCAAGTTGGTTTGTTGAGAATTTTAATCATTCTTAATTTGAAGTTTGAGTTAATGGTTTAAAGTGATTTAGTTTAATTATGAGGTTTAATTAATAATTTTAAGTTTGGAATAGTGTTCAAATTATTTTTGTTTTAAATCTTTATACTTTAAGTGATCTTAATATTTTAAATTAATCTTTGGTGTTTCAAGTTCACTTAGATTATTCATATATCTTAATGATTTGGTTTAGGTTAATTATGATATTTTAGGTTAATCTTGATTAGTTTGATTTTTTATATTCTTAATTATGAATTTTCTTATTATTTCAAATTTGTTTTACTTTTATTATTGAGTGATGTTAATTTAATATAATTTAAATTAAATTTAATTGAATTGAGTTTAATATAATTTAATTTAATTTCAATATTTTAAATTTAATTTAATTTAATTGTTAAAATGGTAATTTAATTTAATTTTAATTTTAATTTAATTTTTTCTTAATTTTAATTTAATTTAATTTTAATTTAATTTAATTTACTTGTTAAACCACTTAATATTTTGAGCTTTCCTTTATTTTAAGGGTTATTTTTTTAAATTTTTTTAATTTACTTAGTTTGGATTATCATTTTAATCTTAATTAAGAGTTAAATATTATTGAAGTGATTTATTTAGGGATTTTTTTTATTAAAGAATTAATATCCTCTAAAGTTACATCCCTATTTTTAATAATTCAAATTTTCATTAATCTTCCAAAATTTAAATTGTTTAAATAATTAAAATTTCATTTTTGGTTTATTAAAAGTGATTAATGGGTTCCTACCCTTTTAATTTCCCAAAGTTTCAATCATCCAAGAAATACAGAATCAAATATTTTACCCTCCATTTTAATTAAACCTAAAATTTTAATAAAGGGGTTTAAATTCTTTAATTACCTTTATGCTCTTTTAGGCTTATTTATTTCATAACTCACTAAATTGAGTTCAAATGAACTTGAAATTTTTATGTCACCTCACTCACATGTCAATTAAGACATTAGAGGAGAAAATGTGATTTTTCTGAATTTAATTTATTTATATAATTATTTTTAGTGAAAAATAAGGGATTTCAAGGAAAATTCAACAACATGACTAAGGAAAATTATCTATCCTTAAGAAAATTATGGGATGTTCCTAATGACTAGAGGACCAATTTGACCAATTTTGGTGATTTTTTAAATTATATTTTATTTATTATAATTATTTTGATTTTTGAGTGTTAATTAATTATAAAATAAAATTAAGGTTGAAAAATGGATTTTATATTTTTCTTAAATCTCTCTAACCTCAAGGAGTTCAGAGAAAATAATTTTAATATTTTCTGATTTTTCTTTGATTTATTGGAATTAATTTAGTGAAAATGTTGGAAAATACATTTTTTAATATTAAAAATTGTTTTAAGCATTTAAAATTCAATATCTTTACTTTGAGACTTGGGAAAAATATTTGGTTTATCCCTAAGTGATTAGAAGGTGAAATATGACATTTTTATGATTTTTAATATTTTTATGATTTTTATTATTTTTTAATTATTTAAATATAAAAAATATCATTAAAAATGAAAAATTTTAGAAAATTCCAATTTTAATTTTTATAGACTCCTCTGATATCAGAGAGCCCACAAAACGAATTTGGTGAATTTTTTAAATGTATTTTTGGAGTTATGGATTTTTAAAGTTTAATTTTGATCATGTGGCTTAATTAATTCATTTAGTGGGGCTAATCATTTCCAATTGACTTCAAATTTTTATGTAAGGTTCTCTGTATCCTATAGATCAATGGAGAATTGATTTCAAGTTATTTTGATGTGTTTACCTCTAATTAATTAAAATTCAATTTTGAGTATTTAGGCTAATTAGGATTATTCTTAACGAATTAAGCCTAACCATAATTATCCTAGGGTTCTCTGGTCCTAAGAAACTTTCCCAAATTTTTCTAGAATTTATTGAGCAATATGCTAATTATTGGAATTAAAATACCAAAACAGTGACATAAACTTGAAAAATACATAACTTGCCATAGAGATAGCCTCTGACCTTGAAAAATTCAGGTAATGTTCCCAAGATCAGAGGCTTCAAAAGCCATATGGTCTCATGTCATGGTGAATTGTGTATGCAAATGGAGAATCAAAATACTCAAAACAATAAATAATTAATTAAAAATAAAATACTCATCAAATTAACCCAATTCTTTTTCCACATTGTTCTCCTCTTTTCTTTGAGCAAGTGGGTATTTTTATTTTATTTTTGTTATTTTTCTATGAAAAGTTATGATTTTTTGAAGTTTATGTTCAAAAATAAATCAAAAATCCAATTCCCTCTCAAACTATCGCTATCAAGGGGGGCCACGTGTCGCTCCGTGATTGGCTGGCACATTTTAGCTTATGGATGAATCTCCCGTCCGACTGCATCTTGGCCGTTCGTGCGATACACATGTGATCGGACGGCTACTGCTCCTCTCTCCTAGTTCTATTCACCCAAAACTGTCTACCTTCAAACCTTCATATATCACTCGTTTCTCAATGAAATTGAGTGAATTTTTTTTTTTAAATGGTCATCTAATCGAGTAGCATATATCTATACGGTGATGATATACTTAAAGCATGTGAATATTTACAAAAATTTAAAATAAGCTCAGTTGGAGGAGAAAAAAATTTGATACCTTTTTCCAAGAGGTGAGGCCTCAATTGGAAATGGTTGGATTGAGCTTAGGAGTCCTTGGAAAAGCTTTGGGAACAATTTGCCAGAGTTTCCCCAAGGTAATCTTTTGCATCTCTTCTCTTTGGCCATGAATGGAGCTTAAATAGAGGAGTTTAAGTTCAAATTGGTCAAAGCATGAGGTTGGGCTTGGTTCACCTTTCCATGGTCTGATTGGGCTGAGAAAAGCTCCCTTGATTCAGCTTGATTAGTGGGGAGAAGTCACAATCTAAGTACAGTTAGGCTTAAGCATGGGTTAGGGGAGACATGGGAGTGCTTAATTACTTTAAGGGAATCAAGAAAGAGGCTCCTCCTCTTGTCCAATATGGTATGGTCACATGAACACCACTCACATGGCTTGCACGGGGCTTAAGGATGGCCTCATGGCTAGCCTATAGCTTGTCCATGGCTTGGTCAATTTTTCATGAAAAAAGATTATTTGGAATTTTTGAAAACTTTGGATTTTTTGATTGGTTTTGTCATGATGCTATTTTGGTTTAATCAAAATGATGGGTTTTGGACTTAGGGGTGATTTAAATCATAGGGAATGATGAGGGAAAATTTCTTGTGGGCTTTGGAATGAAATTTGGGCTTTTGAATTTGTTGGAAGTGGGCTTTTAAAAAGGTTTAAGGAGGTGAGCTTTTAGGTTTGAAAACAAATTGGTAGATGGAAATTTTGTAAAATATTTGGTTAAATAAATGTTGGGTTTAGTTTAGGGATGTGTCATGAGTGATTTGGAACAAATTTGAAGTGATTTTGAATTGAATTGGGTTTAATTTGGGTCTTTTTAGTAAAGGGGCCAAAGTGGGTTAAATTGGGCTAACTTGGTTTAAGGTTGGGCTAAGGCTAGATTTGATGTAAAATTAATGTTGAGAAATATTTATGGGGTGTAATAAAGAGTTTTTATTTTTGGTTGGGCTTTAATTTTGGGATTTGGGCCTATTTGGGTTAAGTTTGGGTTTAGGCCAATTTAGGGGATTTTGACTTTGGGTTAGGTTTGGGTGGAGTTTAGGTTCAAATTTGGGGCAAATATTGTTAGTGTTTTGTTTGTGGGGATGTTAGGAAGGTTTTACAAAAGATTTGGGGCCAATTGGGGTTGAATTGGGTTAGTTTGGGCTAGGTTTAGGTCATGGGCCAAAATTGGGCCTTAAGCTTTAAATTGAAATTGTATCCAAATGTCAATCAAATTGGGCTTGGATTTGGTCTAAATTGATATTGAGGATATTGAATTGAAGTTTAAAATTGGATTGGATCAAAATTGAGTTCAATTGGGTTGATTTGGTTTAACATTGGATCCACTTGAGTTGAGAATGGGTCAAATTGGGGGTTTTGGTAAAAGTGGGTTAAATTAACAAAATTGGCCTATAGTGTAGTTGAAAAAAATGAAATTGGGAATATTTGGGATTTTCTGGAATTTTTGGAATTTATGGATTTTTTGGTTAAAAAGGGCATTTTGGGTATTTGGAGGGTATTGGGGGTATTTTTGGAAATTTTGGTATATTTGGCTAAGGATGATCAATTTGAATGGTGGGAAATGTTTAGGATTGGTTTTGAGGAATTTTGGATAATTTAGGAAATTTTGCAAATTTTGGGTAGTTTCAAGGGCATTTGGTTGGTTTGGTAGGTGTAGGGTCCCGGGGGTCAAAAATTGAAATTTTTAAAAAATGAAGATTGATCAAGTTTGAGTAGAATGGAATCTCTTTGGTTGAGCCATGAAGCCATATCAAGCCCATAAGAGCAATGCGAGGACTCATTTGAGGCATTCACTATGTTGTTCCTAACCCTCTTAGCCAAGGGCTTAGGGGTTAAAGTCCATCCATATGAATTACCTACATGAGTCAGGAAGTCAAGCTAGGTATGAATGGTTTTAGGATTTGGAATGTGTGTGAAAGTGTAATGTGTGCAGCTCAACCCTCACCAGACCAGGCCACCCAGGGTAGTCCTAAGGCCAAAGAGTCCTATAGGGAACTCATCTTTTAAACCTCCACATTTGATCTTAACCCTCCAAGTGACTTGTGGGTTTACAATCAAACTTGTGGGGTTTGAAGGGAGTTAAGAGGTGTTTAAATTTCTAAGTGGTGGGTTCTATTTCTAGTCCTCTATGATAGTCAAAGGGAAAGCCTAAGGCTAGATCCTAAGTATTAAGGAGAGAGAAGAGAAAAGACCTCATCAAAAATGAGGTCAACAAATGGACCCCCAATAGGTGTGGTGTGCTAACCAAGCACACCGCGCGTATTGGCGTTGACCGAAGCAATCAACAAAAACAACACAGACGTCTAAGTGACACACTTAGAACAGAGTAGAAACAAATTTCCGTTGGGGAGTATCGAGTACATCTCCAAGACTGGAGATCCCTGTACTCTCACTGGGGAAAAGAAAAGGAGGTGAATTCCAGATCATAAGATGCGGGAAATTCAATTTAGATTCGTTTCATTTCTATTCTGAGTTTTTTTTAATGTGTATGTTTAGATTTCGATTTGTTCTGAGTTTCAATTTCGATTGATGTTTAATTTAGAAATCAATTTAAGGAAATCTGGATTTGAAATGAGAATTGGAGCCTAGGTTCCAACCTCGGGACTGCGAAGAGAACTGTAATTTAGGTACCAGCCTCGGAGTAAGAATCGGAGTTTAAGTATCGATTGAAAAGGATGAGAATCAGAATTTAGGTACTGATCTCGAAAGTTTAAAGAGAACTGGAATTGGGTTCCAGTCTCGAAGGTTTAAAGAGAGCTGGAATCTGGTTCCAGTCTCGAAGGTTTAAAGAGAAATGGAAACTGGTTCCAATCTCGAAGGTCTACAGAGAAATGGAAACTGGTTCCAATTTCGAAGATTTAAAGAGAAATGAAAACTGGTTCCAATCTCGAAGGTTTAAAGAGAAATGGAAACTGGTTCCAATCTCAAAGGTCTAAAGAGAAATGGAAACTGGTTCCAATGTCGAAGGTCTAATGAGAAATGGTAAAGAGAATTGAATACTGGTTCCAATCTCGAAGGTTTAAAGAGAATTGGAAACTGGTTCCAATCTCGAAGGTTTAAAGAGAAATGGAAACTGGTTCCAATCTCGAAGGTTTAATAAGAAATGGAAACTGGTTCCGATCTCGAAGGTCTATAAAGAATTGGAAACTGGTTCCAATCTCGAAGGTCTAAAGAGAATTGGAAGCTGGTTCCAATCTCGAAGGTTTAAAGGGTTGAAATTTGCTGTGGAGATTTGAGTTTAGTGGAAGATTTGGAATGAGACGTGAAAGTATTTCACGTCCCACGAGGATCGATCAAAGTCTGATTACTTGGTGAAGGATATGAATCCATGCCATCAGAACCAAATCCAAAATTTTCGTGGTTCTGTGTCAGTAGATTCAGTCGACCTTCTCAAAAGAGAGGAGGAAATATGGAGAGTCAAAAAGAGATTTGAGAATAGCCGAAGGCTGGGGATTTCAGATTCAGGAATTTATTTTAATCGTTTGTTGTGATTTGATTTTAGCTTGACTTTCAATTTAGGGTTCACGTTTATTTAGAGTTTGTGTTTATTTGTAGTTTGTTTTGACATTCAGGTTTTTTTTTAAAAGAGTTCTCATTTATTTTTTATTTTTCCTTAGTTCTTTGTTCGAAGTTCATTTAATCAGAACCAACCGCTCGTTCGACATTTCCCTGCTAAAACAAGGAAAGGATCAGGAGCTGTACTAAGAACAAGAACAATAGAAAAATAATTTGTTTATTACTGAAGAGCTTTTTATTCATTTATTTTGAATTTAAATAGGAGTAGGAAAAGATGAAGAAAGATCAAGAGTGAGACTCAATTTGAAAGGAAGGATAAAGACTTTATTATCATGATTTCACATGTTTTCTTTTAACTTTTTTTTTAAAGATTTTCTTTATCATCCACTTTTTTATATTTTGGGTTCGGACCCAGTCATAAGTAATTACTGTGCCCGTGCTTCTAGGAATGAGGATTCATCCTTTGAAACATCAGGTTGCGTAATACTTCTTTAGATATCGTCCATTAATTGGAAGCATAGGTCGTTCTCCACGACAATTTACAAGCTGGTAGGAACCTCCTGAGTAAACTATCTCGACCACGAATGGCCCTTCCCAAGTCGGTTCAAATTTACCACCTATCTTGCGATGTGCAAGAATAGGTCTTCTGAGAACTAGAACCAAGTCACCGACTTTGAATTTTCTTGGACGGACTAATTTATCATGGGCCTGGATCATCTTGGCTTGATACATTTCCAGATTCTACTGTGCTGAAAGTCTTTTCCCTTCCAAGCTTTCCAACTCTTCTAGTCGTAGTTTGGCATTTTCTTCTGTAGTGATCTTGTTTGCAACTGCAATTCTGAGAGAAGGAAGCTGAACCTCTAAGGGTAGAACGGCCTCGGACCCGTACACTAAGGCGTAAGGCGTAGACTGGGTGGGAGTTCTGAAAGTTATCCTGTAGGCCCATAAGGCTTCTAACAACTTCTCGTGCCAATTTCTCTTGTTGTCGTCCAAAGTTTTATTTAAAATTTGGACGAGAGTTTTATTAAAAGCCTCGGCCAAGCCGTTCGCTCTTGGGTAGTAGATTGTTGAATAGCGCCAGTCGATCCCGTGTCTTCTGACAAATTTGTTGATCTTCGTGCTTCTAAATGCAGACCCGTTATCAGAGATAATTCTGCGCGGTACCCCAAAACGGTAGACGACTTGATTCTTGAAGAATTGTAGCACGTGATGTGCTTTCACTTCTACGAGCGGTATCGCTTCGCCCACTTAGAAAAGTAATGCGTAGCTGCAAGAATGAAGCGATGTCCTCTTGAAGAAGGTGGTTCTATCGGACCCACAATATCTGTGCCCCAACACTCAAATGGCCACGACGCGACTGTCGGATGTAGCACATTTGGAGGTTGATGTAGAACCACTCCATGCACTTGGCACTGGTGACAACTTTTGGCAATCTTCATACAATCGGTCATCATTGAGGGCCAGTAGTACCCTAGTCTTTTAATCTTCATTTTCATTTTCGGACCCGACTGATGAGCGCCACATAGTACAGAGTGTACTTCTTTAACAATTTCACGAACCTCGGACCTGCTCAGGCATCTTAGCCACATCTGATCAAAAGACCTTCTGTATAATGTATTGTTTATTAATGCGTAAGACAGAGTTCTTTTCTTGATTTGATGGGCTACGGTCTTATCATCTGGTAGGTTTCCCGTTTGCAAGTAGTCTGTCAGTGGCTGCCGCCAATCCTCTATATTTTCTGTCACTGCTGCAATTGTTTCTTCCACTTTTTGTGATTTGTGTATTGTATCCATGTCGAGCTGTGATAGGACCTGTCGTCCTTGAACTGACACTTCAACTGACTCATCCTGTAAGCAGGAAAATTCCTTTGCAAGTCGGGCTAACGCATTTGCGAGAGCATTTTCTCTTTTGAGAATCTTATAGATTGTTACATTTGGAATTTGCTCCAATAGTTTCATGGCGTACTGAGAGTACTGCTCGAGTCTTGGCTTTAGAATTCTGTATTATCCGACGACCTGTTGAATGATCAACTGAGAATCCCTGTAGATGTTGATGTCTGTTATCCCCATCTAAATAGTTAATTCCAATCTGGTTATAAGGGCTTCGTATTCTGCCTCGTTGTTTGTACACGGTTCTGTTAAGTGGTAGGAATATCTTAACATCCCCTGCTCCGGTGTTATAAAGATTAGTCCGATTCCTACCTTACTGGGCACTATCATTTGTGATTCTTTATCTTTCTGTGCTGAGGATGCTCCATCGAAGTACAGTTCCCAATGCTGATCATCAGGGTCTTCTAGGCTCATTATTCTGCTCGTCCGGCAAATCGTCGTTGAGAGGCGATTCTGCCGGTAAAGGGTGTGCTGCAAGGAAGTCTGCCAGGACTTGTCCCTTTACGACACAAAAGTTATATCGAATTGCAATAGTATCATCGACCACCTAGCAAGTCTGCCGGAAAGCGTCGGTCGGGTCATCAAATATTGCAATGGATTAAACTTCGAAATAAGGTTGACCTTATGAGAAAGCATGTAGTGCCTTAGCTTCTGTGCGGTGAAGATCAGAGCTAAACGGTGCTTCTCAATAGGAGGATATTTTACTTCCGTCGGAATTAGCCGACGGCTTAAGTAGTAGAGAGCATTTTCTTTTCCCTCGTCATTGACCTGTGCTAGCAGGGCTCCTAGAGAGTCATCTAGAGCTGCGGTATAAAGTATCAACGGTCTACCTGAGACTGGGGCTGCTAAAACAGGTGGTGTCATTAAATACTGTTTAATATCATCAAAGGCATGTTGACATTTGGAGTCCCAAGTAAACTTGGCATCCTTCTTAACCAAAGAAGAAAAAGGCTGACACCTTCCTGACAAATTCGAAATAAAGCGTCGAAGATATACCAATTTTCCTTGAAAGGATCGTAGTTGTTTCAAGGTTTTGGGAGGCGGCATTTCTAAGATAGCTTTAATCTTCTCCGGATCAATTTCAATTCCACGATGTCGGACGACAAATCCTAAGAATTTCCCAGAGGTGACGCCGAAGGCGCATTTCAGGGGATTCATCTTAAGGTTATATTGTCTTAACCGCTCGAAAACAATTCTCAAATCATACAAATGATCTTCTTTTAGTTTGCTTTTGATGACTACATCATCCACGTATCACTCGATTTGGTTGTGAATGAAATCATCAAAAATCCTCGCCATTGCTCTTTGGTAAGTTGCTCCTGCATTCTTTAATCCAAACGACATCACTGTGTAGCAGTATACCCCGATCGACGTTCTGAAGGCTGTAAGCTTTTCATCTTCTAGTGCCATCTTTATTTGGTTGTATCCTGATGATCCATCCATGAATGAAAAGACTTTATGTGTTGAAGCAATGTCGATCATCAATTCTGGAATGGGTAGCAGGAATTCGTCTTTTGGACATGCTTTGTTCAAATCTCTGAAATCCATGCAGATTCTGATCTGGTCATTCTTCTTTCTGACTGGTATCACATTGGCTAACCAAGTTGGATATTGTTCCTCACAGACAAATTTAGTGTCTATTAGCTTCTTAACTTCAGCTATAACTTGTTGTTCAATCTCCAGACGCATTCTTCTCGGAGCTTGTCTAACTGGAACGACAGTGAGATCTGCTCCTAACTTGTGAACTGCGACTTCTGGAGCTAATCCTGCCATTTCATCATAACTCTAAGCAAAACAGTCCTTAAATTCCATTAGTAGCTTGATTATCTTTTAGGAGTCTTCTTTATTGAGTAAGGAGCTAACAAAGGTAGGCCTAGGCTCTTCGCCAGTACCTAAGTTAACTTCCATTAACTCGTCTATTGTAGATTTAATTTCTTCTTCAAATTCTGACGGAGCATCTCCGATTGGTAGATCTTCGAGATCTTCTGAAGCTTCCAAGCAGTCTTCATTAGGCTCGCAAGTGACAACTAAGCAAAATCCCGTATCGTCAACTGACCCTACTGTGCCGAATCCGAGACCATGTTTTGAATTGGGAGGCCGACTGACATTGTTCCACAATTTTTCAAAGTGTTGTGATTGACATTTTGTCCATTGTTTAGGTAAGACACCATGTTGAATTAAATTTTGAACACAGGGAGAGTACCACTCAAAAGGCAGTTCCATTAATTCGGAAGAAGTAACATCTTCAAATTGTACATCATTTTCAGTTTTAGAAGAAGAATCACCACGGTAGAACTTGATTGGTTTAGTACAACCACGTACTTCCTTGACCACCATACCCTCGATCTTATTAGAATGGATAGGGGTAGGTCAGGTTCATAGTATGTACATAATGGTTAATCTTCTCGTACATTGATTTATATTCTTCATTCTTTTCATTTTCGAGAGAGATCTTGAACTAGGGTTTCTTTTGATTTAATGTTGCTGCTTCTTTCTTGATTTCTTCTTCTTCAGAACTGGTCTCCCAATCAACGTCAATGACTGGTTTCTTCTGTCCAAATGTTCTAATGTCTCTTCCACGACCTCATGCCCGGCCTTGACCTCGGGTGTGAGTTCTGAAGAAACCTTCACCATCTCGCCGTAAGGGAGTGGCCAGTAACTGTTGGACTAGAATTTCAGGCTCTTTATCATCTTGCACTTCTTTTACTTCATTTGATATGACATTTCTAGAGAAGATTGTTTTCTTCGGAGGCGCGTAGTAGGCTGCATCTTCGTGAATTCCGATTTCATGCACGGAGAATGGTTGCAAATCACCTTTGATACATTGTTCTCCTCCTTCGTAATATTTTATGTACTGGTGCAGAGACGACGGTACCATCCGATTTTCATGGATCCATGGCCGACCCAGTAGAGCGTTGAATGATGTCTCAGAATCAATTATGTGGAATTTTGCGGTTGTCTTTGCTAAGTCACCGGTCTTCATTAACAGTGTTATTGATCCAAGAGCTCTTTCTCCTTTCTGATTGAACCCTCTTAATAACATCTTGTCTGCTTCGAGGTCGCGAGCATCAATTTCTAAATATGCTAACGTTCGAAGGCTCATTATGTTGATTGATGCTCCCGGATCAACCAATACTCTGGAGAGCGTAAACTTTCCAATAGTGATTGAAATGTACAACGGTCGGTTGTGATCAGCCATTCCGAGTAGTTAATCATTGTCTGTGAAGGTAACACCTCGCTGTTCTTTCAACGAGCAAACCTCGTCGAAGGAATTACCGGCCATTTGAGCTAAACAAATCTCTGGATCAAGTAGAGCCTTGATCAGAGCTTCCCTCATATCCTTTGACAGAATCAGAGCATCGTATATGCTTAGTTTGGCTGGTAGCTTCCTAAGATGGGCTAGCACGTTATAGTCCACTTTATTACCATGTTCCTCAGTTTTTTCCAGAATAGCAGTTCCTCTGATGTGGTTGGCTCTTCTTGAGCAACCACCTGTTTTCCTTTATCCTTTGGACCCATTCTCGGAGGTAGAACTTTTCCACTTCTTAAATTGACTTCAGTTACTTGTTCTGTATCTGGTGTTGAATCTGTCGGTGTCTCCCCTTGAATTGGAATGACTGGCTCTTCTGGAGTTGCTTCGGAGTCTGATGACTCTAATTGTATCACAATCGGAGCTCCTTGAAATTCACAAATAGACTCGTCGCTTGTTGAGCTTTCGTAGCCATCCTTGTGAACGTCTTCTCCTTCGTCGTGGTCATTGAGGTTTAGTATGATTTGAGAATCGTTATTTATATCGGAATCGAGATCCGGATTAGCTTGGTTTTCGTTAGTTACGTAATTGTTAGAAATAGTCAAAACGTAGCCAACACCAAAACTCTTATCGTTATAAGATCTCGCCGGGGGGAGAAAATAATCATACAGAGTCAGATGTTCGAGGGATTTCTCCCCCGAATCAGAAACAACCATCCTAGGATAAGCAGCCCCTAGTCTACTCTTTTGAGCATCGGTTTTCTTTTCTTCTACGATCTTCTCTTCCTTCTAGGGCGGTTCTTCAATCGCAAGCGATAGTGCCGGCTTGGCAGGTTTCAAACTTTGAGTTGAAGCGTGCACCTAAGCGTTCTGGATATGGTCTAAAATTTTCTTTGAAGACTTTGTCCAGACTGTATTCCATCCATCATCGGTCATATACGGGTCTATCGGAACAATGGGATCCATTGAGATAACATTGACGAAACCTCCTTTTTAGGGTTCCTTCATGTATTCCTTCGGGATCGTTATGCTCCCTTTCAGGAGATTGTCGTCAAGCCAAATATTAAAAGTGATGCAATCCTCTATCTTATACCCGAGCATCCGGTGGTAAGTGCAATAGTTTGGATGATCTTTCTTATTAACTTTTTCCGGCCTCTTGGGCTCTGGTAGTTAGAAATCTGGTGTTTTCATTAAACTGCGGAACATCTTCGCCACTGCTTCAGTTTTAAATGGATATTCCTTGTTCAGAAAATCTTTCAGGGTACGTTGTGGACGAGGCGGTTGTTCATAATGCTGAGGTGACTGATAGCTCGGTCGAGGCTGTTGATAACCCTGCTGAGGTTGTTGGTAAGTATGTTGCGGTTGTTGATAGTTAGGCTATGGCCGCTCTGGCTGTATCTGTACTGGCTGCTTGCCTTTATCGACTGCCGCGATGATTCCAGATTTCTTTTCGAATGTTTTCACTGGTTTCTGTTTATCGCTCTTGTCCACGAAACTTAGCTTCTTTGCTTTCTCTTGCAAGCTCCCGGCCTTACTTAGCAGTTTCTCGAAAGTCTTAATTGTAAATCCTTTAAGGAGAAGTGCTATCGGGCCGTGGATGCTCTTCAGCAAAATACCGATCTCATGCTGTTCCTGTAGTTGTGGCTCACACTTCATGCTTAAATTTCTCCATCGAAGTATGTAATCCACTAAAGTCTAGTTCGGTTTCTGGTGCTCCACCACTAGATCACCAATAGTGATGTGATGCCGAGCCCCAACAAATCACTTAACAAAGAGGTTTTCCAATTCTGCAAAGGTCTTAACTGAACCATTTGGCAATTCTACGTACCAGTCGAAGGTAATCCTTGACAAACTGCTGACAAACTGTCGGAAGAGTAAAGCGTCACTCCCACCGGCATTGTAGCAACTAGCACGAAAATGTGCGACGTGTTGCCTGGGGTTTCCCGTTCCATCAAAAGTCTTAAACAGAGGTGGTACAAAGCCTTTTGGGTATTAGACGACATCAAATTCTTCAGGGTAAGGTCTACCCGTCTGAATAGATGCTCCACTCTTGGATTTTGCTAAGGCTTCTCGCACCTGCTGTTCTACCATGTTTTTAATGTCCTTTTCGGGAATCATGATCTGTGCAGAATCCTTCTTTGGTGGCTCGTCTCCGTTGACTTATGTGATCTCTTTTCCTCCATCTGCAATATGGATGATTTATGGGGGTGTTTCTTTCTGAGGTTGCACCTGACTTTGGAGAGTAGCTAAAGCAGCAACCATCTCTTCCATCCTCCTTACCATCTGGGAAATTGTGTCATCACTTTCCCGAAGCTGTGCTCTCATCTCTTCTGGTTCATCTCTTTCCGCAGCTGCCGGAGCACCCTGCGAGGCTAACGATGCTCGTGTTTCAACCATGTTGATCTCGACATTCTCTTCATCCATAAATTCTGATGAATCAACTTTATTTTCCAACTTTTCTCCTCTTTTTTTTGCCAACCATCGGATATACGTCCTTAGCTTTCCTATAGCATCCTTGAGGGGTCTCTTCCAGACGGTATCACGGTTGTCGTGTGATGGCTGTTGAACTTCTTTTTTGGGAGTTTCTTTTTTTGCAGTAGCACTTCCTTCAGATTCAAGCTCTTTGACGAGACTTTTCTTCTCAGAACATTGTGTTGGTCTCGGCTCAGTAATAATAGGTCGCCACACCATCCTTCTTGCAGCAGAAGGCCTAGGACCGGACGGTCTGTCGGCTATATGCTGATAGGTGGTGTCCTCCCTAAAATGATGACCCGATGCAACCACAGGTGAACTAGCTCTCATTTTTTTCCTTGGTTTCTCTACGGCAGTGACAGGCTCTACTCGTGGTCCAAGGTGGGATCTAACTGGCACTCGTCCCATTCTTTTTAGGATTTCTGACATAGGGCATCTATCTTTCTTTGCCAATTTTTCTATCACAACTTGTAGCCATGCAAATGGCGTAGTCTTAACCCTTTTTCTTTTGCAGTTACTATAGTATGCAGGTCGGGGTATGTCGGCGTATTTTAATTTTAATTTAAATAAATAATTTGAAAATTAATATTTGATTTTGAAAATAATTTTAAATTTGAAAATTTTGAGATATGAAATCAAACTGATCTCACATCCCGAATAGTTTATATAAACGAGCACCGTATCACAAACCATGTATCTATCTCGAAGAATAGACACATTGCTTGATGATGGGGCTCGATTAAATAAACTAGAAGATTTGTGACATCCGTTTGGTCCGCGAACCAATTTTATAAGCCGACAAATTCCCCGCTTAATATAAATGAATTAAGCGAGGTTTATATTACTCAGGTTCTTAAAAATTCCCTATAAGGGCAAGCCCCTATAGTTAATTACATCTTAAGTGACGGGAATCACCTAAGAAAACTCTCGATAATAATCAGTAGTTCTGCTCTCAAGAATTTCAAAGTTTAAGTTTTCAAGGGATTGAATTTTTTTTGGAATTTCAATAGGGAATGGATCAAATTTTGAACATTTTTATTTTGGGAATTCAAAGGAAGAAAGGTAGGAGGAATCACAGATTCGAAGTGAACTTCGGTAATTCCCCAACTATCTTATTGTTTGGTTTGAATTTATGAAGGTCCTAATGTTTATTTAATGTTTTGATCTTGCCAATTTTAATTAATTAGGACTTATATTTGTATGATAAAATCATATAAATAGCCTCGAAGATATGAGGGTTTATGTCGTATCGGACGACTACCTCGTAGTCCTAAGACCGGTTAGGGCTTAATTTACATGACATGATCATACAAATGCCTAACGAAGAGTTGAGGATTTATGTTGCACTAGGCAAACCACCTCGAAGTCCTATGGCTTGGTTATTAAATTCTAAGAAAGTTTTGTTGAAGTAGATCCGAGTTTTGCTGATGACGATGGCCGAGCTGCCCACCGTGCTCCAAGCTCCTTGTTGTTGCAGAGGTTTAGTTTTAGAAGTCATAAATCAGGAGATGAGAGAAGTGTTTTGGTTTAGAGAAAATCTTAAAATCCAGGTGTTTTTTTTAATATTTAATTAAACAAATCTTAAAGTTGATTATAACAACACCGGTTAAGATCCCACGGTTCCATCCTTCCGGCATCGTTATTTTTATCGGATTCACTTAGTCCAGATGAATTTGCTAAACTCAACTGAATGAGTTCCACACATTCATTTAGACCGTGGAAATCCCGTTAGCAACACGTAGGTTACATCATCCGAGGTATTCCCGATCATCCAACAAGACGTTTTAATTTAGTTGTAGTTGTAGTTTTGTTGTTCTGTTTGTGATTAAATTTTGAGTTGTTTTATATTTTGAAATGTTGTGGCGGTGAATTTTATCTTGTAATGACTTTTAATTTAGTTTTGGTTTCGGTTTTAGGGACTATCCTAAAGGTGTAGGTTTTCATGCAACAGATTATTTATCATGCAAGAAAAGTAAGTGCAATGCGATTAAATAAATTGCAGTAAGGTAAATTGCAATAAAATAAAAGCGTGCACTGGAGGGTCTTCCCGTCATCCCAAGCTGCACTTAAAACGCAGTTAGAATATTTAAGCATTTAAAGTAAGTTCCTAGGTAAAGCTAAGGGAAGGATTATGGTTTTCTACCAAGTTCCTAATCCTATAGCTAGTCATTTCCTATGACGTCTGGGTTCTTGTATTTTAGTTTGAGGACGATTTTCTTCATCAAAGAACAACTAAGTTCAATTGTTCTTATAAATATCCTATCATATTGAGGAAGTGCTTAAGACGAATCTTAAACATCTTTTCAACATTTCTAGGATTGTTTTAAGTCCAAATGAATTTAATTATAGAAATGAATTAATCGTCCGAGAGTTTAAGTTTTGTTGTCTTGCTCAGTGAACTAGGACATTTGAATATCCCATGAATGAAGTAACACTTCATTTAACACTCCTTTTAAGAGTTATGACATCACGAGCTTTTGAGGGCAAATGGATGTTCAAGTGAGTTGTGATTTAATTTTAGTTAACGGATTTAAGTTTGGAATAGTGTTCAAGTTGTTTTAGATTTATTTTGAATTCTTTATGTCTTAGGTGATGTTATATTTAATTCAATTTAATTTAATTTAACTTAATTTAATTTAATGTGGTTCAATTTAATTTAATTTAATTTTAAGTTAATTTAATATAACATGATTTAGCTTAATTCAATTTAATTTGATTTAATTTAATTTGATTTAGTTTTAATTTAATTTAATTTAATTTAATTTAATTTAATTTAATGTAATTTAATTTAATTTAATTTAATGTAATTTAATTTAATTTAATTTAATTTAATATGTTTTAGTTTAATTTAATTTAATTTAATTTAATTTAATTTAATTTAATTTAATTTAATTTAACATTTTATTTTAAAGGGATTTGCTTTAAATAATTTAACTTTAATTTAATTTAATGATTAAGTCTTTTAGCATTTTAAATCTTAAACTTGGATTATCATTTTAATTAGGGATTAAATATTATTGGGATGATTAATTTAGGGATTCTTAAATTAAAGAACAAATTTCTTCCTAATAACATCATTATTTTAATAATTCCAATTTTATTATTCTTCCAAATTTAATTAATTATTTTATTAAGGTTTATTTTAATTATTTTTAAATTGTTTAGTAGGTTTCTACCCTTTAATTATTTAAATTTCAATCATCCAAATCAGATTAAGATCAAATATTTTACCCTTTTCATTTTATTAAGCCTAAAGTTTTAATTAAGGGTTAAAATTTTAATTACCATTTTGCCCTTCAAGCTTAATAATTTCATAACTCATTAAATTGAGCTCAAATGAACTTGAAATTTTTATGTGGCTTCACTCATATGTCAATGAAGACATTAGAGGAGAAAATGTGATTTTTCTATATTTAATTTCTTTATGTAATTATTTTTGGTGGAAAATAGGGATTTCCAAGGAAAATTTAATAATATGACCAAGGGAAAGTTTCTGTCCTTAAGAAAATTATGGGACATTCCTAATGACCAGAGGACCACTTGGACCAATTTTGGTGATTTTTTGAATTATATTTCTTTTATTATAATTATTTTGAGTTTTGAAGTATTAATTAATTTAAAAATAAAATAAAATTTGAAAAATGAATTTTATATTTTTTAAAAATCTCTCTAATATCAAGGAAATCAGAGAATCAATTTTTATAATTTTTTTTATTTTTCTTTGATTTATTAGGATTATTTTAATAGAAATGCTAGAAAGTACATTTTTTTTTATTTTAAAATTACCCTAGGGCTTTAAAATTTAATAACTCATCATAGAGACTTAAGAAAAATATGGGGTTTGTTCCTAAGTGACTAAAATTCAAAATGTGACATTTTGGTGAATTTTATTATTTTTGCGATTTTTATTATTTTTTAATTATTAAAATATTAAAATAATACAAAAAATCAAATTTTTTAGAAAATTGAAATTTTAATTTTCTTAAATTCCCCTAATATCAGAGAGGCTCCAAAACCAATTTGGTGAATTTTTGAAAAGTATTTTGAAAGTTATGAATTTTTAAAGTTTAGATTGGCTAAATGGCTTAATCAACCCATTTGATAGGACTAACCGAACCCAATTGACTTCAAACTTTTATAGTGGGTTCCTCTGATCCTAAAGGTCAGTGGAGAATTGATTTCAAGTCAATTTGATGTATGATTAGCTCTAATTAATTAAGGACCTATTTAGGGTGTTTAAGCCAATTAGGGTTATTCCAAGTGAATTAATTCAAAACCTATTTTTCCTAGGGTGCTCTGGTCATAAGAAACATCACCAAATTTTCCTAGAATTTATTTCACAACATGCTAATTATTAGATTTAAAATACTCAAAACAGCAACATGAATTTGAAAAATCAATAACTTCTCATAGGGATGGCCTCTGACTTTGGAAAATTCGGGGAATGTTCCTAAATTCGGAGGCTTCAAAAGCCCTATGGTCTCATGCCATGGTGAATTTCCTATATGCATGGAGAATTAAAACAATGCAGAGGGTAAATAAATTATTAAAAATAAAATACTTAATGAAATTAAATGATTTCTTTTCCACATTATTCTCCTCTCGTTCACCGAGCAAGAGGGTATTTTTATTTTATTTTTAGGATTTTTCTACACAAAGTTATGAATTTTCCAAGTTTAGGGAATTAAATAAATAAGAAAATCCCTATTTTTCTACTTATCCGAGTCGGCGCCGCGTCAACCTTAGCATCTCCGAAGCGCCGCGTGGCGCTTTCTGATTCGATGCCGCCATCCGACTCAGCGCTCCAGGGGCCCGCTGTATCGTTCTGTCTCCTCATCCGGCGCGATCCTGGCCGTCCGTCCGCGCGTGTATGGAATGAACGGCATCCGTTCATCGTCCCCAAGCGTCCTCACCCGAGAGCCGTCCACACTAAAACCCTAAGAACTCACTCATTTCTCAACTGATTTTCGTGTTCTTGTGCTCTATGGATTCGTCTTGAAGAGACGAACACATCTATACGGTGATCATGCATTGAAATCAAAGCATTTGAAATGGAGAATCTCCGTAAGCTCGGGATAAAGAGTTAGCTCATACCTTTGCTCGGAGAAGTGTGGCTTCAATCCGAGGGTTGTGTCACCTTCGATTGGATCCCGAGCAAGCTCCGGATGAAGTCTCCGAGTCGCAGTGAATTGCCTGAGTATGATTTCGACCAAGCCCGATCACAAAGCTTGGAGGGCTGGAGCAACCGGGTGGCTCTGGAGATGGGGCTTTCGGTGGGAAACTTCTCCTCTTGGTCCGGTGAAGGTGTAGGACCGGTCAATTTGAGGATTGGCTCACCGTGGCAAAGTGTCCCGGTTTTGGGTGAGATTTCGGTTGAGAAATTGGGCTCGTTGGTGGGGATCGGGGCAAATTGACTCGGGGATCAGCCGCTCTAAGTATGGAGAATGATCTAGAGCAATTTTGGCGGAGTTTCGGTAAGGTACGGTTCGGCACCTCTCATGGCCGAGAGGAGGTGGTGTTTAAATAGGAGAGGGTGGAGGGCCTCCGGGGGGTTTAAGGCTTGGGATCGGTTGCTTAGGTCGAGGGAAGAACGACCATGGTGGCCATTGGGCATGGGGCGGCTCGGCGAGGTGGAATTTCAATGTTTGGCTCCTGTCCATGTCTCGGCCATGGTGTTTTCCGGCGGCCCGGGTGGGCTGGCCGGCGAGCGAGGGTCACCATCTTGACCGGAGAGGTCGGGGCTTGGCAATGGTGAAGTCAATTGGGCTTGGACATGTGTAAAGTGCTTGGATTAAAATGGTATGGGGGAGAGGCCATTTTGGCTTGATTTGGGTCAACCCATCCTTTTGGGCTAGGTGCACCACCCAAGGCCTGGTTTTGGGCAGAAAAGAGCCATTTGGGTCGGCTAGGAGAAAATGGTGTGGTCTCCATCAAAATAGTTTAAGTTAATTTTGGGTTATGGTGTTGCATTAAAGAGGTTAAAATGGCTTAAGGAAGGCTTAGGAAAGGACTCCCTCCACTTGCCATTAATGGCTTGGTGACAAGTCAAACCCCCCATGGCTTCATGTGGCTTGTCCATGGCTTGCATGTGGCTTCATTTGGCTTACCCTTGGCTTAGGAAAAGTGGATCCATTTATATGAAAAAGGAATTTGGGGATTTTGGCAATTTAGTGAAAAATTTAGATGGTGCTTAATTTAGGTTGATTTGATGATTGATTTGGGACTTAGGAATTGATTCCAATTAAAGGGATGATGAGAAGGAATTGTCATGTGGGCTTTGGGCTTTTAGATTTCACTTTGGATGAGCTTTCAAGATGGTTTAGAGAGTGGGCTTTTAGATTTCAAAACAAATTTTAGGATGAAAATTTTGCAAAGAATTGGATCCAATAAGTGTTGAATTTAATTTAGAAATTTTTCATGAATGATTTGGAATCAATTTGAAGTAGTTTGGGCTTGAATTGGGTTGGATTTGGACTAAGTTTGGGTCATGGGTTCAAATTGGGCTTTAAGGCCCAAAGTGAAATTGGATTCAAATGTCAATCAAATTGGACTTGGATTTGGTCTAGATTGGTGTTGGGGATGTTGAATTGAAGTTTAGAATTGAATTGGACCAGAATTTGGGTCAATTGGGTAGGTTTGGTTTGACATTGGGTTCACTTTGGGTTAAAATGGGTCAAATTGGGGATTTTGATAAAAGTGGGGTAAATTGACAAAATTGGCCCATGGTGTAGTTGAACAAAATGAAATTGGGAATATTTGGGATTTTCTGGAATTTTCTGGGAATTTTCTGAATTTTTGGATTTTTTGGCTAAGAGGGGTATTTTGGGTATTTGGAGGGTATTGGGAGGTATTTTTGGAATTTTTGGTATTTTTGGGTATGGATGATCAATTTGATTGGTGAGGCAATGTTCAGGATTGATTTTGGAGAATCTTGGGTAATTTAGGTGATTTTGCAAATTTTGGGTGGTTTCAAGGGTATTGGGTAGGCTAGGCGGGTGTAGGGTCCCGGGGGTCAAAAATTAAAAATTTGGAAAATTGAAGCTTGGGTGAATGTAAGTGGAATGAAATCATTTTGGTTGAGCCATGAAGCCACATCAAGCCCACATGAGCCATGAAGGGACTCATTTGAGGCATCCACTATGTTGTTCCTAACCCTGCTAGCCGAGGGCTTAGGGGTTAAGGACCATCCATGTGAACCACACTGCATGAGTTAGGAGGTCAAGTTAGGTATGGGTGTGTTTTTAGGAGGTGTGTGAAAGTGTAGTGTATAGGTGTAGTGTGTGTGTAAGTCGGCCCTTCACCGGACCGGGCCGCCCGGGGCGGTCCTAAGGCCGAAGAATCCTATGGGAACTCATCCTTTAAACTTCCACATTTAACTTCAACCCTCTAGGTGATTAGGGGTCTACAATCAAGTTTGTGGAGTTTGCGGGGAGTTAAGAAGTGGTTTGAATTTCTAAGTGGTGGGTCCCAATTCTAATCCTCCAGGATAGTCGAAGGAAAAGCCTAAGGCTAGATCCTGAAGTACTAAAGAGAAGAAGAGAAGACCTCATCGAAAATGAGGTCGACAAATGGACCCCCGATAGGTGTGGTGTGCTAACCAAGCACACCGCGCGTATTGGCGTTGACCGAAAAGATCAACAAAACCAACATAGATGTCCAAGTGACAAACTTAGAACGAAGTAGAAGAGTTTCCGCTGGGGAGTGTCAAGTATATCTCTGAGACTGGAGATTCTTGAACTCTTGCTGGGGAAAGGAAAAGGAGGTGAGTCCCAAATCACATGATGCGGGGAATTTCGATTTAGATTTTCGTTTTGTTTTAGTTTAAGTTTTGATGTGTAAGTTTAGATTTTGAGTTTCAATTTAGATTGAAGTTTGGTTTAAAATCAATTTGAGGAAATTTGGATTTGAAGTTTGGATTCGAAACGAGGTTCCAATCCCGGGATTGTGGAGAAAGCTTGGAATCGGGGTACCAGTCGCGAGAATGAGAATCGGAGTTTAAGTGTTGATTGAAGGGGTTAGAATCGGGATTTAGGTGCGATCTCGAAAGTTTAAAGAGAAGCTGGAATCGGGTTCTAGTCTCGAAGGTTTAAAGAGAACTGGAATCCGGTTCCGGTCTCGGAGGTTTAAAGAGAAATGGAAGCGGTTCCAATCTCGAAGGTTTAAAGAGAAATGGAAGCGGTTCCGATCTCGAAGGTCTAAAGAGAAATGGAAGCTGGTTCCAGATCTCGAAGGTTTAATGAGAATGGAAACTGGTTCCAATCTCGAAGGTCTAAAGAGAAATGGAAACGGTTCCAATCTCGAAGGTCTAAAGAGAAATGGAAGCCGGTTCCAATCTCGAAGGTTTAAAGAGAAATGGAAGCGGTTCCAATCTTTTAGGTCTAAAGAGAAATGGAAGCGGTTCCCGATCTCGAAGGTCTAAAGAGAAATGGAGCTGGTTCCAATCTCGAAGGTCTAAAGAGAAATGGAAGCGGTTCCAATCTCGAAGGTCTAAAGAGAAATGGAAGCTGGTCCAATCTCGAGGGTTTAATGAGAGTGGGAGCCGGTTCCAATCTCGAAGGTCTAAAGAGAATTGAAGCGGTTCCTATCTCGAAGGTCTAAAGAGAAATGGAAGCGGTTCCAATCTCGAAAGGTTTAATGAGAATTGGAAATGGATTCCAATCTCGGAAGTTTAATGAGAATTGGAACGAGGTTCCAATCTCGAAAGTTTAATGAGAATTGGAAATGGATTCCAATCTTGGAAGTTTAATGAGAATTGGAACGAGGTTCCAATCTCGAAAGTTTAATGAGAATTGGAACGAGGTTCCAACCTCGAAAGTTTAATGAGAATTGGAACGAGGTTCCAATCTCGGAAGTTTAAAGAGAATTGGAACGAGGTTCCAATCTCGAAAGTTTAATGAGAATTGGAAATGGATTCCAATCTCGGAAGTTTAATGAGAATTGGAAATGGATTCCAATCTCGGAAGTTTAATGAGAATTGGAACGAGGTTCCAATCTCGAAAGTTTAATGAGAATTGGAAACTGATTCCAATCTCAGAAGTTTAATGAGAATTGGAACGAGGTTCCAATCTCGGAAGTTTAATGAGAATTGGAAATGGATTCCAATCTCGAAGGTTTAATGAGAATTGGAAATGGATTCCAATCTCGGAAGTTTAAAGAGAATTGGAACGAGGTTCCAATCTCGGAAGTTTATTTTTGTGATGGCTCCGTGTCAATAGACCTAGTCGATCTCCATACAGGAAGAAAGGTAGGCCACAAAAGTCGAAATGATTTCGATGTGACGAAAAAAGGTTTAGGGTTCTGAAATTGAAGTGTGGGTCTCTTGTGAGGAAGAGTTGTCCCGACAGAGAATTTCAAAGCTTCTTGAGATAAATTTCGATTTGGAGTTGATTTGAAAATGTTTGAAAAGATGAATTTAGAGTGGGATCCGATTTGCGATTCATTTTCATTCTGTTTGTCTTTTAACTTTCCAAAAATTTTTAGCTGTGTACTTAATGTTCATGTGAATTTTATTTAGCGTTCACGTGGATTTTGAAGTTATTTTTATGTTTGGATTTTTAAGGAAAAATAATTCTCATTTATTATTTATATTTTTATATATATTTTTTATTTTATTTTTATTATTATTTTTTTATTATTATTTTTTTCTTTTCTGTTCTTTGTTCGAAGTTCGTTTAACTTTAATGGCGTTTCCCAGTCAATTTGCACAAAAGAGGTGAAGGCCAAAAAAATGTGACATCATCACTTTCATTCCGATCATGTTGAAAATACATCATACAACTCGATCTGGAATACATCTCATACAATCCATATAGACTCAAAACGGACTATGTATGATCTTTGTCGATCCATCCAAAAAGGTATCCGTCGAAAATCCATGTCCGAATAGTGAGGTACATGGTCGATAACATCACCTTCCAAGCCATCCTTGGCAAGGATGCCGTAGGGATGTACGTTGGAGGTGTGATATTTTCCATGTAACTCACGGCTCGTAAGGTCGGAGGCTCTCTAACTCCGGGTGCGGCTGGAAGTGGTAAGGTGCTTTCTCGTCGTCCATCCTTCGAAAGTAGCCGAGATCCGCTTCATCTGGTACTCCCGGTATGCAATGTTTAGCGACATCTGCTCCGTTGCCCTTCGGTATCATGACGGAACCTACCGGCGATGGTATCTTTGCGGCCCTCGGAACTCACACGGGCTCGCTATCCGGAGGTCGGATCCGAACATGATATTACACTCATTCGAAAAGAAGCTGTGCAAAAAGGTCCGACAAAGTCGTGATGATCTATGTGCGGGGGAATGCGATCACCCTTCTTGTAAATGTTAATGATGCAAGCTATTGGGTATGCAATGCTCTGGCGAGTACCCTCCATGTTATCATTCTTTTTACCATCCTTTTAATGACTAATGGCATTGGATCCACTGGCCATGACGGAGTATCCCTGGTGGGTTTCCCTTCCTGTCTTCTGCGAAGTTGTAGCAGCATCCACATTGTATTGTAATTCTCCCCTTCCCTGGCATCCATCTCCAGGGTTCTGAGTAAGTGTTTTCTCTTAAGCGACCTGCTCGGCCCATCTTTTTCAAATCCGGGTGCAGTCCACGATTTGTTGTTGTTCGTATTCTGAGAACACGTCTGTATGTAGCTCGAGGCCTTCTAGTATATTGATCCTCCTGCCTCCGATTCTCTCGAAGTATTCAAAAGTTTTCTTCGGACATTACTGTATTCTTTCTAGCTCGTATTACGGGATAATTTGCAAATGGCGAGGCCTCGGTGACGTCTTGTGGGATATATGGCTCAATCCCTTCACGTTCTCCCGCATACCTCGGCTCCTCGGGGATGATGTCCGTCGGGACATCCTCCGGGGTTGCTTCCGCAACAAGGTCATGCATTGCGGTGGCTTTGTACGGTGGCGTTGTAGCCTTCTTTCTTCTGTTCTTCTCGAGATTTCCACTGGTTTCTTCCGTTATCCTCGGAGGCGGCCTCCTTCCTTCGAGTTCTCGGCGAACCGGTATCCTTGAAGTATATGTGCGGCGTGTAGCTTGCCTCGTCGCGCTGATCCTGTCTGCTAATTTAGTTAACATCTTGCGAATACGACGATTTTTATTCCTTCGCTGAGTTGCTGTGAGAGTAGCTCTTCGTATTTCCTGAGTTTCTGTGGGTGCGGCGCTGACAAGCCTGCCCTCTGCTGTAGCGACTACAGACTTGATTCTCTTGTCTCCTTCAGTGTCTGTTTTTCTTTTCTTGCTGCCGGATTGGTGGCTTGGGCCACCCACTTTCATTACTGTCTGACTAGGCAGTTCCTCTCGGTCAATCGGGACCCGGTCACTTTCCTCGTATTGCGGGCCTGCGGTGCGAAGTCCGAGTCGATCTACTATTATCGCTCCATCTTTCACCCTCTTTTCGTCGAGTGCGAGACTTACGCCATTTCTAAAGTTCGGGACCAACCGCCCGTTCGACATTTCCCTGCGAAAAGACAAGGAAAAGGATCAGGGGCTATACTAAGAACAAGAACATTAAGAAAATGTTTATTAAAGACAGATTTTTTTATTACTTTTGTATTTTTCAATTTAACAGGAATGAAGTGGGATAAGATCAGGAAAGAGATTTTGATATGGAAGAGAAAACAAGGAAAACTTTATTATCACGATTTTATGTATTTTAGCACATTTTTTATTATTTTGGGTTCGGACCCAGTCATAAGTAATTACTTCACCCGTGCTTCAAGGAATGGAAAATTCATTCCATTGAAACATCAGGTAGCGTAATACTTTTTCAACTATCGTCCATTGATCGGAAGCATATGTCGTTCTCCTTGGCAATTCATTAGCTGGTAGGAGCCTCCTGAGTAGACTGCCTCAACTACAAACGGTCCCTCCCAAGTGGGTTCAAATTTTCCTCCTATCTTGCGGTGTGCAAGAATAGGTCTTTTGAGAACGAGAACTAAGTCACCAACTTTGAAGGTTCTTGGGCGGACTAGTCTGTCATGGGCTTGAACCATCTTAGCTTGGTATAGTTCTAAATTCTGCTGCGCTGCAAGTCTTTTCCCTTCTAGGCTTTCTAATTCCTTTAGTCGTAATTTGACATTCTCTTCTGTCGTGATCTTGTTTGCAACTGCAATTCTGAGTGAAGGAAGCTGGACCTCTAAGGGTAACACTGCCTCGGACCCATACACCAGAGCGTAAGGTGTAGCTTGAGTAGGAGTTCTGAAGGTTGTCCGGTAGGCCCATAAGGCTTATAATAACTTCTCGTGCCAATTTCTCTTATTGTCGTCTAAAGTCTTCTTTAAAATTTGAACGAGAGTTTTATTAAAAGCCTCGGCGAGGCCGTTTGCTCTTGGGTAGTAAATTGTTGAATATCGCCGGTCGATTCCGTGTCTCTCGACAAAATTGTTGATTTGTGTGCTTCGAATGCTGACCCATTATACGAGATGATTCGCGCGGCACTCCGAAACGGTAGACAACTTGGTTCTTGAAAAATTGTAGCACGTGATGTGCTTTCACTTCTCCAAGTGGAGCCGCCCTGCCCACTTTGAAAAGTAATCCGTAGCCGCAAGAATGAAGCGATGTCCTTTTGAAGACGGTGGTTCTATTGGACCCACTATATCCGTGCCCCAACATTCGAATGGCCACGACGCAATTGTCGGATGTAGCACATTTGGGGTTGGTGTAGAACCACTCCGTGCACTTGGCACCGGTGACGGCTCTTGGCGATTTTCATGCGGTCGGTCATCATCGAGGGCCAGTAGTACCCTAGTCTTTTAATTTTCATTTTCATCTTTGAACCCGACTGGTGAGCGCCACAGAGTCCTGAATGCACCTCTTTAACAATTTCACGAGCCTCGGACCCGCTTAGGCACCTTAGCCACATTTGATCAAAAGACCTTCTGTATAATGTATTGTTTATTAATGCGTAGGACAGAGTTCTTTTCTTGATCTGATGGGCTAACGACCTATCGTCTGGTAGTTTTCTCGTTTGCGGGTAATCGATTAATGGTTGTCGCCAATCTTCGTGTTTTTCGTCACTTCGTGACTGATTCTTCTTCTTTTTCTGATTTGTGTATTGTGTCTATGTCGAGCTGTGATAGGACCTGACGTCCGCGAACCGACACTTCCACTGATTCATCTTGCAAACAGGAAAATTCTTTTGCGAGACGGGCTAGCGCATCCGCTAAAGCGTTTTCTTTTCTGGGAATCTTGTAGATTGTCACATTCGGAATCTGTTCCAACAACTGTATGGCATATTGGAAGTATTGCTCGAGTCTTGGTTTTAAAATTCTGTATTGTCCGGCGATCTGTTGAATGATTAACTGCGAATCCCCGTAGATGTTGATGTCTGTTATACCCATTTGAATAGTTAATTCCAGTCCTGTTATGAGGGCTTCATATTCTGCTTCATTATTTGTACACGGCTCTGTCAAGTGGTAGGAATATCTTAACATCCCCCGCTCCGGTGTTATAAAGATTAGCCCGATCCCTGCCTTACCGGGTACTATCACTTGCGATTCTTCGTCTTTGTGTGCTGAAGATGCTCCATCGAAATACAATTCCCAAAGTCGATCATCAGGGTCTTCTAAGCTCATTATTTGTTCATCTGGCAAATCGTCATTGAGAGGCGATTCGCCGGCGAAGGGTGTCTTGCGAGGAAGTCTGCTAAGATTTGTCCCTTTACGGCACGAAGAGACACGAAAGTTATATCGAATTGCAATAATATCATTGACCATCCGGCAAGTCTGCCGGAAAGCGTTGGACGGGTCATCGAAGTATTGCAATGGATTAAATTTCGAGATCGGGTTGACCTTATGAGAAAGCATGTAGTGCTCGAGCTTTTGAGCGGCGAAGATCGGGGCCAAACAATGCTTTTCAATTGCGGGATACCTTATTTCCGTCGGAAGTAAACGACGGCTTAGGTAGTAAAGAGCATTTTCTTTACCCTCATCATTGACACAGGCTAACGGGGCTCCGAGAGAGTCGTCTAAAGCCGCGGTATAAAGTATTAGCGAGTCTACACGAGGCCGGGGTCGCTAAGACGAGGAGGTGTCATTAAATATTGTTTAATGTCCTCGAAGGCCCTCCGGCATTTCTCTTCCCAAATAAATTTGGCGTCCTTTTTAACTAGTGCCGAGAAAGGCTGACACCTACCGACAAGTTTGAGATAAAGCGTCGAAGATATGCCGGCTTCCCTTGAAAAGATCGTAGTTGTTTTAAGGTTGCGGGAGGTGGCATTTCTAAGATGGCTTTAATCTTTTCCGGGTCGATTTCAATTCCACGATGTCGGACAACGAATCCTAAGAATTTCCCGGAGGTGACGCCGAAGGCGCATTTTAAGGGATTCATCTTAAGGTTAAATTGTCTTAATCGCTCGAAAACAATTCTCGAATGATACGAGTGGTTTTCCTTTATTTTGCTTTTGATGACCACATCGTCCACGTAGCATTCGACTTGATTGTGGATGAGATCATCAAAAATTCTTGTCATCGCTCTGCGGTAGGTTGCTCCTGCGTTCTTCGATCCGAATGGCATCACTTGTGTAGCAATATACTCCGATCGGCGTTCCGAATGTCGTAAGTTTTTCATCTTACGGAGCCATTTTTATCCGGTTGTATCACGAAGATCCATCCATGAATGAGAATATTTCATGTGTTGAAGCGATGTCGATCATTAATTCCGGGATCGGTAGAGGAAATTCATCTTTTGGACATGCCTTGTTTAAATCTACGAAATCCACACAAATTCGATCCGACCATTCTTCTTCTCGACTGGTACCACATTGGCTAACCAAGTCGGGTATTGTTCTTCACGGACAAATTTAGCGTCTATTAGCTTTTTAACTTCGGCTATGACTTGTTGTTCGATTTCTAGACGCATTCTTCTGGGACCTTGTCTGACTGGAACGAAGCAGGATCCACCCCTAGCTTATGGATCGCGACCTGCGGAGCTAAACCCGGCATCTCATCGTAGCTCCGAAGCAAAACAGTCTTTAAATTCCATTAATAACTTGATTATTTCTTCGGAGTCTTCTTTATTGAGTAAGGAGCTAACAAAGGTAGGTTTAGGTTCTTCGCTAGTACCTAAGTTAACTTCAGTTAACTCATCTATTGTAGATTTGATCTCTTCTTCGAATTCGGTGGAGCGTCTCCGATTTGTAAATCTTCGAGTTCTTCGTAGTTTCCATGCGAGTTTTCATTAGACTCGCAAGTGACAACCATGCAAAATTCGGTATCGTCAGCTGATCTCTACTGTGCCGAATCCGAGACCATGTTTTGAATTGGGTGGACGACTGGAGTTATTCCATAAATTTTCAAAACGTTGTGATTGACCTTTCGTCCATTGTCGAGGTAAGAAGCCACGCTGAATTAAATTTTGAACACAGGGAGAGTACCACTCGAAAGGCAATTCCATTAATTCTAATGAAGTAGCATCTTCAAATTGTACATTATTTTCGGTTTTGGAGGAAGGAGCACCACGGTAGAATTTGATGGGCTTTGCACCACCGCTACGTACCTCTTTGACCTCCATACCCTCGATCTTATTAGAATGGATCGGGGTCAGGGTCATAGTATGTACATAGTGGTTAATCTTCTCGTACATCGATTTATATTCTTCATTTCTTTCATCTTCGAGAGGGATTCTGAATTGCGGCTTCTTCCGACTTATTGTCGCTGCTTCTTGTTTGATTTCTTTTTCTTCTTCAGAACTATCTTCCCAATCAACATTGATGGCTGGTTTCCTCTGTCCGATCGTCCTAACGTCTCGCCACGACCTCGTCCCCGGCCTCGACCTCGGATGCGAGTTGTGGAGAAACCTTCACCATCTCGCCGTAAGGGAGTGGTGAGTGACTGTTGGACTAGAACTTCGGGTTCTTCGTCGTCCCAAATTTCCTTTGCTTCATTTGTTATGGTATCTCCGGAGAAGATTGTTTTCTTCGGAGGTGCATAATAAGTCGCATCTTCATGGATTCCGATTTCATGTACGGAGAACGGTTGTAAGTCACCTTTAATACACTCGTTCCCCTCCATCGTAGTATTTAATGCATTGATGTAGAGATGATGGTACCATCCTGTTTTCATGTATCCATGGTCGGCCCAGGTAGAGCGTTGAACGATGTTTCGAATCAATTATGTGAAATTTCGCGGTTGTCTTTGCTAAGTCACCGGTCTTCATTAGCAGTGTTATTGAGCCGAGGGCTCTTTCTCCTTCTACGGTTGAATCCTCTTAATAACATTTTGTCCAGCTTCGAGCTCGTGAGCATCAATTTCCAAGTATGCTAGCGTTCGAAGATTCATTATATTGATTGATGCTCCTGGATCCACCAATACTCCGGAGAGTGTAAACTTCCCAATTGTAAGCCGAAATGTACAACGATCGGTTGTGGTCTGCATCGTCCCAAGTAGTAGGTCATTGTCCGTGAAGGTAACACCTCGTTGTTCCTTTAACGAGCAAACCTCATCTAAGGAATCTCCGGTCATTTGAGCTAAGCAAATTTACGGATCAAGTAAGGCTTTGATCGAGCTTCTCTCATCTCTTTTGATAAGATGAGAGCGTCGTAGATGCTCGGTTGGTTGGTAGTTTCCTAAGATGGGCTAGCACGTTGTAGTCCACTTTGTTTTCATGTGCCTCGTTTTCTTCTCGAATGGGTATTTCTTCTGCCGGGGTTAGTTCTTCCCGAACAACCACACCTTTCCTTTGTCCTTTGGACCCATTCTCGGAGGTAGAACTCTTCCACTTCTTAAGTTGACTTCGTGATTTCTTGCGAATTTAGCATTGAGTTTGCTTGGTGTCTCCTTCGAATTGGAATGACAAGTTCTTCGAGATTAGCTTCGGACTACGAAGGCTCTAACTCTATTGTGATTGGAGCTCCTCGAAACTCGCAAATAGATTCGTTGCTTGTTGAACTCTCGTAGCCTCCCTGGTGGATGTCTTCTTCGTCATTGTGATCGTCGAGATTGTGTATGATTTGAGAATTGTTATTTGTATCGGAATCGACGTCCGGATTAGGTTGATTGTCGCTAGTTACGTAATCGTTAGAAACAGTTAAAACGTAGCCAACGCCATAACCCTTATCATTATAAGATCCCACCGGAGTGGGCAGATAATCATACGAGTCGAGAGGTTCGAGGGATTTCTCCCCGAATCGGAAACAACTATCCTAGGATAAGCGGCCCCTAGTCTAGCCTTAGGTGCCTCGGTCTTCTCTTCTTCGTCAATTTTCTTCTTTTCTTCAGTCATCTCTTGTTGAGGCGGTTCTTCTATCGCAAGTGATAGCGCCGACTTGACAGTTTTCGAACTCTGAATTGAGGCTTGCACCAAAGCGGTTTGGATGTGATCCAAAACCTTCTTCGAAGACTTTGTCCAAGCGGTAGTCCATCCATCATCAGTCGCATAGGGGTCTATCGGAACAATGAAATCCGTCGAGATAACATTGACGGAACCTCCTTTCTGGGGTTCCTTCATGTATTCTTTCGTGATCGTTATATTCCCTTTCCAAAGATTGTCGTTGAGCCAACTCTTGAAGGTAATACAATCTTCTATCTTGTGCCCAAGCATCCGGTGGTAAGGGCAAAAGTTGGGATCACCTTTCTTGTCGACTTCTTCGGTCTTTTGGGCTCGGCGGTTGGAAATCCGGAGTCTTTATCGAGTCACGGAACATTTTCGGCACTTGCCTCATTCTTGAACGGATACTCCTCGCTCGGGAACTCCCTAAACGTACGTTGTGGACGAGGCGGTTGTTCATACTTGTTGAGATGAGTCGATAGCTGGGTCGGGGTTCTTCGGTAATTCTGTTGAGGTTGCTACGACCGTTCTGACGATATTTGTATCGGTTGCTTGCCTTTATCGACTGCTGCAACGATCCCGGACTTCTTTTCAAAAGTTTTCACGGGCTTTTGTTTGTCTGTTTTATCGGTGAAACTTAATTGCTTCGCCTCCTCTTGCAAGCTTCCGGCCTTGCTTAACAACTTCTCGAAAGTCTTAATAGTAAATCCCTTGAGGAGAAGTGCTTATCGGGCCATGGATGCTCTTAAGTAAAATGCCGATTGCATGCTTGTTCTTGTAAGCGTGGCTCACATTTCATACTTAGATTCCTCCATCGAAGTATGTAGTTACACGAGTTTCATTCGGCTTCACGCTTCTCTACCACTAAATCACCTATAGTGATGTGGTGCCGAGCTCCGACAAATCGCTTGATGAAGAGGTTCTCTAATTCGAAAATGTCTTTACCGATCCGTTCGGTAATTCCGCATACCAATCAAGGCGATCCACGACGAGCTGGCGACAAATTGTCGGAAGAGTAAAGCATCACTTCGCCGGCATTGCAACAAGCGGCACGAAAATGTGCAACATGTTGCCGAGGGTTTTCGGTTCCATCAAAGGTTTTGAACGAGAGGTGGTACAAAGCCTTTCGGATATTGGACGGCGTTGAATTCTTCAGGGTAAGGTCTGCCCGTCCGAATGGATGTTCCGCTCTTTGATTGTGCCAAGGCTTCTCGCATTTCTTTGTTCCACCAAGCTCTTGATATCCTTTTCCGGAATCATACTTTGTGTTGTATCCTTCTTTAATTGATCATCCCCGTTGACGGATGTAATCTCCTTTCCTCCGTCTACAATGTGAATAACTTCTGGGGGTGTTTCTCTTTGGGGTTGAACTTGACTCTGGAGAGTGGCTAGGGCTACAACCATTTCTTCCATCCTTCTTGCCATTTGGGCGATCGTATCATCTTCCTCTTGAAGCTGCCTCCTCATTACTTCCGGCTCCTCTCTTTCTGCGGCTGCAGGAGCACCTTGTGAAACCGACGAAGCTCGTGTTTCAACCATGTTAATTTCTGCATATTCATCATCCATGAACTCTGACGAGTCAACTTCATCTCCGAATTTCTCTTCTCTCTCCCTTGCTAATCGTCGAATATCGGTCCTTAACTTTTCCATAGCATCTTCTAGAGGTCTTTTCGTACATCCTTGCGGTTGTCATGTGATAACTCGTCGGGTTTCCTTCTCATGAGTCTCCTTTCTTGCGGTAGCACTTTCCTCGGACTCAAGTCTCCTGACGAGACTTTCCTTTTACGGTCGTTGTTTCGGTCTTAATTGGTCGGTAGTGGGACGCCATACCATCCTTCTAGCAGTAGAAGGCCTAGGACCGGATGGTGCGTCGGTCGAATCTTTGGAAGGTGGTATCCTCACCGATGCGTAAACACGAAACAACAACGGGTGGACTAGCCTTCATCTTCTTATTAGGCTCTTCTACGGCGATAGCGAGATTCTACTCGCGGCCCGAAGACGGGATTTGGCCGGCACCCGCCACTATCCTTCTTAAAATTTCCGATACAGGGCATCTTTCTTTCTTTGCTAATTTCTCAATCACAGTCTGTAGTCGGGCAAATGGTGTAACCCTAGCCCTTTTCTTTCTGTTGTCGCTGTAATATGCGGGTCGAGGTAATGTAGAGGCAATCCTGCGAACATTTTCCTCGTCAGCTGCGGCGGAAAGGGGATGGAATCTACTTCCTTCCAAAAGGTGTGTATACTCAGACAATGGTATGTATTCAGGTAGTGGTGTGTACTCGGGGATTTCTTCTAAGAAAGCGACTTCGGCGGCTACGGCCTTCACGGCGATCTTCCTGCCTCTGTTTCTCCTCCGAGTCCGTGTTAGGGGTGGAACCCTTGAGCTGGACCCAATTTCAAAACGAGAAGGTCTTGCACGGAAATACGTACCCTCCACGGTAACATGCTCGTTGCAAATTTGAACTTCCTTCCCCTTCGGTCTGGCGGGAGCCGGGGTAGGTGCGAGAGACGACTAGACCGGTGGGGGTAGAGATAACGGTCCTCCTTTGGACGGCGGTATTCCTCTCGAGTGGAATCCTTCGCGAGAGGAGGAAACTCTTGAGTTGACTTAAGGTTGAACTCGATCATGAATTTCTCGGTTTCGACACTTTGTCCATCGGTGCGAAAAGGGTAACGTCGGCGATCTTGACATTTGTATTCTCGAATCCTTGTCCGAAACCGGATGATCCCATTGTCGGGCGGCTCATCCTTGTAAACGGCGAAGTCCGGTCCATTGGTGAAGGAGAAAATCAGCTTTGGGGCTTCCATTTACGCAAGGTAGATTCGATTGTCGGTCCCGAGTTATGCTTCTTCTCATCGGGACGAAAAGAAAGGAAACGAAAAGTGTCCGAACACATTCTTGTTCATGTATATTTGTTAAAAGAGTCATTCATTAGAGGGTTTGTTTATTTAGAACGGAATGTTCGAAAGGTGTAGAGAAGGTAATGAATTTGATTCGAGTTGGAAAGGAAAAGAAAGTCTTATGTAAGACTTCTCGACTCGAAGGATCACTCCTAAACTAACACCTATTGGGGGTCCACCCCACCTCAGAAATGAGGCAAAAGGATCTCGGAACCTCTCTGTTTTAGGGGTGTCTAAACATTGGCTCCTAAATCCGAGAGAATGTTGGCTATACTCGTTCAAGGTAGAAATGAACATAATATTCCAACGGAAAGAAGGGTAGTTTGATCCATTAGGGACATGGATACACTACCGATTTTTGAAAGCGGAACTATTTGATTAAAAATGGAGAGAGGAATTATCCCAGTGGAGTCGCCGAAAATTGTCGGCGTATTTTAATTTTAATTTAAATAAATAATTTGAAAAGTAATATTTGATTTTGAAAATAATTTTAAATTTGAAAATTTTGAGATATGAAATCAAACTGATCTCACATCCCGAATAGTTTATATAAACGAGCACCGTATCACAAACCATGTATCTATCCCGAAGAATAGACACATTGCTTGATGATGGGGCTTGATTAAATAAACTAGAAGATTTGTGACATCCGTTTGGTCTGCGAACCAATTTTATAAGCCGACAAATTCCCCTGCTTAATATAAATGAATTAAGCAGGGTTTATATTACGTGGGTTCTTAAAAATTCCCTATAAGGGCAAGCCCCTATAGTTAATTACATCTTAAGTGACGAGAATCACTTAAGAAAACTCTCGATAATAATCAGTAGTTCTGCTCTCAAGAATTTCAAAGTTTAAGTTTTCAAGGGATTGAATTTTTTTTGGAATTTCAATAGGGAATGGATCAAATTTTGAACATTTTTATTTTGGGAATTCAAAGGAAGAAAGGTAGGAGGAATCACAGATTCGAAGTGAACTTCGGTAATTCCCCGACTATCTTATTGTTTGGTTTGAATTTAGGAAGGTCCTAATGTTTATTTAATGTTTTGATCTTGCCAATTTTAATTAATTAGGACTTATATTTGTATGATAAAATCATATAAATAGCCTCGAAGATATGAGGGTTTATGTCGTATCGGACGACTACCTCGGAGTCCTAAGACCGGTTAGGGCTTAATTTACATGACATGATCATACAAATGCCTAACGAAGAGTTGAGGATTTATGTTGCACTAGGCAAACCACCTCGAAGTCCTATGGCTTGGTTATTAAATTCTAAGAAAGTTTTGTTGAAGTAAATCCGAGTTTTGCTGATGACGATGGCCTAGCTGTCCACCGTGCTCCAAGCTCCTTGTTGTTGCAGAGGTTTAGTTTTAGAAGTCATAAATCAGGAGATGGGAGAAGTGTTTTGGTTTAGAGAAAATCTTAAAATCCAGGTGTTTTTTTTAATATTTTAATTAAACAAATCTTAAAGTTGATTATAACAACACCGGTTAAGATCCCACAGTTCCATCCTTCCAGCATCGTTATTTTTATCGGATTCACTTAGTCCAGATGAATTTGCTAAACTCAGCTGAATGAGTTCCACACTTTCATTTAGACCGTGGGAAATCCCGTTAGCAACACGTAGGTTACATCATCCGAGGTATTCCCGATCATCCAACAAGACGTTTTAATTTAGTTGTAGTTGTAGTTTTGTTGTTACGTTTGTGATTAAATTTTGAGTTGTTTTATATTTTGAAATGTTGTGGCGGTGAATTTTATCTTGTAATGACTTTTAATTTAGTTTTGGTTTCGGTTTTAGGGACTATCCTAAAGGTGTAGGTTTTCATGCAACGGTTATTTATCATGCGAAAAGTAAGTGCGATGCGATTAAATAAATTGCAGTAAGGTAAATTGCAATAAAATAAAAGCGTACCTGGAGGGTCTTCCCGTCATCCCAAGCTGCACTTAAAAACGCAGTTAGAATATTTAAGCATTTAAAGTAAGTTCCTAGGTAAAGCTAAGGGAAGGATTATGGTTTTCTACCAAGTTCCTAATCCTATAGCTAGTCATTTCCTATGACGTACGGGTTCTTGTATTTTAGTTTGAGGACGATTTTCTTCATCGAAGAACAACTAAGTTCGATTGTTCTTATAAATATCCTATCATATTGAGGAAGTGCTTAAGACGAATCTGAAACATCTTTTCAACATTTCTAGGATTGTTTTAAGTCCAAATGAATTTAATTATAGAAATGAACTAATCGTCCAAGAGTTTAAGTTTTGTTGTCTTGCTCAGTGAACTAGGACATTTGAATATCCCATGAATGAAGTAACACTTCATTTAACACTCCTTTTAAGAGTTATGACATCACGAGCTTTTGAGGGCAAATGGATGTTCAAGTGAGTTGTGATTTAATTTTAGTTAACGGATTTAAGTTTGGAATAGTGTTCAAGTTGTTTTAGATTTATTTTGAATTCTTTATGTCTTAGGTGATGTTATATTTAATTCAATTTAATTTAATTTAACTTAATTTAATTTAATGTGGTTCAATTTAATTTAATTTAATTTTAAGTTAATTTAATATAACATGATTTAGCTTAATTCAATTTAATTTGATTTAATTTAATTTGATTTAGTTTTAATTTAATTTAATTTAATTTAATTTAATTTAATTTAATTTAATTTAATTTAATTTAATTAAATTAAATTTAATGTAATTTAATTTAATTTAATTTAATTTAATATGTTTTAATTTAATTTAATTTAATTTAACATTTTATTTTAAAGGGATTTGCTTTAAATTATTTAACTTTAATTTAATTTAATGATTAAGTCTTTTAGCATTTTAAATCTTAAACTTGGATTATCATTTTAATTAGGGATTAAATATTATTGGGATGATTAATTTAGGGATTCTTAAATTAAAGAACAAATTTCTTCCTAATAACATCCTTATTTTAATAATTCTAATTTTATTATTCTTCCAAATTTAATTAATTATTTTATTAAGGTTTATTTTAATTATTTTTAAATTTTTTAGTAGGTTTCTACCCTTTAATTATTTAAATTTCAATCATCCAAATCAGATTAAGATCAAATATTTTACCCTTTCCATTTTATTAAGCCTAAAGTTTTAATTAAGGGTTAAAATTTTAATTACCATTTTGCCCTTCAAGCTTAATAATTTCATAACTCATTAAATTGAGCTCAAATGAACTTGAAATTTTTATGTGGCTTCACTCATATGTCAATGAAGATATTAGAGGATAAAATGTGATTTTTCTATATTTAATTTCTTTATGTAATTATTTTTGGTGGAAAATAGGGATTTCCAAGGAAAATTTAATAATATGACCAAGGGAAAGTTTCTGTCCTTAAGAAAATTATGGAACATTCCTAATGACTAGAGGACCACTTGGACCAATTTTGGTGATTTTTTGAATTATATTTCTTTTATTATAATTATTTTGAGTTTTGAAGTATTAATTAATTTAAAAATAAAATAAAATTTGAAAAATGAATTTTATATTTTTTAAAAATCTCTCTGATATCAAGGAAATTAGAGAATTAATTTTTATAATTTTTTTATTTTTCTTTGATTTATTAGGATTATTTTAATAGAAATGCTAGAAAATACATTTTTTTTATTTTAAAATTACCCTAGGGCTTTAAAATTTAATAACTCATCATAGATACTTAGGAAAAATATGAGGTTTGTTCCTAAGTGACTAAAATTCAAAATGTGACATTTTGGTGAATTTTATTATTTTTGTGATTTTTATTATTTTTTAATTATTAAAATATTAAAATAATACAAAAAATCAAATTTTTTAGAAAATTGAAATTTTAATTTTCTTAAATTCCCCTAATATCAGAGAGGCTCCAAAACCAATTTGGTGAATTTTTGAAAAGTATTTTGAAAGTTATGAATTTTTAAAGTTTAGATTGGCTAAATGGCTTAATCAACCCATTTGATAGGGCTAACCAAACCCAATTGACTTCAAACTTTTATAGTGGGTTCCTCTGATCCTAAAGGTCAGTGGAGAATTGATTTCAAGTCAATTTGATGTATGATTAGCTCTAATTAATTAAGGACCTATTTAGGGTGTTTAAGCTAATTAGGGTTATTCCAAGTGAATTAATTCAAAACCTATTTTTCCTAGGGTGCTCTGGTCATAAGAAACATCACCAAATTTTCCTAGAATTTATTTCACAACATGCTAATTATTAGATTTAAAATACTCAAAACAGCAACATGAATTTGAAAAATCAATAACTTCTCATAGGGATGGCCTCTGACTTTGGAAAATTCAGGGAATGTTCCTAAATTCAGAGGCTTCAAAAGCCCTATGGTCTCATGCCATGGTGAATTTCCTATATGCATGGAGAATTAAAACAATGCAGAGGGTAAATAAATTATTAAAAATAAAATACTTGATGAAATTAAATGATTTCTTTTCCACATTATTCTCCTCTGTTCACTGAGCAAGAGGGTATTTTTATTTTATTTTTAGGATTTTTCTACACAAAGTTATGAATTTTCCAAGTTTAGGGAATTAAATAAATAAGAAAATCCCTATTTTTTTTACTTATCCGAGTCGGCGCCGCGTCAACCTTAGCATCTCCGAAGCGCTGCGTGGCGCTTTCTGATTCGATGCCGCCATCCGACTCAGCGCTCCGGGGGCCCGCTGTATCGTTCCGTCTCCTCATCCGGCGCGATCCTGGCCGTCCGTCCGCGCGTGTATGGAATGAACGACATCCGTTCATCGTCCCCAAGCGTCCTCACCCGAGAGCCGTCCACACTAAAACCCTAAGAACTCACTCATTTCTCAACTGATTTTCGTGTTCTTGTGCTCTATGGATTCGTCTTGAAGAGACGAACACATCTATACGGTGATCATGCATTGAAATCAAAGCATTTGAATGGAGAATCTCCAGAAGCTCAGGATAAAGAGTTAGCTCATACCTTTGCTCAGAGAAGTGTGGCTTCGATCCGAGGGTTGTGTCACCTTCGATTGGATCCCGGCAAGCTCCGGATGAAGTCTCCGGTCCGGTGAATTGCTAGAGTATGATTTCGACCAAGCCCGATCACAAAGCTTGGAGGGCTGGAGCAGCTCGGGTGGCACTGGAGATGGGGCTTTCGGTGGGAAACTTCTCCTCTTGGTCCGGTGAAGGTGTAGGACCGGTCGATTTGAGGATTGGCTCACCGTGGCAAAGTGTCCCGGTTTTGGGTGAGATTTCGGTTGAGAAATTGGGCTACGTTGGTGGGGATCGGGGCAAATTGGCATCGGGGATCAACTGCTCTAAGTATGGAGAATGATCCAGAGCAATTTTGGCGAGTTTCGGTAAGGTGCGGTTCGGCACCTCTCATGGCCGAGAGGAGGTGGTGTTTAAATAGGAGAGGGTGGAGGGCCTCCCGGGGGATTTAAGGCTTGGGATCGGTTAGCTTAGGTCGAGGGAAGAACGACCATGGTGGCCATTGGGCATGTGGCGGCTCGGCAAGGTGGAATTTCAATGTTTGGCTCCTGCCCATGTCTCGGCCATGGTGTTTTCCGGCGGCCAGGTGGTCGGCCGGCGAGGCAAGGGTCACCATCTTGACCGGAGAGGTCGGGGCTTGGCAATGGTGAAGTCGGTGGGCTTGGACATGTGTAAAGTGCTTGGATTAAAATGGTATGGGGGAGAGGCCATTTTGGCTTGATTTGGGTCAACCCATCCTTTTGGGCTAGGTGCACCACCCAAGGCACTGGTTTTGGGCGAGAAAAGAGCCATTTGGGTCGGCTAGGAGAAAATGGTGTGGTCTCCATCAAAATAGTTTAAGTTAATTTTGGGTTATGGTGTTGCATTAAAGAGGTTAAAATGGCTTAAGGAAGGCTTAGGAAAGGACTCCCTCCACTTGCCATTAATGGCTTGGTGACAAGTCAAACCCCCATGACTTCATGTGGCTTGTCTATGGCTTGCATGTGGCTTCATTTGGCTTACCCTTGGCTTAGGAAAAGTGGATCCATTTATATGAAAAAGGAATTTGGGGATTTTGGCAATTTAGTGAAAAATTTAGATGGTGCTTAATTTAGGTTGATTTGATGATTGATTTGGGACTTAGGAATTGATTCCAATTAAAGGGATGATGAGAAGGAATTGTCATGTGGGCTTTGAGCTTTTAGATTTCACTTTGGATGGGCTTTCAAGATGGTTTAGAGAGTGGGCTTTTAGATTTCAAAACAAATTTTAGGATGAAAATTTTGCAAAGAATTGGATCCAATAAGTGTTGAATTTAATTTAGGAATGTTTCATGAATGATTTGGAATCAATTTGAAGTAGTTTGGGCTTGAATTGGGTTGGATTTGGACTAAGTTTGGGTCATGGGTTCAAATTGGGCTTTAAGGCCCAAAGTGAAATTGGATTCAAATGTCAATCAAATTGGACTTGGATTTGGTCTATATTGGTGTTGGGGATGTTGAATTGAAGTTTAGAATTGAATTGGACCAGAATTTGGGTCAATTGGGTAGGTTTGGTTTGACATTGGGTTCACTTTGGGTTAAAATAGGTCAAATTGGGGATTTTGATAAAAGTGGGGTAAATTGACAAAATTGGCCCATAGTGTAGTTGAACAAAATGAAATTGGGAATATTTGGGATTTTCTGGAATTTTCTAGGAATTTTCTGAATTTTTGGATTTTTTGGCTAAGAGGGGTATTTTGGGTATTTGGAGGGTATTGGGAGGTATTTTTGGAATTTTTGGTATTTTTGGGTATGGATGATCAATTTGATTGGTGAGGCAATGTTTGGGATTGATTTTGGAGAATCTTGGGTAATTTAGGTGATTTTGCAAATTTTGGGTGGTTTCAAGGGTATTGGGTAAGTTAGGCGGGTGTAGGGTCCCGGGGGTCAAAAATTAAAAATTTGGAAAATTGAAGCTTGGGTGAATGTAAGTGGAATAAAATCATTTTGGTTGAGCCATGAAGCCACATCAAGCCCACATGAGCCATGAAGGGACTCATTTGAGGCATCCACTATGTTGTTCCTAACCCTCTTGCCTGAGGGCTTGGGGTTAAAGACCATCCATGTGAACCACCTGCATGAGTTAGGAGGTCAAGTTAGGTATGGGTGTGTTTTTAGGAAGTGTGTGAAAGTGCAATGTATAGGTGTAGTGTGTGTGTAAGCCAGCCCTTCACTGCACGAGCCAGCCTGCAGGGGCGGTCCTAAGGCGAAAGAATCCTATAGGAACTCATCCTTTAAACTTCCACATTTAACTTCGACCCTCTAGGTGATTAGGGGTCTACAATCAAGTTTGTGGAGTTTGCGGGGAGTTAAGAAGTGGTTTGAATTTCTAAGTGGTGGGTCCCAATTCTAATCCTCTAGGATAGTCGAAGGAAAAGCCTAAGGCTAGATCCTAAGTACTAAAGAGAAGAAGAGAAGACCTCATCAAAAATGAGGTCGACAAATGGACCCCGATAGGTGTGGTGTGCTAACCAAGCACACCGCGCGTATCAGCGTTGACCGAAAAGATCAACAAAACCAACATAGATGTCCAAGTGACAAACTTAGGACGAAGTAGAAGAGTTTCCGTCGGGGAGTGTCGAGTATATCTGCGAGACCGGAGATTCCCGAACTCTCGGCAGGGAAAGGAAAAGGAGGTGAGTCCCAAATCACATGATGCGGGGAATTTCGATTTAGATTTTCGTTTTGTTTTAGTTTAAGTTTTGATGTGTAAGTTTAGATTTTGAGTTTCAATTTAGATTGAAGTTTGGTTTAAAATCAATTTGAGGAAATTTGGATTTGAAGTTTGGATTCGAAACGAGGTTCCAATCCGGGATTGTGGAGAAAACCTGGAATCGGGGTACCGACTCGCGAGAATGAGAATCGGAGTTTAAGTGTTGATTGAAGGGGTTAGAATCGGGATTTAGGTACCGATCTCGAAAGTTTAAAGAGAACTGGAATCGGGTTCTAGTCTCGAAGGTTTAAAGAGAACCGGAATCCGGTTCCGAGTCTCGGAGGTTTAAAGAGAAATGGAAGCGGTTCCAATCTCGAAGGTTTAAAGAGAAATGGAAGCCGGTTCCAATCTCGAAGGTCTAAAGAGAAATGGAAGCTGGTTCCAATCTCGAAGGTCTAAAGAGAAATGGAAGCCGGTTCCAATCTCGAAGGTTTAATGAGAATTGGAAGCCGGTTCCAATCTCGAAGGTCTAAAGAGAAATGGAAGCCGGTTCCGATCTCGAAGGTCTAAAGAGAAATGGAAAGCGGTTCCAATCTCGAAGGTCTAAAGAGAAATGGAAGCGGTTCCAATCTTGAAGGTCTAAAGAGAAATGGAACCGGTTCCGATCTCGAAGGTTTAATGAAAATTTGAAACCGGTTCCAATCTCGAAGGTCTAAAGAGAAATGGAAGCCGGTTCCAATCTCGAAGGTCTAAAGAGAAATGGAAGCGGTTCTAATCTCGAAGGTCTAAAGAGAAATGGAAGCCGGTTCCAATCTCGAAGGTCTAAAGAGAAATGGAAGCGGTTCCAATCTCGAAGGTCTAAAGAGAAATGGAAGCCGGTTCCAATCTCGAAGGTCTAAAGAGAAATGGAAACTGGTTCCAATCTCAAGGGTTTAATGAGAATTGGGAACTGGTTCCAATCTCAAAGGTCTAAAGAGAATTGGAAACTGGTTCCAATCTCAAAGGTCTAAAGAGAAATGGAAACTGGTTCCAATCTCAAAGGTTTAATGAGAATTGGAAATGGATTCCAAACCCGAAGGACTGTTCCTAAGCTAACACCTATTGGGGGTCCACCCCACCTCTTAAGAGGTAAAAGGATTTCGGAACCTCTCTATTTAGGGGTGTCTAAACAGTGGTTCCTAAATCCGAAAGAAGTTGACTATACTTGTTCAAGATAAAAATGAACGTGGTATTTCAATGGAAGAATGGTAGCTTGCTCCACTAGGGACATGTATACACTACCAATTTATGAAAGCAAAACCATCTGATTAAAATGGAGAGAGGAACTAGTTCCCCAGTGGAGTCGCCAGAAGTATGTCGGCATATTTTTAGGTTTGTGTTTTGAAAAGGGGTCGCCACAGAAGTTGTTGGCGAATTTTAAATTTTAAATTTAATTTAAATATATATAATTTGAAAAGTAGCATTTGATTTTGAAAATAATTTTAAGTTTGAAAATTTTAAGATATGAGATCAAACCGATCTCACACCCAAAATAGTTTATATAAACGAGAACTACACCACAAACTGTGTATCTATCCCGAAGAATAGACACACTGCTTGATGATGGGGCTTGATTAAATAAACTAGAAGATTTGTGACATCTGTTTGGTCTGCAACCAATTTTATAGGCCGACAAGTTCCTCTGCTTAATATAAAGAAATTAAGCAGGGTTTATATTACCTGGGTTCTTAAAGTTCCCTAGAAGGGCAAGCCCCTATAGTTCATTACATCTTATATGACGGGAATCATTTAAGAAAACTCTCGATAATGACCAGTGGTTTTGCTCTCAAGAATTTCAAAGTTTAAGGTTTTCAAAGAATTGAATTTTGGAATTTCAAGAGGGATTAGCTCATATTTGAAACAGTTTATTTCAGGAGTCCAAAGGAAGAGAAGTAGGAGAAGCTGAGGACCCAAGAAGAATCTTAGCAACTTCCCAGACTATCCTATAGTTTGGCTTCAATTTGGGAGTTTATTTAATATTGCAATCCTGTCAATCTTAATTAATTAGGACTTATATTTATATTATATAATCACACAAATAGCCTCGAAGATGTGAGGGTTTATGTCGTACCAAACGACTACCTCGGAGTCCTAAGACCGGTTAGGGCTTAATTTACATGACATGATCATGCAAATGCCTAACGAAGAGTTGAGGATTTATGTTGCACTAAGCAAACTACCTCGAAGTCCTATGGCTTGGTTATTTAATTCTAAGAAAGGTTTAGCTGGTGTAGATCCGAGTTTTGCTGAAGTAGATGGCCGTGCTGCCCACTATGCTCCGAGCTCCTTGTTGTTGCAGAGGTTTAGTTTTAGAAGGTGAAAATCAGGAGTTGAGAGAAGTGTTTTGGTTTAGAAATCTTAAAGTCCAAATATTTTTAATATTTTAATTAAAAAAATCTTAAAGTTGTTTAAACAGAACCGATTAAGATCCCACGGTTCCGTCATCCCGGCACCGTTATTTTCATCGAATTCACTTAGTCCGTGATGAATTTGCTAAACTCAACTGAATGAGTTCCACACTTTCATTTAGACCAGTGGGAAATCCCATTAGCAACATGTGGGTTACATCATCCGAGGTATTCCCGATCATTCAACGAGACGTTTTAATTTAGTTGCAATTGTAGTTTTGTTGTTCTGTTTGTGATTAAATTTTGAGTTGTTTTATATTTTGGAATGTTGTGGCGGTGAATTTTATCTTGTGGTGACTTTTAATTTAGTTTTGGGTTTCAGTTTTGTGACTATTGTAAAGGTTTCAGTTTTCATGCAACAATCTTGTTTAACATGCAAGAAAAAGTAAAGTGCAGTGCATGTAAGTAAATTGCAATAAAGTAAATTGCAATAAAATAAAAGCGTACCTAGAGGGTCTTCCCGTCATCCCATGCTGCACTTAAAACACATGTTAAGGCATTTAAATATTTCAACAAGTACCTAGGTAAAGCTAAGGGAAGGTTCTGGTTGTCTACCAAGATCATAATCCTATAACTAGTCATTTCCTATGATTTGCAGGTTCTTGTGTTTTGTTTATGGATGATTTTCTTCACCAAAGAACAATTAAGTTCAATTGTTCTTCTAAAACATCTCATCATATTGAGAAAGTTCTTAGGACGAGTCCTAAACATCTTTTCAAAACTTCCGAGATTATTTTGAGTCCAAGTAAATTTAGTTGCATAGTGTGAATTAATCATCCAGGAGTTTAGTTAAGCTTTGTCTCTTGCTCAGTGAACTTGGGCATTTGATTACCTGATGAATGAAGTGACATCTCACTCAATACTTCATTTAAGAGTTATAATAATTAAAGCCTGGTTTGTTGAGAATTTTAATCATTCTTAATTTGAAGTTTTAGTTAATGGTTTAAAGTGATTTAGTTTAATTATGAGGTTTTAATTAATAATTTTAAGTTTGGAATAGTGTTCAAATTATTTTTGGTTTAAATCTTTATACTTTAAGTGATCTTAATATTTTAAATTAATCTTTGGTGTTTCAAATTCACTTAGATTATTCATATATCTTAATGATTTGGTTTAGGTTAATTATGATATTTTAGGTTAATCTTGATTAGTTTGATTTTTTATATTCTTAATTATGAATTGTCTTAATATTTCAAATTTGTTTTACTTTTATTATTGAGTGATGTTAATTTAATATAATTTAAATTTAATTTAATTGAATTTAACTTAATTTAATTTAATTTAATTTCAATATTTTAAATTTAATTTAATTTAATTGTTAAAATGTTAATTAAATTTAATTTAAATTTTAATTTAATTTAATTTTTGCTTAATTTAATTTAATTTAATTTAATTGTTAAACCTTTTAATATTTTGAGCTTTCCTTTAATTTAAGGGTTTTTGGTGCTCCTATTTGGCACAATACAATTAAAAACTCATTTAATTCTTCATTCACTTAATTGTCTAAAAGAAGGAGAAAGATATTTTTTTGAAATCTTATATTCAACCTTTACGCATTAGTTTATTTTAGTCTAAGTGTTCTTAATTTCCGTATACTAGATTAGTAAGTAAGTTTACTTTAATTTGTCTTTGAAATTCTCTATCTTCGCTGTGGGATCGATATCTAGGACTCCATTAGAGCCCTATATTACTTGATAACGATACGTATACTTGCGTAGTATCCACAAATATAAATCATAAAATCCATAACAGAATCATCAGTTCTATATATATTCAGAGCGGGATCAAGTTTTTGGTGCCGTTGCTAACTTTTTATATCATAGTTGTAAGTATAAATATCGAAAAGTGGATCAGACAACGACAAGGAGCTTGGAGCAGGTGGGCAGCACGGCCATCTTCTTCAGCAAAACTGGAATCTACATCAACAAAACCATTCTTAGAATTAAATAACCAAGCTATAGAATTTTGCGGTAGTTTGCTTAGTGCAACATAAATCCTCAACTTTTCGTTAGGCACTTGCATAATCATTTTATGCAAATTAAGTCCTAACCGGTCTTAGGACTCTGAGGTAGTTGTTTGGTACGGCATAAACCCTCACATCTTCGAGGCTATTTGTATGATCATGTCATACAAATATAAGTCCTAATTAATTAAAATTGGCAAAATTGAAACATTAAATAATTTTCCCAAATTGAAACCAAACAATAGGATAGTTTGGGAAGTTTCCAAGATTCTTCTTGGATCCTCAACTTCTCCTACTTCTCTTCCTTTGGACTCCAAAAATAACTGTTCCAAATTTGATCCATTCCCTTTTAAAATTCCAAAATTCAATCCTTTGAAAACCTTAAACTTTGAAATTCTTGAGAGAAAAACCACTGATCATTATCGAGAGTTTTCTTTAATGATTCCTGTCATTTAAGATATAATTAACTATAGGGGCTTGCCCTTATAGGGAACTTTAAGAACCCAGGTAATATAAACCCTGCTTAATTTCCTTATATTAAGCAGGGAAACTTGTCGGCTTATAAAATTGGTTCGCAGACCAAACGGATGTCATAAATCTTCTAGTTTATTTAATCGAGCCCCATCATCAAACAGTGTGTCTATTCTTCAGGATAGATACACGGTTTGTGATGTGATGCTCGTTTATATAAACTATTTGGGATGTGAGGTCGGTTTGATTTCATATCTTAAAATTTTCAAACTTAAAATTATTTTCAAAATCAAATGCTACTTTCTAAATTATTCTTAGGCTAATTAGGATTATTCTTAATGAATTAAGCTTAACCATAATTATCCTAGGGTTCTCTGGTCCTAAGAAACTTACCCAAATTTTTCTAGAATTTATTGAGATATATGCTAATTATTGGAATTAAAATACCAAAACAGTAACATAAACATGAAAAATACATAACTTGCCATAAAGATAGCCTCTGACCTTGAAAAATTCAGGTAATGTTCCCAAGATCAGAGGCTTCAAAAGCCATATGGTCTCATGCCATGGTGAATTGTGTATGCAAATGGAGAATCAAAACACTCAAAACAGTAAATAATTAATTAAAAATAAAATACTCATCAAATTAACCCAATTCTTTTTCCACATTGTTCTCCTCTTTTCTTTGAGCAAGTGGGTATTTTTATTTTATTTTTGTTATTTTTCTATGAAAAGTTATGATTTTTTGAAGTTTATGTTCAAAAATAAATCAAAAATTCAATTCCCTCTCAAACTATCGCTATCAAGGGGGGTCACGTGTCGCTCCGTGATTGGCTGGCGCATTTCAGCTTATGGATGAAGCTCCCATCCGACTGCATCTTGGCCGTTCGTGCGATACACATGTGATCGGACGGCTACTGCTCCTCTCTCCTAGTTCTATTCACCCAAAATTGTCTACCTTCAAACCTTCATATCTCACTCGTTTCTCAACGAAATTGAGTGAAATTTTTTTTAAAATGATCATCTAATCGAGTAGCACACATCTATATGGTGATGATATACTTAAAGCATGTGAATATTTACAATAATTTAAAATAAGCTCAGTTGGAGGAGAAAAAAATTTGATACCTTTGTCCAAGAGGTGAGGCCTCAATTGGAAATGGTTGGATTGAGCTTAGGAGTGCTTGGAAAAGCTTTGGGAATAATTTACCAGAGTTTCCCCAAGGTAATCTTTTGCATCTCTTTTCTTTGGCCATGAATGGAGCTTAAATAGAGGAGTTTAAGTTCAAATTGGTCAAAGCATGAGGTTGGGCTTGGTTCACCTTTCCAAGGTCTGATTTGGGCTGAGAAAAGCTCCCTTGATTCGGCTTGATTAGTGGGGAGAAGTCACAATCCAAGTGCAATTAGGCTTAAGCATGGGTTAGGGGAGACATGGGAGTGCTTAATTACTTTAAGGGAATCAAGAAAGAGGCTCCTCCTCTTGCCCAATATGGCATGGTCACATGAACACCACTCACATGGCTTGCATGGGGCTTAAGGATGGCTTCATGGCTAGCCTATGGCTTGTCCATGGCTTGGTCAATTTTCATGAAAAAAGGTTATTTGGATTTTTTAAAACTTTGGATTTTTTGATTGGTTTTGTCATGATGCTATTTTGGTTTAATCAAAATGATGGGTTTTGGACTTAGGGGTGATTTAAATCATAGGGAATGATGAGGGAAAATTTCATGTGGGCTTTGGAATGAAATTTGGGCTTTTGAATTTGTTGGAAGTGGGCTTTTAAAAATGTTTAAGGAGGTGAGCTTTTAGGTTTGAAAACAAATTGGTAGATGGAAATTTTGTAAAATATTTGGTTAAAAAAATGTTGGGTTTAGTTTAGGGATGTGTCATGAGTGATTTGGCACAAATTTGAAGTGATTTTGACTTGAATTGGGTTTAATTTTGGTCTTTTTAGTAAAGGGGCCAAAGTGTGTCAAATTGGGCTAACTTGGTTTAAGGTTGGGCTAAGGTTAGATTTAATGTAAAATTAATGTTGAGAAATATTTATGGGGTGTAACAAAGAGTTTTCAATTTTGGTTGGGCTTTAATTTTGGGATTTGGGCCTATTTGGGTTAGGTTTGGGTTTAGGCCAATTTAGGGGATTTTGACTTTGGGTTAGGTTTGGGTGGAGTTTAGGTTCAAATTTGGGGCAAATATTGTTAGTGTTTTGTTTGTGGGGATGTTAGGAAGGTTTTAGAAAAGATTTGGGGCCAATTGGGGTTGAATTAGGTTAGTTTGGGCTAGGTTTAGGTCATGGGCCAAAATTGGGCCTTAGGCTTTAAATTGAAATTGTATCCAAATGTCAATCAAATTGGGCTTGGATTTGGTCTAAATTGATATTGAGGATATTGAATTGAATTTTAAAATTGGATTGGATCAAAATTGAGTTCAATTGGGTTGATTTGGTTTAACATTGGATCCACTTGAGTTAAGAATGGGTCAAATTGGGGGTTTTGGTAAAAGTGGGTTAAATTATGTTTTAAATCTAATTAAGTCTAATTTTGTCATTTTAGACTTAATTGATTAAGCTTAAGGTTTAATAGGTTTAAATGATGTTTTAAACCTAATTAAGTCTAATTTTGTCATTTTAGACTTAATTGATTAAGCTTAAGGTTTAATAGGTTTAAATGATGTTTTAAACCTAATTAAAATATATCAAGTCTAATTTATCATTTTTTAGACTTAGTTAAAGTTTTTCATGAGTCTAACATGGACTAGATTCATTTCAAACTTAGACTCTTAAAGAAAATAGGTTAAGTTTATAAAAGGGTGATTTTTAGGATTAAATTTATTATTTAATAATGAATTTTAATCCTAAATTTTAAAATATCATTTAAAATTATTTTTATGACTTAGAAATTATTTTCCTAGGGTCATTTTCTACTACCCTAACATTTCTAATCATTTTATTTTATTTTTCTTAATTTTCATTTTTCTGTAATTATTATTTGAAGTAATTACAAAATGTCTTGAAAATTAGAAAAAGGTGTCATAGGTATGTTTTTTGTCCTTGGAAAAATCATGAAACATCCCTAAGGACATAAAGATAAATGCCTCAAAATTTCATATTTTTCTCATTTATAATTAATTTTTAATAATTAAAATACTCCAGAGAGTATTTAATTATTTAAAAATTAAATAATGAGAATAAAAATATGATTTTTATTTCATAATTTTCCTCTCTTCAAGAGCTTTCCAGAGGTATTTTTATTTTATTTTTGTGACCTCTAGATTAAAAGATATCAAATTTTGAAGTTTTTAAGGTTTTCTGGAATTAATTTAATTCAGAAAAACCAGGGGGCGCCACGCGTCCTCGTACGCGTCGAATGGGCGGGATAATCCCGTGCGGGGTGCCAAACAGCAAACATGGGATGCGTAGATCAGCGCCGTCTGTTCCAAAACACGGGAATGGACGGCTGAGATAATTCCCCATTTAATTCGAAAAATTTCGAACCGTTAAACTTCAAACTTCAATATCTCACTGATTTCTCAACGAAATTGAGTGATCATCTAAACATGTAGAATGTATCCATACGGTGATGATACATTTATGGGCTAGTATAATTCATGATATTTCAAAAATATGAATTATTTTAAGAAAAATAATTTCATACCTTTGCCACAAGTAAATCAAGCTTGATCAGACCTTGTAGTTGTCTTCTAAGACTCCAGAGGAAGATTGTTGCTGCACCAATTTGGTTCAAAAGTCAGCCTCAGCGGAGAATTTTAAGAAGGTGGCTGGTTTGGGCTGTTTTTGAATTTTGATCAAATTGGCTCGATTGGGCTCAATCTATGGCTTGGGTTTGATCAAAAAGGATTGCTAAGACTCTTGGGAAGAGTTTTTGCGTTGGGAGCCAAAAGATTTGAGCAGCCTATAAGTCTCACTAAATTTTTTTCTTCTTCTTAGTAAGGCTCGGGTATGGCCTTATTTATAGCCATGGGGAGGCCATGGCTTGGCTTAGGCTGTACTAGGGGAGTTGTTATCTTCCCTATTAATGAATTGAAGATAAAATTTCGGCTGAGTGATCTAAGAGATGTCCCATAACAATCAGGAAAAGATTGGGTATCATACTGCTCCTAGAGGATGTCAGATGTCTTGTTTGTCGGTTATTAGAAGGAATATTCTTCTCGTGTCTGAAAAGGAATTTACCGGGAGAGAAAATGGATGTCATATTCCATTTCTCAAAATGTCAATGTTGCTATTTTTTTAAAGGAATGCCATGATTTCCGTGTCAGGAAAGGACTTATATCCCATAACCGGAGAGAGAAAATAGATGTCATTTTCTATTTTCCTCAAAATGTCAATGTCAAGATTTGGTTAGAGGAAAGCCATGATTTCCGTGTCAGGAAAGGACTTACATCCAATAACGGGAGAGAGAAAATAGATGCCATTTTCTATATTCCTCGAAATGTCGATGTCGAGATTTGGTTAGAGGAAAGCCATGATTTACGTGTCGGGAAAGGACTTACATCCAATAACCGGAGAGAGAAAATAGATGTCATTTTCTATTTTCCTCAAAATGTCAATGTCAAGATTTGGTTAGAGGAAAGCCATGATTTTCGTGTCAGGAAAGGACTTACATCCAATAACCGGAGAGAGAAAATATATGTCATTTTCTATTTTCCTCAAAATGTCAATGTCAAGATTTGGTTAGAGGAAAGCCATGATTTCCGTGTCAGGAAAGGACTTACATCCAATAACCGGAGAGAGTGGCGAACTCACTAATATTTTTGGTGGGAATATCCGCTGGGGTTTTGACCTATATAGGTCGAATGATAATTCTCATGTTTAGTTATCACAAGTTATTCATTTCATCATTAAAATTTATTTTATTATTTTTAGGACCTGTCGACATATCATAGACAATGGGGAACATTTTTCCAACATTTCATTTTATTTCCATAAAAAGGTCACCAGTACATATTATTGCAAGCAAAAGCTAACGGTACATATATGTGTACATATCATATAGCGTGCTGCAATAAACTACTGATATTTTACATACCAACAGTTACCGATATATCACATATCAACAACTACAGATATATCACATGTCAAAAGTTCTTATATATATCATAACATAGCCTTGGATGTTAACAGACTGTCTATAAACGTCCTACACTCCAAAACATTATTTGTTGAACATGTTTCAGGTGTTCGGACATTTTTATGGGATTACGTTAACTCTAAAGGCTTCAATCCTTCTAGTTCCGGGATAGCTTGGTATCCAACCGGTCTTTTGTTAGGCTTCATCCGTCGCAAAGTGATTGATATTCATGGCTTATCGATGCTGGGTATGCAGTGTTTTACAAAGTCTGCTCCATTTCCTTGAAATAAAAGGACTGATCCTCGAGTCAGAAGGATACGACATGTTCCTTTAAATTCTCCAAGTCCGAGAATCTGTATCTCACTCCCAAATACAATAGAGCAGCGGTTCATTAAAGACACCGTGCAAAAGGGTCTTTCGAAGTCATGACTGTCAATATGAGGAGGGATACAATCTCCTTCATCATACATGTTGATGATGCAGCTATCGGGAACACAATCTGCAGGTATGATCCCCCAAGTGACAAGTCGTCTGATAATTTGAATTATCACAGTGGGTAAAGGATCTACTTGTTCGTGTCGCAAAATTCCTGGGAGATTTCCTTCTTTGTCTCTTGCATAATTGTAGCAACACCCATATTGGATGGTTTGTACGCCCTTGCCACGAATCCATTTATTGGGTTCGGAATAGGTTTTCCTTCGAAGGTGTCCAACCCTACTCCGATTTCGGGCTTTTGTAATATGATCAATGATAGCGACTTGTTCATCCTCATCAAATATTCGGTAAACGGTTTAAGACCATCCGAATATTTATTGTCCTTTTGTTCACATGCTTATATTGTTCAAAGGTTCTCCATTCGATAGCGCGAATTCGTCGCACCTCTTCCCTTGAATGATTCTTTTCGTCAACTTTCTTATCCGACACCTTCGAACTACGAGCGAGTGTGACTGATGGTGAAGTGATAATCGCTTTCCCATCTTGATTTTTCTTTGTAGGATCTAGATTTGTCGTTTCTAATGCAGAATTTATTTCTTCAAATGGAGTATTAATAGTTTGTGATTTCGATTGACTAATATCCTCCATATTTTGTTTTTCTTGTAATTGTTTTTGACGCTTCAGTCGTTTATTTTGATTTCATCTATGTGATCTAGTAAGTCCTGTTGCCATATTTTTGTACCCGATATAGATACTCCTTGTACTGAAGTAGTCATGAATTCTTGCTCATCTTAGCTATCACTGATTGTGAAGTCATACTCTTCGGGTTGTCGGAGTTTGAATTCTATCAAAGGTGTTTGCAGATTAACTTCATTTTGATTCACCAGATAAAGTAACAATCTGTGATATATGGATTCAACCTGCAACAGGTCAAAGTTGAAATGAATTCTGGTTCCCTCGTCCATGTGTCGACGGTCCAAGGCGAAGGTCATATTATTTTGAAACGAGAAAAATAGTCTGTTTTCAGACATTTTTTCTTTAAAATAATAAGACAAAATGACATTTTAGCCTTTTAAACATTTGTTCAGCAAATGAAACAGATGTCATAAAAAAATTAAAGATGATTTTGGAAAGAAGAATTTATTATCCCAGTTTATAAATAAGTCATTATTATTCATTTTTATTTTTATGTTGCATAGTATTTCTTTAGAAAACGTCCATTGATTGGAGGCAAGATTCTTTCTCCTTGACAATCCACCGGTTGGTAGGATCCTCCTGAATATGTCTTTTCAATTACATAGGGCCCTCCTATATTGGTTCAAATTTACCACCTATCTTTCGATGAGCTAGTATAGGTCTTCGAAGAACTAAAACTAATTTGCCGATTCAAAAGGTTCTGGGGCGAACTAATTTGTCGTGAGCTCGTATCATTTTTGCTTGATACAGTTTGAGATTTTTTTGGGCTTGTAGACGTTTGCCTTCCAAACTTTCAAGTTCTTCAAGTCGTAGTCTAGCATTTTCTTCTTCAGTTATTTTGTTTGCTATCGCAATTCTGAGAGAAGGAATTTGGACTTCAAGTGGTAAAATGGCTTCAGAACCATATACCAAAGCAAATGGTGTAGACTGTGTTAGAGTTCGGTATGTATTTCTATAAGCCCATAAAGCTTCTATTAATCGTTCATGCCACTGTCTCGGGTTGTTATTCAACGTCTTTTTCAAGATTTGAACCAATGTTTTATTGAAAGCTTCGGCTAATCCATTGGCCTTAGGGTAATAAATTGTGGAGTACTTCCAATCAATCCCGTGTCTTTGGATAAAATTATTCATTTTCATGTTTTTGAAGGCTAATCCGTTGTCTGATATGACCCTTCGAGGAATTCCAAATCTATAAACGATATGTGTTTTAAAGAAATGAAGAACTTGTTCGCCTTAACTTCTCTAAGTGGTGTTGCTTCGCCCACTTAGAAAAATAGTCGATGGTGCACGCGAATAAATTTATGACCCTTGGAAGATGGAGGACCTATAGGGCCCACTATGTCGGTACCCCAACATTCAAATGGCCATGATGCAATAGTTGGGTGTAGGAAATTTGGAGGTTGATGTAAACTACCCCATGTATTTGACATTGATGGCATTTCTTTGCAATGTCAAGGCAATCGACCATCATTGTTGGCCAATAATAACCCATTCTTTTATTTTCATTTTCATTTTGGGCCCAGATTGATGTGCACCACATAAACTTGAATGAACTTCCTTAACAATCTCTTGAGCTTTAACTTGGTTTAAACATCTGAACACATTTGATCAAAAGATCGTTTGTAAAGAATATCATTTATTAGAGCATATGATAATGCTATTTGTTTGATTTGGTTGGCAATAGAAGTGTTTTCAGGTAATTTTCCAGTTTGTAAATATTGGATGATTGGTTGTCGCCAATTATCATTTTTGTCATTTATTGTCATTGTCATATTTTCACCGATTTTATGTAAATTATCCATATCGATTTGAGAAAGAACTTGTCGTCCTCTTATAGAGATCAGTATGTCGTCTTCTTCTGGACATGCAAATTCTTTTGCGAGTTTTGCCAGAGCATCTGCTAGAGAATTGTCTCGTCTCGGGATTAAGAAGAATGTTACATCAGGAATTTGTTGAAGTAATTTCAGAGTGTAACGAGAATACTGTTCAAGTTGTGACTTCAAAGTTTTGTATTTGCCAGCAATTTGATAAATAATCAGTTGGGAATCCCTATAGATGTCGATATTTTTAATTTCCATCAATATTGTTAATTCTAGACCGGTTATGAGCGCTTCATATTCGGCTTCATTATTTGTGCATGGTTCTGTCAAATGATAGGAAAAAGGCATCATCTTTTTGTCTGGAGTAATGAAAATCTATCCTACTCCAGCTTTGCCTGGTATAATTGTCTGTTTGTCTTTCTCTTTCCATGCAGATGATGCTCCGTCAAAGTAGAGTTCCCATCGTTGCACATTGGAATTTTTTATTTCTGATATTTGTTCATCAGGTAAATCGTCATTAAGAGGTGATCTAGTTGGAATTGGATGTGCTGCTAAGAAATCTGCCAGGATTTGTCCTTTGACAGCACGTAATGGTACAAATGTTATATCAAATTGGAGTAAGATCATTGCCCATCTTGCTAATCTCCCAGAAAGTGTTGGTCGTGTTATTAAATATTGTAATGGGTTATCTTTTGAAATAAGAGTTACCTTATGAGAAAGCAAATAATGCCTTAGTTTTTGAACTGCGAAGATCAAGGCTAAACAATGCTTCTCAATTGTCGGGTATTTTATTTCCGTTGGAACTAAACAATGACTTAAATAGTATAATGCACTTTCTTTTCCCTCGTCATTTACTTATGCTAATAAAGCTCCAAGTGAATTGTCCAATGATGCGGTGTAAAGGATTAGAGGTCTTCCTAATATAAGGGCTACTAAGACAGGAGGGGTTGTCAGATATTGTTTAATGTTTTCAAATGCGTGCTGGCATTTTTCATCCCACACAAATTTGGTATCCTTTCTAGTAAGGGCGGTGAGAGGTTGACATCTACCCGATAGATTGGAAATGAAACGTCGTATATACGCTAATTTTCCTTGAAAGGATCTCAATTGGGTTAGATTTTTAGGAGGAAGCATATTTAGGATAGCTTCGATTTTGAGAGAATCAATTTCTATCCCACGATGTCGAACAACAAATCCTAAAATTTTTTTCGAAGTGACACCAAAAGCGCACTTTAAGGGATCCATTTTAAGATTGTATCGTCTTAGTCCTTCAAAGACAATTCTCGAATCGTATATATGATCATCTTTTTGTTTACTTATTGACAACCGGATCGTCGACATAACATTCGACTTGATTATGTATTAATTCATCAAAAATCCGTGTCATGGCTCTTTTATAGGTTGCACGGCATTTTTAGTCAAAACGGCATAACCTTATAACAATATATCCCCATGGATGTCCGGAAAGTCGTATTCGCTTCATCCTCCGAAAACATCTTTATTTGGTTATATCACGATGATCCATCCATAAAGGAGAATATTGCATGTTTTGATGCTATATCGACCATTAATTCGAGGAATTGGTAAAGGAAATTCATCTTTTGGACATGCTTCGTTCAAGTCCCGAAGTCTATACTGAGACCCTTATCTCGTCCATTTTTCTTTTTAGCGGCACCACATTGGCTAACCATGTCGGATAATTCTCTTCTCGTATGAAGTCGACTTCTATCGATTTCTTGACTTCGCGATGACTTGTTTCTCTATTTCGACACGCATTCTCCTCGGAGCTTATTTAAGCTGGGATTGTGATTTGATTTATCCCAAGTTTATGGATTGCGACTACGGAGACAAACCGGGCATGTCGTCGTAAGTCCGGAGCAAAACGATCTTTATATTCTATCAACGAGTTGAGTTATGTCTTTTGCTTCCTCATCATTAAGGAATGAACTAATAAAAGTTTGTTTTGGATTTTCATCGGTTCCTAAATTTATTTCTTTTAATTCATCAATTGTCGATTTAATTTCTTCTTCCAATTACGGAGGAGCATCTTCGATTAGAAGATCGGGTAATGATTCGAATCGTATTCTTCGGTGATGGTCGAGACAAAATTCTGTGTCATCTAATGGTCCTAGAGTTCCAAATTCAATACCTTCTTTGGAGTTAGAATTTCATTTATTATTATTCCACATTTGTTCAATGAAATGTGGTTGTTTTAAAGACCATTGTTTGAGCATTAAAATTTTTTGAATAAATTTTTGTGCCCGAGGAGAATACAACTCAAAAGGAATTTTCATTGATTATGGAAGATTTTCATCTTCTATTTTTACATCATTTTCAGTACAAGAGGAAGTAGAGCCAAGTCTAAACTTAATTGGCTTTTTGTCATCATTATACACTTCTTTGACTATTAGATTCTCAATCTTAGCAGTGGAGATTGGAGTCAAAGTCATAGAATGTATATAATGATTGATTTTGTCATACATAGATTCAAATTGTCTTTCTTTATCTTCTTCTTTCAAAGATATTTTGAATTGAGGTTTCTTCACAATCACATTTGTCGTTTCTTCTTCAGAGTCCAAGTGGATTTTAAATTTCAGTGGTTTCTTCATTGTGACAATCAGATCCTCTTTCCCTCGTCCTCGTCCTCGAGTATGAGTTTGACGAGAATTATTTCCTCTTGTCTTAATTGAAGAAGAATTCTTTTCATTTATTTTCTTTTCTTTGTTCTTTTCTTTCACATCCACCATTGTTTCTTTGGAAAACATTGTTTTATTTATAGGAGCATAATATGCTGCATCTTCATGTATACCGATTTCATGAATTGAAAACAGTTGCAGATCTCCTATAATACGACATTCCTGTCATTTTCATAGGTATTTTGTACATTGGTGTAATGAAGAAGGAACAATTTTGTATTCATGAAGCCATGGTCTGCCAAGTAAGGCATTAAAAGAGGTGTCTGAATCAATAATATGAAATTTTGCTGTCGTTGCCAAGTCAGCTATTTTTAAGAGTAATGTTATTGATCCAAGGGCCCGTTCTCCTTGCTGATTGAATCCTCGTAACATCATCATATCCCTTGATAGTTGAGAGGCATCAATGTCTAAATATGCAAGAATTCTCAAATTCATAATGTTGATTGAAGCACCTGGGTCAATAAGAACTCTTGAAAGTATTGTATCATTTATGTTCACCGTAATATACAGTGGACGATTGTGTTCAGTTGTTCCAAGCAACAAGTCATTGTCAGAGAAGGTAATCTTCGTTGATTCCACTAATGGGTAAGCTTCATTTTGGGTAATACTAGCAAGTTGAGTTAAACAAATATCTGGATTTGAAAGGGCCTTTATTAACGATTCTCTTATTTCTTTGGAAAGTATGAGAGTGTCATAGATGCTTAACTTCGCATGTAATTTTCTCAAATGAGCTAGTACGTTATAATCCACTTTGTCATGAAGATCATCCTTATTTCTTTCAAGGTTTTGGGGATGTATTGGAGGAATGATCTTGTCTGGTGTGATTATTTGTTTTTCTTTTTCTTGTGGAATCATCCTAGGAGGTAAGATTTTTCCACTTCTCAAATTAATTTCAATTATTTCTTCGAGTTGATTATCCGACTCTTTAGTTTCGAATCCAAGAATTCCAATTCTATGGAAATCGGAGTTCCTTGTAGTTGAAGTGTAGCAATGTCATTTTCATCTTTGTCGTTATCAAACTTTTCATCTGTATTTTCATTATTTTGGTTGTCTTTAGATTGATCATATACGATTTGAGTATCTTCTATAGGGTTAGAATTCAAATGATTATTCTCAGAAACATCGCCCAAAATAGACAAAATAGAAGCAAAACTAGGATTGTTATTATTCATGGTAGTAAAAAGGAAGTCATACAAAGTTATCGGTTTGAGGATTTTTTGTCCTTCACCCGATATAACTATCCTAGTACAAGAGTGAAATGAACTAGAAGGTACAAAAGGAGTTGTAGCCCCTAAATCTAGAAGACCTTTGATCTTTTTCGGTTTCTTGATTTTCTTTTTCTTTTCCTTCTTGGGAAATTTTGTGATTTGATATTTAGCAAAGATCTCTTCAGAAGTACTGTCGTTGTTTCCAGGATTGAGTTTCTCTATCGAAATCATATTGACTGATCCTTTTTTAGGTTCTTTCAAATATTCTTTCGGGATTATTATATTTCCGTCTTTAAAATTACGCTCCAACCGATCTTTGAAGACAAAACAGTCTTCAATTTTATGTCCAAGCATTCCGTGATAAGGACAATAATTAGGATTGTCTTTCATGTCAATTTCTGCTGGCCTTTTAGCTTATGGTAGCTTAAATTCGGGCATTTTAAGCGGACTACAAAATATTTTACTAACGACTTCGTTTTAAATGAATATTCTTTATTCATTCTTTCGGCCATTGTTTTCTTTTTCGTTGAGTGCTGGGATTGGTTGTTGAAGTTGTAATTGAGGTGATGTCTGTGATGTTGAAGGATTTTGTCGTTGATGTTTCTTTTGTTATGGTTGAATCTGCATCACCTGTTTACCTTTTTTACAATATTTCCAGGTTTCTTTTCAAATGTTTTGATAGTTTTTGTCTTTTCAGTTTTCTCTGTTACACTCATCCGCTTTGCTTCTTCTTGGAGATTAGCAGCTTTACTGAGTAGTTTTTCAAATGTCTTTATTGTGAATCCTTTGAGCATAAAAGCTATAGGACCATGGATATTTTTAAGCAATATTCCAACAACATGTTGCTCTTGTAGTTGTGGTTCACATTTCATGCTGAGATTTCTCCAGTGTCAAATATAATCCACTATGCTTTCTCCCGGTTTTTGTTTTTCTACCACCAAATCACCAACAGTGGTGTGATGTTGTGCTCCTGCAAAACGTTGAATAAAGAGGCTTTCAAGTTCCACAAAGGTTTTGATAGATCCTTTGGGAAGTTCTGCATACCAGTCGAAGGCAACTCCTGTGAGACTGTTAACAAATTGTCGAAATAGGAGAGCAGCACTTCCTCCAGCATTACAGTAGCTTGCTCTAAAATGTGCTAGGTGTTGTCGGGGATTACTCGTTCCATCAAACATTTTAAAGACAGGAGGAACAAAGCCTTTAGGGTATTGAATAGAATCAAATTCCTCTGGGTATGGTCTACCCTTTGAGTTAATGCTCCAGCTTTCACTTGAGCCATTGTTTCTTTAATTTTTTGTTCTACTAATTTTGTAATATCCTTTTCTAGAATTTCATTATGAGGAGAATTCTTTTTCTTTTGAGTGCTTTCCTCAATATCTATTGGTTCTTCTTTATTTTCAAGGATATGAATAGCCTCCGGTTTGATGATTTCAATGGGCTGGAGATGGGTTTGTTGGTGGATTTTGCAGAGTTGCTACCAATTCTTCCATTTTTTGTTCAAGACGACTAATTTGTTCATCACGTTGTCGTATCACATCTCGCAATTCATTGGTTGCCTCCTCTTTAATTGATTCTCGTGCTATGGAAGTAGATCGGGTTTCTACCATGTTATCACTGTCAACATTTTCATTGGAACTATCAGAGGTATCCTTCTTTTCTTGCCTTAAAAGTTGTTTAATATCATTTTTTAATTTCTTCAATCTTTCCTCAAATGATTTTGCAGAATGTTTTTTGCAAGTTTCTTCTTGTGAACTATTCATAGGAGTGTTGGTGGTATCTGAATTTCTTTCAGATGATTTTCGTCTCCACACATTATTTTTAAGTAGAGGACGAGAATTTTCAGGTGGTGTATCGTATCCTGTGTGAGGATAATTTGCTTTTTGTAGCATTTGGACCAAGTCCGACATTTTAGCAGTTGTATCTTCTGTTCCTGATATCAATTCATCATATTTAGCTTTGTCATTCGTGACTACCACATCTTTTATTCTAGGGCCCAATCGAAATTTTACTGGCACTCGAACACAATGTTTATCAGTTGGAAATTGATAGTCAGTTTCTTGATAGTCAGGATTTTCCATCGCTAAAATTCTTTTTTTCATGGTGTTGGAGACTGCACAACTGACTCGACCGCAAGTAACGCAGTAATATATGCTTCCAAAAGATGGCCAAAGCTTGACCCAATTTATAATAAGCGGCTAGTGTATAAATCAAAATATTGTAAATTTTAGAAATTACTTTACACACTAGGGGTACTACGCAAATATACGTATCGTTTCAAGTAATATAGGGTTTTCTATTATAACCCAAGTATCGATCCCACGAGGAAATATTATAGAAATAAATTTTCTAAATATTATATTTTAAAAATATCTTTTTATCCTTTAAATTAACTAAAAACAACTATTAATTTACTAGATGCAATTAAAGAAAACAATGCTAAGAGAATCATTTATGAAAACTATATAAAATAACAACTTTCTTTCCTTCAATTAATCCAAGATTTTTAAGATAATTTAATATTCGTTGGAGAATTTGATTTATGGTATTACTGCAAATAGAAGCATTCCTATTCTTTACCCTTTGATCCAGGCGCAAAGAACATTGGCTAACTTACAGATCAGGTCCGGATGTATTGTTAGTAGTAATGGGTTAATCTAGACTCTCACTACTAGATGTCCAAGGGTGGCTATAGTCAGCCCTACTAGTGACCAATTCCTGATCTATAAATCAAATTATAAGAATTTAGCTTGTCACTCTAAAAACTTATCAATTCTACGCCCTTTAAATATTATCTGCCTATTTATTTGCACTTCACCTTGAATAGCCCGGACATGGGCTTCGATTACCCAAGGATTCATGTGACATTTACAAGTTAAGAGTTCTTCTCCTTCAAGGTTTCAAAACTCTTCAACAGGTTTTAACAATTTAAATGGCCATTTTAAAAAGTAAAGTAAGATCAGGTATTGATGTCATCACAATGTTTTTGAAAATAATTTGAATTTTAATTCTCCATCGAATCTTTATATTATCTTATCTATCTCTTCATGATTGAAGGAAGAAAGTAAATTAACTACTCATAACACATTAAAAATAAATAGCAAAACATAATAAATAAACTTTGAATCAAATATAAAAATACTTATCTCAAATATTCCTTCTACAGATCTTCGACTCCTGACTCCACAGTGTAATGAACTCCAGATGCTACAACTTGAAAGTAAACTCACTAAACTAAACAAAAGTGGCCCTAAATTTCTCTCTCTAATTCTCTAGACTCTCTCTCTTTAATGAGATTTCTCTCTCTAGGGAGGCTAGAGGGGGTGGGGCGAATGGGGGGCAATTTTCTCTGAAGGAGTGGACTCCTATTTATAGGCTCCAAGGGTTGCCTTGAGGCACCTCTTCAAAACATGTCCAAATTCAATGAATCTTCTAGAAGGTCGGTCTGGCGCCTAGGCGCCGGACACCGCGTCCAATTCTTCGCACCTCTTCGCTTTGGCTCGCACCTCTTCGCGTTTAAAACCGTTTTGGAGCGTCCAAATGCAATGTATCACATGTCCTATTATCAAGGAACAACTGCCAGTCTTCTAGAATGCCCAATAACCGTCCAAAAGTCGTCAGAAACTTGACAGTTTCTGTATCGAGTCTGGCGCCTAGGCGCCAGGCCATATTTTTTTCTCTTTTTGTATTTTGCTCCATTTTTTCTCCCTTTTGCTCCTTTTTCTTTTCTAGACCTTTTTACATCACCTACATCCAAAAACACAAAAATACCCTTCATTAAAACATAATATCCTTAAAAATTGATAAAAATCAAAACATAAAAATATGTATTTTTCTTCATGGATCAAAATCCCCCAAACTTAAATGTTACTTGTCCTCAAGTAACTCTTTTTACTATATAAAATATAACCTTTGGAATAAAAGATAAATATTTAACATTCTTTATAATTTTTTATTTTATAAAGTCTTTAGTAAATTATTAACCTAATTTCGCTAACTAGGTTTAATTTTTAAAAATTTAAAGAATATTCAACTACTAAATCATAAGATTTCAAACTTTTCATTCATTTTGAAAATAATAGAAGCTTATTGTATTAAGATCTCATAGATTATTTACAAGAAAAAGATTTTCTTGAAAAATCGTTTTTAAATGAATATTCATGTTTAAAAATTAAGTAAGATATGTAACTAGTTTTCTTCCTATAAAATAATTCAAGTGAAGCCAATTTTTTATTAGGCATTTTCTCAAGCTTCTCCTCTTTTTTTTTTTTTATATATATATATATATATAAAGAGGATTACTATATTTGGATAGCCTGTTAATGGTTTTGAACTTCACTATCCTTAACTTATATTTTTAAAACTTATACATTTTCACTTAATTATTATAACATAAATAAGAATTCAAATAGATTTCCAATCTTTTCTTTTTCAAGTGATAATTTTTTATTACTTAATATTTCTAAATTCTATCATTTCTATCATGAATAGAAAAATTCTTTAATCTTATTCTTCCTTAAGTTAAATAATTCTATTCTTAAAATCAATCAAAGTTAGCAAAACTTTAGTTAATTTCACTAAATTGTTTATAATTTCAAAAATAAAAGTGGTCTCAAATAAATTCTTTATTCCTTAAGTTATGTTAAAAAGTTTTTATTTTTAAGAAAATATTATCTCTTTAAGGAAAAATAAAATTTAAATTTGAATGTATTTCCCTTCCCCCAAACTTAAGTTTTGGTACACTATGAAAATTTTGAAAGTATGAGAGAAAGAAAATCATAAGAATTTTTATAAGTATGTAAAAACAATCTTAAAAAGAAAAATTAACTTTCTAAACATGCTTTTATGAATAATTAAGATAAAATAGAAGCATGTATAAAAAAGTAAGCAGGCTAATTTTTGATTATACTAAATTTGAAACAAAAATTAAAGCAGAGCAAAATTACTAAGTTTACATCAAACTCACTAAATTCCATTCATAATCTTCAATGTTGACTCAATACATTCCAGATAAGTATTATACTTGATTCAAGTTCCTAATACACACTCAAACATAACAATTTCTAAGCAAAACAACACACATTGAACATGAAAGAAATACACAAACAAACACAATCGATTCTCTAAATCGATACAACGACTCAACAAACCATATAATAACTAACCCATTACCAGAATATTCAATCTTCACAAGGGAAATTGTGAATTCTACTTGGAAAGAACACTAACGCTCTCGGGAAATCCGTAGCCGTCTTTTCGTCAATCCACTTGTTCTTCGCATACATTTCAACTTGAGCATCTTGATAAGCCGCAAAATGATCAAATTGAAGTTTCATCTGCCATTATAGACTTTCAATCTGATGAAATATCTCATGAAGGCGATCTCCAATTCTTTTAAAATCCACTTCAAACTTATCCAAAAGACTAGAGATTTTTTCTAAACTTACAGCGATGAAACCATTGAAGTAGGGTTGAGGATCCTTAGAAACCTTGTCTCTAACTTCTTCTCCATGATTTCTTCCTTCCATTTCTTCAAAATTCTCTCAAATCTCTCAAGAATGAAGTGCAAGGGATGTAATTCTGATTGCTTGGTGGTTGTGGAAGAGAATAGGTTGATTTATAAGGGAAAATCGTGTGAAAAACTGAAAATTTCGGTTTTTGCACGTCCCAGTAACCGTGGCGCTTAGGCGCCGAATCTGGTGCCTAGGCGCCAGACCTATTGATACATAGGCGATTCCGGCGCTTAGCGCTCGAATTCAGCGCTGAGCACCGGAACTATGTTCAACTCCGTTTCGCCTAATCGTCAAATTTCAAAATTTTGTTCTCCAAGATAGGTATACTATACTGGTAAGAGTAATTTAGACTCAACAACTCACATTGTAAGCAATCATAATGAAGGTTAACTTGATCTCCTTTTTACTCATATTCAAAATAGAGTGATCCAATTTTTAAATTTACATACTTTAAAATAATTTTCTGCCTAAGTCAACAAAGACTTATAAGCATCAAATTTTTCTAAAGTAATATAAAATTAATCAAGATCGAGGCATAACCTTACATTAAAACACAAAAACACTCAAAATAAAAGAAAAATATGGGTTGCCTCCCACAAAGCACTTGGTTTAACGTCGTCAGCCCGACTTATGTAAATCTTTAATCAGGTTGACTCAATTCATAAGCCTCTTTATAAATCTTTTTAATGTCTCCCAAATAAGGCTTCAATCTTAATCCATTTACTTTTAAAACTTTTCCTGTTTTGGGATCTTTAATATCCACAGCTCCATAATGGTATACTTTCTCAACTATATAGGGTTCAATCCATTTAGATCTAATATTTCCAGGAAAAAGTTTTAAACGAGAATTAAACAGTAATACTTCTTGTCCAGGTTCAAAAACTTTTCCTGAAATTTTCTTGTCATGTAACATCTTCATTTTCTCTTTATAAATCCTCGCATTTTCATATGCTTCATTTCTTATTTCTTCCATCTCATTTAATTGCTCTTTTCTCCTGCTTTATTCAAATTAAAATTAAACTCCTTTATCGCCCAATAAGCTTTATGCTCAAGTTCTACAGGTAAGTGACAATGTTTACCATAAATTAACCGGTAAGGTGACATCCCGATATGTGTCTAATAAGCTGTTCTATAAGCTCATAATGCAGAATCAAGTCTATCAACCCAATCAGTTCTTTTAGGATTTACAGTATTCTCTAGAATTCTTTTAATTTCTCTGTTTGATACTTCAGCCATTCCACTTGTTTGTGGGTGATAAGCAGTTGCTATTCTATGCTTGATTCCAAATTTTTGTAGTAATGATTGAATTCTTAAATTTCTGAAATGACTTCCACCATCCGTGATAATTACCTTAGGCATTCCAAATCTTGAAAATATCATTTTCTTTAAAAATTTAGGAACACTTTTGGAATCACGAGTTTGGTAAAGCAACGACTTCAATCCACTTTGAAACATAATCAACTCGCTAATAAAATATAAATTTTTCCAAATGATGGAACAAATGGTCCCATAAAGTCTAAACCCCATATATAAAAATTTCAACTTCTAATATATAGTTTAAAGGCATTTCATTCTTCCTAGATATATTTCCCATCCTTTGACATCGATCACATGTTTTCACATAATGTCTCACATCATTAAATAAGGTAGGCCAATAAAATCCAGAATTTAAAATTTTAAATGCAGTTTTATCTATGCCAAAGTGTCCTCCAAAATCGGAATCATGACATTTTTGAATAATAGCAAAAGTTTCTTCATAAGGTACACATCTTCGAATCATAGAATCTTTTCCAATTTTAAATAAATGAGGTTCTTCCCAGATATAAGATTTAGCATAATATTTAAATTTCTTAATAAATTTGTTATCCAAGTCATAAGGCAAAATATTGCTAACTAAATAATTAACAATATCAACATACCAAGGTGTTTTATATTCTTGAATAACATATAAAGATTCATCAGGAAATTTCTCATTTATATTTTCTTCCGAAATAATATCATTTTTAATTCTAGACAAATGATCAGCAATTTGGTTTTCTATTCCTTTTCTATCTACTATTTGAAAATCAAATTCTTGTAGAAGTAAAACCCATCTTATCAGTCTAGGTTTGGAATCCTTCTTAGATAACAGATATTTAATAGCAGAATGATTAGTATAAACTATGCATTTAGTACCAAGAAGATAAGGTCTAAATTTATCAAAGGCATATACTATAGCTAGAAGCTCTTTCTCAGTGGTAGTGTAATTTCTTTGTGTTTCAGTGAGAGTTTTACTAGCATAATAAACAACTTTGAAAATTTTCTCATATTTTTGTCCTAATACAGCTCCAATTGCAATATCACTTGCGTCACACATTAAGTCAAAAGATTTCTCCCAATTAGGTGCAACAATGATAGGTGCAGATATTAATTTTTCCTTAAGAATATTAAAAGCATTAATACATTCTTTATTAAATTCAAATTTTACATCTTTTTCTAATAAATGACAAAGAGGTTTAGCAATTTTAGAAAAATCCTTTATGTATCTTCTATAAAATCCGAGCATGACCTAGAAAACTTCTCACATCGATAATGATAGTAGGTGGTTGCAATTCAGCAATAATTTTTACTTTTGCTTGATTAACTTCCATCCCTTTTTGTGATACTTTGTGACCAAGTACAATGCCTTCTGTGACCATGAATTGACATTTTTCCCAGTTAAGAACTAAATTTGTTTCTTCACATCTTTTCAGAACTTTGGAAATGTTTTCTAAACAAGATTCAAAAGAAGTTCCAAAGATTGAAAAATTGTCCATGAATATTTCAATTCCTTTGTCAATCAAATCACAAAATATTGACATCATACATCTTTGAAAAGTTGTAGGTGCATTACATAAACCAAAAGGCATTCTTCTAAAAGCAAATGTTCCATAAGGACTTGTAAATGTTGTCTTTTCTTGGTCCTCAGGAGCAATAAGTAATTGATGATAACCAGAATATCCATCTAGGAAACAGAAATATGAGTGTCCAGCTAGTTTATCAAGCATTTGATCCAAGAAAGGTAAAGGAAAATGATCCTTTCTAGTGGCTTTATTTAATTTCCTATAGTCAATACAGATTTGCCATCCAGTAACTTGTCTTGTAGGGATAAGTTCATTTTTATCATTAACAATGACAGTTACTCCTCCTTTCTTCGAAACACAATGAATAGGACTTACCCATTGACTATCCGAAATAGGATAAATAATACCAGCATCTAACCATTTAATTATTTCTTTTTTAACAACCTCTTTCATGATAGGATTTAATCGTCTTTGCGATTCTATAGTTGGTTTAAAATTTTCTTCCATTAAAATTCTATGCATGCAAATGGAAGGGCTTATTCCTCTTATATCAGCAATAGTCCAACCAAAAGCTTTCTTATAATTCTTTAACACACCTACTAGTTTTTCTTCTTGATCCGTACTAAGTTCAGAAGAAATAATAACAGGTAAAGTTAACGAATTTCCAAGAAACACATATTTTAAATGGGAAGGTAACATTTTTAATTCCATTTTAGGGGCTTTTTCAATTGATGGTAAAAGTATATCATTTTGAGTTATGTCTAAAGTTTCCCAATTATCTTTTATAAAAAAAGTCTCTTCTTCTTCCACAACTTCATCTTCATCAGTTAAAAATTCAAATTTTTCTTTAGAAATGACTTTACATTTTTCTTGATAATGTTTTCAATTAAATAATCAATTATCTCCATTCGATAACATTTCTCTTTATCAGGGTACTTCATTGATTTAAGAGCATTGAATTTAATTTCTTGATCATTAATTCTCATGGTTAGTTCTCCTTTTTGCACATCAATCATAGCTCGTCCGGTAGCTAGAAAAGGTCTCCCTAAAATAATAGGTATCTCTTTATCTTCTTCCATATCAAGTACTATGAAATCTACAGGGAAGATAAATTTATCCACTTTAACAAGTACATCCTCTATAACTCCTTTAGGATAAGTGATAGATCTATCAACTAACTGAAGGGTTACAGTAGTGGGAGTAATATCTCCTAAATCTAACCTTCGAAAGATAGAAAATGGCATGAGATTAATACTTGCTCCTAAATCACATAAAGCTTTTCCACAAAATTTTTCTCCTATAACACAGGGTATAGTGAAACTTCCAAGATCCTTAAGCTTTTCAGGTAATTTCTTTTGAATTATTGCACTGCATTCTTCACTTAGTGCAACAGTTTCAAAAGCTTCAAATTTCCGTTTCTTGCTTAAAATATCCTTCATAAATTTTGCATAAGTGGCCATTTGTTCCAAAGCTTCAGCAAAAGGTATATTAATAGTAAGTTTCTTAAAAATTTCAAAGAACTTAGAAAATTGATGATCAAGTTTCTGTCGTTTAAGTCTTTGAGGAAAAGGTGGTGGTGGGTTTTCAACTTCCACATTAACGAGTATAATGATCGATCTTGACTAGGAAAGAGAGTTTCTTTAAGTTTTTCAATCTCTTCAACCTCAATCTCTTTTTCATTTCATTCTGCATTTTTTCTTTTAATTCCTTTCCACTTATAAGTTGCACAGCTTTAGCTTGTTCATGTTCTTTTCCAGTTTCCTTTGGATTAATTTCAACATTACTAGGAAGTGTTCCTACATGTCTGTTATTAATTAAAGTAGCAATTTGTCTCATTTGATTTTCAATATTACGAATAGCAGTATTTTGATTTTGTAATTGATTATTCATTTGTAATATTAATTCCTCTATTGATAACTTTTTTGGTTGATTATTAAATCCAAGAGGTTTAAAATTTGGATTAACTTGATTATTCCAATTTCCAGTGAAATGAGATTGATTATTACCCCATTGTTGTTGTGACTTATTCCAGTTAAAATTAGGATGATTTTTCCACCCAGGATTATAATAATTTGAATAAGGATTATTTTTACTTGCAATAGCTTGTAAAGTTTCAATAGTTTGAGAATCTTCAATATTAGCAGAATTATTTTGCGAAATATTAATTGCAAAACTATCTAATTTCTTAGACATTGCTTGCTACTTGTGAAGCTAAAATAGAAAAGGCTTCATTATCGTGATTACTTGCCATCTTTTTAGGATTAATCCTTTCGGAAGGCCATTGAAAATTGTTATTAGCCTTTTCTTCAGTTAAAGTGTAAGCTTCTTCAAATGGTTTAGACATTAAAGAACCTCCAGCAGCACCATCAATAATTGATTTTAAAGATCCAATTAATCCATTATAAAATGTTTGAATAATCAACCAATCAGGTAAAGCATGATGAGGACATTTTCTTAATAGTTCTTTAAATCTTTCCCAAGTTTCATATATTGTCTCCCCGTCAAATTGACTAAACAAAGTAATATCGTTTCTTAATTTAGCAGTTTTAGAAGGAGGAAAATATTTAGCAAGGAATTTTTGTGCCATTTTAGCCCAAGTTTTAATAGAACCAGTTGCTAATGAGTTTAACCACATCTTTGCTTTATCTCTTAAAGAAAAAGGAAAGAGTCTAAGTCTAATAGCATCATCAGAAACATTGTTATATTTAAAGGTAGCACAAAGTTCTAAAAAACTAACAAGATGTAAATTTGGATACTCATTTGGTGTTCCACCAAATTGATTGTTTTGCACCATTTGAATAATAGACGGTTTAAGTTCAAAAGAATTAGCATCTACAGTTGATATTTGAATACTACTATGAAGTTCATCAATCTGTAGGGTTAGCATAATCCCTTAATGGTTTATAAACATTTTGATCATTAAGTTCAATTGGATTTTGTAAAGTAGCCATTTCTTGAAATTTTTGAATTTGTTTTCCCTTTTTAATTTTTCTAATTGTTCTTTCTAATTCGGAATATAAAGGTATTAATCCTTCGAAACCAAATCTTCGCATAAAACAAGGAATAAAATACAATTTTTTTTATTTTATATTTTTATTTTTTATATTTTTATATTTTTAGAAATATAATATTTTTTTACAGAAATTTATAACTATTTTATTTCTTTCCCCGGCGACGGCGCCAAAAACTTGACCCGACCGCAAGTAACGTAGTAATATATGCTTCCAAAAGATGGCCAAAGATTGACCCAATTTATAATAAGCGGTTAGTGTATAAATCAAAATATTGTAAATTTTAGAAATTACTTTACACACTAGGGGTACTACACAAGTATACGTATCGTTTCAAGTAATATAGGGTTTTCATTATAACCTAAGTATCGATCCCACGGGGAAAAATTATAGAAATAAATTTTCTAAATATTATATTTTAAAAATATCTTTTTATCCTTTAAATTAACTATAAATTACTATTAATTTACTAGATGCAATTAAAGAAAACAATACTAAGAGAATGATTTGTGAAAATTATATAAAATAACAACTTTCTTTCCTTCAATTAATCCAAGATTTTTAAGATAATTTAATATTCATTGGAGAATTTGATTTATGGTATTGTGCCAAATAGAAGCACTCCTATTCTTTACCCTTTGATCCAGGCGCAAAGAACATTGGCTAACTTACAGATCAGGTCAGGATGTATTGTTAGTAGTAATGGGTTAATCTTGACTCTCACTACTGGATGTCCAAGGGTGGCTATGGTCGGCCCTACTAGTGACCCATTCCTGATCTATAAATCAAATTATAAGAATTTAGCCTGTCACTCTAAAAACTTATCAATTCTACGCCCTTTAAATTTATCTTCCTATTTATTTGCACTTCACCTTGAATAACCCGCACATGGCCTTCGATTACCCAAGGATTCATGTGACATTTAAAAGTTAAGAGTTCTTCTCCTTCAAGGTTTCAAAACTCTTCAACAGGTTTTAACAATTTAAATGGCAATTTTAAAAAGTAAAGTAAGATCAGGTTTTAATGTCATCACAATGTTTTTGAAAATATTTTGAATTTTAATTCTCCATCAAATCTTTATATTATCTTATCTATCTCTTCATGATTGAAGGAAGAAAGTAAACTAACTACTCAGAACACATTGAAAATAAATAGCAAAACATAATAAATAAACTTTGAATCGAATATAAAAATACTTATCTCAAATATTCCTTCTACAGATCTTCTGACTCCTGACTCCTCAGTGTAATGAACTCCAGATGCTACAACTTGAAAGTAAACTCACTAAACTAAACAAAAGTGGCCCTAAATTTCTCTCTCTAATTCTCTAGACTCTCTCTCTCTAATGAGATTTCTCTCTCTAGGGAGGCTAGAGGGGTGGGGCGAATGGGGGGCGATTTTCTCTGAAGGAGTGGACTCCTATTTATAGGCTCCAAGGGTTGCCTTGAGGCACCTCTTCAAAACATGTCCAAATTCAATGAATCTTCTAGAAGGTCGGTCTGGCGCCTAGGCGCCGGACACCGCGTCCAGTTCTTCGCACCTCTTCGCTTTGGCTCGCACCTCTTCGCGTTTAAAACCGTTTTGGAGCATCCAAATGCAATGTATCACATGTCCTATTATCAAGGAACAACTGCCAGTCTTCTAGAATGTCCAATAACCGCTCACTCCGTCAAAATAACCATCCAAAAGTCATAAAAAACTTGACAGTTTCTGTATCGAGTCTGGCGCTTAGGCGCCAGTTTCTGGCGCCTAGGCGCCATGCCATATTTTTTTTCTCTTTTTGTATTTTGCTCCATTTTACTCCCTTTTGCTCCTTTTCCTTTTCTAGACCTTTTTACATCACCTACGTCCAAAAACACAAAAATACCCTTCATTAAAGCATAATATCCTTAAAATTTGATAAAAATCAAGGCATAAAAATATGTATTTTTCTTCATGAATCAACAAACCATTTTGTTTAATAATTTAGATAGTGAACATCTATCTTTTTGTGCTAACCTTTTAAACACTGAATATATAGCACGAAACGGAGGAGAGCTTTTAGGTTGAAAGGAATTATTAGTGTATTCAACAGGAATTGGAATATATCGATTTTCTTCTAAAAAGGAAGGGTTTCCAAAAAGATTCTGTTGAAATTCAGGTGTTTCAAAATTATCATTTTCGTTCTACCTTTTCTTTCTTTTGAATGAAGGAGTTTTATGAATATTCTTTGAACAAGATCCAATCTCATACATAGATGATGGTAGAGCATCATTTTCCTTGTAAACTTGTTTGCCTTTCCTATCAGCTTGTCTCTTCATTTCTTCATGGGTATTAGGTTCTTCAGGTGTATATTCAGCAAATTTTCTATAAAATTCAGAAAGTCTTCATAAGGTTGTAAGTTAAATTATTGAAAAGATTGTGTATCAGTTTGATATGGATTATCTAATATGAATTCTGTTTCACTAAATAATCCATAATCATTTTGATAAAAGGGAGGATTTTCTTCTATTGGTATGTCAAAATCTTGAAAATAAGAAAAGATTGAATTCGGAGAATCCATTGCAACTTTTCTAAAATTTTAAAAAAAGGAATATTATTGACTTATTTATAAATTGGGAGCTTATTTTTAAAATTTGAAATGAAAACAAATGATGACAAAAGATGAGAATAAAGATCATCCCCATCGGAGTCGCCACAAAATCTCTTGGTGACAACGGGAAGAGATTGGTGTGGAATGTCGACATTGAGGAGTCACCATCTAATATTAGCCTAATTTTATTCCTATAAATCCCATGAAAGATTTGAGGAATTTAGGGCTAATAGTAGAAAAGGTTGTTTATGACAATCCTTATAGAAGAATATCCTAGAAAAATATATCCTAGAATTTTCATATAAAGAAAATCATAGAAAACCAGAGATTTCTATTGTGGGTTCTTTTGGATCTCCTATAGAAGCAAGCTTCTATAATTAATTACATCTTAAACAATTTAATTGTTCAACAAAACTTCTGATTAATGTCAATCATTTGTTTTCTAAAATTTTATTTTTAAGGAGAGATGTACCCACTATCACTCCTAAATGTCATGTCATATTTATTATTTTAAAGTTTTGATTTTGTTTTTCATGTCATTATCTTAAAAGTTTTATTTTTGTTTTCGATGTCGTTGTTTTGTTTTGTTTTGGTGACTATCCTAAAAGTTATTGTTTTTGTTTTTTTTGTTTGTTTTTTTTTGTTTGTCCAGAATGTCGTCCTGCAAAACAGAGTTAGCACATCCTATAACATGCAAAGAAAATCTAAACGAAACTTTTTGTCTTCACCCTGCAAAGAAAAGATTGTCAGAAAATAATGTCATGTTCATTGCCTTAGAATTTTGTAGGATGTTTTGATTTAACATGTCCTGGATGTCGGTTTATGTCAAATTATATTGATTAATGTTTAATTTTGTTGAAATATCGGAATAATTTCATTTAATATCGATATTTTTCAAATTTATATTTGAAATGTCAATTTTATGTCGGTTATGTTGATTTATGTTTGAAATGTCGATTAAGTCAAATTTTGTTTGAAATATCGAATTTATGTTGATTATGTTGAATTTTTATTTAAAATATGTCGATTTTAGTTTGAAATGTTGAATTTATGTCTTGATTTAAGTTTAAACTTAAATTTTGAATTCATGTCTGTTTGAATTCGAGTTGAAAGTTGGGTTAGATTAACTTGAGTTCATATCTGTCAGAACTTAAGTTAAACGGTTAGAAGTTAGATTCAATATTGATTGAACTAACTTGGGTTCATGTCTGGTTGAACCTAAATTAGATTCAATATTGATTAAATCTACTTAATTTCATGTCTCTCTGAACTTAAGTTAAAAAGTTGGAAGTTAGATTCAATATTGATTGAACTAACTTGGGTTCATGTCTGGTTGAACCTAAGTTAAATTCAATATTGATTGAATCTAATTAACTTGAGTTCATGTCTGTCTGAACTTTAAGTTAAAAGGTTAGTTTAGAATAGACTTAATTAAGTTTTAAGCCTTGTTTAAATAGGACTTAAAGGTTAATCATGTCTAATAAATTAGACTTAATTAGAATTACTGACCATCTAAGTCCTTTTTAGGTAAGACTTTAAGTTTTAATTAAGTCTATTTAGTTGTAGTTTATTGAGATATTAATGAATTAGACTTAATCAAGGTTTGTTGATTTAAATCTCAATTAATTAATGGTTTGATGATTTAATTAAGTCTAATATGTTAGACTTAATTAAAATTTTATGTTGAATTTAGGTTTGAATTAAGTTAAATTAAAAAGTTCGATATGATTTGGTTTTAAGTTAAGGTTTGACTTAAGTTAAGTTTAAGTTAAGTTGAACTCTATACTTAAAGTTGGTTTAAGTTCAATATGGGTTGAGTCTTGAGTTAAGATTAAGTTTGGGTTAGACTTAGGTTCATGTAGGGTTGATCCTAAGTTTGATTTTGACTTAAGTCTGATATGGGTTAGACTTAAGTTCAGGTTTAGGTTTGACTTAGATTCATGTCAGGTTGAACCTAAGTTTGGTTTGACTTAAGTCTAATGTAGGTCAGACTTAAGTTAGGTTTAGGTTTGACTTAGGTTCATGTCGGGTTGAACCTAAGTTTGGTTTGACTTAAGTCTAATGTAGGTTAGACTTAAGTTAGGTTTAGGTTATGTTAGATTCGATGTAAGTTGAACCTAAGGTTTAGGTTAACTTGAGTTCGAGTTAGGTTGTATTCGAGTTATATTAGATTTAATATGGGTTAAGTTTGATTGTTTAAGGTTAATTAAACCTAATTTAGATAAGGTTTAATGACTTAATTAGACTTGTTTAAGGTTAATTAAACCTAATTTAGGCGAGGTTTAATTGATTAATTAAACTTAATATGAGTTAAGTCTAATTGTTTAAGGTTAATTAAACCTAATTTAGGTAAGGTTTAATTGATTAATAGGACTTAATATGGGTTAAGTCTAATTTGTATAAGGTTAATTAAACCTAATTTAGGTAAGGTTTATTTGATTTAATTAGACTTATTATGGGTTAAGTCTAATTGTTTAAGGTTAATTAAACCTAATTTAGGTAAGGTTTAATTGATTTAATTAGACTTAATATGGGTTAAGTCTAATTGTCTAAGGTTAATTAAACCAAATTTAGGTCAGGTTTAATTGATTTAATTAGACATAATATAGGTTAAGTCTAATTGTTTAAAGTTAATTAAACCTAATTTAGGTAAGGTTTAATTGATTTAATTAGACTTAATATGGGTTAATTCTAATTGTTTAAGGTTAATTGATTAATTAGACTTAATATGGGTTAAGTCTAATTGTTTAAGGTTAATTAAACCTAATTTAGGTAAGGTTTAATTGATTAATTAGACTTAATATGGGTTAAGTCTAATTTGTTTAAGGTTAATTAAACCTAATTTAGGTAAGGTTTAATTGATTTAATTAGGTCTAATGGGTTAGACATAATTAGGGTTTAGGTTTGATTAAGTCTAATTTAGTTAAGACTTAGTAGTTTAATTAGGTCTAATGGGTTAGACCTAATTAAGGTTTATGTTTGATTAAATTTAATGTAATAAAGGTTTAACTTTAATAAAATAAGTTTAAAAGATGTTTTAAACCTAATTAAGTCTAATTTTGTTATTTTAGACTTAATTAATTAAGCTTAAGGTTTAAATTTAGTTAAATAGGTTTAAATGACGTTTTGAACCTAATTAAGTCTAAGTTTATCATTTTAGACTTAATTAAATAGGTTTAAATGATGTTTTAAATCTAAGTTTAATTTTGTCATTTTAGACTTAATTGATTAAGCTTAAGGTTTAAATTTAGTTAAATAGGTTTAAATGACGTTTTAAACCTAATTAAGTCTAAGTTTGTCATTTTAGACTTAATTAAATAGGTTTAAATGATGTTTTAAATCTAATTAAGTCTAATTTTGTCATTTTAGACTTAATTGATTAAGCTTAAAGTTTAAATTTAGTTAAATAGGTTTAAATGACGTTTTAAACCTAATTAAGTCTAAGTTTGTCATTTTAGACTTAATTAAACATGTTTAAATGATGTTTTAAATCTAATTAAGTCTAATTTTGTCATTTTAGACCTAATTGATTAAGCTTAAGGTTTAATAGGTTTAAATGATGTTTTAAATCTAATTAAGTCTAATTTTGTCATTTTAGACTTAATTGATTATGCTTAAGGTTTGATAGGTTTAAATGATGTTTTGAACCTAATTAAGTCTAATTTTTTCATTTTATACTTAATTGATTAAGCTTAAGGTTTAATAGGTTTAAATGATGTTTTAAACCTAATTAAGTCTAATTTTGTCATTTTAGACTTCATTGATTAAGCTTAAGGTTTAATAGGTTTAAATGATGTTTTAAACCTAATTAAGTCTAATTTTGTCATTTTAGACTTAATTGATTAAGCTTAAGGTTTAATAGGTTTAAATGATGTTTTAAACCTAATTAAACTTTTTCAAGTCTAATTTATCATTTTTTAGACTTAGTTAAAGTTTTTCATGAGTCTAACATGGACTAGATTCATTTCAAATTTAGACTCTTAAAGAAAATAGGTCAAGTTTATAAAAGGGTAATTTTTAGGATTAAATTTATTATTTAATAATGAATTTTAATCCTAAATTTTAAAATATCATTTAAAATTATTTTTATGACTTAGAAATTATTTTCCTAGGGTCATTTTCGTTACCCTAACATTTCTAATCATTTTATTTTATTTTTCTTAATTTTCATTTTTCTGTAATTATTATTTGAAGTAATTACAAAATGTCTTGAAAATTAAAAATGTGTCATAGGTATGTTTTCTGTCCTTCGAAAAATCATGAAACATCCCTAAGGACATAAAGATAAATGCCTCAAAATTTAATATTTTTCTGATTTATAATTAATTTTTAATAATTAAAATACTCCAGAGAGTATTTAATTATTTAAAAATTAAATAATGGGAATAAAATTATGATTTTTATTTCATAATTTTCCTCTCTTCAAGAGCTTTCCAGAGGTATTTTTATTTTATTTTTTTGACCTCTAGATTAAAAGATATCAAACTTTTTAGTTTTTAAGGTTTTCTAGAATTAATTTAATTCAGAAAAACCAGGGGGCGCCACGCGTCCTCGTACGCGTCGAATGGGCGGGATAATCCCATGCGGGGCGCGGAACAGCAAACATGGGATGCGTAGATCAGCGCCGTCTGTTCCAAAACACGGGAACGGACGACTGAGATAATTCCACATTTAATTCGAAAAATTTCGAACCGTTAAACTTCAATATCTCACTCATTTCTTAACAAAATTGAGTGATTTTTGAACCTATGGAATCATCTAAACATGTAGAATGTATCCATACGGTGATGATACATTTCTGGGCTAGTATAACGCATGATATTTCAAAAATATGAATTATTTTAAGAAAAATAATTTCATACCTTTGCCACTAGTAAATCAAGCTTGATCAGACCTTGTAGTTGTCTTCTGAGACTCTAGAGGAAGATTGTTGCTGCACCAATTTGGTTCAAAAGTCGGCCTCAGAGGAGAATTTTAAGAAGGTGGTTGGTTTGGGCTGTTTTTGAATTTTGATCAAATTGGCTCGATTGGGCTCAATCTATGGCTTGGGTTTGATCAAAATGGATTGCTAAGACTCTTGGGAAGAGTTTTTGTGTTGGGAGCCAGAAGATTGAGTAGCCTATAGGTCTCACTAAATTTTTTCTTCTCTCTTAGTAAGGCTCGGGTATGGCCTTATTTATAGCCATGGGGAGGCCATGGCTTGGCTTAAGTGCTGTACTAGGGGAGATGTTATCTTCCCTATTAATGAATTGAAGATAAAATTTCGGCTGAGGGGATAACTATGGTTGTCTTTCCAAAGTTCTCCATCATGAGCTCATTGTTTTGGCTCCTTTCCATTGGATCATGCATGAGGTGGTTTAGCTCTTTGAAATGAGTTGTAATTTCTCTTCCTCATGAGCTTACAAGTCACCAATTAGCTTTGGAAAATGGTGACACATATGTTTCCCCCTCATGATTTCATTTAACCATGGTGAGGAGTGGAGTTTAAGCTTTGTTCCCTTCCCATTGGTTAGTTTAGGAGGTGGGAAATATGCCTTAGTGTTGGTCGGCCACCTCATTGTTGAGTAGAGGTGAGTCATGGCTTAGAATGAAGGAGAAAGAGCCACCTCATTTTATTCACCATGATGAGAGTTAACCCATGGTTAGCCATAATTTAAGCTAAGCTTTGTCATGTGTTAATTATGTCTTATGATGGGTTTAATTTAGTTTTAACTTTAATTAATTATGGGAAGGCATGTGTCATTTCCATTTTAATTAATTATGTTATTAAAAATTATTGGAAATTATTTCATTAATAAATTTATTAATTGAAAACAATTTCAAATTAATTAATTGAATAATTTTATCATTTTTATTTAATTTTGTCATTTTATGATTTTAATTTAATTTTTATTTTAATTAATTATGTCATTTAATTAATTAATTTAATTAATCAAAATAATTTTGAAATTAATTATTTGATTAATTTTGTTGTGTTTATTTCATTTTTTACCTAGTTTTGATTAAAATAGATAAGTGTTGACAAATTTTGATTTAGGTTGACCCAAGTCGGCTAAATTAATCAATTTAATTTCAAGATGTCGATGTGACCTTTTTCGACTTTATCATGGTTGATTTGATCACAATATTTGTGATTTTATTATTGTGGGGTTTTAAACATGTCATTGGGTCGAAGGGTTGACTTATGGGGTTAACGGGTTTGGTCATTGGGTCTAGTTTGGTCATTTTGACCAAAGTTGACTTTTAAGTCAAAAGGGTGACCTATGCGGTTAACGGGGTTGGTCATTGGGTGCAGTTTGACCATTTTGACCGAAGTTGACTTTTTAGGTCGAAAAGGGTGACCTATGGGGTCGATAGGGTTGGTCATTGGGTGCGGTTTGACCATTTTGACAAAAGTTGACTTTTTAGGTCGAATGGGTGACCTATGGGGTCAACGAGATTGGTCATTAGGTGCAGTTCGACCATTTTGACCAAAGTTGACTTTTTAGGTCGAAAGGGTGACTATGGGGTCAACAGGATTGGTCATTGGGTCTGGTTCGACCATTTTGACCAAAGTTGACTTTTTAGGTCAGAAGGGTGACCTATGGGGTCAACAGGGTTGGTCATTGGGTCTGCTTTGACCATTTTGATCAAAGTTAACTTCTTAGGTCAGAAGGGTGACTATGGGGTCAACTGAGTTGGTCATTGGAGTGCAGTTTGACCATTTTGACCAAAGTTGACTTCTTAGGTCGAAAAGGTGACTATGGGGTCGATAGGGTTGGTCATTGGGTGCAGTTTGACCATTTTGACCAAAGTTGAATTTTTAGGTCGAAAGGGTGACTATGGAGTCAATGAAGGTTGGTCATTAGGTGCAGTTTGATCATTTTGGCCAAAGTTGACTTTTTAGGTCGAAAGGGTGACCTATGAGGTCAACGAGGTTGGTCATTGGAGTGCGGTTTGACCATTTTGACCAAAGTTGACTTTTTAAGTCAAAAGGGTGACTGTGGGGTCGATAGGGTTGGTCATTGGGTGCGGTTTGACCATTTTGAGCAAAGTTGACTTTTTAGGTCGAAAGGGTGACACAGTGGGGTCAGCGGGGTTAGTCATTAGATACGGTTTGACCATTTTGACCAAAGTTGACTTTTTAGGTCAAAAGGGTGACCTATGGGGTCAACAAGATTGGTAATTTGGTCTGGTTTGACCATTTTAACCAAAGTTGACTTTTTAGGTCAAAATGGTGACCTATGGGGTCAACAATGTAAGGATAATAACTATTCCTAAATGCTAATATTACTTCTAAAGATAACCTTTCTGGATGAGTTGGTTTGGTGAATTTTGAGATAATAAAATCTACTATTCTTATGTAGTGAATTGGATAATGTAAGGGAATGAGATGCATTAAATATCGTATGTGCAAAATAGTAGAAAACCTATTTTTAACCCTTTTTCAGCGTATAAAGAACATTGGCTAATCCTAAGTTTAGTCCCTAAATCCATGGTTAGGCTGGGAGGATACTGGTTCTCACTCCGAGCTCCCATTTTCCTTCGCCTAAAGGCTAACTCTCACTTCGGTTTCCAAACATTAGGACCAAATTGGGGATTTTAGTCTATCACCATAAAATCTCCAATTCTATGCCCATCAAAGTATATTTCCCTATTTATTTTCACTCAACCCACATGAACTTCACCATCCATGGAATTTGAATGTGGTTCCACTGTGTTAAGAATTACACCGCCCTCTCGGATCATAGCGCAATTACAATGAATTTAAACACTACAACGAGCTCTTTTTGTAATGTAAATGAAGTGCAAGTAAAAACCATAATATTTATAATTAAATCCACTTCTAACATGTATCATAATATCCTAAACATGAATCCTACTCATTGCAAAAGAAAAGTAAAAGGAAAATAACGACATAATTTCTCATGCCACAATTTCCTAAGAAGAAGAAATAGTAAGAGAAAGACATCACAAAGCACGCAGAAAACACAATGGAAAATCTCATTTCAAAGCAAATCCACAAAATAAGTGTTTACAAAATCTTAAGATAATGAAGAACACAATACTTTGCTTTTTCCCTTGAAAGAAAGAAAAAGATCTTTCCCACAAAGTCTCCCGATGATCCATGCAATGCTAGAACAAACACATACAAATTCTCTCAAAAGCCCCTCACTAATCTCTCCAAAAAGGTAGAAATCTACATTTCTACTCCTATTCTAAGATCTCTCAACATTCTCCAAGTTTTTCCTAACATTCCTCTCTCAAAACCCCCTCTTTTTCTAACCTAAATTCATTCTTTTAAAGTATAGGGATGAAGTTTGAAGAGTTGCCACAAGAAACCTCTAAAAAAGCGTCCAGATTTGACGTATATGGCCAGTAACCACCCAAAAACGCTTATGAACTGTCAAAAATCGTGCCCAAACAGTTTGGGCGCCGCTCGGTGCTCTATCGAGTGCTGTTCGGCGCATTACTCCACTAAAATTCGTCATTTTCTTTGTCTTCTAGCACTGTTTGGCGCTCTCTCTAGCGCTGTCCGGAGCTCTCTCTAGCGCTGTCCGATGCTAGTCTGTGCAGCTCCACCATTTCTCTCCATTTGGCTCTGTTTCAACTCTGATTTGCCAGAATTTTAGTTGTGTTGCGTTCGTAACAGATAGCCCTACAAAATAAACATAAAAAGACATTTCTTTAAAGGTTAATCTCATTTAAAAATATGTAAGAAGTGTAAAAGAGATTAAACAAAGAAAGACTTATCAAAATGTGTCAGGCCAAAATTTGCGTTTTTGCTCCAAATTGTATCATTTTTGCTTTTTTTCTCCAAAAGTCATTTCTTGTACCAAAAACCATAAAACATACAAAATACCTTCCTTTATAGTGCAATATCATCAAAAATATGTATGAAATAGACAATAAAAAGCTATCAAATTTTCAGTGGATCAAGATTCTCCAAACATAACTATTACTTGTCCTCAAGTAATTTAGTTAATACATAAAATAATGATCCACTACAATAAACTTTCTTTCTAGAATACCATGATTTTGACTTAGATAAATACAGTAGTAAAATTTTCAGAAAAATCTTTGAATAATTTAAGTAAATTCTGCAGGTATAAGGCTATCTAGACATCAAGTATAAGAGTTTTAGCCTTCTATTCATTTTAAAAATGACTGTAGATTGTCCTATTAAGACACTTAAAAGGATTACATGAAAATAAGTTTATGAGAACACTACTAGTAAAGATGCTAATCCACACATATAAGTTCAGGAAAATAATTAAGTTCTTCCCCTTAGGTAGATCTAAGTGAAGCCAATTTTTGATTAGGCATCTCCTCAAGCTTCACCTCACTTTTTCTTTTATTTTTCTCTTTTCTTCCTCTTTTTTTTCTTTTTCTTTCTTTTGGTTTTTTAATCCCTTTTTTTTTCTTTTTTTTTCTTTTTTTTTATGTGAGGATTACTATATATGGATAGCCTTTAATAATTTTGAACTTCATCCTTCTTACCCTGAATTTGAAACATACCACAATCCTTTACCTTATAGGCATTTCTTTAGCTTATTATTGATTCATCATAGACTCCTAATACTTTCCTTTCACATAAAGTTTTATGATTCTTAATTTTTCAAACATACAGTTTTTTTTTACTTTGAATAGCTGACTATAGTCCTATTCTCTTATACCAAATATCTTAGCCTACAAAATTACTTTTCATTACCAAAAACTTTCATTCAAGTCCACTAAAGTACTCAAATAAATTCAAAATACAATTATTTGAAATTGACCTCTATCACAGAAAATCATGTTAATAATTTTGAAAATACTTTTAAATGAGAACAACTAACAGTTAATTCTTTCTCCCCCTAAACTTAAATTTTAAAATATTTTGCAATTAATTCCATAAAATGTAGTAGGAAGAAAACGTAATTGAATTTACTAGCTACTACAACAATCTATCAAATTCATATACTTGTATAATTAGGATAGAATGACTGCAGAAAAAAGTAAATCTAGCCTAAAACATGCTTGCAATAAAATTACACTAAAAGGAAGTATTCTCACTTTAAAATTTTATTTATCTTCCTACCCACAAACTTAATTTATAACATATATAACATTTAGTACAAAAAATATAAGCAAGAAGAAAAATAGTTTAGAAATTCTATCTACCACAAGTGTCTATACAAAAAAATTTACAAGTATTAATCAGGACAAAATAATATGTAGCAGAAAGTAAATCTAAACTAATCATGCCAGAATGAAATTTACTAAATAAAAGTTTAATTAGCATAGTAGGTATCAACATGGGAATATAAAAATGTTCTAAAAGTCTTATATAGAGTTGTAACACAAACACAAATACACATAATAAATGAGGTCATTTCTTCAATTAACTCATCACATCTCACTACTTACCTCCAATTCTAACGGAACCACTACACTAATAAATCAGGTACTTTTTAAATGATTTTTTAGATTATAATCCCAAAGATAATATTATCCCTGATATATTGGCTTCCATGCGCCAACCTTAGGCATGATCTAATCGCCTTAATTAAGAACCTTTTACAGTTATAAATCGTACTGTAAGATCATCCACTTCATCAAATAGGTTCACGACTCTTACCAAATGGAATCAAAGTCAGAGAAATGAAGTAACAAAATTGAGATATAGATCTATCACTGTTTAAATTCATGATATCTCCTGTAAAACTCAATTTCGAGTAAGACCCGAGTTGTAGTGTACTCATCAATCCAACTACTACAAGAGAACATACAAGTCTATATAATAAGAAGTTAAGGAATCACCTCTTTCATGACACACAAAGATCAAATCAAACTGCTAACAATCTGATCCACTTAAAAAATACTCATTTTTATGCCTTATTTATGATTCAATTCTTAAAGATATTATGATTTAATGAAAGGTATTCTTATGTTTTTGGATGTAGGTGATAAAAAAGAGTTCAAGAAGGAAAAAGGAGCAAAAAGGAACAAAAAGGAGCAAAAATGGAGCTTAAAAAGCAAAGTTGTCGAAAGTGTAGGCCTGACGCCTAGGCGTCAGAATCCGGCGCCTAAGCGCCAGTTCGATACAGACACTAACAAGAATTTTGATGACTTTGGGTAGTTATTTTGACGGTGTTAAGCGGTTGTTAGAGCTTCTAGAAAACTGGAAGTTACTCCTAATATATAGGACATGTGATACAATGCATCTGGACACAGGGAAACGGTTTTAATCGCGAAGAGGTGTGATCTAAAGTGAAGAGGTGTGAAGACCTGATCACCGAGTCCGGCGCCTCGGTGCCAGATCCCGGCGCCTAAGTGCGACAGTTACCTTCTAGAAGATACATTGTATTTGGACAAATTTTGAAGAGGTGCCTTAAGCAACCCATGGTCAAATTCAGAGCTCTATAAATATGAGCCCATTCTACAGAGAAAATCGTCCCTTTTAGCACCCTATAGTCCCCAAGCACCATTTAGCCATTATACCCCCCTCTAACATCCAATTATTTTAGGAAGCCACCTTCTTTAGTATTAGTGAGTTTATTTTTTGTTTATTTTGAGTGTTAAGTGTGAGATTATTAGTGTTATTCTTTGTTGAAGTCTTTCATCATTGCATTAGATTCAGTAGGAGTCAGCGGATCCCTTGAAGGAACATTCCAGATAAGTATTTGTAACTTGATTCAAAGTGTTATAAATATGTTTTGTTGTGTGAATTCAATGTGTTATGAGTAGTTAGTTTTCTTTCTCCTTTCAATTATGAAAAGATAATAAGATAATTAAATTTTTTTTGGAGAATTTGACTTAATATATTTATAAAAATTGTGATGATATTAATACCTGATCATAGTTTACTTTTTGAACTAGCCATTTAAATTGTTAAAACCTATTGAAGAATTTTGAGACTATCCGGAGATGATTTCTTAACTAGTAGATATCACATGAATCCTTGGGTAATCGAAGGCTTTATGTGGGATATTCAAGGTGAAGTGCAAATAAATAGGAAGATATGATTTATTGGGCGCAGAATTAATTAGTTTTTAGAGTGACGGACTAAATTCTAATAATTTGGTTTATAGAAAGGGAACGGGTCACTGGTAGGGCCGACCATAACCACCCTTGGACATCTAGTAGTGTGAGCCTAGATTCTACTAATAAAACATCCTGAACCGATCTATAGATTAGTCAATGTTCTTTATGCCTGGACCAAAGGGTAAAGAATAGGAATGCTTCTATTTAGCACAATACCATAATCTAAATTCTCCACAAATGATAATTATTCTAAAAATCTTGGATTAGTTGAAAAGGAGAAAGTTGTTTTATTTATACCTGCATTAATCTTTATTTTATTATTGCTTACTTACACTTAATATAAATTTTATTAAAACTAATATCTAAACTTTGAAAAGAATTAAAATAATAATTACTTTTAATTTTAAAAATCTAAAAATATTTCTTAATATTTTTAAAATCTTCCCTGTGGGATCGATAACTAGGACTCCACTAGAGCGTTGTATTACTTGATACGATACGTATACTTGCGTTTGAAATTGTGACTTTTACAATAATTATTATAAAAATCTAAATATAAATTCATAAATTCTTACATAAGTAAAAATCAGGGCATATTAAGTTTTTGACACCATTACCGGGGATTAAATCTTCTAGCAGTGGTATCAAATTCTTGCATTTGAAAGTATATATAAAGCACCGTTAGGTAAGTGATATCACAATCCAAACATCTACCAATAACAATCAAACTTATCCATCCACAATAAAGCAAACACAATACAATACTAACAATCATGACTCCCAAGAATACTAAATAAACGCACACTGAAAACTATGGGTTGCCTCCCATAAAGCGCTTGGTTTTAACTTTGCGGGCTCGACAATGACGCCTTCTGGATCAATTTTTTGGCGCCATTGTCGGGGAGGATAAGGAAGTAAGTTAAAAAGACAATTTTTACATTTCTCAAATTAAAATAATTTATACACTTTTATTTATTTAAAAATAATTAAAAAAAATAAATAAAAACAAAAATACCAAAAAGATTTTAATTTATTTTTATGCGTAGTTCTGGATCTTAAGGATTATTACCTTTTGATTTTGAATTAGAAAGAACAGTTAAAATAATTAGAAAAGGAAAACAAATTAAAAAATATCAGGAAATGGCTAACTTACATAACAATAATCAAAATCTAATAGAAATTAATGAACAAAATGTTTATAAACCATTAAGGGATTATGCAAACCCTACAGCTGATGAACTTCATATTAATATTCAAATGCCAACTGTATATGCTAATTCTTTTGAGCTTAAACCTTCTATTATTCAAATGGTTCAAAATAATCAATTTGGAGGAACTCCGAATGAGGATCCAAATTTACACCTTGCTAGTTTCTTAGAACTTTGTGCTACCTTTAAATATAATAATGTTTCTGATGATGCTATTAGGTTTAGACTCTTTCCTTTTTCCTTAAAAGATAAAGCAAAGATGTGGCTTAATTCATTAGCAACTTGTTATATTAAAACTTGGGCAGATATAACACAAAAATTCCTTGCTAAATATTTTCCTCCTTATAAAACTGCTAAATTAAGAAATGATATAACTTCATTTATACAATTTGATGGAGAAGCAATTTATGAAGCTTGGGAAAGATTTAAAGAACTATTAAGAAAATGTCCTCATCATGCTTTGCCAGATTGGTTAATTATTCAAATATTTTATAATGGACTTATTGGATCACTTAGATCTATTATAGATGCTGCTGCTGGTGGTTCTTTAATGGCTAAGACATTTGAAGAAGCTTATACTTTAATTGAAGAAATGGCTAATAATAATTTTTAATGACCTTCTGAAAGGGTTAATCCTAAAAGAATGGCAAGTAGTCAAGATAATGAAGTCTTTTCTATTTTAGCTTCACAAGTGGCTACGATATCTAAGAAATTAGATAATTTTGCTATTAATATATCACATGTAAGTAATGATAATTCTGCAAATACTGATGATTCTCAAACAATGGAAACTTTGCAAGGTATTGCTAGTAAAACTAATAACCCTTATTCTAATTATTATAATCCTGGTTGGAAAAATCATCCTTTGAAAAAATGGACATCAACAATGGAGTAATAATTAAGTTAATCCAAATTGGAACAATCAAGGAAATTCAAACTTTAGACCAACTTACCCTCCTGGTTTTAATAATCAGCAGAAAAAGTTATCTATAGAAGAATTGATCTTACAACTAGGAAATCAGCTACAAAGTCAAAACACCGTTATTCGTAATATCGAGTATCAGATGGGTCAAATTGCTAATTTTTTTAATTACAGACCTCAAGGAACACTACCTAGTAATGTCAAAATTAATCCTGAAGAAACTGGGAAAGAACATGAACAAGTGAAAGCTATACAACTTAGAAGTGGAAAGGAATTAAAAGCGAAAATTTGGAATGAAATTGAAAAAGAAAGATAGGTAGAAGAAATTGAAAAACCTAAAGATACTCTTTCTCCAAGTAAAGATCAGACTATAATTCTTATTGAAGTGAAAGTTAAAAGACCACCACCACCTTTTCCTCAAAGATTAAAATAGCAGAAGCTTGACCATCAATTTTCTATGTTCTTTGAGATTTTTAAGAAACTTACCATCAACATTCCTTTTACTGAAGCTTTGGAACAAATGCCAAGCTATGCAAAATTTTTGAAGGAAATTTTAAGCAAGAAAAGAAAATTTGAAGCTTATGAAACTGTTACATTAAGTGAAGAATGTAGTGCAATAATTCAGAAGAAACCACATTAGAAACTTAAAGATCCTGGAAGTTTCACTATACCATGTGTTATTAGAGAAAAATTTTGTGGAAAAGCCTTATGTGATTTAGGAGTAAGTATTAATCTCATGCCATTTTCAATCTTTCGAAGGTTAGATTTAGGAGAGATTTCCCCCACCACTGTAACCCTTCAGTTAGCTGATCGATCTATCACTTATCCTAAAGGAGTTATAGAGGATATTCTTGTTAAGGTAGATAAATTTATCTTTCCTATGGATTTCATTGTGCTAGATATGGAAGAAGATAAAGAAATACCTATTATTTTAGGGAGACCTTTTCTAGCTACCGGATGTGCTATGATTGACGTGCAAAAAGGAGAATTAACAATGAGAGTTAATGATCAAGAGATAACATTTAATGTTTTGAAATCAATGAGGTATCCTGATAAAGAAAAATGCTATCGGATGGATATTTTTTATTATATAATTAAAAAGCATTATCAAGAAAAATGTAAGGTCATTTTTGAACTAAAGATGATGAATCTATAATATATAACTAGTCATTAACTGAAGAAATTAAAAAAGTAAATGAAGAAAAATTATCTGAAGAAACTCATTATATTCATGAAAATTGGGAGATTTTAGACACAACTAAAACTGATATACTTTTACCATCAATTGAAAAAGCCCCTGAACTGAAATTAAAATTGTTACCTGCACATTTAAAGTATGCATTTCTTGGAAATTCATTAACTTTACCTGTAATTATATCTTCACAAATAAGTAAAGATCAAGAAGAAAAATTAATAGGAGTTCTGAAGAACTATAAGAAAGCTTTTGTTTGGACTATTGCAGATATAAAAGGAATAAGCCCTTCAATCTGTATGCATAGGATTTTAATGAAAGAAAATTGTAAACACACTATTGAACCTCAAAGAAGATTGAACCCAATTATGAAAGTGGTTGTAAAGAAAGAGATTTTGAAATGGTTAGATGCTGGAATTATTTATCCTATTTCGGATAGCCAATGAGTAAGTCCTATTCATTGTGTTCTGTCGGCATATTTTTAGGTTGTGTGTTGTATTTTTGCAAAGGGGGTCGCCTAACAAAAATTGTCGGTGAATTTTAGATTTTTAAATTTAATTTAAATATATATATATATATATATATATATATATATATATATATATATATATAATTTAGAAAGTAGCATTTGATTTGAAAATAATTTTAAGTTTGAAAATTTTAAGATATAAAATCAAACCGATCTCACATCCCAAATAGTTTATATAAATGAGCACCATACCACAAACCGTGTATCTATCCCGAAGAATAGACACACTGCTTGATGATGGGGCTCGATTAAATAAACTAGAAGATTTGTGACATCCGTTTAGTCTGCGAACCAATTTTATAAGCCGACAAGTTCCCCTGCTTAATATAAAGAAATTAAGCAGGGTTTATATTACCTTGGTTCTAAAGTTCCCTATAAGGGCAAGCCCCTATAGTTAATTACATCTTAAATGACGGGAATCATTTAAGAAAACTCTCGATAATGATAAGTGGTTTGCTCTCAAGAATTTCAAAGTTTAAGGTTTTCAAACAATTGGATTTTGGAAATTTCAATTGGGAATGGATCAAATTTGGAACAGTTATTTTTAGGAGTCTGAAGGAAGAGAAGTAGGAGAAGTTGAGGATCCAAGAAGAATCTTGGCAACTTCCCAAACTATCCTATTGTTTGGCTTCAATTTAAGAGTATGTTTAATGTTGTAATCCTGCCAATTTTAGTTAATTAGGACTTATATTCGTATGACACAATCATACAAATGGCCTCGAAGATGTGAGGGTTTATGTCGTACCAAACGACTACCTCGGAGTCCTAAGACCGGTAAGGGCTTAATTTTAATGAAATGATCATGCAAATGCCTAACGGAAGGGTTGAGGATTTATGTTGCACTAGGTAAACTACCTCAAAATCCTACGGTTTGGTTGTTTAATTCTAGGAATGTTTAGCTGAAGTAGATCCAAGTTTTGCTGACGACGATGGCCGTGCTGCCCACTATGCTTCAAGCTCCTTGTTGTTGCAGGTGTTTAGTTTTAGAAGTCATAAATTAGGAGATGGGAGAAGTGTTTTGGTTTAGAGAAAATCTTAAAATCCATGTGTTTTTTAGTGTTTTAATTAAAACAAATCTTAAAGTTGTTTAAACAGAACCGATTAAGATCCCACGGTTCCGTCATCCCGACACCCTTATTTTCATCAAATTCACTTAGTCCAGATGAATTTGCAAAACTCAACTGAATGAGTTCCACACTTTCATTTAGACCGTGGGAAATCCCGTTAGCAACACGTGGGTTACATCATCCGAGGTATTCCCGATCATTCAATGAGACGTTTTAATTTAGTTGTGATTATAGTTTTGTTGTTACATTTTGTGATTAAATTTTGAGTTGTTTTATATTTTGGAATGTTGTGGCGGTGAATTTTATCTTGCAATGACTTTTAATTTAGTTTTGGTTTCGGTTCGGGGACTATCCTAAAGGTTTTGGTTACCATACGACGGTCTTGTTTAACATGCAAGAAAAGTAAAGTACAATGCATGTAAGTAAATTGCAATAAAGTAAATTGCGATAAAATAAAAGCGTACTGGAGGGTCTTCCCGTCATCCCAATTGCACTTAAAACACATGTTAAGGCATTTAAATATTTCAGCGAGATACCTAGGTAAAGCTAAGGGAAGGGTTTTGGTTGTACGCAAATTCACGATCCTATAACTAGTCATCTCCTATGACGTCTAGGTTCTTGGTTTGATTTAAGGATGATTTTCTTCATCGAATAACAATTAAATTCAGTTGTTCTTCTAAAACATCCCGTCATATTGAGGAAGTGTTTAGGACGGGTCCTAAACATCTTTTGATACTTACGGGATTATTTTCGATCCAGTAAATTTAGTTGCACGGGTGAATTAATCATCCGGGAGTTTAATTAAACTTTGTTTCTTGCTCGGTGAACTTAGATATTTGATTACCTGATGAATGAAGTGACATCTCACTTAATACTCTATTTAAGAGTTATAATAATTAAAACCTTTAAGGGCAAGTTGGTTTATCGAGATTTTTAATCATTCTTAATTTAAGGTTTGAGTTAATGGTTTAAAGTGTTTTAATTTAATTATGAGGTTTTAATTAATAATTTTAAGTTTGGAATAGTGTTCAAATTATTTTAGATTTAATTTAAATCTTTATATTTTCAATTATTTTGGTATTTCAAGTTGATGTTCATATTTTAAATTTACTTAGATAGAGAGAGGTGTTGAAATTATTGATATGTTTTGATTTAATTCTTAATGATTTCATTTAGGTTTGTTGTTAAATGATTTTAATTTAATTTAATTCAATTTGATTTTAATTTAATTTAAATTTAATTTAATTTAATTTTAATTTAATTTAATTTTAATTTAAATTTAATTTAATTTAGTTTTAATTTTATTTTAATTTAATTTGAATTTAATTTAATTTTAGTTTAATTTTAATTTAATTTAATTTTATTTTTATTTTAATTTTAGTTTAATTTTAATTATAATTTTAATTGTTAATTTAATTTAATTTAATTTTAGTTTTAATTGTTAATTTGGATCATTATTTTTATTTTAATTAAGAATTAAATATTGTTAAAGTGATTTATTTAGGGATTTTTAAATTAAAGAATAAATATCCTCTTAATAATATCCCTATTTTAATAATCCAAATTTAAATATATTCTTCCCAAAATTTAAATCATTTAATTAATTAAAGTTTCATTTTGATATTTTCAAAGTGTTTAATGGGTTTCTTCCCCTTAAATTTCCCTAAGTTTCAATCATCCAAGAGAAAGTTAAAATCAAATATTTTACCCTCCATTTTTTATTAAACCTAAAGTTTTAATTAAGGGTTAAAATTTTTAATTACCTTTATGCCCTTTTAGGCTTATTTATTTCATAACTCACTAAATTGAGTTCAAATGAATTTGAAATTTTTATGTCACCTTACTCACATGTTAATTAAGACATTAGAGGAGAAAATATGATTTTTCTAAATTTAATTTATTTATATAATTATTTTTAGTAGAAAATAAGGGTTTTCAAAGAAAATTCAACAACATGACCAAGGAAAGATTTCTGTCCTTAAAAAAATTATGGGATGTTTCTAATGACTAGAGGACCACTTAGACCAATTTTTGTGATTTTTAATATTATATTTTATTTATTATAATTATTTTTATTTTTAGAGTATTAATTAATTATAAAATAAAATTAATGTTAAAAAATGGATTTTATATTTTTATTAAATCTCTCTGACCACAAGGAGTTCAGAGAAACAAATTTTATGATTTTCTGATTTTCTTTAATTTATTAAAATTATTTTAATGAAAAAGGTTGAAAATCTTATTTTTTTTTAATATTAAGAATTACATTAAGCCTTTAAAATTCAATATCTTATCCTAGGGACTTAGGAAAAATATTTGGTTTGTTCCTAAGTGATTATGAGTCAAAATATGACATTTTTAAGATTTTTAATATTTTTATGATTTTTTATTATTTTTAAATTATTAAAATATTAAAATATTGTGAAAAATCAACTTTTTTAGAAAATTCCAATTTTAATTTTTCTGAACTCCCCTGATACCAGAGAAGCTCCAAAACTATTTTTGTGAATTTTTGAAAAGTATTTTTGGAGTTATGAATTTTTAATGTTCCATTTTGCTTATGTGGCTTAATTAATCCAATTGGTGGGGTTAATCAAGTCCAATTGATTTCAAAATTTTATGTAAGGTTCCTCTGACCCTAAAAAGTAATGGAGAATTATTTTCAAGTCAATTTGATATGTGGTTAACCCTAATTAATTCAAATTCAATTTTAGGGGTTTAGGCCAATTAAGGTTATTATGAATGAATTAACTCAAAATATATTTCTCATAGGGTCCTCTAGTCCTAAGAAACATCACCAAATTTTCCTAGAATTTATTTTACAACATGCTAATTATTGGAGTTAAAATACCTAAAACAGTGACATGAACTTGAAAATTCAATAACTTTTCACAGAGATGGCCTCTGACCTTGAAAAATTTAGAGAATGTTCCCAAGATCAGAAGCTTCAAAAGCCCTATGGTCTCATGCCATGGTGAATTGTCTATGTAAATGGACAATCAAAATATTGAAAACAGTAAATAAATTATTAAAAATAAAATACTCATCCAATTAACTTGAATTCTTTTCCACATTATTCTCCTCTGTTCACTGAGCAAGAGGGTATTTTTAGTTTATTTTTGTGATTTTTCTATGCAAAGATATGAATTTTTGAAGTTCAGGGCATTTAAATAATTCAAAAATACCCTAATTTCCTACTTATCCACGCGGCGCCGCGTCAACCTTGTCAGCTCCGAAAGCCGACGCGTCGCGCTGTGATTCGGTGTCGCCATCTGACTCAGCGCTCCAGGGGCTTGCGGTCCACGTACCATTGCGCTATTCAGCTTGATCTCGACCGTCCGCTCGATACACGCGCGATCCAATGGCTCCTGGTCATCGTCTACGACTGGTGTGCACCCTTGACCGTCCACACTCAAACCTTAATATCTCTCTCGATTCTTAATGGATTTTCGAGTTCTTATGCTCTATCGATTTGTCTTGGAGAGACGAACACATCCATATGGTTTATAGGCTATGAAATTAACCCAAACAAAATGGAGAAGTGCTGGAAGCTCGGGAGGAAGAGTGAGTTCATACCTTTGCTCAGAGAAGTGAAGCTTCGATGCGAGAGTTGTGTCACCTTCGATTGAGTCCGAGCAAGCTCCGGATGAAGTCTCGGCTGCAGGGAATTGTCCAGGTATGAAAGTGACCAAGGCCGATCACAAATCTTGGAGAGCTGGAAGCAATGGTCGGCACAGTGAGGGGGCTTTTGTTTGGGAAACTTCTCCTCTTGGTACGGTGAAGGTGTAGGATCGATCAATTTGGAGATTGAGTCACCGTGGTGAAGTGTCCTGTTTTTTGGGTGGATTTTCGACTCGAAATTGAGCTCGCGAGAGAGGGTTTTAGAGGTTGGATTTCGGTGGGGATCAAGTTCTCTATGTCTGGAGAGGGATCTGGAGTGATTTTGGCAGAGTTTTGGTAAGGTTTGGTTCATCTCTCTTTTTGGCCGAGAGGGTAGTGGGTTTAAATAGACATGGCTGGGGGGCTTCCCAGGGCGGTTTGATGCTTGGGACCAGTTGCTCTATGCAAGAGAAGAACAGCCATGGTGTTCAATTGGACTGGGACAACTCAGCAAGGAAGAATTGAAAAATTTGGCTCACATGGAGCTCTCGGCCAAGGTATTTTCCGGCGACCCAGGCGGCTGGCCGGGCAGGCATTGGTCACCATCTTGACCAGTGAGGTCAGGGCTGGGATTTGGTGAGTTCAATTGGCTTTGGACATGTGTAAAGTATTTGATTTAAATGGAATGGGGGAGAATTCATTTTGGCTTAATTTGGTCTAATGCATGGATTAAGCTAGGTGCACCTCTCCAAGGCTGGTTTGGGCTGAAGAGAAAGTCATTTGGATCGGCTTGATTAGTGGGGTCAAGTCGCGATCCAAGTACGATTAGGCTTAAGCATGAGTTAGGGGAGACATGGGAATGGTTAATGACTCTTAAGGAGTGCTTAAAGGCCTTCCTCCTTTTTCCATTTATGGGGTGTTGACAATCCTAAGATTCTCATGGCTCTCATGTGGCTTGTGCTTGGCTCCAAGGCTTGCTCATGGCTTAGGAATGGCTTGGCTCACTTGCATGAGAAAGGGATTTTGGGATTTTTGAAATTTAGGGGTATTTTGGCATGAGGCTTGATTTAGATTTATTTGATGATGGAATTGGAACTTAGGGAATTATTTTGATTAAATGGATGACAAATGAAAATGTCATATGGGCTCTAGAGTCAATTTTGGGCTTTTGAAATTGTCTTGGGATGGGCTTTTAAAGTGGTTTAAGGAAGTGGGCTTTTGGATTTAAAATAAATTTGGGATGAAAATTTTGTAAAGGATTGTGCCAAATAAATGTTGCAATTTGTTTAGGCATGTGTCACGAGTGGTTTGGAACAAGTTTAAAGTGATTTTGAATTGAATTCGGTTGAATTTGGGTTTTTTTTTGTAAAGGTGCCAAGGTGGGCCAAATTGGGCTAACTTGGGCTAAGGTTGGGCTAAAGTTGGATTTGATGTAAAATTAATGTTGAGAAATGTTCATGGGAGTGTCATAAAGAGTTTTCAACTTTGGTTGGGCTTTGATTTTGGGATTTGGGCCCATTGGGTTAGGTTTGGGCTTAGGTCAATTTAAGAGATTTTGGTTTTGGGTTAGGTTTGGGTGGAGTTTAGGTTCAAATTTTGGGCAAATCAAGTTAGTGTTTTGTTTATGGGGATGTTAGGAAGGCTTTAGAAAAGATTTGGGGCCAATTGGAGTTGAATTGGATGGGTTTGAGCTAGGTTTAGGTCATGGGCCAAAATTGGGCCTTAGGCTTCAAATTGAAATTGGGCCCAAATTTCAATCAACCTGGACTTGGATTTGGTCTATATTGATATTGGAGATATTAAATTGAAGTTTAGAATTGAATTGGACCAAAATTGAGGTCAATTTGGGTGGTTTGGTTTGACATTGAGTTCACTTGGGTTAAAAATGGGTCAAATTGGGGGTTTTGGTAAAAGTAGGGTAAATTGGCAAAATTGGCCCATGATGTAGTTGAACAAAATGAAATTGGGAATATTTGGGTTTTTTTGGAAATTTCTGGGAATTTTCTGAATTTTTGGATTTTTGGGGTAAAAGGGTATTTGGGTAATTTTGGGGGGTTTAGGGGTATTTTTGGAAATTTTGGTATTTTTGGCCAAAGATGGTCAATTTGAATAGTGGGAAGTGTTTAGGATTTATTTTAAGGGATCTTGGGTAATTTAGGCAATTTTGCAAATTTTGGGTCATTTCAAGGGTATTTGGTAGGTTTGGTGGGTCCGGGGCCCCGGGGGTCAAAAATTGAAATTTTGAAAAAAAGAAGATTGATCAAATGTGAGTGAAATGGAATCACTTTGGTTGAACCATGAAGCCATATTAATCCCATATGAGCCATGAGAGGACTCATATGGGGTATTCACTATGTTGTTCCTAACCCTCTTAGCTAGGGGCTTAGGGGTTAAGGACCATCCATATGAATTACCTACATGAGTCAAGAAGTGAAGTTGGGTGAGAGTGTGGTTTTAGGACTTGGAATGTGTGTGAGAGTGTAGTGTATGTGCAGGTCGACCCTCACCGGACCGGGCGCCTGGGGTGTTCCTAAGGCCAAAAAGTCCTATAGGGAACTCATCCTTTAAACCTCCACATTTGATTTCAACCCTCTAGGTGATTAGGGGTCTACAATCAAGCTTGTGGGGTTTGCAGGGAGTCAAGAAGTAGTTTGAATTTCTAAATGGTGGGTTCCACTTTTAGTCCTCTAAGATTAGTCAAAGGAAAAGCCTATGGCTAGATCCTAAGTACTAAAGAGAGAAGCAAAAGACCTCATCAAAAATGAGGTCAACATGTTCCAAAGAAAGGAGGTGTAACTGTCATTATTAATGAAAAAAATGAATTAATTCCTACAAAACAAGTTACTGGATGGCGAAAGCATTTATTATCAAAAATTAAACAACGCCACTAGAAAGGATCATTTTCCTTTACCTTTCTTGGATCAGATGTTGGATAAATTAGCTGGACACTCATATTTCTATTTTCTGAATGGATATTCTGGTTATCATCAATTAACTGTTGCTCCTGAGGACCAAGAGAAAAAAACATTTACAAGTCCTTGTGGAACATTTGCCTTTAGAAGAATGTCTTTCGGTTTATGCAATGCACCTGCAACTTTTCAAAGATGTATGATGTCGATATTCTGTGATTTAATTGATAAAGGAATTGAAGTTTATGGACAATTTTTCAGTATTTGGAACTTCTTTTGAGTCTTGCTTGAAAATATAACGAAAGTTTTGAAGAGTGTGAAGAAACAAATTTGCTTCTAAACTGGGGAAAATGTCAATTTATGGTCACAGAAGGAATTGTACTTGGACATAAAATTTCACAAATAGGTATGGAAGTTGATCACGCAAAAGTGAAAATTAATGCTGAACTTCAACCACCTACTACTATTCTCGATGTGAGAAGTTTTTACGGGTCATCTTGGATTTTATAGAAGATATATAAAAGATTTTTCTAAAATTGCTAAACCTCTTTGTCGTTTATTGGGAAAAGAAGCTAAATACGAATTTAATGAAGATTGTTGATCCACCTGATATTTAAACTTACAAATATGATATGAAAATTGGCAATGGCACCAAAAACTTGATCCCGCCAGATATATATATATATATATATATATATATACATATATATATATATGCTTATGATTTTGATTTATAATGTGGATACTATGCAAGTATACGTATCGTTTATCGAAATAATATAGAACTTTACGATTAAGCCCGAGATATCGAACCCACGGGGAAAGGATGAAAATCTTTAAAGGAATCGAGAAAATTATCTTTTTACTTTTTTAATGGTTTTTGAAAAGTATGTCTTGATTTTGAAAAGTTTTGAAAGTTGATTTGACTTTTGAAATTTCCTTAATAAAATGTTAAGCAAGAAATTAAAATTATAATAATTAATAACATTGTATGTTAAACACTATTAACTAGAATATCTTTTTCTTTCCTTTTATGAAGTAGTAATAATTATTAAAGTATTGTTGTGGAAGTATTTAAATTTGTTGTGACGGAGAGAAGCAAATGTGTTCTTTACCCTTACTTGGTTCTATAAAGAACATAGGTTAATTTGAAATTTTTATCATTTTGAACATGGTTAGGCAGGGAAGATACCGGTCTCTCACTCTAGAGTTCCCTCGATTCCCACAAACTGGGGGATAACCTCTCATAACAAAAGTCGAAACTTGAACCAAATTAGGGGGTTTTAGCTTTGTCACTCTAAAATCCTCTAATTTTACTCCCTTCCATAAAAATATCTTCTAATATTACATTCGATTATATGGACTACAATTCTCACCCATATAATTGCATGTGATTCTTACTGACTTTTATGAGACAATACCGCATTGGATCTTACATAATCTCAAGAAATTCTACAACTTAACAGGCCAAATTAAAAAGTAAGCAAAATTTTCAGAATCAATCTTCACAACTTCTTCCAACTTTAAACACTTATACCTTCCACAACAATTCTCTATAAACTAATTACTTCTCCATTTAAGAAAGAAAAAGATAAAGTAAACTACTCAGAATGCATTGAGAAAATACACAAACACATTGATTTGAAATTAAAAACCATAAGAAAAACAACAAACAAAAACAAGTATTAATTAAAAAATTAAATGTAAGAACAAAAGTAAACACTTATCTGAAAGTTCTCTCCACAAGACTCAGGAAGTTCCTCTGAAACTTTAACTCTTCAATAAACTACTCCTCAGAGCGGATCTCCCAACTCCGATGATTCAGAATAAAATTCAGACTTTAATAGAAACTAAAATAAAAGAAATAAAAGAAGTGAGATGAAGAAGACTTCACTCCGACCCTTTTCTCCTTTCTACTCTCTACTCCTACTCTTAATAAAAACTCTCACAAAATAAAAGTAAAATACTGTAAAAACTCTCTTCAAAATGCAAGTGGAAGAGCAAAAGAAAGAAAGAACCCTTCAAAATGCAAAGGAAGAGCCCAAGAAAGAAAGAACCCTTCAAAATGCAAAGGAAGAGCCCCCTAATCTTTCCTAAGACTCTCTTTAAATATTAAACCAAAAGGTGGCTTGGTGTCTCTTCAAAATGTGTCCAGATTCAATGTATCTACCAAAGAATGCACCCCTTCATTCAAATTTTCCGCCCAAAGGAAGTTATGGAAGTTACCACCAAGTGTTGCATCCCATCCCCTTTGAAAATGGTGCCAAATTCAATTTAATCTCGATTTTTAACTGTGGCGGCTAAGCGCCGGCCCAGCGGCGCTTAGCCGCCAGTGCCAAAATTTTGATTTTTCATTTTTTTGCTCCAAATTTGATCCAATTTTTCTCCTTTCATCATGACCATCCATTTTCGTCATACCTGCAAGAAAAACACAAAATACCTTCCATTAAAGTGCAATATCATTAAAAATAGGTATAAAAATGTGCATAAAAATACTATATATTTTAGATGTATCAAAATCTCCCAAACTTAAAATGTTACTTGTCCTCAAATGACAGCTATTCTTATAGAACATTTTCGCATGCAAATTATGTAATGAGTTTCTTAGGAAGATAACAAAATTTTGTTCTAGAAATGGAATAGTCCAATTTAGAAAAAAATTTTAGTAATTAAAACCAACTTAAAGTTTAGAATGTTCTTAAGTAAAGTAAAATGACAAATATAAGTTTCTATCTAATTCAGAAATATTTGTAGATTCTTCAAAATATAGTATTCAAACACTTATTTTTCTCACTTAAAAATCTTTATTTGAAAATAATTTACTTACTATATTATAACCTTAAGCTTTAGATTTTCTCTGAACTTATATCTTAAACTTTAGGTGTGAAACAAATTTTTGATTAGGCCCTTAAATCCTCAAGCTTATCCTCCCTTTTTATATACTATTTTTCACTTTCTCTTTTCTTATTCTTTTTTTTTCTTTTTTTTATAAGGCAAGGATTACTATATCTGGATAGGCCTTTAATGATTTTGAATTCCACCCTTACATTTAAAATAAAGGTCAGATATACATCTTTCACTTAAAAATCATAATAATAGTATTTGAAAATTATTCTTTAATAAAAGAAATTTAAGCTTTGAAGAATAAAAGTCAAATCTTCTATTTATCTAAAAATACAAAACTTCTTATTAAAGATAGTTTAACTTTATTTAACACCTCTTCATTAAGAAAATTTTAACTTTAAGTTTTTCATGATTACTATAAATTTTAACTAAATTCTTTTATTAATTTCTATATTCAAAATTTATGTTCCCCTAATATAACTTCATGTACATAATTGTTCTCAATCAAAAACAAGATTTATTTTAAGTATTCTTGAGAATCAAATAAAATTTTAGGTTTTTGAAAATCATTGTTTTTAAAATCCCCCCCCCCCCAAAACTTTAATTTTTAGTTAAGATAAAACATTTAAGCATAAGAAATGATACATGGGTGAGAATTAAAGACTAACATAACATGCTTGCAGGAATTTTTAATATCCTAATATGCAAGTATAACAATTTAAATAACAGGAGTAAAATGAAATCAAATTCAGTTTTTTCAAAACGATTTTCTTTTTATAACAAGAAAAGTAAAAATTTCAAAAAGACTCTACAGTAGTGGAGGTTTTTAAAGCAATACACACCAATTAAAATAACACACTGATGGAGATAACAGATGATAGTGGAATTTGAAAAATTTTAAACATGTAGTTTCCTAAGTAGAAGTTCCCGATAGTGGTTTATAATCTCCTAACAGTTTTTTTTTAATTAAAGTACACACAACTAAAAATTCTGACATAACATACACAAAAATATTTACTGCCACACACACTACACTCAAAGCAACATATAAATCATTAATACAACAACAACAATACATCTGACTATGCATAACAGATAAATAGTACAACTACAATTTGCATACTATCAGAATTCACATCACAACACAATCATAGAACAAAATACTAGATAAACTACACAATAACACAACACAACAACACAATAACTAAAACAAACAACATCATCTACTCTTCATCCTCATCATCATCATCATCCTGCTCGTTCCAATCCCTGGATGGCACATAAGGTATGTAGAATGGATGAGGGGGCATCTCGACACTACGATCACCTCTAATCGATCTATCCGAATAATGCGATAATTCTCCTCATACTCATCATGTTTTACAATATATCTCTCCACATTATCAATCTTACCATCCATGTCTTTCATATGCTCTCGAGTAAGACTCACTTTCTTCAAAATTTTTCTTAATAACCCAGTCTATGAATCAGTAGATGATGAAGCGCGTGAAGTAGTAACACGAGAAGTTGATGCAGCAGAAGCAGAAGTAGTAGAAGCTCTACCAAATCCTCCTCTCCAACCAAACTCTGAATGTACAGTGTAAGCACCAACGTTGACACTGGTAATTGGTCTCAATGGCTAAAGTATCTCTTCCCGGGTTTCAAACTTCACTCCGGATCGTTCACATAATGAATGAATCAAGGAAGGAAATCTCATACACGCAATAGTGGTTGCTGCAGCACGGTTCGAAAATATAATCATAAATTATACCTCCGATGTCGATAGGCTTCCCTTGCTGAATGCAATGGTTCAACACAGACTCTTTCTCTCATTACTTCACCGATGTATGACTCGAAGGTAACAATTTAGATGAGATAAAATAATGCCACGTCTTAGAAGTGGCATTCAATTTAGAAGCAGGAAAGTTCACTCTTCTATCATTTGTTATTTTCCATAATCCTCTTCCATCAGTCAGAAATTCCATGATCTCATCTAATTCCCCTTCAGTAGGATGATAGTTAGAATAAAAGCATAACATGTCAGGAGGTAGTCCATAAAAAGTGTTGATTGATCCTGAAGAAAAGTTGACCTCATGCCTCCTAACCATCACTTGATTCTCTTATGCAGCAGGCAATTTTGCATAAAATTCTCTAACCATAGAAACAACAACAACAACGGAGAAACAATAGTAATTCTCCCAGTTCCTTCTAGCAATCATATCTTCAATTACTTCTCCTGGCTTACTAAATACATGCTCAAGAATCAACTTACGTGACTGCAGTGCGTCAACGTATCGTTCCTCAGCCCTCGTGCTAACAAATTTGTTAGAATCAAATCTGGCATTTTCACTCGCACGCTTTGACTTTTGAGCCATCTCTAAAAAAATCACGAAAAATTTACCATAAATTCCAAAATAAAACTAAACTTGCTAAATTATCTTCCAAAAGATATTTTCACTAAATCCAAGCAATTTCTCAAGTTTTTCCTCAAATTTTCACCATGAATAGTGATTTTAAGATTTTCCAAAATGTACTCAAAATACATGGTGAAAATCAAAAATTTTTGCTTAGGAGTAGTGCTCTTACCTCAAGGAATCCAAATCTAACAATTTTTGTTGAGATCGGCTCTTAAATGATCCACAATATGATGCTCTAGGCTCCTCTTTCGCGATAAACCCAAGGTTGAAGACGATGGGGTGGTTTAAAAATGGCAAATTTCGGGGTTTTAACTGCTGGGAACAAATTTTCACAAACTGGCGCCTAAGCGCGAACTCCTCGGTGCTTAGCGCGAAATCTGGCACTTAAGCGCCGACACTGGCGCTTAGCCGCCAGTACCCAGATTTTCACAATTAAGGTATATGCACTAAATCACTTTGTTAATCACCCTTAATTACTCCAGAATAATTATTTCTCCCCACATAAATCTTCCAATATTCCAAATCAAAATTTTAAAATCCATTGATTCCACACAAATTTCGCACAAACACAAACTTATATTAAAACAAACATAACACTTAATACAATTCTAGATTTTCTATCCACACATAAAGGATGAAATTCTCTAAATACAAGAGACTTTAATCTCAAGCGATAAGTATACATCTACAGGATGTAACCATCACATCATCGAGGCTTAGTTGATACTTAAATATAAACACTAAACACACCAAACATAACACACATTAACATTAAACAAATAAGAACAAAGCACTCTTAATTCCATTCTCCCTTAGGCGGATTATATCCTAAACATTATGACTCTCATTTGACCCTTCTGGAATATAAATCTGATAAAATGGGCAATAATTGTTCATCCTTAAATCATCTTCTTCAATCCATTTGTTCTTCAGAAACATCGCCTTATCCACTTCTTCCACGTACCTTGAATGACTGAATTGCATCTTGAGTTGCCATCCCATGTGCTCCAAATGCAGATTACTTTCATGGATTTTTGCTTCCATTGAAGTCACTCGGGCTTCAATTTTTTCAATCATTTCAACAATCCCTTGAATACTAACAGTGAGATATCCATTGAATAACTCTTTAGCACTGTCACTAACGAACTTACTCTTGTCAGAATCTTGCTTCTTCTTAATCTCATTCTCCCAGGAAGACATGATGCACTCAAAACTCTCTTCTTAAGACTCAAAAATAAAAAAAAAAGACTTGGGGCAAGTGTTTCTCTTAAATCAGGTCCTTTTTATAGACTTGGGAAGTGCTAAAACAGCCCCAAGACGTTTTAAAACTCCAAAATAACTTCCAAAACTACTCCCCCACGATCTAGGCTTCTAGAACATCATTTTTCATGTTTTTTATATCTGCGGCGCCTAAGCGCCAACCAGTCGGCCCTTAACCGCTAGTGCTCAATTTAGCACAGGTCTGCTAAGTGTCCAAATTTTCATTCTGACTCCTCTAAGTCATCAAATAAGGTTAAATAAACTCTGTTATAGTTTAAAAACTCCAAATTACTACTACTAAAAACAAAAAAAACAAACCAAACCAAGCAAACAAAGCACACTAAACAAACATTAAGCAAAGCACACCGATAATTATGGGTTGCCTCCCACAAAGCGCTTGTTTTAACGTCTTCAGCCTGACATACCCAGAACTCATTCTGAGTGACCCAACATCAAATTATAATCAGATTTAGATTTATTAACTAAAAAATATGGTTTAAGTCTATGTCTGTTAACTTTAAATATTTTTCCAGTCTTAGGATCTTGAATATCTATAGCTCCATAAGAATAAACTTTTATCAAAATAAATGGACCCATCCACCTGGACTTAAGTTTTCCAGAAAATATTCTCAATCTAGCATTATACAGTAAAACTTTTTGTCCTGGTACAAGATTTTTAGTAAGAATCTTCCGATCATGCCATAACTTCATCTTTTCCTTATAAATCTTAGCATTTTCATAAGATTCATTCCTTATTTCTTCAAGCTCGTTGACATCTTTCAAATTATAATTGAACTCTTTAATAGCCGATAAGCTTTATGCTCAAGTTCAAAAGGTAAATGACAAGCTTTTCCAAAAATCAGCCTATATGGGGACATTCCTATAAGTGTTCTGTAAGCAGTCCTATAGGCCCACAAAGCATAATCCAGTTTGATTGACCAATCCTTTCTATTTGGATTAACAGTTTTTTCCAATCTTCTTTTAATTTCACGATAGGATAATTCAACCAAACCACTTATCTGCGGATGATAAGCAGTAGCTATGCGATAATTAATATGATATTTCTTTGCTAACTTTCCAATAATCACATTTCAAAAATGACTTCCTCCATCAGTTATGATTACTCTTGGTATTCCAAATCTGCAAAATATACTCTTTTTAAAAACTTTGCAACACTTTGAGCATCACATCGAGGTAAAGCGATAACTTCAATCCATTTGGAAACATTGTCTACTGCTATCAAAATATAAACATTTTCGAAAGATGGTGTAAATGGTCCCATAAAATCTAGTCCCCAAACATCAAATATTTCAACTTCCAACATATAATTGAGGGGCATCTCATTTCTTCTAGAAATATTTCCTACATGCTGACATCTATCATAATTTTTAATATAAAAATTCACATCCTTAAAAATTGTAGACGATAAAATCCCGATTGTAATATTTTATATGCAGTTTTATCACTTCCAAAATATCCCCCATAATCAGAATCATGTCATTTTTGAATAATTTCATAAGTCTCTTCCAAAGGTACACATCTTCAAATTATAAGATCCTTTCCTTGTTTATATAAAAATGGGTCATCCCAAAAATAAGTCTTAGCATCAGACAGAAATTTCTTCTTTTCCTGATATGTTAAACCATAGGGTAAAATGTCACTAACAATAAAATTTACTATGTCTGCATACCACGAAACACGCTATTCTTTAACAGTGAACAGTTTTTCATTAGGAAAATGTTCATTAATTTCTTCAATATCACAGAGAGATTTTTCAGTTTCAAGCCTGGACAAATAATCAGCAATTTGATTATCAGAACCCTTCCTATCTACTATCTCAAAATCAAATTCTTGCAAAAGAAGAATCCATCTTATCAGTCTCGGTTTTGCATCATTTTTCTTCATTAAGTATTTAATAGCAGAATGATCAGTATGCACCACACATTTAGTTTGAATTAAATATGATCGAAATTTATCAAAGGCAAATACTATAGCTAATAACTCTTTCTCAGTAGTGGTATAATTAATTTGATCTTCATTAAGAGTTTTACTAGCATAATAAATTACTTTGAAAATTTTATCATATTTCTGACCTTAAACATCACCAATAGCATAATTACTAGCATCACACATTAATTCAAAAGGTTTTTCCTAATTTGGTGAAATTATTACAGGTGCAGTGATTGATTTTTCTTTTAATGTTTCAAAGGCTTTACGACAGTCATCTTCAAAATTAAAAATTGCATCCTTTCCAGTAAACGACATAAAGGTTTTGTAACCTTCGAAAAGTCTTTGATGTAACGCCTGTAGAATCCAGCATGTCCTAAAAAACTTCTAATTCCCCTTACATTGGTTGGGCAAGGTAAATTAGATATAACTTGAATTTTTGCAAGATCTACCCGCAAACCTTTTTACGAAATCCGATGTCCCAAAACAATTCCTCCTGCTACCATAAATTGGCATTTTTCCCGATTAAGGACCAAATTAATTTCTTCACGAGCATTTTAGAACTTTAGATAGATGTTCTAAACATGATTCAAATGAAATTCCAAACACCGAAAAGTCATCCATAAAAACTTCAATCCTTTTTCAATCAAATCACAAAAAATAGCCATCATACATCTCTGAAATGTAGCAGGGGCATTACATAAACCAAAGGGCATTCTTCTAAAAGAAAACGTACCATAAGGACTAGTAAACGTAGTTTTCTCTTGATCCTCAGGAGCAATTTGAATTTGGTGGTAACCAGTATATCCATCCATAAAACAAAAGTATTTATGCCCAGCTAGTCTATCCAACATTTGATCTAGAAAAGGGAGTGGAAAATGATCTTTCATTGTGGCAAGGTTTAATTTCTATAATCAATGCATATTCACTACCCTGTAACTTATCTTGTTTGTATCATTTCATTCTTTTCATTAACAGTCACAGTTACTCCTTCTTTCTTAGGAACACAGTGAATATGACTAACCCATGCACTATCTGAAATAGGGTAGATAATTCCAATATCCAACCATTTTAAAATTTCTTTCTTAACAACATCTTTCATGAAAGGATTTAATCTCCTTCGGGGATCAACCTGTGGTTTGCAATTATCTTCCATAAGAATTCTGTGCATACAAATTGAAGGACTGATTCCTTTAATATCAGCAATTGTCAATCTAAAAGCTTTCTTGTGCTTCTTCAAAATTTCAAGCAAACTCTTTTCTTCTTTTTCAGTTAATTGAGAGGAAATTATAATAGGCAAGGTTGAGGATTCACCTAGAAAAACATACTTTAAATGATTAGGAAGTATTTTTAACTCAAGTTTAGGAGGTTTTTCAATTGATGGACCATAAGATTCATCTTTCTCAGTCATATCCAACAATTCAAAACTTTCACAAACATACTTTAAAGCTTCCTCTTGAAAATCTTCAGAATCAAATAACTCCTCTTCTTGCTTATATTCCCATTCTTCTCTTTCAACTTTCTCTTCATAAGTTGATTTGAAATGACATTCATTTAAATATTCAATAGCATCGATCCTATAACACTCATCATCTTTACCTCTAGCAGGATATTTCATCGATTTTGAAATATTAAATGTAACAGTCTAATCATTAACCCTCATCGTTAATTCACCTTTTTGCAGATCTATCATGGCTCTGCCTGTAGCTAGAAAATGACTCCCCAAAATTATGGGTATCTCTTTATCTTCCTCCATATCTAACACAATGAAATCCACAGGAAAAATAAATTGATCCACTTTTACTAAAACATCTTCTATAACTCCTTTAGGATATGTGATTGAACGATCTACTAATTGCAGAGTTACAGTAGTTGGGGTTATTTCTCCTAGTCTCAGTCTTTTGAATATTGATAGAGGCATAAGGTTAATTCTTGCACCCAAATCACATAAAGCTTTTCCACAGAATCTTTCTCCGATAGCACATGGAATTGTGAAACTACCAGGATCTTTAAGTTTTTTAGGAAGCTTTTTCTGAATATCGCACTACACTCCTCTCTAAGTGCAACAGTCTCATTTTCTTCAAACTTCCTCTTTTTATTAAGAATATCCTTCATAAATTTCACATAGCTTGGCATTTGTTATAGGGCTTCAGCAAATGGAATATTAATGGTAAGCTTCTTTAATATCTCCAAGAATTTTGAAAATTGCTTATCCAACTTTTGTTGACGAAGTCTCTGAGGAAATGGAGGTGGTGGTTTTTCTAAATCAACCTTTGGTGGAGAAATAGGTCTTTCAAAACCTTTTGGAGCGTCCTCTTTAAGTCTTTCAATCTCTTCTTTCTCTACTTCAGTTTCTTTTTGAACTCTACCTTCCAATTCTTTTCCACTTCTCAGTTGAATTGCTTTTACTTGTTCTTTAATCTTTTCTCTTGGATTCACTTCAGTATTACTTGGAAGCATGCTTGGGATCTATTACTTAGGCATTTGCAATTTGTCCCAATTAATTTTCAATATTTCTCATGGTTGCTCCTTAAATTTGTAATTGATTTCCCATATGTGATACTACTTCTTCCATAGACAACTTCTTCTCCTTTAATTGTGAAGCACTGTTATAACCTGAAGGATAAGTTAATCTATCATTATTATTACCTTGGTTGTTCCAATTCCCCAATGGGTTTACTTGGTGTTTCCCCCATTGTTGATTAACACCACCCCGATTATTGTTATTCCAGTTGAAATTTGGATGATTCTTCCAACCTGGGTTATAATAATTGGAATATGGGTTGTTAGGTTTGATTATAACATTCACATTCTCTGGTGAAGAATAAGAATCAACCATTTGGCCTAATGAATTTTCTTCAATCATGAGATTTGGCTGAGAAAAATTCATCCCAAATTGGTCTATCTTCCTTGATACAGTAGTAACTTGATTTGCTAACATTGTAAAAGCATCATTTTCATAAACACTGGCTACCTTTTTAGGATTTAATATTTTAGAAGGCCATTGAAAATTATTAGTATCCATTTCTTCAATTAAGGCATAAGCATCAGAAAATGGTTTAGACATTGATGATCCACCAGCAGCAACATCGATGATCGATCTAAGAGATCCAACTAATCCATTATAAAAAGTTTGAATTATTAACCAATCTGGTATCGCATGATGTGGACATTTCCTGAGGAGATCTTTAAATCTTTCCCATGCTTCATATATTGATTCCCCTTCAAACTGACAAAAAGATGTTATATCATTTCTCAACTTAGCAGTCTTAGATGGTGAAAAATATTTAGCAAGGAATTTTTGAGACAGTTCATCCCAAGTTCTTATTGATCTAGGTGGTAACGAATGTAACCATATTTTAGCTTTATCCCTCAGTGAGAAAGGAAAAACTCTAAGTCTAATAGCATCATCCGAAACACTATCATATTTTAAAGTAGCACACAACTCTAGAAAATTAGCAAGATGCAAATTAGAATCTTCAGTTGTTACTCCCCCAAACTGATTATTAGACACAATTTGGATAATAGCAGGTTTAAGCACAAAAGAATTAGCAGCTACAGCAGGGTTTTGAATTCTACCATGAAGTTCATCTACTATAGGGTTAACATAATCTCTTAAAGGTCTTAATTCTTGATGGATGCCAACATTTTGATCTTGATGAGTTGTCATTTCTTGAATATTTTTATCTTTTTTCTGTATTTTTAATTTTTTTGTTTTTTCTGATACTTCTTTCTAATTCAGAATCGTAAGGCACAAGTCTCTCAGAACCTGAACTACGCATACAACAATAAAACAAAACAAAACACAACACACTAACAAAAACAAAGAATAGTAAAATTTTAAAATTTCTTAATTCTCTTTAAAATACAATTATTTTTCTTTCCCCGGCAATGGCGCCAAAAACTTGATCCACCTGATATTTATACTTACAAATATGATATGAAAATTGGCAACGACACCAAAAAACTTGATCCCGCCGGATATATATATATATGCTTATGATTTTGATTTATAATGTGGATACTACGCAAGTATATGTATCGTTTATCAAGTAATATAAGACTTTCTGATTATGCCCCGATATATCGAACCCACAGGGAAAGCATGAAAATCTTTAAAGGAATCAGAAAATTATCTTTTTACTTTTTTTAATGGTTTTTGAAAAGTATGTCTTGATTTTGAAAAGTTTTGAAAGTTGATTTGTCTTTTGAAATTTCCTTAATGAAATGTTAAGCAAGAAATTAAAATTATAATAACTAATAACACTGTATGTAAAACACTATTAACTAGAATATCTTTTTCTTTCCTTTTATGAAGTAGTAATAATTTTTAAAGTATTGTTGTGGAAGTACTTAAATTTGTTGTGACAAATAGAAGCAAATGTGTTCTTTACCCTTACTTGGTTCTACAAAGAATATATGTTAATTTGAAATTTTTATCATTTTGAACATGGTTAGGCAGGGAAGATACCAGTCTCTTACTCTAGAGTTCCCTCGATTCCCACCAACTGGGGGCTAACTTCTCATAACAAAACTCAAAACTTCAAACTAAATTAGGGGGTTTTAGCCTGTTACTCTAAAATCCTCTAATTTTACTCCCTTCCATAAAAATATCTTCTAATATCACATTCAATTATATGGACTACAATTCTCACCCATATAATTGCATGTGATTCTTACTAACTTTTATGAGACAATACCGCATTGGATCTTACATAATCTCAAGAAATTCTACAACTTAATAGGACAAATTAAGAAGTAAACAAAGTTTTCAAAATAAATCTTCACAACTTCTTCCAACTTTAAACACTTATACTTTCCACAATAATTCTCTATAAACTAATTACTTCTCCATTTAAGAAAAAAAAAGATAAAGTAAACTACTCAGAATGCATTGAGAAAATACAAAAAAACATTGATTTGAAATTAAAAACCATAAGAAAAACAACAAACCAAAACAAGTCTTAATTAAAAAACTAAATGTAAGAACAAAAGTAAACACTTATCTGAAAATTCTCTCCACAAGACTCCAGAAGTTCCTCTGAAACTTTAACTCTTCACTAAACTACTCCTCAGAGCGGATCTCCGAACTCTGATGACTCAGAATAATCTTCAGACTTTAATAGAAACTAAACTAAAAGAAAGAAAAGAAGTGGGAAGAAGAAGACTTCACTCCGACCCTTTTCTCCTTTCTACTCTCTACTCCTACTCTTAATAAAAACTCTCACAAAATAAAAGTAAAATACTGTAAAAACTCTCTTCAAAATGCAAGTGGAAGAGCAAAAGAAAGAAAGAACCCTTCAAAATGCAAAGGAAGAGCCAAAGAAAGAAAGAACCCTTCAAAATGCAAAGGAAGAGCCCCCTAATCTTTCCTAAGACTCTCTTTAAATATTAAACCAAAGGGTACCTTGGTGTCTCTTCAAAATGTGTCCAGATTCAATGTATCTACCAAAGAATGCACCCCTTCATTCAAACTTACCGCCCAAAGGAAGTTATGGAAGTTACCACCAAGAGTTGCATCCCATCCCCTTTGAAAATGGCGCCAAATTCAATTTAATCTCGATTTTTGACTGTGGCGGCTAAGCGCCGGCCTAGCGGCGCTTAGTCTCCAGTGCCAAAATTTTGATTTTTCATTTTTTTGCTCCAAATTTGATCCAATTTTGCTCCTTTCATAATGACCATCCATTTTCATCATACCTGCAAGAAAAACACAAAATACCTTCCATTAAAGTGCAATATCATTAAAAATAGGTATAAAAATGTGCATAAAAATACTATATATTTTAGGTGTATTAATTGTCTGAATGCATTCAATATTTTAAAAGAAAAATTAATCACTGCACCTGTTATTGTTGCACCTGATTGGAGTAAACCTTTTGAATTAATGTGTGATGCAAGTGATTATGCAATTGGAGCTGTATTGAGACAAAAATATGAGAAAATTTTCAAAGTTATATATTATGCTAGCAAAACTCTTAATGAAACTCAAATAAATTACACTACTACTTAAAAAGAGCTTTTAGCAATAGTATATACCTTTGATAAATTTAGACCAAATGGTCTTGGAACGAAATGTATCGTACATACTGATCATTCTGCTATTAAGTATTTAATGTCTAAAAAGAATGCTAAACCTAGATTGATCAGATGGGTTTTACTTTTACAAGAATTTGATTTTGAAATTGTGAACAGAAAAGGAACTGACAACCAAATTGCTGATCATTTATCGAGAATAAAAAATAATAGTGAAAAGATTTATGAAGAAAATACAAATGAGAAATTCCCTGATGAACTGTTATATGTTATTCAAGGATTACAAATGCCTTGGTATGAAGATATAGTTAACTATTTGGTTAGCAAAATTTTACCATATGGGTTGAATAATAAATATATTAAGAAATTCAAGAATGACTGTAAATCATATATTTGGGAAGATCCTCATTTATTTAAAATAGGAAGAAATTTTGTGATTCGAAGATGTGTACATTATGAAGAAACTTTTGCAATTATTCATAAATGTCACGATTCTGAATTTGGAGGACACTTTGGAGTAGATAAAACTACGTTTAAAATTTTAAATTCTGGATTTTATTGGACTACATTATTTAAAGATGTTGGACATTATGTGAAAACTTGTGATCGATGTCAAAGAATGGGGAATATATCCAGAAAAGATGAAATGCCTCTAAACTATATATTAGAAATTGAAATTTTTGATGTATGGGGTTTAGACTTTATGGGATATTTCGTACCATCATCTGGAAAGATTTATATTTTATTAATAGTTAATTATGTTTCAAAGTGGATTGAAGCTGTAGCTTTACCTAACTGTGATTCCAAATGTGTTTCGAAATTTTTAAAGAAGATGATTTTTACAAGATTTGGAATGCCCAGGGTAATTATCACAGATGGGGGAAGTCATTTCAAAAATATAAGAATTCAATCATTACTGGAAAAATTCAGAATTAAACATAGAATTGCAACTGCTTATCACCCTCAAACAAGTGGAATAGCTGAAGTATCAAACAGAGAAATTAAAAGAATATTAGAGAAGACTGTTAATCCTAAAAGAACTAACTGGGTTGATAGACTTGATTCTGCATTATGGGCTTATAGAACAGTTTATAAAACACCTATCGGAATGTCACCTTATCAGTTAGTTTATGGTAAACAATGTCACTTACCTGTTGAACTGGAACATAAAACTTACTAGGCGATAAAGGAGTTTAATTACGATTTGAATGCTACAAGAGAGAAACTATTATTACAACTGAATGAAATGGAAGAGATAAGAAAGGAGTTCTATGAAAATGTAAAGATTTATAAGAAAAGAATGAAGAAATTACATGACAAAAAGATTTCAAGGAAAATATTTGAGACTGGACAAGAAGTGTTATTATTTAATACTCGTTTAAAACTTTTTCCTGGAAAATTAAGATCTAAATGGATGTGACCATTTATAATTCAGAAAGGGTACCCTTATGGAACTGTGGATATTAAAGATCCCAAAACTGGAAAAATATTTAAAGTTAACGTATTAAGACCGAAGCCTTATATGAGAGAAATGAAACCAAATTACAAAGAGGCTTATAAACTGAGTCTACCCAATTAATTCAATTGATTAGGTCGGGCTGACGATGTTAAACCAAGTGCTTTGTGGGAGGTAACCCATTTATTATTATTATGATTGTTTGTGATTTGAATTTATCTTAATCGTGTTTGTATGTGGATCACACCCTTTTATTAGACCTATTTTTAAGACCGAAACTTTATAAATTTGACGATAGGTGAATCGGAGTCGATCGAGGTTCCGGCGCCTAGGCGCCAAAAGTTGGCGCCTAAGCGCCAGAATAGCCTGCGTGTATCGATGATCCGGCGCCTAGGTGCCAGATTACGGCGCCTAAGCGCCATGATTATAGGTCATGTAAAAAACCAAAAATCTTCAGTTTTTCACACGAAATCTCCTTATATATTGCTCTATCTTCATCCCCAATCACATAGAAACCTTAATTTTGACCAGAGCAATCTATTTTGGAAGAGTTAAGAGGAGTTTGGAAGTAATGGATAAAGGAAATCATGGAAATGAGGTAAGAGACAAATCCCCCAAAGATCCTCAACCTTTTTTAATGGTTTTATTGCTGTTAGTATGGAGAGATTGTTTATTCGTTTAGAAAAGATTGAAGTGGAACTTCAAAGCATTGGGAATCTTTTGCATGAAATGTATCATCAAATTGAGCACATGGAATGGTAAACGAATCTTCAATTTGATCATATGGTGGCCTATCAAGATGCTCAAGTAGCAATGTATGTGAAGAACAAGTGGATCAATGAAAAGACAGCTTTGAAATTTCCAAGGGCGTTGGTTTTTGTTGACCTCATTTTTGATGAGGTCTTCTCTTCTTCTCTTTAGTACTTAGGATCTAGCCTTAGGCTTTTCCTTTGACTATCTTAGAGGACTAGAATTGGGACCCACCTTTTAGAAATTCAAACCACTTCTTAACTCCCTGCAAACTCCACAAACTTGACTATAGACCCCTAATCACCTAGAGGGTTGAAATCAAATGTGGAAGTTTAAAGGATGAGTTCCTATAGGACTCTTTGGCCTTAGGGCTGCCCTGGGTGGCCTGGTCTGGTGAAGGGTTGACTTGCACACACACTACACTTTCACACACCTCCTAAAAACACACCCATACCCGACTTGACCTCCTCGACTCATGTAGGTGATTCACATGGATGGTCCTTAACCCCTAAGCCCTTGGCTAAGAGGGTTAGGAACAACATGGTGAATGCCTCAAAATAAGTCCCTTCATGGCTCATGTGGGCTTGATATGGCTTCATGGCTCAACAAAAATGATTTCATTTCACTTACATCCACCCAATCTTCAATTTTCCAAATTTTCAATTTTTGACCCCCGGGACCCTACACCTCGCCTAACCTACCAAATGCCTTTGAAACTACCCAAATTTCTCAAAAATTTCCAAATTACCCAAAATTCTCCAAAATCAATCTCAAACATTCCCACATCACTTAAATTGATCATCCATAACCAAAAATGCCAAAAAATTCCAAAATACCCCCCAATACCCTCCAAATACCCAAAATACCCCTCTTGGCCCAAAAATCCAAAAATTCAGAAAATTCCCAGAAAATTCCAGAAAATCCCAAATATTCCCAATTTCATTTTATTCAACTACACCATGGGCCAATTTTGTCAATTTACCCCACTTTTATCAAAACCCCCAATTTGACCCATTTTAACCCAAAGTAAACCCAATGTCAAACCTAACCTACCCAATTGACCCAAATTCTGATCCAATTCAATTCTAAACTTCAATTCAACATTCCCAACACTAATCTAGACCAAATACAAGCCCAATTTGATTGGCATTGGGATCCAATTTCACTTTTGGCCTTAAAGCCCAATTTGGATCTATGACCCAAACCTAACCCAAACTCACCCAATTCAACTCCAATTAACCCCAAATCTTTTCTAAACCTTCCTTGACATCCCCATAAACAAAACACTAACATGATTTGCCCAAAACTTTGATCCAAACCCCACTCAAATTCAACCCAAAGCTAAAAGGCCCATTTTTGACCTAAACCCAAACCTAGCCCAAATGAGCCCAAATCCCCAAAATCAAAACCTAACCAAAGCCAAAACCTCTTTGAAACACTCCCATAAACATTTCCCAACATTAATTTTACATCAATTTCAACTCTAGCCCAACATTGGCCCAAGTTAGCCCAATTTGATCTACATAGGCCCACTTACCAATTAAACCCAAATTCAAACCAATTCAAACCCAAATCACCTCAAACTTGTTTCAAACCACTCATGAAGCATCCCTAAACCAAACTCAACAATTATTTGGCCCAAGCCTTTACCAAAATCTCATCCCAAAATCCATTTTAAATTTAAAACCCCACTTCCCTAAACCTCACTAAAAGCCCATTTCCACCAGAATATAAAAGCCCAAATTTGGCCCTAAAGCCCACATGACATTTCCATTTGCCATCCATTTAATCAAAGCCATTCCCTAAGTTATAATTCCATCATCAAACAATTCCAAATCAAGCCCCATACAAATTCACACCAAAATATCCAAAATTCTTAAAACCCATTTTTATGAAATTGACCCAACCTTTTCCCAAGCCAAATGGAGCCATGGAGCCATGCACAAGCCATATGCAAGCCATGAGAGCCTCTTTACATGTCACCATGCCATTTTGGGCAAAAGGAGGAGGCTCTTTCCTTAATTCCTAAAGGTGATTAACCACTCCCATGATTCCCCTTAACCATGCTTATGTCTAATTGTGCTTGGATGGTGACTTGACCCTACTGATTATGCTGAGCCAAATCACTTTTCCCTCGGCCAAAACCAAGCCTTGGGTGGTGCACCTAGCCCAAGTGGAGGGGTTGACCAATTTGAGCCAAAATAAGCCCTCTCCCATTCCATTCTAATCCAAGCCTTTTACACATGGCATTTGCCAATTATCTACACTAAACCCCAGCCCTGACCCACCTGAACAAGATGGTGACCAATGCCTGGCCGGCCAGCCACCAGGTCGCCGGAAAACACCATGCCCGAAACCTTGGGAGAAGCCAAACTTTGAAATTCCATCCTGCTGAGCTGTCCCACTCCAAATGGCCACCATGGCTGTTCTTCACATGCCAAGAGCAGGTCGATCCCGGCCCTCAACTCCCCCGGGAGGCCCTCCGACATCTCCTATTTAAACCCCTCACCTTCTCGGCCATGAGAAGTGCTGAACCAGAACCTTGCCGAAACTCGCGCAAAATTGTTCCGGACTCCTCCCCACACACGAGCACTTGATCCCCAGTGAGATCCCCCTGCCATTTCTTCTCGCGAGCTCGATTTCGGAGTTGAAATTTCACCCAAAACCAGGACACTTCTCCACGGTGGACCAATCCCCAAATTGATTGGTCCTACACCTGCACCGGACCGAGGGAAGGTGTCCACCGGACAAAAGCCCCATCTCCAGGTCACCCAGTTGTTCCAGACTCCAAAGGTTGTGATCAGCTGTGGTGGAAATCACACCTAGGCAATTCACCACATCCCCAGGCTTCATCCCTAGCCTCCTGCATCTCCAACGAACGTGCCAAGCATCTCTGATTGAGGCTCCACCTCTCAGAGCTAAGGTATGAGTTAATTCCTCATCCCGAGCTTCTGGAGATTCTCCATTTCAAATGCTTTAATTTCAATGCATGATAACCGTATAGATGTGTTCGTCTCTTCGAGACGAATCCATAGAGCATAAGAACATGAAAATCCATTGAGTATCGAGTGAGATATTAAGGATTTAGTGTGGACGGCTCTCGGGTGAGGACACTTGGGGACGATGAACCGATGCCGTCCATTTAATACACGCGCGGACGGACGGCCAGGATCGCGTCGGATCAGAAGACGGAGCGATACAGCGGGTCCCGGGAGCGCTGACGCGGATGGCGGCGTCGAATAGGAGCGCGCCACGCGGCCCTTCGGAGCTGCCGATGTTTCGCTGGCGCCGCGTGGATAAATAGAAAAATAGGGTATTTTCCTATTTATTTAAATTCCCTAAACTTTGAAAATTCATAACTTTGTGTAGGAAAATCATAAAAATAAAATAAAAATACCCTCTTGCTCAGTGAACAGAGGAGAATAATGTGGAAAAGAAATTAATTAATTTTGTCCAGTATCTTATTTTTAATTAATTATTTACTCCCTGCATTGTTTTAATTCTCCATGCATTCATATAATTCACCATGGCATGAGACCATAGGGCTTTTGAAGCCTCTGAACTTAGGGACATTCCCTGAATTTTCCAAGGTCAGAGGCCATCTCTGTGAAAAGTTATTGATTTTTCAAATGCATGTTGTTGTTTTAAGTATTTTAATTTCAAAAATTAGCATGTTGTGAAATAAATTCTAGGAAAATTTGGTGATGTTCCTTATGACCAGAGAACCCTAGGAAAAATAGGATTTGAGTTAATTCACTTAGATTAACCCTAATTGGCTTAAACACCCAAAATAGGTTTCTAATTAATTAGAGTTAACCATAGATCAAATTGACTTGAAATCAATTCTCCACTGACCTTTAGGATCAGAGGAACCCATCATAAAAATTTGAGGTCAATTGGACTTGGTTAGCCCCACTAATTGGGTTGATTAAGCCACTTAGTCATTTTAAACTTTAAAAATTCATAACTTTCAAAATATCTTTCAAAAATTCACCAAATTGGTTTTGAAGTCTCTCTGATATCAGGGGAGTTTAAGAAAATTAAAATTTCAATTTTCTAAAAAAGTTGATTTCTAATATTATTTTAATATTTTTAATAATTAAAAAATAATAAAAATTACAAAAATAATAAAATTCACCAAAATGTTATATTTTGAATTTTAATCACTTAGGAACAAGTCCCATATTTTTCCTAGGTCTATTTAGTGAGATATTAATTTTTAAAGCTCTAGGGTAATTTTAAAATTAAAAAATGTATTTTCTAGCATTTTCACCAAAATAATTATAATAAATCAAAGAAAAATCAGAAAATTGTAAAGTTTGGTTCTCTGGAATCCTTGATATCAGAGAGAATTTTAAAAATTATAAAATTTATTTTTCAACATTTATTTTATTTTTAAATTAATTAATACTCCAGAACTTAAAATAATTCTAATAAATAAAATATAATTCAAAAAATTACAAAATTTGGTCCAAGTGGTCCTCTGGTCATTAGGAATGTCCCCTAATTTTCTTAAGGATAGAAACTTTCCCTTGGTCATGTTATTGAATTTTCCTTGGAAATTCCTATTTTCTACTAAAAAATAATTATATAAATAAATTAAATACAGAAAAATCACATTTTCTCCTCTCATGTCTTCATTGACACATAAATGAAGTCACATAAAAATTTCAAGTTCATTTGAGTTCAATTTAGTGAGTTATGAAATTATTAGGCTTAAAGGGCAAAATGGTAATTAAAATTTTAACCCTTAATTAAAACTTTAGGTTTAATAAAAAATTAACAAGTAAAATATTTGATCCTAATCTGTTTTGGATGATTGAAATTTAAATAATTAAAGGGTAGAAACCCATTAAGCAATTTAAGATGATTGAACCTTAATTAAATAATTGATTAAATTTGGAAGAATAATAAAATTGGAATTATTAAAATAGGGATATTATTAGGAAGAGATTTATTCTTTAATTTAAAAATCCCTAAATTAATCATCTCATTAATACTCAACTCTTAATTAAAATGATAACTCAAATTTAAAATATTAAAAGACTTAATCATTAAACTAAAATTAAATCATTAAACTCTTTCAAAAATTTCAATTAAATTAAATTAAATTAAATTAAATAAACAAATTAAATTAAATTAAATTAATTAAATACATTAAATTAAATTAAATTAAATTAAATTAAAATTAAATTAAATAAAATTAAATAAGTAAATTAAATTAAATTAAATAAATTAAATTAAATTAAATTAAATTAATATTAAATTAAATTAAATTAAGAAATTAAATCAAATAAATTAGATTGAATTAAATTAAATCAAATCAAACTAAATTAAACTAAATTAAATTAAAATAAATTAAAAATTAAATTAAATTAAATTGAATTAAATAACCTCACTTAAGACATGAAGAAATAAATCTAAAATAACTTGAACACTATTCCAAACTTAAATCATTAATTTGAACTTAAATTTGAATCACAAATCATTAAATATCATTTTGCCCTTAGGAGCTTTAGTTATCATAACTCCTAAATAGAACATTAAAATGAAATGTTACTTCACTTATAGGACATTCAAATGTCCTGAGTTCATCGAGCAAGTTAACAAAACTTGAAAACCTCGGACGATCGATTCATTTACACAATTAAATTCATTTGGACTTAAAACAATCCTAGAAATATTGAAAAGATGTTTGGGATCTCTCTAAGCACTTCCTCGATATGATAGGATGTTGATAAGAACAATTGAACTTAATTGTTCTTTGATGAAGAAAATCGTCTTCAAACTAAAAACACAAAGAACCTAGACGTCATAGGAAATGACTAGTTATAGGATTAGGAACTTGGTAGAAAACCAAAACCTTTCCCTTAGCTTTACCTAGGAACTTGCTTAAATATTCTAACTGTGTTTTAAGTGCAGCTCGGAATGACGGGAAGACCCTCCATGTACACTTTTATTTTATTGCAGTTTATTTTATTGCAAATGCACTTTATTTTTCTTGCATGATAAACAACAGTTGCATGAAAACCGACACCTTTAGGACAGAAACCAAAACTGAAACCCAAAACTAAAATAAAAGACACTATAAGATAAAATTCACCTCCACAACATTTCAAAATATAAGACAACTCAAAATTTAATCACAAACAGAACACAAAACTACAATTACAACTAAATTAAAACGTCTTGTTGGATGATCGGGAATACCTCGGATGATGTAACCTACGTGTTGCTAACGGGATTTCCCACGGTCTAAATGAAAGTGTGGAACTCATTCGAGTTGAGTTTAGCAAATTCATCCGGACTAAGTGAATCCGATAAAAATAATGATGCGGAAGGATGGAGCAGTGGGATCTTAACCGGTGTCGTTATAATCAACTTTAAGATTTGTTTTAATTAAAACACAAAAAACACTTGGAAATTAAGACTTCTCTAAACCAGAACACTTCTCTCATCTCTTGATTTATGATTTCTAAAACTAAATCTCTGCAACAACAAGAAGCTCGGAGCATGGTGGGCAGCACGGCCATCGTCGTCAGCAAAACTTGGACCTACATCAACAAAACTTTCCTAGAATTAAACAACAAAGCCATAGGACTTCGAGGTAGTTTGCCTAGTGCAGCATAAATCCTCAACTCTTCGTTAGGCAATTGCATTGCAAATTAAGCCCTAACCGGTCTTAGGATTCCGAGGTAGTCGTCCGATACGACATAAACCCTCATATCTTCTAGGCAATTTGTATGATTCTATCATATAAATATAAGCCCTAATTAACTAAAATTGGCAAGATTAAAACATTAAATAAACATTAGGACTTTCCTAAATCCAAGCCAAACAATAGGATAGTCGGGAGATTACCGAAGTCCGCTTTGGATCCGTAATTTCTCCTACTTTTCTTCCTTTGAGTTTCCAAAATAAAATGTTCCAAATTTGAGCTAATCCCTTTTGAAATTTCAAAAATTCAATCCTTTGAAAACTTAAACTTTGAAATTCTTGAGAGCAGAATTATTGATTATTATCGAGAGTTTTCTTAGGTGATTCCCGTCACTTAAGATGTAATTAACTATAGGGGCTTGCCCTTATAGGGAATTTTAAAGAACCCAGGTAATATAAACCCTGTTTAATGTTTCCATATTAAACAGGGGAATTTGTCGGCTTATAAAATTGGTTCGCAGACCAAACGGATGTCACAAATCTTCTAGTTTATTTAACCGAGCCCCACCGTCGAGCGATGTGTCTATCCTTAGGGATAGATACACGGTTTGCGGTGCGGTGCTCGTTTATATAAACTATTTGGGATGTGAGATGGGTTTGATTTCATATCTTAAAATCTTCAAATTTAAAATTATTTTCAAAATCAAATATCACTTTCTAAATTATATCTATATTTAAATTTAAAATTCGCCGACAACTTCTGTTAGGCGACCCCTTTTCAAAACACACAACATAATAAAAAAAAAAGCCGACAAATTTCTGGCGACTCCGCTGGGGAAAAGTTCCTCTCTCCATCTTAATCAAATAATTCTGCTCTCAAAAATCGGTAGTGCATCCATGTCCTTTATGGATCAAACTACCCTTCTTTCCATTGGGATACTGTGTTCATTTCTACCTTGAACAAGTATAACCAACATTCTCTCGGATTTAGGAGCCACTGTTTAGACACCCCTAAACAGAGAGGTTCCGAGATCCTTTTACCTCATTTCTGAGGTGGGGTGGACCCCCAATAGGTGTTAGTTTAGGAGTGGTCCTTCGAGTCGAGAAGTCTTGCTTAAGACTCTCTTTTCCTTTCCAACTCCGATTCAGATTCCTTACCTTCTCTACGCCTTTGAACACTCCGTTCTAAATAAACAAACCCTCTAATAAGTGATTCTTTTAATAAACGATTCCTTTTTATAAATACATGAACAAGAATGAGTTCGGACTCTTTTCAATTCCTTTCTTTTCGTCCTAAAGAAAAGAAGCATAACTTGGGACTGACAATCAAAATCTACCCTGCAGAAATGGAAGCCCCAAAACTGATTTTCTCCTTCACCAATGGATTGGACCTCGCTGTCTATAAGGATGAGTTGCTCGACAATGGAATCATCCGATTTGGACAAGGATTTGAAAACACGAACGTCAAGATCACCGACGTCTCCTTTTCGCACTGATGAACAAGGTATCTGAAGCTGAAGAGCCGCTGCTTGAGTTCAACCTTAGGTCAACCCAAGAATTCCCTCCTCTGCAAAGGATCCTGACTAAGAGGAGTACCGATGCCCACAGGAGGACTGTTCTTTCTACCCCCACTGGTCTAGTTGTTTTTGCACCTACCCCGACTTTTGCCAAATTTAAGGGGAAAGAAATCCAGAATTATGATGGACCTGTTACCGTGGAGGGTACGGATCTTCTGTAAGACCTTCGTTTTCGAGATCGGGTCCGGTTCAAAGATTCCGTCACTAACAAAGACCCGAGAAGAAACGAAATAGAAGGATCGCTAAAGAAGCCGAGGGCTGCGAAATTGCTTTCCTGAGGAAATTCCAGAACCTGCCGGAATATACACCGCTGCTCGAATACATACCACTCTTGGGAGGAAGCGGGTTTCATCCCCTCTCCGCCGCGAAGATGAAGAAAATATTCGCAAGATTGCCGCCACATTACCACGACCCGCATATTACAACGATAGCCGCAAGAAAAGAACTAGAACTACGCCGTTTGCTCGATTGCAAACTTTGGTAGAAAAGTTAGCAAAGAAGGAAAAGCTGCCCCGTATCGAAATTCTACGGAGGATAGGGCGGGTGCCGATCAAATCCCGTCTTGGGCCCCGAGTAGAACCCGCCATCATGGCGGAAAAGCCAAGTAAAAGGATGAAGGCTAGTCCGCCGTTGTCGTCTCGGGATTACAGATTAGGGAGGATACCACCTTCCGACATTTGGCCGACGGACCATGCGGTCCTAGACCTTCGCTGCCGGAAGGATGGTATGGCGTCCCACTGCTGGGCGAGTTGAGATTGAAACAACAACCCGAGAAAGAAAGTCTCGCCGGAGACTTGAATGCGAAGAAAGTGCTACCGCGATGAAGGGGACTCGTGAGAAGGGGACCCGGCGGCTATCGCACGACAACCACGAAGACACACGGAAAGCCCCGCTAGAAGATGCCATGGAAAAGTTGAGAACCGATATCCGACGGTTGGCAAAAGAAAGAGAAGAAAAGTTCGGAGATGAGATTGATTCATCGGAATTTATGGACGACGAATACGCAGAAATCAACATGGTTGAGACACGAGCTTCATCAGCTTCGCAAGGTGCTCCCGCGGCCGCGGAAGAGAGGAGCCGAGGCGATGAGAAGGCGACTTCAAGAGAAAGACGACACGATCGCTCGAATGGCGAAAAGGATGGAAGAGATGGTCGTAGCTGCGGCCACTCTCCGGAGTCGAGTACAACCACAAAGGGAAACACCCCCGGAGGTCATTCACATTGTAGACGGAGGAAAGGAGATTACGTCCGTCGATGGGGATGATCGGCTGAAAAAGGATACGACACAAAGTATGATTCCCGAAAAGGATATCAAGAACTTGGTGGAACGAGCGAGTGCGAGAAGCCTTAGCACAATCGAAGAGCGGGACATCCATTCGGACGGGTAGACCCTACCCGGAAGAATTCGACGCCGTCCAATACCCGAAAGGCTTCGTACCACCTCCGTTCAAGACCTTCGACGGAGCCAGGAACCCCCGACGGCATGTGGCACACTTTCGTGCCGGTTGTTGCAATGCGGCGGGAGCGATGCATTACTCTTCCGACGAGTTCGTCGACGGTCCGTCGGGAATCGCCTTCGGCCGGTATGCGGGATTACCAAATGGTTCGGTGAAGACGTTCTCGAGCTAGAGAACCTCTTCATCAAGCGATTTGCCGGAGCTCGGCACCACATCACTATAGGTGATTTAGTGGTAGAAAAACAAAAGCCGATTGAAACTTTGGTGGATTACATACTTCGATGGAGGAACTTAAGTATGAAGTGTGAACCACGAACCGCAAGAACAACACGCGATCGGCATTTTACTTAAAAGCATTCACGGCCCGATAGCACTTCTCCTCAAGGGATTTACTATTAAGACTTTCGAGAAGTTGTTAAGCAAGGCCGGAAGCTTTGCAAGAAGAGGCGAAGCAATTAAGTTTCACCGACAAAACAGATAAACAAAAGCCTGTAAAGACTTTTGAAAAGAGATCTGGGATCGTCGCGGCGGTTGACAAAGGCAAGCAACCGATGCAAATACCACCGAACGGCCGCAGCAACCACAACGGAATTACCGGCAACCCCGACCCGGCTATCGGTCATCTCCGCGGTATGAACAACCGTCTCGTCCGCGACGTACATTAAGAGAGCTTTTGAGCGAGAGAATATCCATTCAAGAATGAGGCAGTGCCAAAAATGTTCCGTAGTCTGATGAAGACTCCGGATTTCCAGCTGCCAGAGCCTAAAAGACCAGAGGAAGTCAACAAGAAAGGTGATCCCAACTTTTGCCCTTACCACCAAATGCTTGGACACAAAATAGAAGATTGCATTACCTTCAAAAGTTGGCTCGATGACAACTCCGCGGAAAGGGAATATAACGATCCCGAAGGAGTACATGAAGGAACCCCAGAAAGGAGGTTATGTCAATGTTATCTCGACTGATCCCATCATTCCGATAGATCCCTATACAACTGACGATGGATGGACTACCGCTTGGACGAGGTCTTCGAAAAAGATTTTAGACAGCATCCAGACCGCTTCGGTACGAGCTTCAATTCGAGTTTGAAACACAGTTAAGCCGGTACTATCACTTGCGATAGAAGAACCACCTCAACGAGGAGACGATTGAAGAAAAGAAGAAAATTGACGAAGAAGAGAAGACCGAGGCACCTAAGGCTGGACTAGGGGCTGCTTATCCTAGGATAGTTGTTTCCGATTCGGGGGAGAAATCCCTCGAACCCACGACTCGTATGATTATCTACTCACTTCGGTGGGATCATATAATGATAAGGGTGATGGAGTTGGCTACGTTTTGATCTGTTTCTAACGATTACGTAACTAACGATAATCCGGATATCGATTTCGATACCAACGACAATTCTCGAATCATACATGATCTCGACAAGCAAAATAACGAAGAAGACATCCATCGAGGAGGCTACGAGAGTTCAACGAGCAACGAATCTATGCGTGAGTTTCGAGGAGCTCCGGTCACGATAGAGTTAGAGCCTTCGGACTGCGAAGCTAATCCGGAAGAGCACTGTCATTCCGATTCAGAAGAAACACGGCGAGCTCAACAATAGATTCGGAAGAAATTACGGAAGTCAACTTAAGGAATGGAAAAGTTCTACCTCCGAGAATGGGTCCAAAAGACAAAGGAAGCGGTGGTTGTTCGGGAAGAACCAACCCCGGCGAAGAAATACCCATTCGAGAAGAAGCGGAGACACATGAAAATAAAGTGGACTACAACGTGCTAGCCCATCTTAGGAAACTACCGGCCAAGCCGAGCATCTACGACGCTCTCATCTTATCAAAGGAGATGAGAGAAGCTCTGATCAAGGCCTTACTTGATCCGGAGATTTGCTTAGCTCAAATGGCCGGAGATTCCTTAGAGGAGGTTTGCTCGTTAAAGGAACAACGAGGTGTTACCTTCACAGACGACGACCTACTACTTGGAACGGCGAGATCACAACCGACCAGTTGTACATTTCGAGTTACAATCGGAAAATTTACACTCTCCGGAGTATTGGTGGATCCGGGAGCATCAATCAATATAATGAATCTTCGAACGCTAGCATACTTGGAAATTGACGCTCGTGAACTCGAAGCCGACAAAATGTTATTAAGAGGATTCAACCAGAAAGGAGAAAGAGCCCTCGGCTCAATAACGCTACTGATGAAGACCGGTGACTTAGCAAAGACAACCGCGAAATTTCACATAATTGATTCAGAAACATCGTTCAACGCTCTATTGGGCCGACCATGGATACATGAAAACAGGATGGTACCATCATCTCTACATCAGTGCATCAAATACTACGATGGAGGGGAACAGTGCATCAAAGGTGACTTACAACCATTCTCCGTACATGAAATTGGAATCCACGAGGATGCGGCTTATTATGCACCACCGAAGAAAACGATCTTCTCCAGGAGATACCATAACAAATGAAGCAAAGAAAGTTCGGGACAACGAAGAACCCGAAGTTCTAGTCCAACGGTCACTCACCACTCCCTTACGGCGAGATGGTGAAGGTTTCTCCACAACTCGCATCCGAGGTCGAGGCCGGGGACGAGGTCGTGGTAGAGACATTAGGACGATTGGACGAGAGGAAACCGACCATCAATGTCGATTGGGAGGATAGTTCGAAGAAGAAAGAGAAATCAAACAAGAAGCGACGACAATAAGTCGAAAGAAGCCGCAATTCAAAATCCCTATCGAAGATGAAAGAAACGAAGAATATAAATCGATGTACGAGAAGATTAACCACTATGTACATACTTATGACCCCGACCCCGATCCATTCTAATAAGATCGAGGGTATTGAGGTCAAAGAGGTATGTAGCGGTGGTGCAAAACCAATCAAATTCTACCGTGGTGCTTCTTCCTCCAAAGCGAAAATAATGTACAATTTGAAGATGCTACTTCATCGGAATTAATGGAATTGCCTTTTGAGTGGTACTCTCCCTGTGTTCAAAATTTAATTCAACGTGGTTTCTTACCTCGACGAGTGGACAAAAGGTCAATCACAACGTTTTGAAAATTTATGGAATAACTCCGGTCGTCCACCCAACTCGAAAGCATGGTCTCGGATTCGGCACGGTAGGATCGATTGATGATACCGAATTTTGCTTGGTTGTCGCTTGCGAATCTAATGAAAACTGCATGGAAACTACGAGAAGAACTCGAAGATTTGCAAATTGGAGACGCTCCACGGAATTCGAAGAAGAAATCAAATCTACGATAGATGAGTTAATAGAAGTTAACTTAGGTACTAGCGAAGAGCCTAGACCTACCTTTGTTAGCTCTTTACTCGATAAAGAAGACTCCAAAGAAATAATCAAGTTATTAATGGAATTCAAAGACTGTTTTGCTTGGAGCTACGATGAGATGCCGAGTTTAGCTCCGAGAGGTCGCGGTCCATAAACTAGGAGTGGACCCTACTTCGTTCCAGTCGGACAAGGTCCCGGAAGAATGCGTCTAGAAATCGAACAACAAGTCATAGCCGAAGTTAAAAAGCTAATAGACGCTAAATTTGTCCAGTGAAGAACAATACCCGACTTGGTTAGCCAACGTGGTACCGGTCGGGAAGAAGAATGGTCGGATCGGAATTTGTGTGGATTTCGAGAGATTTAAACAAAGCATGTCCAAAAGATGAATTTCCTCTACCGATCCCGGAATTAATGATCGACATTGCTTCAACACATGAAATATTCTCATTCATGGATGGATCTTCGGGATACAACCAGATAAAAATGGCTCCGAGAAGATGAAAAACTTACGGCATTCGAACGCCGATCGGGGTATATTGCTTTACACGGTGATGCCATTCGGATCGAAGAACGCGGGAGCGACCTACCGAGAGAGCGATGACAAGAATTTTTGATGATCTCATCCACAATCAAGTCGAATGCTACGTGGACGATGTGGTCATCGAAAGCAAAGTAAAGGAAAACCACCTGTATGATTTGAGAATTGTTTTTGAACGATTAAGACAATTTAACCTTAAGATGAATCCCTTAAAATGCGCCTTCGGCGTCACCTCCGGGAAATTCTTAGGATTCGTTGTCCGACATCGTGGAATTGAAATCGACCCGGAAAAGATTAAAGCTATCTTAGAAATGCCGCCTCCCGAGAACCTTAAAACAACTACGATCTTTTCAAGGGAAGGCGGCATATCTTCGACGCTTTATCTCGAACTTCGTCGAGTAGGTGTCAGCCTTTCTCGGCACTAGTTAAAAAGGACGCCAAATTTATTTGGGAAGAGAAATGCCAGAGGGCCTTCGAGGACATTAAACAATACTTAATGACACCTCCTGTCTTAGCAGCCCCGATCTCAGGTAGACCGCTAATACTTTATATCGCGGCTTTAGACGACTCTCTCGGAGCCTCGTTAGCCGAGTCGATGATGAGGGTAAGGAAAATGCTCTTTATTACCTAAGCCGTCGTTTATCGCCAACGGAAATAAGGTATCCCGCAATTGAAAAGCATTGTTTGGCCCCGATCTTCGCCGCTCAAAAGCTCGGGCATTACATGCTTTCTCATAAGGTCGACCTAATCTCGAAGTTTAATCCATTGCAATACTTGATGACTCGTCCAACGCTTTCAGCGGACTTGCCGGATGGTCAATGATATTATTGCAATTTGATATAACTTTCGTGCCTCTTCGTGCCGTAAAGGGACAAGTCCTAGCGGACTTCCTTGCGGCACACCCTTTGCGGCAGAATCTCCTCTCGATGACGATCCGCGGATGAACAAATAATGAACCTAGAAGACCTTGATGATCGATGTTGGGAATTATATTTCGACGGAGCATCTTCAGCGTACAAAGACGAAGAATCGCAAGTGATAGTGCCCGGTAAGGCGGGAATCGGGCTAATCTTTATAACACCGGAGCGGGGGATGTTAAGATACTCCTACCACTTGACAGAACCATGTACAAACAACGAAGCGGAATACGAAGCCCTCATAACGGGACTGGAATTAACCATTCGAATGGGGATAACGGACATCAACATCTACGGGGATTCACGGTTAATCATTCAACGGATCGCCGGACAATACGAGATTTTAAAACCAAGACTTGAGCAATACTTCCAGGTATGCCATACAATTGTTAGAACAAATTCCGAATGTGACAATTTACAAAATTCCCGAAAGAAAATGCTTCAGCGGATGCGCTAGCTCGTCTCGCAAAAGAATTTGCCTGTTTGCAAGATGAATCGGTGGAAGTGTCGGTTCACGGACGCCGAGTCCTATCACGGCTTGACATTGACACGATACACGAATCGGAAAAGGAAGAAGAATCAATTGCGGCGGTGACGGAAAACACGGAAGATTGGCGACGGCCATTGATGGATTACCTACAAACGAGGAAAACTACCGGACGATAGGTCGTTAGCCCATCGGATCAAGAAAAGAACTCGTCCTACGCACTAATAAACAACACATTATACGGAAGGTCTTTTGATCAAATGTGGCTAAGGTGCCTAAGCGGGTCCGAAGCCCGTGAAATTGTTAAGGAGGTGCATTCGGGACTGCGTGGCGCTCACCGGTCGGGTCCAAAGATGAAAATGAAAATTAAAAGGCTAGGGTACTCACTGGCCCTCGATGATGACCGACTGCATGAAAATCGCCGAGAGGCGTCACCGGTGCGAGTGCGCGGAGTGGTTCTACACCAACCTCCGAATGTGCTACATCCGACAATTGCATCGTGGCCATTTGAATGTTGGGGCACGGATATAGTGGGTCCAATAGAACCGCCGTCGTCGAAAGGACATCGCTTCATTCTTGCGACTACGGATTACTTTTCCGAGTGGGCGGAGCGGTTCCACTTAGAGAAGTGAAAGCACATCACGTGCTTACAATTTTTCAAGAACCAAGTTGTCTACCGTTTCGGGGTGCCGCGCGGGATCATCTCGGATAATGGGTCGGCATTCGAAGCACACAAATCAACAATTTTGTCAGGAGACACGGAATCGACTGGCGATATTCAACAATTTACTACCCAAGAGCAAACGACCTAGCCGAGGCTTTTAATAAAACTCTCATTCAAATTTTAAAGAAGACTTTAGACGACAATAAGAGAAATTGGCACGAGAAGTTGTTAGAAGCCTTATGGGCTTACCGGACAACCTTCGAACTCCTACGCAAGCTACACCTTACGCTGCGGTGTATGGGTCCGAGGCGATGTTACCTTTAGAGGTTCGGCTCCCTTCACTCGGAATTGCGATTGCAAATGAAATCACAACGGAAGAGAACGCCAAATTACGACTCGAAGAATTAGAAAGCTCGGAAGGGAAAAGACTTGCGGCGCAACGGAATTTAGAATTATACCGAGCTAAGATGATTCAAGCCCATGACAAGGCTGGTCCGCCCAAGAACCTTCAAAGTTGGTGACTTAGTTCTCGTTCTTAAAAGACCTATTCTTGCACACCGCAAGATAGGGGGAAAATTTGAACCCACTTGGGAAGGACCGTTTGTGGTTGAAGCGGTATACTCAGGAGGTTCCTACCAGCTAGTGAATTGCCAAGGAGAACGACATATGCTTCCGATCGATGGACGATACTTGAAAAAGTATTACGATACACGATGTTTCGAAGGAATGAACTTTCCATCCCTAGAAGCACGGGTGAAGTGATTACTTATATTTGGGTCCGAACCCAAAAATAACAAAAATGTGCTAAAATAAATAAAATCCTGATAATAAAATTTTTCCTTGTTTTCTTTTCCAAATCAAAATCTCTTTCCTAATCTTATCCCACTTCATTCCTGCTAAGTTTAAAAATATAATAAACTAAAAATGTCTTTAATAAACATTTTCTTGATGTTCTTGTTCTTAGTACAGCCCACGATCCTTTTCCTTGTCTTTTCGCGGGGAAATGTCGAGCGGGCGGTTGGTCTTGAACTTTAAGAATGGCGTAAGCCTTGCACTTGATGAAAAGAGGGTGAAAGATGGAGCGATAATCGAGATTGACTCGGATTTCGCACCGGCGGGCCTACGATACGAGGAAAGTGGTCGGGTCCCGGTTGATCGAGAAGAATTGCTGGACATACGGTAATGAAAGTGGGTGGCCCAAGCCACCGATCCGACAACAAGAGAAGAAAGACAAATATTGAAGAAGATAAGAAAATGAAGTACGTAGTCGCTACGGCGGAGGGCGAGCTTGTCGGCGCCGCGCCCGCGGAGATTCGAAGTTCGGAGAGCTACTCTCGCGGCGACGCAACGAAGAAATAAGAATCGCCGTATCCGTAAGATGTTAACAAAACTAGGCTGCGGATCGGCACGACGAGGCGATTGCTAATGTCGGTGCATACACTTCGAGGACACCGGTTCACCGGGAACCGGAAGAAAGGATGCCGGCTCCTAGGATGACGAAAAGAACCGGGGAAATCTTCGGAAAATCGGAAGAAAGAAGGCTACCACGCCACGGATAGAACCACCGATGATGCATGACCTTGTTGCGAAGCAACCCGGGGGATGTCCCGACGGACATCATCCACGAGGAGCCGAGGTATGCGGGGAGAACGTGAAGGGATCGAACCTTATATCCCACAATACGTCACCGAGGCCCCGCCATCGCGGATCATTCGGAATACGAAGTGGAGAGAATGCAAAATGTTGAAAAGAAAACCTTTGAATACTTTGAAAGGATTAGAGGCGAGAAGAATCAATATCTTGGAGGGCCTCGAATTACATACGGACGTATTCTCGGAGTATGAACGAGCAGCAAATCGTGGATTGCATCGGGATTTGAAAAGAATGGGCCGAGCGGGCCGCTGAGGAAAACACATACTCGGAACCCGGAGATGGATGCCGGGGAAAGGAAGAATCACAATACAATGTGGATGCTTGTTACAACTTTGCCGAGGACGGGAAGGGAAACCCGCCGGGAATACTCCGTCATGGGCGAGTGGACCCGATGCCATTAGTCATCGAGAGAATGGTAAAGAGATTGATAACATGGAGAGTGCTTGCCAGCAGACCTGCATACCCAATAGGCTGCATCATCAACATCTACAAACGGGGTGATTGTATACCCCACACATTGATCACCATGACTTTGTCGAGCCTTTACTGCACGATCTCTTTCCGAGCGAGTGTAACATCATGTTCGGATGCGACCTCCGGATAGCAGGTCCGAGTGAGTTCCGAGGACCGGTGAAGATACCACTACCGGTAGGTTCCGTCATGATGCGAAGGGTAACGGAGCGAGATATCGCCGAGCATTGCATACCGGGAGTACCGGTGAAGCGGATCTCGGTTACGTTCGGGAGGATGGACGACGAGAAAGATACCTTACCATTTCCGGCGAGACCGGAGCTAGAAAGCCTCCGGCCTTACGGTTGTGAGTTACATGGAAAATATCACACCTCCGATGTACATCCATACGGCATCCTTGCCGAGGATGGCTTGGAAGGTGATGTTATTGACCATGCATCTCACTATTCGGACATGGACTTTTGACGGATGCTTCTTTAGATGGATCAACAAAGATCATACACGGTCCGTTTTGAGTCTACATGGATTGTATGAAATATATTCCGGATCGAGTTGTACGATGTATCTTCAGCATGATTGGAAATGAAAGTGACCATGTCACGTTTTTTGGCCTTCACCTCTTTTGTGCAAATTGATTGGGAAACGCCATTAAAGTTAAATGAACTTCGAACAAAGAACAGAAAAGAAAAAAAAAAGATAAAAGAAAAAAAAAACTTCCTAAAAAAAAAAATCTAAAAAAATGACAAACACCAAATTCACATGAACATTAAACAAACAACAAAATAAAATTTGAATCATTAAAGGATAAACAAAACCAACAAGAATGTTAAATCAAATTCTCAATCAAATTTCGATTCCAAATCCCTATCAAATCTCAAATTCAATTTTTCCGAATTCAAACTCATCCCTATAAAATCTTAAATTCAATCTTTCCGAATCCAAACTAATCTCTATCAAATCTCAAATTCGATCTTTCCAGATCTCACATCAAACAATACATCAAATTCAAACCTTTGGGTCGAGGATTTTACATCCAGAGACTGCCTTTGCTAGGATTCTCTTCCTGTTGCACTTGAAATACATCAAATTCGAACTCTTGGGTCGAGGATTTTACATCCAAGACTGCCTTTGTTAGGATTCTCTTCCTATTGCCTTGAAATACATCAAATTCGAACCTTTGGGTCGAGGATTTTACATCCGAGACTGCCTTTGCTTTAGGATTCTCTTCCTATTGCCTTGAAATACATCAAATTCAAACTCTTGGGTCGAGGATTTTACATCCGAAGCTACCTTCTGCTAGGATTCTCTTCCTACTGCACTGAAATACATCAAATTCGAACTTTTGGGTCGAGGATTTTACATCCAAGATCGCCTTGCTTTAGGATTCTTTTCCTATTGCCTTTGAAATACATCAAATTCGAACTCTTGGGTCGAGGATTTTACATCCAAGACTGCCTTTGCTAGGATTCTCTTCCTACTTGCCTTGAAATACATCAAATTCGAACTTTTGGGTCGAGGATTTTACATCCAAGACTACACTGCTTTTAGGATTCTCTTCCTATTGCACTTTGAAATACATCGAATTCAAACTCTTGGGTCGAGGATTTTACATCCAAGTACCTTTGCTTTTAGGATTCTCTTCTGTTGCCTTTGAAATACATCAAATTCAAACTTTTGGGTCGAGGATTCTACATCCAAGGCTGCCTTGCTTTAGGATTCTCTTCCTATTGCCTCTGAAATACATCGAATCGAACTCACGAGGTCGAGGATTTTACATCCGAGACTGCATTGCTTTAGGATTATTTCCCTATCGCAATGAAATACATCAAATCAAACTCTTGAGGTTAAGGATTTTACATCCGATACCGCATTACTACGAGATCTTTCCTCATTGTAATGATCGATCCAATCGATTCGATCTTCTTTTGGGGTTGAAGATGTTACGTCTAAAACTTCAAAATTCCAATTTTTATTTCAAATCAAATCCCTTCAAATTAATCTTAACCAAACTTCAATCTAAATTGAAACTCCAAATTGAAATCTAAACTCACACATCATGACTTGAACATGAAACAAAATAAAATCTAAATTGGAATTCTCCCAGATCATGTGATTTGGGATTCACCTCCTTTTCCTTTCCCCGGCGAGAGTTCGAGAATCTCCGGTTCCGGAGATATACTTGACACTCCCCGGCGGAAACTCTTCTACTTCGTCCTAAGTTTGTTACTTGGACATACGTGTTGGTTTTGTTGATCGCTTCGGTCGACACCAATACGTGCGGTGTGCTCCGTCGGCTCACCACACTTATTGAGAGTCCATTTGTTGACCTCATTTTTGATGAGGTCTTCTCTTCTTCTCTTTAGTACTTAGGATCTAGCCTTAGGCTTTTCCTTTGACTATCTTAGAGGACTAGAATTGGGACCCACCTTTTAGAAATTCAAACCACTTCTTAACTCCCTGCAAACTCCACAAACTTGACTATAGACCCCTAATCACCTAGAGGGTTGAAATCGAATGTGGAAGTTTAAAGGATGAGTTCCTATAGGACTCTTTGGCCTTAGGAGCGCCTACAGGTGGCACAGTGCAGTGAAGGGTTGACTTGCACACACACTACACTTTCACACACCTCCTAAAAACACACCCATACCCGACTTGACCTCTCGACTCATGTAGGTGATTCACATGGATGGTCCTTAACCGTAAGCCCTTGGTAAGAGGTTAGGAACAACATGGTGAATGCCTCAAAATGAGTCCCTTCATGGCTCATGTGGGCTTGATATGGCTTCATGGCTCAACAAAAATGATTTCATTTCACTTACATCCACCCGATCTTCAATTTTCCAAATTTTCGATTTTTGACCCCGGGACCTACACCTGCTTAACCTACCAAATGCTTCGAAACTACCCAAATTTCTCAAAAATTTCCAAATTACCCAAAATTCTCCAAAATCAATCTCAAACATTCCCACATCACTTAAATTGATCATCCATAACCAAAAATGCCAAAAAATTCCAAAATACCCCCAATACCCTCCAAATACCCAAAATACCCCTCTTGACCCAAAAATCCAAAAATTCAGAAAATTCCCAGAAAATTCCAGAAAATCCCAAATATTCCCAATTTCATTTTATTCAACTACACCATGGGCCAATTTTGTCAATTTACCCCACTTTTATCAAAACCCCCAATTTGACCCATTTTAACCCAAAGTAAACCCGATGTCAAACCTAACCTACCCAATTGACCCAAATTCTGATCCAATTCAATTCTAAACTTCAATTCAACATTCCCAACACTAATCTAGACCAAATACAAGCCCAATTTGATTGGCATTGGGATCCAATTTCACTTTTGGCCTTAAAGCCCGATTTGGATCTATGACCCGAGCCTAACCCAAACTCACCCAATTCAACTCCAATTAACCCCAAATCTTTTCTAAACCTTCCTTGACATCCCCATAAACAAAACACTAATATGATTTGCCCAAAACTTTGATCCAAACCCCACTCAAATTCAACCCAAAGCTAAAAGGCCCATTTTTGACCTAAACTCGAACCTAGCCCAGAATGAGCCCGAATCCCCAAAATCAAAACCTAACCAAAGCCAAAACCTCTTTGAAACACTCCCATAAACATTTCCCAACATTAATTTTACATCAATTTCAACTCTAGCCCAACATTGGCCCAAGTTAGCCCAATTTGATCTACATAGGCCCACTTACCAATTAAACCCGAATTCAAACCAATTCGAACCCAAATCACCTCGAAACTTGTTTCAAACCACTCATGAAGCATCCCTAAACCAAACTCAACAATTATTTGGCCCAAGCCTTTACCAAAATCTCATCCCAAAATCCATTTTAAATTTAAAACCCCACTTCCACTAAACCTCCACTAAAAGCATTTCCACCAAATATAAAAGCCCGAATTTGGCCACTAAAGCCCACATGACATTTCCATTTGCCATCCATTTAATCAAAGCCATTCCCTAAGTTATAATTCCATCATCAAACAATTCCAAATCAAGCCCCATACAAATTCACACCAAAATATCCAAAATTCTTAAAACCCATTTTTATGAAATTGACCCGACCTTTTCCCAAGCCAAATGGAGCCATGGAGCCATGCACAAGCCATATGCAAGCCATGAGAGCCTCTTTACATGTCACCATGCCATTTTGGGCAAAAGGAGGAGGCTCTTTCCTTAATTCCTAAAGGTGATTAACCACTCCATGATTCCCCTTAACCATGCTTATGCCTAATTGTGCTTGGATGGTGACTTGACCACTGCGATTATGCTTGAGCCAAATCACTTTTCCCTCGGCCAAAACCAAGCCTTGGGTGGTGCACCTAGCCCGAGTGGAGGGGTTGACCAATTTGAGCCAAAATAAGCCCTCTCCCATTCCATTCTAATCCGAGCCTTTTACACATGGCATTTGCCGATTATCTACACTAAACCCCGACCACGACCCACTGAACAAGATGGTGACCAATGCATGGCCGGCCGGCCACCGGTCGCCGGAAAACACCATGCCGAAACCTTGGGAGAAGCCGAACTTTGAAATTCCATCTGTCTGAGCTGCCCCACTCCAAATGGCCACCATGGCTGTTCTTCGCATGCCAGAGCAGGTGATCCCGAGCCCTCGGCTCCCCACAGGAGGCCCTCCGACATCTCCTGATTTAAACCCCTCACCTTCTCGGCCATGAAAAGTGCTTGGAACCGAGACCTTGCTTGAAACTGCTGCCAAAATTGTTCCGGACTCCTCCCCACACACGAGCACTTGATCCCAGGTGAGATCCCCCTGCCATTTCTTCTCTGCGAGCTCGATTTCGGAGTTGAAATTTCACCTAAAACCGAGGACACTTCTCCACGGTGGACCAATCCCCAAATTGATTGGTCCTACACCTGCACGGACGAGGGAAGGTGTCCGCCGACAAAAGCCCCATCTCCGGGTCACCCGGTTGTTCCGGACTCCGAAGGTTGTGATCGGCTGTGGTGGAAATCACACCTAGGCGATTCACCACATCCCCGAGGCTTCATCCACTAGCCTCTCGCATCTCCAACGAACGTGCCAAGCATCTACGATCGAGGCTCCACCTCTCGGAGCTAAGGTATGAGTTAATTCCTCATCCCGAGCTTCGGAGATTCTCCATTTCAAATGCTTTAATTTCGATGCATGATAACCAGTATAGATGTGTTCGTCTCTTCGAGACGAATCCATAGAGCATAAGAACATGAAAATCCATTGAGTATCGAGTGAGATATTAAGGATTTAGTGTGGACGGCTCTCGGGTGAGGACACTTGGGGACGATGAACCGATGCGCGTCCATTTAATACACGCGCGGACGGATGGCCGGGATCGCGTCGGATCGGAAGACGGAGCGATACGGCGGGTCCGGGAGCGGCGACGCGGATGGCGGCGTCGAATAGGAGCGCGCCGCGCGGCCCTTCGGAGCTGCCGATGTTTCGCCGGCGCCGCGTGGATAAATAGAAAAATAGGGTATTTTCCTATTTATTTAAATTCCCTAAACTTTGAAAATTCATAACTTTGTGTAGGAAAATCATAAAAATAAAATAAAAATACCCTCTTGCTCGGTGAACGAGAGGAGAATAATGTGGAAAAGAAATTAATTAATTTTGTCCAGGTATCTTATTTTTAATTAATTATTTACTCCCTGCATTGTTTTAATTCTCCATGCATTCATATAATTCACCATGGCATGAGACCATAGGGCTTTTGAAGCCTACTGAACTTAGGGACATTCCCTGAATTTTCCAAGGTCGAGAGGCCATCTCTGTGAAAAGTTATTGATTTTTCAAATGCATGTTGCTTGTTTTAAGTATTTTAATTTCAAAAATTAGCATGTTGTGAAATAAATTCTAGGAAAATTTGGTGATGTTCCTTATGACTAGAGAACCCTAGGAAAAATAGGATTTGAGTTAATTCACTTAGATTAACCCTAATTGGCTTAAACACCCAAAACAGGTTTCTAATTAATTAGAGTTAACCATAGATCAAATTGACTTGAAATCAATTCTCCACTGACCTTTAGGATCAGAGGAACCCATCATAAAAATTTGAGGTCGATTGGACTTGGTTAGCCCCACTAATTGGGTTGATTAAGCCGCTTAGTCATTTTAAACTTTAAAAATTCATAACTTTCAAAATATCTTTCAAAAATTCACCAAATTGGTTTTGGAGTCTCTCTGATATCAGGGGAGTTTAAGAAAATTAAAATTTTAATTTTCTAAAAAAGTTGATTTCTAATATTATTTTAATATTTTTAATAATTAAAAAATAATAAAAATTACAAAAATAATAAAATTCACCAAAATGTTATATTTTTAATTTTAATCACTTAGGAACAAGTCCCATATTTTTCCTAGGTCTATTTAGTGAGATATTAATTTTTAAAGCTCTAGGGTAATTTTAAAATTAAAAAATGTATTTTCTAGCATTTTCACTAAAATAATTATAATAAATCAAAGAAAAATCAGAAAATTGTAAAGTTTGGTTCTCTGGAATCCTTGATATCAGAGAGAATTTTAAAAATTATAAAATTTATTTTTCAACATTTATTGTATTTTTAAATTAATTAATACTCCAGAACTTAAAATAATTCTAATAAATAAAATATAATTCAAAAAATTACAAAATTTGGTCCAAGTGGTCCTCTAGTCATTAGAAATGTCCCCTAATTTTCTTAAGGACAGAAACTTTCCCTTGGTCATGTTATTGAATTTTCCTTGGAAATTCCTATTTTCTACTAAAAAATAATTATATAAATAAATTAAATACAGAAAAATCACATTTTCTCCTCTCATGTCTTCATTGACACATAAATGAAGTCACATAAAAATTTCAAGTTCATTTGAGTTCAATTTAGTGAGTTATGAAATTATTAGGCTTAAAGGGCAAAATGGTAATTAAAATTTTAACCCTTAATTAAAACTTTAGGTTTAATAAAAAATTAACAAGTAAAATATTTGATCCTAATCTGATTTGGATGATTGAAATTTAAATAATTAAAGGGTAGAAACCCATTAAGCAATTTAAGATGATTGAACCTTAATTAAATAATTGATTAAATTTGGAAGAATAATAAAATTGGAATTATTAAAATAGGGATATTATTAGGAAGAGATTTATTCTTTAATTTAAAAATCCCTAAATTAATCATCTCATTAATACTCAACTCTTAATTAAAATGATAACTCAAATTTAAAATATTAAAAGACTTAATCATTAAACTAAAATTAAATCATTAAACTCTTTCGAAAATTTCAATTAAATTAAATTAAATTAAATTAAATAAACAAATTAAATTAAATTAAATTAATTAAATACATTAAATTAAATTAAATTAAATTAAATTAAAATTAAATTAAATAAAATTAAATAAGTAAATTAAATTAAATTAAATAAATTAAATTAAATTAAATTAAATTAAATTAAATTAAAATTAAATTAAATTAAATTAAGAAATTAAATCAAATAAATTAGATTGAATTAAATTAAATCAAATCAAACTAAATTAAACTAAATTAAATTAAATTAAATTAAAAATTAAATTAAATTAAATTGAATTAAATAACCTCACTTAAGACATGAAGAAATAAATCTAAAATAACTTGAACACTTATTCCAAACTTAAATCATTAATTTGAACTTAAATTTGAATCACGAAATCATTAAATATCATTTTGCCCTTAGGAGCTTTAGTTATCATAACTCCTAAATAGAACATTAAAATGAAATGTTACTTCACTTATAGGACATTCAAATGTCTGAGTTCACTGAGCGAGTTAACAAAACTTGAAAACCTCGGACGATCGATTCATTTACACAATTAAATTCATTTGGACTTAAAACAATCCTAGAAATATTGAAAAGATGTTTGGGATCTCTCCTAAGCACTTCCTCGATATGATAGGATGTTGATAAGAACAATTGAACTTAATTGTTCTTTGATGAAGAAAATCGTCTTGAACTAAAAACACGAAGAACCTAGACGTCATAGGAAATGACTAGTTATAGGATTAGGAACTTGGTAGAAAACCAAAACCTTTCCCTTAGCTTTACTAGGAACTTGCTTAAATATTCTAAGCTGTGTTTTAAGTGCGGCTCGGAATGACGGGAAGACCCTCAGGGTACACTTTTATTTTATTGCGGTTTATTTTATTGCAAATGCACTTTATTTTTCTTGCATGATAAACAACGGTTGCATGAAAACCGACACCTTTAGGACTGAAACCAAAGCTGAAACCCAAAACTAAAATAAAAGACACTACAAGATAAAATTCACCTCCACGACATTTCAAAATATAAGACAACTCAAAATTTAATCACAAACGAGAACACAAAACTACAATTACAACTAAATTAAAACGTCTTGTTGGATGATCGGGAATACCTCGGATGATGTAACCTACGTGTTGCTAACGGGATTTCCCACGGTCTAAATGAAAGTGTGGAACTCATTCGATTGAGCTTAGCAAATTCATCCGGACTAAGTGAATCCGATAAAAATAATGATGCGGAAGGATGGAATCGTGGGATCTTAACCGGTGTCGTTATAATCGACTTTAAGATTTGTTTTAATTAAAACACAAAAAACACTTGGAAATTAAGACTTCTCTAAACCGGAACACTTCTCTCATCTCTTGATTTATGATTTCTAAAACTAAATCTACTGCAACAACGAAGCTCGGAGCATGGTGGGCGGCACGGCCATCGTCGTCGGCAAAACTTGGACCTACATCGACAAAACTTTCCTAGAATTAAACAACAAAGCCATAGGACTTCGAGGTAGTTTGCCTAGTGCGGCATAAATCCTCGACTCTTCGTTAGGCAATTGCATTGCAAATTAAGCCCTAACCGGTCTTAGGATTCCGAGGTAGTCGTCCGATACGACATAAACCCTCATATCTTCTAGGCAATTTGTATGATTCTATCATATAAATATAAGCCACTAATTAACTAAAATTGGCAAGATTAAAACATTAAATAAACATTAGGACTTTCCTAAATCCAAGCCAAACAATAGGATAGTCGGGAGATTACCGAAGTCAGCTTTGGATCCAGTAATTTCTCCTACTTTTCTTCCTTTGAGTTTCCAAAATAAAATGTTCCAAATTTGAGCTAATCCCTTTTGAAATTTCAAAAATTCAATCCTTTGAAAACTTAAACTTTGAAATTCTTGAGAGCGAGATTATTGATTATTATCGAGAGTTTTCTTAGGTGATTCCCGTCACTTAAGATGTAATTAACTATAGGGGCTTGCCCTTATAGGGAATTTTAAAGAACCCGAGGTAATATAAACCACTGTTTAATGTTTCCATATTAAACGGGGGAATTTGTCGGCTTATAAAATTGGTTCGCGAGACCAAACGGATGTCACGAAATCTTCTAGTTTATTTAATCGAGCCCCATCATCGAGCGATGTGTCTATCCTTAGGGATAGATACATGGTTTGCGGTGCGGTGCTCGTTTATATAAACTATTTGGGATGTGAGATGGGTTTGATTTCATATCTTAAAATCTTCAAATTTAAAATTATTTTCAAAATCAAATATCACTTTCTAAATTATATCTATATTTAAATTTAAAATTCGCCGACAACTTCTGTTAGGCGACCCCTTTTCAAAACACACAACATAATAAAAAAATACGCCGACAGTTTTCTATCTCAGAGGTCTTAGCGAACTTCATTGCGAAAGAGATGGAAATTGAAGATCGGTGTTGAATAAATCTCTTATGTGTTCTAGGTGTGATTGAGTCAAGTTCTAGTGTGTCGATTATCTAATTTGTGTGTTTGCTTAATTGTTCAATTTGTTTGTTGGATTTTAAATTTGTTTTGAATTTATGTTGTTTGTGTTCTTTATAGAATGATGAACCTTGTTATAGTTTTATTATAGAATTTATTGAGTTTGGAATGAAAATTGTGAATTGAAATTAAAGAGTATAGTTAAATTTTGTGTTTGAAATGTGGATCTTAGTTATCATTTTAAATTGATTGTGGAAATGTTTGGAGGATATAAATTGGATTAATACTCTCATAAGAGCAATTAAGAGTCGAATTTGATAAGTTTTGGTGGAAAATATAAAATTTAAATCGAATTTTTGGAAAGGCGAGTCTAGTGCCTAGGCGCCAGAATTCGGCGCCTAGGCGCCGGTTCGGCCTGAACCCGAAACTTCATCTTCTTAAACACCCCCATGCAATTTTTGACACCTAAGCTTCCCTTTCCTCTGGTTTTCGCGAAAAGAGGCCCTAGAGACCCATTTGAGGCCGGATTTTCAAGTTTTTGAGCTTGAAATCACTCGATTTCTTCATCCTAAGTTCAGATCTACATTCTAAACAAATTATATTTGATTTTCACCATGGATTTTACTCACATTGTAGAAAACCAAAATTTTAAGGAAAAATTTTGATCTTAGAGTTAAATCCATGGATTTTTAAGCTTTTTAAAGTTTGAAAAGCGTAAATTAGTTTATTTCCTTTGATCCTATAAATTTATTTTGCGTTTTTATTTCACGTTTAGATGACACCCAAATCTAAGCGTGGAAAGGAACGAGAAAATTTTGATCGTAGCAAGTTTGTCACTGCTGCTGCACATTTCCGGTACAATGATTGTGCTACGACTCAGAAGTTTATCTTGGAACAAAGTTTTTACAATCCGGGGGAAGAATTGAGGATACGATCGTTGCACTCAACTGGCAACGATTCTGCTATTTTACTGCTGTTGCTGTTATTCGTGTCATTAGGAAGTTTTATGCCAATTTCGTGGATGCTGAAGAGTACAAGATTTTCGTTAGAGGAGTTGGAGTAAGATTCACTCCCGAGCGTATCAACAATTCTACGGCCTGCCGCCAAACATCGAGTATTATTACTCTGGATTATCTCCATCTGAGGGATATTTAGATATGATTATTGCTTACCTGACTGATGGTACTGGAGCTTGGAAGATCCGGAATGGAAAAGGGTAAATTTTTCATCTTCTAAGCTTAACGATGTTTCAAAGGCATGACACTACTTTATTTTTGCTCGTCTCCTTCCATCCAATCATTTGAGCGAGGTTACCAAGGATAGAGCTATCCTCAACTACTGCATACAAGAGAGGAAGCCAATTGATGTAGGGAGTATCATTTATGATTCTGTAGAGGCCACTGCTCGTTCTAGCACTTCTGTTGGACTTGGATTTCCATCTTTGATATATTCTCTGTGTGAAAGTGTTGGAGTAGTTGCTGAGCTTTCTGAGGAAAAACTCAAGTCTACAAAGCCCATAGGAAGAGAAAGCGTCAGTATCTATGATCGACTTCGAGGTAAGAGTTCTATTGCACCTTCTAGTTCATTACCTGCTTCTGGTGGAGCTTCTACTTCTAGACCTTCTACTTCACTGCTGAGCCACCATCTAGTTTCTGGGAATCCATGCATGATAAGTTTATGGAGCGACGAGAATGAGTTATTTCTAACTCATTGTAGAGTAGATACAATCGATAAGAAGATCGATCATCTTTCTGAGTATACCCAAAGGAAGAGTGATTATGATGTTGAGTATTCTGAATCTTTAGTTAGATTCCTAAAGGGTGAGCATGATGTTCAGTTTCCTACCTGTCCTAGATTTTCACCGTATATTGATCCGAAGGATATAGAATTTTTTTTTGGAGATAACGATGACGAGGCTACAGACAATGATTAGTAGCCAGATTTACCTCTTGAGATGTGTGATTCTGTTTTTAGTTTATTTCTTATTTGTTAATACTAATTAGTGTGATTGTATTGTTGTTTGCTAGTGTTGATTTGTTTAAGTAACTTTGTGTGGACTTTGATATTGGGACTGTTTTAGAGCATCTGATGTGTTATGTGTTTAAGAATGAAATATGGATAAATTTTTACTTTCTATGATAAATGTTTATTTCTGTTTCAGTCTACTGTTTAGTATTCATGAATAGTTAGTAATTTTGCATGTTCTAAAAATAAAAATATAAAAAAAATTTTTAGAAATTAACTCCTATTTTGCAAACTTTTCTATATATGCTTAATTATTTCTGTTATATACCTATTAAAGCTTGTGTAGGATTAGAAGTAAGTTTTTCCTTACTACATTATCACTGTACCTAGATAAATTCCTGTTTATTTCTTTCTCTCATGCTTTAGAAAATTTTATGATTCATTTATATACTAAAGCTAAAATTTGGGGGAAGGGAAAACATTTTTCAAATTTAAATATTATTTGTCCTTAATGAACTAATATTTTCTTTAAAAATATTAACATAACATAAGGAATGAGAAATCTATTTAAGATTACTTAAATTTTTGGAATTTATAAATAATTTAGTAAACTCAACTAAAATTTCAATAATTTTGATTGATTTTAAGAATAGAATTATTTAACTTAAAGAATAATAAGATTAAGAATTTTTCTATTTATAGTAAAGAGAATTGTATTTTAGAAATACTAAGGAATCAAGATTGTTACTTGATAAAGAAAAAGATTGAAATAATTTTTGAAAAGTATTTATTAATAATGTCATATTTATTAAGTAAAAAAAAGTATAAGTTTTTAAATATAAGTTAAGGATAGTGAAGTTCAAAGTCATTAACAGGCTATCCAAAAATAGTAATCCTCACAAATAAATAAAAAAAAGAGAAGGATTAAAAAGTATCCTTAAAAAAAAGAGAAAAGAAAAGAAAAAAGTAGAAAAAAAGAAATGTGAGGAGAAGCTTGAGGAAATGCCTAATAAAAAATTGGCTTCACTTGAATTATCTTATAGAAAGAAAACCAATTACATTTTTAACTTAATTTTTATGTACAATTATTTTTACTAGAAAAATATTTCATGAAAATATTTTTCTTGTAAATATTCTATGTGACCTTAATAGGATAAATTAAAATTATTCTTAAAATAAATGAAAAATTGGAAGTCTTATGATTTGGTAGTTAAATATTCTTTAAATTCTTAAAATTAACCTTAATTAGTGAAATTTAGTTGATGATTTGCTAAAGCTTTTATAAAACCAAAAATTAAAAGAAATCTTAAATATTTAAACTTCATTCCAAATGTTATATATTTTATGTAATTAAAAGGATTTCTTGAGGACAAGTAACGTTTAAGTTTGGGGGAATTTGATCCACTTAAAAAAATACCCATTTTTATGCCTTATTTATGATTGAATTCTTAAGGACATTATGCTTTAATGAAAGGTATTTTTATGTTTTTGGATGAAGATGATAAAAAAAAGAGTTTAAGAAGGAAGAAGGAGGAAAAAGGAACAAAAATGGAGCTTAAAAAGCAAAGTTGTCGAAATTGTAGGCCTGGCGCCTAGGCGTCAGAATCTGCGCCTAAGCGTCAGAATCCGCGCCTAAGCGCCAGTTCGATACAGATGCTGACAAGATTTTTTACTATTTTGGGTTGTTATTTTGATGGTGTTAAGCTGTTATTAGCTTCTAGAAGATTGGAAGTTACTCCTAATATATAGGACATGTGATACAATGCATTTGGACACAGGGAAACGGTTTTAATCGTGAAGAGTTGTGATCCAAAGTGAAGAGGTGCAAAGACCTGGTCACGGAGTCTGGCTCCTAGGTGCCAGATCCCGGCAGCTAGGCACGACAGTTACCTTCAAGATGATACATTGTATTTGGACGAATTTTGAAGAGGTGCCTTAAGCAACCCCTGGTCAAATTCAGAGCTCTATAAATAGGAGCCCATTCTATAGAGAAAATTGCCCCTTTTAGCACCCTATAGTCCCCAAGCACCATTTAGCCATTATACCCCCCTCTAGCATCCAATTATTTTAGGGAGCCACCTTCTTTAGTATTTAGTGAGTTTATTTTTAGTTTATTTTGAGTGTTAAGTGTGAAATTATTAGTGTTGTTGCTGTTGAAGTCTTTCATCATTGCATTAGAGTCAGTAGGAGTCAGTGTATCTCTTGAAGGAACATTCTAGATAATTATTTGTAACTTGGTTCAAAATTTTATAAATATATTTTGTTGTGTGAATTCAATGTGTTATGAGTAGTTAGTTTTCTTTCTCCTTTCAATTATAAAATGATAATAAGGTAATTAAATTTTGTTGGAGAATTTAACTTAAAATATTTATAAAATTGTGATGATATTAATAACTGATCTTAGTTTACTTTTTAAACTAGCCATTTAAATTGTTAAAACCTGTTGAAGAATTTTGAGACTTATCCAGAGATGAGTTCTTAACTAGAAAATATCACATGAATCCTTGGGTAATCGAAGGCTTTATGCGAGTTATTCAAGGAGAAGTGCAAATAAATAGGAAGATATGATTTATTGGGCACATAATTAATTAGTTCTTAGAGTGATAGACTAAATTCTAATAATTTGGTTTATAGAAAGGGAACGGGTCACTGGTAGGGCCGACCATAGCCACCCTTGGACATCCAGTAGTGTGAGCTGAGATTAACCCATTCTACTAATAAAACATCCTGAAACGATCTATAGATTAGTCAATGTTCTTTATACTTGGACCAAAGGGTAAATAATAGGAATGCTTCTATTTGGCACAATACCATAATCTAAATTCTCCACAAATGATAATTATTCTAAAAATCTTGGATTAGTTGAAAATGAGAAAGTTGTTTTATTTATACCTGAATTAATCTTTATTTTATTATTGCTTACTTACACTTAGTATAAATTTTATTAAATCTAAAATCTAAACATTGAAAAGAAATAAAAATAATAATTACTTTTAATTTGAAAAATATAAAAATATTTCTTAATATTCTCAAAATCTTCCCTGTGGGATCGATAACCAGGACTCCACTGTATTACTTGATACGATACATATACTTGCGTTTGAAATTGTGACTTTTACAATAATTATTATAAGAATCTAAATATAAATTCATAAATTCTTACATAAGTAAAAATTGGGTCATATCAAGTTTTTGACACCGTTACTGGGGATTAAATCTTATAACAGTGGTATCAAATTCTTGCATTTGAAAGTATATATAAAGCCCTGTTAGGCAAGTGATATCACAATCCAAACATCTACCAATAACAATCAAACTCATCCATCCACAATAAAGCAAACATAATACAATACTAACAATCATGACTCCCAAGAATACTAAATAAACGCACACTAATAACTATGGGTTGCCTCACATAAAGCGCTTGGTTTTAACTTCACGGGCCCGACAAATGACTCCTTCTGGATTAAAATTCCATTTAAGTAATTCTCGATCAATTGCCCAATCCTTTTCAGATCCAGGGATTCCTACAAAATCCTCAAATTGTAATTTTTCTTTCAGCTCTTCCTTTTCAAATTGATTCATATCATTGTTCCTCATATTTCTTTCTAGATCTAATATTCTTCTATTGATTTTCTGAATTTGCATATTAATATCATCCTTGAAATTTATAAGAAATGGATCTTTATAAGATAATTCAGGATCTCCCAAATTTTGGATCTAATTCTCTCTAGATAATTTAGATTCAAGATCAAAATCTTCTATGCTACTCTTCTGTTTCAAGTTATCTTCCAATTCTTCCCCTTGATAATTATTAAATGATGGAGGCGGTCTTTCTATATCTATCTTAGTTGAGGAAATAGGTTTTTCTAATTCCTTAGGCATTCTTTCAATGGTTTTTCAATATCCTTATCCTCTTTTCTCAACTCAATGTTCTTTCGAAATATATCATGAAATTATCTTCCAAGTCTTATTTCGACATCTTTATCTTGTTCATCATTCAATTCAAGTTTTTCTTGTGATTGAGTCGAATCTAAAGATATAAAGTCCAACGGTGTAGATGAATTCCCTAAATAGGTAGGCTTTAAAATTGTATGGGGTACATTCATCTTAAGTTCATGAGATTTTTCAACAAATGGGATTAAAAGTTTACTATTTTTGGTAGCGTCCATCATTTCACACATCTCCTAAATATAGTGTAGTCTTTTTTAAACAACATTTTCAACTCATCATGAAATTCCATTTCGATCTCATGTGTTAACTTACTCTCAAAACTTTTTTGAAAATGGTCTTTACTTAGATAATTAATTTCATCCATCCAAAAATAATCATTATCTTTTCTCTCAGTTGGATCAGTATTGTACTCTTTAGGTTTGATCTCAGTGTTTCCAGAAGTGTTCCTTGGGGTCTATTGCTAAGTGAATTAGCAATTTGTCCCGGTTGATTCTCTATGTTTCTAATCACAGCATTTTGACTTTGCAACTGGTTTCCCATTTGCAATACCACTTCTTCTATAGACATATTCTCATCCTCAAATTGTTAATCATTGTTAGATTCCACTGGATATGAAGTTCTATAGCTTGTGTTCCCCTGATTATTCCAACTTCCATTAAGATTTGCATGATTTTTTTTCCCATTGTTGGTTTCCACACTCGGTAGTATGATTCCAGTTAAAATTAGGATGGTTCTTCCAACTTGGGTTGTACAAGTTAGAATACGGGTTGTTTATGATATTTAAAGTTTTATATAATAAGTTGGAATCAATCATACACCCTAATGAACTTTCCTCACTTACAGGAGTAAACTGAGGCTGGCTCATTTCAAATTGGTCCAACTTCCTTGATATTGCAACAACATGAGATGCAAGATTTGCAATCGCATCTGCATCATGAACACTAGCTACATTTTTAGGATTTATCCTTGCAGAAGGTCATTAAAATACATTTATAGCCATTTCTTCAGTTAATGCATATACTTCATCAAATGACTTTGACATTAATGAATCACCAGCAGCAGCATCAAAGTGGACCTAAGAGATCCTACTAACCCATTATAAAGAGTTTGAATGATTAACCAATTTGGCAGAACATGATGTGGACACTTTCTTAGGAGTTCCTTAAATATTTCCCAATCTTCGTATATTAGTTCACCTTCATACTGAAAAAATGAGATAATATCGTTTCTAAGGTTAGTAGTCCTTGAAGATGGAAAATACTTAGCTAGGAATTTCTGAGTTAACTCCTCCCAATTTTTAATAGAACCAGGTGCTAATGAGTATAATCACATTTTATCCTTATCCCTTAATGAGAAAGGAAAAAATCCTTAGCCTAACATCATCGTCTGACATGCCATTATAACAGAATGTAGCACAAAGTTCTAGAAAACAAGATAAGTGTAAATAGGGGTCTTCCAAAGAAGTTCCCCCAAACTGGTTTGTCGGCATATTTTTTAGGTTATGTGTTTTGAAAAGGGGTCGCCTACAAAAATTGTCAGCGAATTTTTTATATTTTAAATTTAATTTAAATATATATATAGTTTAAAAGATAACATTTGATTTTTGAAAATAATTTTAAGTTTAAAAGTTTTAAGATATGAAATCGAACCGATCTCACATCCCGAATAGTTTATATAAACGAGCACCGCACCATGAGCCAGTGTATCTATCCGAAGAATAGACACCTTGCTTGATGATGGAGCTCGATTAAATAAACTAGGAGATTTGTGACATCCGTTTGAGTCAGCGAACTAATTTTATAAGCCGACAAGTTCCCACGCTTAATATAAATGAATTAAGCGGGGTTTATATTACACAGGTTCTTAAAGTTCCCTATAAGGGCAAGCCCACTATAGTTAATTACATTTTAAGTGACGGAAATCACCTAAGAAAACTCTCGATAATAATCGGTAGTTCTACTCTCGAGAATTTCAAAGTTTAAGTTTTCGAGGATTGAATTTTTGAATTTCGATAGGGAATGGATCAAATTTGGAACATTTTATTTTAGGAGTCCAAAGGAAGGAGGGTAGGAGAAATCACAGATCCAAAGCGAACTTTGGTAATTTCCCGACTATCCTATTGTTTGGCTTGAATTTAGGAAGGTCCTAATGTTTATTTAGTATTTTGATCCTGACGATTTTAATTAGTTAGGACTTATATTCGTATGATAAAATCATACAAATAGCCTTGAAGATGTGAGGGTTTATATCGTATCGGACGGCTACCTCGGAAATCCTAAGGCAGGTTAGGGCTTAATTTACATGACATGATCATGCAAATGCCTAACGAAGAGTTGAGGATTTATGTTGCCACTAGCGAAACTACCTCGAAGTCCTATGGCTTGGTTATTTAATTCTAAGAAAGTTTTGCCGATGTAGATTTCGGTTTTGTGACGACGATGGCCGTGCTTGCCACCATGCTCAGAGCTCCTTGTTGTTGCGAGAGGTTTAGTTTTAGAAGTCATAAATAAGGAGATGAGAGAAGTGTTTGGTTTTAGAGAAAGTCTTCATTTCCATGTGTCTTTAATATTTTAATTAAAACGGGTCTTAAAGTTGATTAAACGGAGACCGATTAAGATCCCGCGGTTCAGTCGTCCAACACTCAGTTATTTTCATCGAATTCACTTAGTCCGAGATGAATTTGCTAAACTCGACTAAATGAGTTCCGCACTTTCATTTAGACAGTGGGAAATCCCGTTAGCAACACGTGGGTTACATCATCCGAGGTATTCCCGATCATTCGATCGGACGTTTTAATCTAGTTGTAGTTGTAGTTTTGTTGTTCGTTTGTGATTAAATTTTGAGTTGTTTTATATTTTGAATGTTGTGGCGGTGAATTTTATCTTGTAGTGTCTTTTAATTTAGTTATGGGTTTCGGTTTTGGTTTCACGTCCTAAAGGTGTAGGTTTTCATGCAGTCTGTTGTTTATCATGCAAGAAAGGTAAAGTGCAACGTGATTAAATAAATTGCGGTAAAGTAAATTGCAATAAAATAAAAGCGTACCTGGAGGGTCTTCCCGTCATCCCAAGCTGCACTTAAAACACGAGTTAGAATATTTAAGCATTTAAAGTAAGTTCCTAGGTAAAGCTAAGGGAAAGATTATGGTTTTCTACCAAGTTCCTAATCCTATAGCTAGTCATTTCCTATGACGTCTAGGTTCTTGTATTTTAGTTTGAGGACGATTTTCTTCATCAAAGAACACTAAGTTCGATTGTTCTTATAAATATCCTATCATATTGAGGAAGTGCTTAAGACGAATCTTAAACATCTTTTCAATATTTCTAGGATTGTTTTAAGTCCAAATGAATTTAATTATACAAATGAATTAATCGTCCGAGAGTTTAAGTTTTGTTGTCTTGCTCGATGAACTAGGACATTTGAATATCCTATGAGTGGAGTAACGCTTCTTTTAACACTCCTTTTTAAGAGTTATGACATCACGAGCTTTCGAGGGCAAATGGATGTTCAAGTGGGTTGTGATTTAATTTTAGTTAATGGATTTAAGTTTGGAATAGTGTTCAAATTGTTTTAGATTTATTTTGAATTCTTTATGTCTTTATATTTAATTTAATTTAATTTAATTTAACGTAATTTAATTTAATTTAATGTGGTTTAATTTAATTTAATTTAACTTAAGTTAATTTAATGTAATATGATTTAGCTTAATTTAATTTAATTTAATTTAATTTGATTTAATTTAGTTTTAATTTAATTTAATTTAATTTAATTTAATTTAATTTAATTTAATTTAATTTAATATAATATAATTTAATTTAATTTAATTTTATTTAATTTAATTTAATTTAATTTAATTTAATTTAATTTAATATAATATAATATAATATAATATAATTTAATTTAATTTAATTTAATTTAATTTAATTTAATTCAATTTTTAATTTTAAAGGGATTTGTTTTAAATAATTTAACTTTAATTTAATTTAATGATTAAGCCTTTTAGCATTTTAAATCTTAAACTAGAATTATCATTTTAATTAGGAATTAAATATTATTGGGATGATTAATTTAGGGATTTTTAAATTAAAGAACAAATCTCTTCCTAATAATATCCCTATTTTAATAATTCCAATTTTATTATTCTTCCAAATTTAACTAATTATTTAATTAAGGTTTATTTCAATTATTTTAAATTATTCAGTAGGTTTCTACCCTTTAATTATCTAAATTTCAATCATCCAAATCTAATTAAAATCAAATATTTTACCTATTAATTTCATTAAGCCTAAAGTCTTAATTAAAGGGTCAAGATTTTAATTACCATTTTGCCCTTCAAGCCTAATAATTTCATAACTCACTAAATTGAGCTCAAATGAACTTGAAATTTTTATGTTACTTCACTCATATGTCAATAAAGACATTAGAGGAGAAAATGTGATTTTTCTGTATTTAATTTATTTATATAATTATTTTTGGTGGAAAATAAGGATTTCCAAGGAAAATTTAATAATATGACCAAGGGAAAGTTTCTGTCCTTAAGAAAATTATGGGACATTCTTAATGACCAGAGGACCACTTGGACCAATTTTTGTGATTTTTTAAATTATATTTTATTTATTAGAATTATTTTAAGCTCTGGAGTATTAATTAATTTAAAAATAGAATATAAGTTGAAAAATGAATTTTATAATTTTTAAAATTCTCTCTGATATCAAGGATTCCAGAGAACCAAATTTTATAATTTTATAATTTTTCTTTGATTTATTATAATTATTTTAGTGAAAATGCTAGAAAATACATTTTTTTTAATTTTAAAATTACCCTAGGGCTTTAAAATTTAATATCTCATTAAATAGACCTAAGAAAAATATGGGGTTTATTCCTAAGTGATTATATTTCAAAATATGACATTTTGGTGAATTTTATTATTTTTGTGATTTTTATTATTTTTAATTATTAAAATATTAAAATAATGATGAAAAATCAACTTTTTTAGAAAATTGAAATTTTAATTTTCTTAAATTCCCCTGATATCAAAGAGGCTCCAAAACCAATTTGGTGAATTTTTGAAAGGTATTTTGAAAGTTATGAATTTTTAAAGTTTAGAATGACTAAATGGCTTAATCAACCCATTTAGTAGGGCTAACCAAGTCCAATTGACTTCAAATTTTTATGGTGGTTCCTCTGATCTTAAAGGTCAGTGGAGAATTGATTTCAAGTCAATTTGATGTATAGTTAGCTCTAATTAATTAGGGGTCTATTTTGGATGTTTAAGCCGATTAGGGTTATCTTAAGTGAATTAACTCGAGTCCTATTTTTCCTAGGGTTCTCTGGTCATAAGGAACATCACCAAATTTTCCTAGAATTTATTTCACAACATGCTAATTTTTGGAATTAAAATACTCAAAACGGCAACATGCATTTGAAAAATCAATAACTTTTCACGAGAGGTGGCCTCGACCTTGGAAAATTCGGGGGATGTTCCCGAGTTCGGAGGCTTCAAAAGCCACTATGGTCTCATGCCATGGTGAATTGTATGAATGCATGGAGAATTAAAACAATGCAGGGAGTAAATAATTAATTAAAAATAAAATACTGGACAAAATTAATTAATTTCTTTTCCATATTATTCTCCTCTCGTTCATCGAGCAAGAGGATATTTTTATTTTATTTTTGTGATTTTTCTACACAAAGATATGGATTTTTAAAGTTACGGTATTTAAATAAATCGGAAAAATCCCTAATTTCCTACTTATCCACGCGGCGCCCTGTCATCCTCGGCATCTCCGAACGACCACGCGGCACGCTTCCATTCGACGCCGCCATCTGACTCGGCTGCCCGGGGCTCCGCGGTTCACGCACCATCTGCTGGTCCGACGCAATCCAAGCCGTCCATCCGATACACGCGCGATCCGAGCGGTTCCGGTCATCGTCTACGGCCGGTGCGATCCCGTGACCGTCCACACTCTAACCCTAAGAACTCACTCGATTCTCGATGGATTTTCGTGTTCTTATGCTCCATGGATGCGTCTTGAAGAGACAAACACATCCATACGGTAAACATGCATTGAAATTTATTCAAATGAAATAGAGAGTCTCTGTAAGCTCGGGAAGAAGAATGAGTTCATACCTTTGCTCGGAGAAGTGAAGCTTCGATGCGAGAGTTGTGTCACCTTCGATTGGGTCCAAGTAAGCTCCGGATGAAGTCCCTTGGCACAGTGAATTGTCTAGCTATGAAAGTGACCACGGCCAGATCACAAAGCTTGGAGAGTTGGAGCAAGCTGGGTGGCTCTGGAGATGGGGCTTTCAGTGGGAAACTTCTTCCTTGGTCCGGTGAAGGTGTAGGACCAATCAATTTGGGGATTGGCTCACTGTGAGGAGGTGTCTGGTTTATGGGTGAAATTTCGAGTTGAGAAATTGGATTATGTCGATGGGGATTAGGGCAAATTGACACCGGGGATCAACTTCTCTAAGTATGGAGTAGGGTTTGGAACAATTTTGGCGAGTTTCGGCAAGGTTTGTGCGACTCTCCTCCATGGCCGTGAGGGGGTCGGGTTTAAATAGAGGTGGCTGGAGAGCCTCGCGGGGATGGTCGAGGGTTGGGATCGATTGCTGCTGGGCATGGGAAGAACGGCTATGGTGGCCATTGGGCATGGGGCGGCTCGGCGAGGCGGAATTCCAAGGTTTGGCTCCTCCCCATGTCTCGGCCATGGCGTTTTCCGGCAGGCCGGTGGGCTGGCCGGCGAGCGAGGGTCACCCTCGAGGCCGGGGAGGTCGGGGGTTGAAGTTAGTGAATTCAATTGAAGCCTTACATGTGTAAAGTGGTTGGATCGAAATGGCATGGGGAGGTGGCTTCTTTTGCACTTGGTTTGGTCAACCCATTGAAAATGGGCTTGGTTCACCTCCCTATGGTTGATTTGGGGCTGAGGAGGATCGGGTGAATCGGCTAGAAAAGGGTGGAGAGGTCACCATCCATGAATATTTTGATTAATCATGGATTAAGGTGAAGCATTAAAAGGGTTAAAACCTTTTTAAGGGGGCTTAAAAGAGGCTCCTCCTTTTGCCATTAATGGCTTGATCACATGTCAAACCTTCCATGGCTTCATGTGGCTTGTTCATGGCTTGCATTTGGCTCCATTTGGCTTGGGAAAAGTTTAGTCGATTTCATGGAAATAGAATTTAGGAATTTTGGTATTTTGGTGGAGAATTTTCATGGAGCTTGATTTGGAATGGCTTAATGATGATTTTAGGACTTAGGTATTGAGTTTAATTGAAAGTATGATGAGGGGAAATGTCATGTGGGCTTTAGGATGATTTGGGCTTTTGAATTTTGAAGGAAATGGGCTTTTAGGAAGGTTTAAGGGAAGTGGGCTTTTAAGTTTAAGAATGTGTTCATGGATGAGAATCTTTGTAAAAGTTTGGGCCAAAAAGATGTTGGTTTTGGTTTAGGGATGTTTCATGAGTAATTTGAAATAGATTTAAGGTGGTTTGGGTTGACATTGGGTTGAATTTGGGTTTATTTAATAAGTGGGCCAATGTAGGTCAAATTGGGCTAACTTGGGCCAATGTTGGGCTAGGGTTGAAATTGATGTAAAATAAATGTTGGGAAATGTTTATGGGAGTGTTTCAAAGAGGTTTTGGCTTTGGTTGGGTTTTGATTTTGGGGTTTGGGTCTATTTGGGCTAGGTTTAGGTTTAGGTCAAAATTGGGCCTTTTGATTTTGGGTTGAATTTGAGTGGGGTTTGGGTCAAAATCTTGGGCAAATCATGTTAGTGTTTTGTTTATGGGGATGTTAAGGAAGGCTTAGAAAAGATTTGGGGTTAATTGGAGTTGAATTGGGTGAGTTTGGGCTAGGTTTGGGTCATGAGTCCAAATTGGGTTTTAAGGCCAAAAGTGAAATTGGATCCCAATGTCCATCAAATTGGGCTTGGATTTGGTCTATATTGGTGTTGGGGATGTTGAATTGAAATTTAGAATTGAATTGGACCAGAATTTGGGTCAATTGGATAGGTTTGGTTTAACATTGGGTTCACTTTGGGTTAAAATGGGTCAAATTGGGGGTTTTGATAAAAGTGGGGTAAATTGACAAAATTGGCCCATGGTGTAGTTGAACAAAATGAAATTGGGAATATTTGTGATTTTCTGGAATTTTCTGGGAATTTTCTGAATTTTTGGATTTTTTGGCTAAGAGGGGTATTTTGGGTATTTGGAGGGTATTGGGAGGTATTTTTGGAATTTTTGGTGTTTTTGGGTATGGATGATCAATTTGAGTGGTGAGGAAATGTTTAGGAATGTTTTTGGGGACTTTGGGTAGTTTAGGTGATTTTGCGAATTTTGGGCGATTTCGAGGGCATTTGGTAGGCTTGGCGGGTGTAGGGTCCGGGGGTCGAAAATTGAAAATTTGGAAAATTGAAGATTGGGTGAATGTAAGTGGAATGAAATCATTTTTGTTGAGCCATGAAGCCATATCAATCCCACATGAGCCATAAAAGGGACTCATTTGAGGCATCCACTTATGTTGTTCCTAACCCTCTTAGCCGAGGGCTTAGGGGTTAAGGACCATCCATGTGAACCACCTTCATGAGTCGGGAGGTCAAGTTGGGTATGGGTGTGGTTTTAGGAGGTGTGTGAATGTGTAGTGTATAGGTGTAATGTGTGTGTAAGTCAGCCCCTTCACCGGACCGGGCCGCCGGGCGGTTCCAAGGCCGAAAGAGTCCTATAGGAATTCATCCTTTAAACTTCCACATTTGATCTCAACCCTCTAGGTGATTAGGGGTCTACAATCAAGTTTGTGGAGTTTGTAGGGAGTTAAGAAGTGGTTTGAATTTCTAAGTGGTGGGTCCCAATTCTAATCCTCTAGGATAGTCGAAGGAAAAGCCTAAAGCTAGATCCTAAGTACTAAAAAGAAGGACAGAAGACCTCATCAAAAATGAGGTCAACAAATGGACCCCCAATAGGTGTGGTGTGCTAACCAAGCACACCGCGCGTATTGGCGTTGACCGAAGAGGTTAACAAAACCAACACAGATGTCCAAGTGACAAACTTAGGACGAAGTAGAAGAAATTCTGCTGGGGAGTGTCAAGTATATCTCTGAGACTGGAGATTCTTGAACTCTCGCTGTGGAAGGGAAAAGGAGGTGAGTCCCAAATCACATGATGCGGGGAATTTCGATTTAGATTTTCGTTTTGTTTTAGTTTAAATTTTGATGTGTAAGTTTAGATTTTGAGTTTCAATTTAGATTGAAGTTTGGTTTAAAATCGATTTGAGAAAATTTGGATTTGAAATGAGAATTGAAACCCGGGTTCCAACCTCGGGATTGCAAAGAAACTGGAATCGGGGTACCGGCCTGAGAATGAGAATCGGAGTTTAAGTGTTGATTGAAGAGGATGAGAATCGGAATTTAGGTACGATCTCGAAGGTTTAAAGAGAACTGGAATCTGGTTCTAGTCTCGAAGGTTTAAAGAGAACTGGAATCTGGTTCCAGTCTCGAAGATTTAAAGAGAATTGGAATCTGGTTCCAATCTCGAAGGTTTAAAGAGAAATGGAAACTAGTTCCAATCTCGAAGGTTTAATGAGAATTGGAAACTGGTTCCAATCTCGAAGGTCTAATGAGATTTGGAAACTGGTTCCAATCTCGAAGGTTTAATGAGAATTGGAAACTGGTTCCAATCTCGAAGGTTTAATGAGAATTGGAAACTGGTTCCAATCTCGAAGGTCTAAAGAGAAATGGAAACTAGTTCCAATCTCGAAGGTCTAATGAGAAATGGAAACTGGTTCCAATCTCGAAGGTCTAAAGAGAAATGGGAACTGGTTCCAATCTCGAAGGTCTAAAGAGAACTGGAATCTGGTTCCAGTCTCGAAGGTCTAAAGAGAACTGGAAGGCGGTTCCAATCTCGAAGGTTTAATGAGAATTGGAAGCGGTTCCAATCTCGAAGGTCTAAAGAGAAATGGAAGCTGGTTCCAATCTCGAAGGTCTCAATGAGAAATGGAAGCGGTTCCGATCTCGAAGGTCTAAAGAGAAATGGGAGCTGGTTCCAATCTCGAAGGTCTAAAGAGAAATGGAAGCGGTTCCGATCTCGAAGGTCTAAAGAGAATTGAAGCCGGTTCCAATCTCGAAGGTCTAAAGAGAAATGGAAGGCTGGTTCCAATCTCGAAGGTTTAATGAGAATGGAAGCCGGTTCCGATCTCGAAGGTCTAAAGAGAAATGGAAGCTGGTTCCAATCTCGAAGGTCTAAAGAGAAATGGAAGCTGGTTCCGATCTCGAAGGTCTAAAGAGAAATGGAAGCGGTTTCAATCTCGAAGGTTCAAAGAGAATGGAAGCCGGTTCCAATCTCGAAGGTCTAAAGAGAAATGGAAGCTGGTTCCATTCTCGAAGGTTTAATGAGAATGGAAGCGGTTCCAATCTCGAAGGTTTAATGAGAATTGGAAACTAGTTCCAATCTCAAAGGTTTAATGAGAATTGGAAACTAGTTCCAATCTCAAAGGTTTAATGAGAATTGGAAATGGATTCCAATCTCGGAAGTTTAATGAGAATTGGAACGAGGTTCCAATCTCGAATGTTTAATGAGTTGGAACGAGGTTCCAATCTCGAAAGTTTAATGAGAATTGGAAATGGATTCCAATCTCGGAAGTTTAATGAGAATTGGAAATGGATTCCAATCTCGGAAGTTTATTGAGAATTGGAACGAGGTTCCAATCTCGAAAGTTTAATGAGAATTGGAACGAGGTTCCAATCTCGAAAGTTTAATGAGAATTGGAAATGGATTCCGATCTCGGAAGTTTATTTGTGTGAAGAGGGATCCGGTCCCATGTCATCGGAACCAAATAGAACAAAGTTCGTGGCTCCGTGTCAATAGACCTAGTCGATCTCCATACGGGGAAGAAAAGGTAGGCCACAAAAGTCGAAATGATTTTGATGTGACGAAAAAGGTTTAGGGTTACGAAATTGAAGTGTGGGTCTCCTGTGAGGAAGAGTTGTCCTGACAGAGAATTTCAAAGCTTCTTGAGATAAATTTCGATTTGGAGTTGATTTGAAATACTTGAAAAGATGAATTTAGAGTGGGATCGGATTTGAGATTCATTTTCATTTTGTTTGTCCTTTAACTTTCCAAATGTTCGTGTGAATTTTATTTAGCGTTCACGTGGATTTTGAAGTTATTTTTATGTTTAGATTTTTAAGGAAAAATAATTCTCATTTATTATTTATATTTTTATTTTCTTCTTTTTGTTCTTTGTTCGAAGTTCGTTTAACTTTAATGGCGTTTCCCAGTCAATTTGCACAAAAGAGGTGAAGGCAAAAAATGTGACATGGTCACTTTCATTCCAATCATGTTGAAGATACATCATACAACTCGATGCGGAATACATCTCATACAATCCATGTAGACTCAAAACGGACTATGTATGATCTTTGTCGATCCATCCAAAAAGGTATCTGTCATAAATCCATGTATGAATAGTGAGGTACATGGTCAATAACATCACCTTCCAAGCCATCCTTGTCGAGGACGCCGTATGGATGTACGTTGGAGGTGTGATATTTTCCATGTAACTCACAGCTCGTAAGGTCGGAGGCTCTCTAGCTCGGGTGCAGTCGGAAGTGGTAAGATGCTTTCCTGTCGTCCATCCTTCGAAAGTAACCGAGATCCGCTTCACCTGGTACTCTCGGTATGCAATATTTAGCGACATACGCTCCGGTTGCCTTTCGGTATCATGACGGAACCTACCGGTAATGGTATCTTTCTCGGCCCTCGGAACTCACACGGGCTCGTTATCCGGAGGATCGGATCCGAACATGATATTACACTCGTTCGGAAAAGAAACTGTGCGAGAAGGTCTAACAAAGTCGTGATGATCTATGTGCGGGGAATGCGATCACCCTTCTTGTAAATGTTAATGATTCAACTGTTGGGTATGCGATCCGCCGGCGGTACCCCCATGTTATCATTCTTTTTACCATCCTTTTAATGACTAATGGCATTGGATCTACTCGGCCATGACGGAGTATCCACGGTGGGTTTCCCTTCCTGTCTTCTGCGAAGTTGTAGCAACATCCACATTGTATTGTAATTCTCCCTTTCCCTGGCATCCATCTTCGGGGTTCTGAGCATGTATTTTCTCTTAAGCGGCCTGCTCGGCCCATCTTTTTCAAATCCCGGATGCAGTCCACGATTTGTTGTTTTTCGTATTCTGAGAATACGTCTGTATGTAACTCGAGGCCTTCTAGTATGTTGATCCTCCTGCCTCGATTCTCTCGAAGTACTCGAAAGTTTTCTTTTGGACATTACGTATTCTTTCTAGCTCGTATTCAGGATAATTTGCAAATGGCGAGGCTCGGTGACGTCTTGTGGGATATATGGCTCGATCCCTTCACGTTCTCACCGCATACCTCGGCTCCTCGGGGATGATGTCCGTCGGGACATCCTCCGGGGTTGCTTACGCAACAAGGTCATGCATTGCGGTGGCTTCATCCGGTGGCGTAGTAGCCTTCTTTCTTCTGTTCTTCTTGAGATTTCTCCGGTTTCTTCGTCATCCCGGAGGCTGGCCTCCTTCCTTCGAGTTCTCGGCGAGCCGGTATCCTTGAAGTATATGCACCGGCGGTAGCAAGCTCGTCTCGTCGCGCTGGTCCGCTGCTAATTTAGTTAACATCTTGCGGATACGGCGATTTTTATTCCTTCGGCGAGTTCTTTGTGAGAGTAGCTCTTCGTATTTCCCGAGTTTACGTAGGCGCGGCGCCGACAAGCTCGCCCTCTGCTGTAGCGACTACGGATTTGATTCTCTTGTCTTCTTCGGTGTTTGTTTTTCTTTTCTTCTTGCTTTGGATTGGTGGCTTGGGCCACCCACTTTCATTACTTGTCGGCGGGCGATTCCTCTCGGTCGATCGGGACCCGGTCACTTTCCTCGTATTGTAGGCTGCTGGTGCGAAGTACGAGTCGATCTACTGTATCGCTCCATCTTTCACCCTCTTTTCATTGAGTGCAAGGCTTATGCCATTTCTAAAGTTCGGGACCAACCGCCGCTCGACATTTCCCTGCGAAAAGACAAGGAAAAGGATCGGGAGTCGTACTTAAGAACAAGAACATTAAGAAAATGTTTATTAAAGACAATTTTTTTATTATTTTTGTATTTTTCAATTTAACAGGAATGAAGTGGGATAAGATCAGGAAAGGGATTTTGATATGGAAGAGAAAGCAAGGAAAACTTTATTATCATGATTTTATTTATTTTAGCACATTTTTATTATTATTTCGGGTTCGGACCCAGTCATAAGTAATTACTTCACCCGTGCTTCTAGGGATGGAAAATTCATTCCTTCGAAACATCAGGTAGCGTAATACTTTTTCAAGTATCGTCCATTGATCGGAAGCATATGTCGTTCTCCTTGGCAATTCACTAGCCGGTAGGAGCCTCCGAGTAGGTCGCCTCGACTACAAATGGTCCCTCCCAAGTGGGTTCAAATTTTCCTCCTATCTTGTGGTGTGCAAGAATAGGTCTTTTGAGAACGAGAACTAAGTCACCAACTTTGAAGGTTCTTGGGCGGACCAGTTTGTCATGGGCTTGGACCATCTTAGCTTGATATAGTTCTAAATTCTGCTGCGCTGCAAGTCTTTTCCCTTCCAGGCTTTCCAATTCTTCTAGTCGCAATTTAGCATTCTCTTATGTCGTGATTTTGTTTGCAACTGCAATCCTAAGTGAAGGAAGCTGGACCTCTAAGGGTAACACTGCCTCGGACCCATACACCAGAGCGTAAGGTGTAGCTTGAGTAGGAGTTCTGAAGGTTGTCCGGTAGGCCCATAAGGCTTCTAATAACTTCTCGTGCCAATTTCTCTTATTATCGTCCAAAGTCTTCTTTAAAATTTGAACGAGAGTTTTATTAAAAGCCTCAGCAAGGCCGTTTTCTCTTGGGTAGTAAATTGTTGAATATCGCCAGTCGATTCCGTGTCTCCTGACAAAATTGTTGATTTGTGTGCTTCTGAATGCTGACCCATTATCTGAGATGATCCTGCGCGGCACCCCGAATCGGTAAACAACTTGGTTCTTGAAAAATTGTAGCACATGGTGTGCTTTTACTTCTCTAAGTGGAACTGCCTCTGCCCATTTAGAAAAGTAATCTGTAGCCGCGAGAATGAAGCGATGTCCTTTTGAAGATGGTGGTTCTATTGGACCCACTATATACCGTGCCCCAACATTCGAATGGCCACGATGCAATTGTCGGATGTAGCACATTTGGAGGTTGGTGTAGAACCACTCCGTGCACTTGGCATTGGTGACGGCTCTTGGCGATTTTCATGCGATCGGTCATCATCGAGGGCCAGTAGTACCCTAGTCTTTTAATTTTCATTTTCATCTTCGGACCCGACTGGTGAGCGCCACAGAGTCCTGAATGCACCTCTTTAACGATTTCACGAGCCTCGGACCCGCTCAGGCATCTTAGCCACATTTGATCAAAAGACCTTCTGTATAATGTATTGTTTATTAATGCGTAGGACAGAGTTCTTTTCTTGATCTGGTGGGCTAACGACCTATCGTCACAGTAGTTTTCCCGTTTGCGGAGTAGTCATTAGTGGTCGTCGCCCGATCTTACGTGTTTTACGTCACTTCGTTGCGATTGATCCTTTTTCTTTTTCGATTTGTGTATTGTGTCTATGTCGAGTTGTGATAGGACCGACGTCAAGTAAGCGACACTTCCAACGATTCATCTTGCAAACGAGCAAATTCTTTTGCGAGGCGGGCTAGCGCATCCGCTAAAGCGTTTTCTTTTACGGGAATTTTGTATATCGTCGCATTCGAATCGTTCAACAATTTGTATGGCATCTTGGAAGTATTGCTCGAGTCTTGGTTTTAAAATTTTGTATTGTCCGGCGATTTGTTGAATGATTAATTGCTAATCCCCGTAGATGTTGATGTCTGTTATCCCCATTTGAATAGTTAATTCCAGTCCTGTTATGAGGGCTTCGTATTCCGCTTCGTTATTTGTGCACGGCTCTGTCAAGTGGTAGGAGTATCTTAACATCCCCCGCTCCGGTGTTATAAAGATTAATCCGATCCCTGCCTTACCGGGCACTATCACTTGCGATTCTTCGTCTTTGTGTGCTGAAGATGCTCCGTCGAAATATAATTCCTAACGTCGATCATCGGGGTCTTCTAAGCTCATTATTTGTTCATCTGGCAAATCGTCGTTGAGAGGCGATTCTACGGCAAAGTGAGTGTCTTTGCGAGGAAGTCTGCTAGGACTTGTCCTTTTACGGCACGAAGAGGCACGAAAGTTATATCGAATTGCGATAATATCATTGACCATCGGCAAGTCTACGGAAAGCGTTGGACGGGTCATCGAAGTATTGCGATGGATTAAATTTCGAAATCGGAGTTGACCTTATGAGAAAGCATGTAGTGCTGAGCTTTTGAGCGGCGAAGATCGGGGCTAAACGAGTGCTTTTCGATTGCCGGATACCTTATTTCCGTTGGCGATAAACGATGGCTTAGGTAGTAAAGAGCATTTTCTTTACCCTCATCATTGACACAGGCTAACGAGGCTCGAGAGAGTCGTCTAAAGCCGCGGTATAAAGTATTAGCGGTCTACACGAGGCAGGGCTGCTAAGACGGGATGTGTCATTAAATATTGTTTAATGTCCTCGAAGGCCCTACGGCATTTCTCTTCCCGAATAAATTTGGCGTCCTTTTTAACTAGTGCGAGAAAGGTCGACACCTACACGACAAGTTTGAGATAAAGCGTCGAAGATATGCCGGCTTCCCTTGAAAAGATCGTAGTTGTTTTAAGGTTACGGGAGGTGGCATCTCTAAGATAGCTTTAATCTTTTCGGGTCGATTTCAATTCCATGATGTCGGACAACGAATCCTAAGAATTTCCGGAGGTGACGCCGAAGGCGCATTTTAAGGGATTCATCTTAAGGTTAAATTGTCTTAATCGTTCAAAAACAATTCTCGAATCATACGAGTGGTTTTCCTTTACTTTGCTTTTGATGACCACATCGTCCACGTAGCATTCGACTTGATTGTGGATGAGATCATCAAAAATTCTTGTCATCGCTCTACGGTAGGTTGCTCCTGCGTTCTTCGATCCGAATGGCATCAACTGTGTAGCAATATACCCCGATCGGCGTTACGAATGTCGTAAGTTTTCATCTTCTGGAGCCATTTTTATCCGGTTGTATCTCGAAGATCCATCCATGAATGAGAATATTTCATGTGTTGAAGCAATGTCGATCATTAATTACGGGATCGGTAGAGGAATTCGTCTTTCGGACATGCCTTGTTTAAATCTGCGAAATCCACACAAATTCGATCGACCATTCTTCTTTACGGCGGTACCACGTTGGCTAACCAAGTCGGGTATTGTTCTTCACGGACAAATTTGACGTCTATTAGCTTTTTAACTTCAGTATGACTTGTTGTTCGATTTCTAGACGCATTCTTACAGGATCTTGTCGGACGGAACGAAGCGGGGTCCACTCTAGCTTATGGATTGCGACCTGCGGAGCTAAACACAGCATCTCATCGTAGCTCCAAGCGAAACAATCTTTAAATTCCATTAATAACTTAATTATTTCTTCAGAATCTTCTTTATTGAGTAAGGAGCTAACAAAGGTAGGTCTAGGTTCTTCGCTAGTACCTAAGTTAACTTCAGTTAACTCATCTATTGTAGATTTGATCTCTTCTTCGAGCTCCGGTGGAGCATCTCGATTTGTAAATCTTCGATCCCTTCAGTAGTTTCCATGCGGTTTTCATTAGACTCGCGAGTGACAACCAAGCAAAATTCGGTATCGTCGAGCGATCCTCTCGTGCGAATCCGAGACCATGTTTTGAGTTGGGTGGATGACCGGAGTTATTCCATAAATTTTCAAAACGTTGTGATTGACCTTTTGTCCATTGTCGAGGTAAGAAACCACGGCTGAATTAAATTTTTAACACGGGGAGAGTACCATTCGAAAGGCAATTCCATTAATTCGATGAAGTAGCATCTTCGAGTGTACATTATTTTCGAGTTTTGGAGGAAGGAGCACCACGGTAGAATTTGATGGGCTTTGCACCACCGCTACGTACCTCTTTGACCTCCATACCCTCGATCTTATTAGAATGGATCGGGGTCGGGGTCATAGTATGTACATAGTGGTTAATCTTCTCGTACATCGATTTATATTCTTCGTTTCTTTCATCTTCGAGAGGGATTCGAATTGCGGCTTCTTTCGACTTATTGTCATTGCTTCTTGTTTGATTTCTTTTTCTTCTTCGGAACTATCTTCCCGATCGACATTGATGGCTGGTTTCCTCTGTCCAATCGTCCTAACGTCTGCGCCACGACCTCGTCCCGGCCTCGACCTCGGATGCGAGTTGTGGAGAAACCTTCACCATCTCGCCGTAAGGGAGTGGTGAGTGACTTGTTGGACTAGAACTTCGGGTTCTTCGTCGTCCCAAATTTCTTTTGCTTCATTTGTCATGGTATCTACGGAGAAGATTGTTTTCTTCGGAGGTGCATAATAAGTTGCATCTTCATGGATTCCGATTTCATGTACGGAGAACGGTTGTAAGTCACCTTTAATACACTTGTTCCCCTCCGTCGTAGTATTTAATGCATTGATGTAGAGATGATGGTACCATCCTGTTTTCATGTATCCATGGTCGGCCCGAGTAGAGCGTTGAATGACGTTTCGAATCAATTATGTGAAATTTCGCGGTTGTCTTTGCTAAGTCACCGGTCTTCATTAGCGGTGTTATTGAGCCGAGGGCTCTTTCTCCTTTACGGTTGAATCCTCTTAATAACATTTTGTCCGCTTCGAGCTCGCGAGCATAAATTTCCAAGTATGCTAGCGTTCGAAGATTCATTATATTGATTGATGCTCCTGGATCCACCAATACTGCGGAGAGCGTAAACTTCCCGATTGTAAGCTGAAATGTACGATGGTCGGTTGTGGTCTGTCATCCCGAGTAATAGGTCGTCGTCCGTGAAGGTAACACCTCGTTGTTCCTTTAACGAGCGAAACCTCATCTAAGGACTCTCCGGCCATTTGAGCTAAGCAAATTTACCGGATCAAGTAAGGCCTTGATCGAGCTTCTCTCATCTCCTTTGATAAGATGAGAGCGTCGTAGATGCTCGGTTTGGTCGGTAGTTTCCTAAGATGGGCTAGCACGTTGTAATCCACTTTGTTTTCATGTGCCTCGTTTTCTTCTCGAATGGGTATTTCTTCTGCCGGGGTTGGTTCTTCTCGAACAACCACACGCTTTCCTTTGTCCTTTGGACCCATTCTCGGAGGTAGAACTCTTCCACTTCTTAAGTTGACTTCGTGATTTCTTCAAGTTTATCATTGAGTTCTTTGGTGTCTCTTCCTGAATTGGAATGAGAAGTTCTTCAGGATTAGCTTCGGAGTCTGAAGGCTCTAACTCTATTGTGATTGGGGTTCCTCGAAACTCGCAAATAGATTCGTCGCTTGTTGAACTCTCGTAGCCTTCCTGGTGGATGTCTTCTTCATCATTGTGATCGTCGAGATTGTGTATGATTTGAGAATTGTTATTTGTATCGGAATCGACGTCCGGATTAGGTTGATTGTCGCTAGTTACGTAATCGTTAGAAACAGTCAAAACGTAGCCGACGCCATAACCCTCATCATTATAAGATCCCACTGGAGTGGGCGGATAATCATACGAGTCGGAGGTTCGAGGGATTTCTCCCCAGAATCGAAACAACTATCTAGGATAAGCGGCCCCTAGCTTAGCCTTAGGTGCCTTGGTCTTCTCTTCTTCGTCGATTTTCTTCTTTTATTCGATTGTCTCTGTTGAGGGGTTCTTCATCGCAAGTGATAGCGCGGCTTGAGAGTTTTCGAACTACGAATTGAAGCTCGCACCGAAGCGGTTTGGATGTGATCCAAAACCTTCTTCGAAGACTTTGTCCGAGCGGTAGTCCATCCATCATCGGTCGCATAGGGATCTATCGGAACAATGAAATCCGTCGAGATAACATTGACGGAACCTCCTTTACGGGGTTCCTTCATGTATTCTTTCGGGATCGTTATATTCCCTTTCAGAAGATTGCCGTTGAGCCGACTTTTGAAGGTAATACAATCTTCTATCTTGTGTCCAAGCATCCGGTGGTAAGGGCAAATGTTGGGATCACCTTTCTTGTCGACTTCTTACGGTCTTTTAGGCTGCGGCGATTGGAAATACGGAGTCTTCATTAGGGTGCGGAACATTTTCGAGCCTTTGCCTCATTCTTGAATGGATATTCCACTGCTCGGGAACTCCCTAAAAGTACGTTGTGGACGAGGCGGTTGTTCATATTGTTGTGATGGTGATAGCTGGGTCGAGGTTCTTGGTAATTCTGTTGAGTTTCTTTGCGGCAGTTCGACGATATTTGTATCGGTTGCTTGCCTTTATCGGCTCGCTACGACGATCCGGACTTCTTTTCAAAAGTTTTCACGGGCTTCGTTTGTCACGTTTTATCGGTGAAACTCGATTGCTTCGCCTCCTCTTGCAAGCTTCCGGCCTTGCTTAACAACTTCTCGAAAGTCTTAATAGTAAATCCCTTGAGGAGAAGTGCTTTATCGGGCCATGGATGCTTTTTAGTAAAATGCCGATCGCATCTTGTTCTTGTAGCTTGTGGCTCACACTTCATACTTAGGTTCCTCCATCGAAGTATGTAGTCCACAAAGTTTCGTTCGGCTTACGCTTTTCTACCACTAAATCACTATAGTGATGTGGTGCTCGAGCTCCGACAAATCGCTTGATGAAGAGGTTCTCTAATTACGAAAATGTCTTCACCGAACCGTTTGGTAGTTCCGCATACCAATCAAAGGCGATCACGACGAGTGCGCGACAAATTGTCGGAAGAGTAAAGCATCACTTCCGCCGGCATTGCAACAAGCGGCACGAAAATGTGCAACATCTTGCCGAGGGTTTCCGGTTCCATCGAAGGTCTTGAACGAGAGGTGGTACAAAGCCCTTCGGATATTGGACGGCGTCGAATTCTTCGGGGTAAGGTCTACCCGTCCGAATGGATGTCCCGCTCTTTGATTGTGCTTAAGGCTTCTCGCACTCTGTCGTTCTACCAAGCTCTTGATATCCTTTTCTGGAATCATACTTTGTGTTGCATCCTTCTTTAATTGATCGTCCCAGTTGACGGATGTAATCTCCTTTCCTCCGTCTACAATGTGAATGACTTCTGGGGGTGTTTCCCTTTGGGGTTGAACTTGACTTTGGAGAGTGGCTAGGGCTATAGCCATCTCTTCCATCCTTTTCGCCATCTGGGCGATCGTATCATCTTTCTCTTGAAGCTGCCTCCTCATTACTTCCGGCTCTTCTCTTCTGCGGTACTGCGGGAGCACCTTGTGAGGCTGACGAAGCTCGTGTTTCTACCATGTTAATTTCACGCATACTCATCATCCATGAACTGCGACGAGTCGACTTCATCTCCGAATTTCTCCTCTCTTTCCCTTGCTAGTCGGCGAATATCGGTTCTTAACTTTTCCATAGCATCTTCTAGAGGTCTTTTACGTACATCCTTGCGGTTGTCATGTGATAATTGTCGAGTTTCTTTTTCATGAGTCCCTTTCTCTGCGGTAGCACTCTCTTCGGACTCGAGTCTCTCGACGAGACTTTCCTTTTACGAGTCGTTGTTTCGGTCTTAAGCGGCCGGTAGTGGGACGCCATACCATCCTTCTAGCGACGAAGGCCTGGGACCGGATGGTGCCATCGGTCGAATGCTTTGGAAGGTGGTATCCTCCACGATCACGTAAACTCGAAACAACAACGAGTGGGCTAGCCTTCATTTTCTTATTTGGTTCTTCGCGGCGATAGCGGATTCTACTCGCGGCCGAGACGAGATTTGGGCGGCACCCGCCCTATCCTTCTTAAAATTTCCGACACGGGGCATCTTTCCTTCTTCGCTAACTTTTCGATCACGGTCCGTAATCGGGCGAGTGGTGTAACCCTAGCCCTCTTCTTTCCGTTGTCGTTATAGTATGCGGGCCGAGGTAACGTAGAAGCAATCTCGCGGACATTTTCCTCGTCGAGTTGCGGTGGAAAGGGGATGGAATCGCTTCCTTCCAAAGGGGTGTATACTCGGACAATGGTATGTATTCGGGTAGTGGTGTGTACTCGGGAATTTCTTCTAGGAAAGCGACTTCGGTAGCTGCGGCCTTCACGGCGATCTTCACCGCCTCTGTTTCTCCTGCGAGTCCGTGTTAGGGGTGGAACCCTTGAAGTTGGACCCAATTTCAAAAACGAGAAGGTCTTGCACGGAAATCTGTACCCTCCGCGGTAACATGCTCGTTACAAATTTGAACTTCCTTCCCCTTCGGTTTGGCGGGAGCCGGGGTAGGTGCGAGAGACGACTAGACCGGTGGAGGTAGAGATAACGGTCCTTCATGGAGCTGCGGTACTCCTCTCGAGTTGGAACCCTTTGCGAGAGGGGAAATTCTTGAGTTGATTTAAGGTTGAACTCGATCATGGGTTTCTCGGTTTCGACACTTTGTCCATTAGTGCGAAGAGAGTAACATCGGCGATCTTGACATTTGTGTTCTCGAATCCTTGTCCAAACCGGATGATCCCATTGTCGGGCGGCTCATCCTTGTAAACGGCGAGATCTAGTCCATTGGTGAAGGAGAAAATCGGCTTTGGGGCTTCCATTTCGCAAGGTAGATTCGATTGTCGGTCCCGAGTTATGCTTCTTCTCATCGGGACGAAAAGAAAGGAAACAAAGAGTCCGAACACATTCTTGTTCATGTATATTTATTAAAAGAGTCGTTCATTAGAAGGTTTGTTTATTTAGAACGGAATGTTCGAAGGTGTAGAGAAGGTAATGAATCGATTCGAGTTGGAAAAGAAAAGAAAGTCTTATGCAAGACTTCTCGACTCGAAGGATCACTCCTAAACTAACACTATTGGGGGTCCGCCCCACCTCGAAATGAGGTAAAAGGATCTCGGAACCTCTCTGTTTAGGGGTGTCTAAACAGTGGCTCCTAAATCCGAGAGAATGTTGGCTATACTCGTTCAAGACAGAAATGAACATAGTATTCCAACGGAAAGAAGGGTAGTTTGATCCATTAGGGACATGGATACATACCGATTTTTGAAAGCATAACTATTTGATTAAAATGGAGAGAGAAACTATTCCCCAGCGGAGTCGCCAGAAATTTGTCGGCATATTTTTAGGTTATGTGTTTTGAAAAGGGGTCGCCTACAAAAATTGTCGGCGAATTTTTTATATTTTAAATTTAATTTAAATATATATATAGTTTAAAAGATAACATTTGATTTTTGAAAATAATTTTAAGTTTAAAAGTTTTAAGATATGAAATCAAACCAATCTCACATCCCAAATAGTTTATATAAACGAGCACCGCACCACAAACCGTGTATCTATCCCGAAGAATAGACACACTGCTTGATGATGGAGCTCGATTAAATAAACTAGGAGATTTGTGACATCCGTTTGGTCTTGCGAACTAATTTTATAAGCCGAACAAGTTCCCACGCTTAATATAAATGAATTAAGCGAGGGTTTATATTACACGGGTTCTTAAAGTTCCCTATAAGGGCAAGCCCCTATAGTTAATTACATTTTAAGTGACGGAAATCACCTAAGAAAACTCTCGATAATAATCGGTAGTTACGCTCTCAAGAATTTCAAAGTTTAAGTTTTCAAGGGATTGAATTTTTGAATTTCAATAGGGAATGGATCAAATTTGGAACATTTTATTTTAGGAGTCCAAAGGAAGGAGGGTAGGAGAAATCACAAATCCAAAGCGAACTTTGGTAATTTCCCGACTATCCTATTGTTTGGCTTGAATTTAGGAAGGCCCTAATGTTTATTTAGTATTTTGATCCTGCCAATTTTAATTAGTTAGGACTTATATTCGTATGATAAAATCATACAAATAGCCTTGAAGATGTGAGGGTTTATATCGTATCGGACGACTACCTCGGAAATCCTAAGACCGGTTAGGGCTTAATTTACATGACATGATCATGCAAATGCCTAACGAAGAGTTGAGGATTTATGTTGCCCTAGGCAAACTACCTCGAAGTCCTATGGCTTGGTTATTTAATTCTAAGAAAGTTTTGCGATGTAGATTTCGGTTTGCTCGACGACGATGGCCGTGCTTGCCCACCATGCTCCGAGCTCCTTGTTGTTGCGAGAGGTTTAGTTTTAGAAGTCATAAATAAGGAGATGAGAGAAGTGTTTGGTTTTAGAGAAAGTCTTCATTTCCATGTGTCTTTAATATTTTAATTAAAACGAGGTCTTAAAGTTGATTAAACGAACCGATTAAGATCCCGCGGTTCCGTCATCCCAGCATCTGTTATTTTCATCGAATTCACTTAGTCCGGATGAATTTGCTAAACTCAACTAAATGAGTTCCGCACTTTCATTTAGACCGTGGGAAATCCCGTTAGCAACACGTGGGTTACATCATCCGAGGTATTCCCGATCATTCGATGAGACGTTTTAATCTAGTTGTAGTTGTAGTTTTGTTGTTACTGTTTGTGATTAAATTTTAAGTTGTTTTATATTTTGAATGTTGTGGCGGTGAATTTTATCTTGTAGTGTCTTTTAATTTAGTTATGGGTTTCGGTTTTGGTTTACTGTCCTAAAGGTGTAGGTTTTCATGCAATCGTTGTTTATCATGCAAGAAAGGTAAAGTGCAACGTGATTAAATAAATTGCAGTAAAGTAAATTGCAATAAAATAAAAGCATACCTGGAGGGTCTTCCCGTCATCCCAAGCTGCACTTAAAACACAGTTAGAATATTTAAGCATTTAAAGTAAGTTCCTAGGTAAAGCTAAGGGAAAGATTATGGTTTTCTACCAAGTTCCTAATCCTATAGCTAGTCATTTCCTATGACGTCTAGGTTCTTGTATTTTAGTTTGAGGACGATTTTCTCATCAAAGAACAACTAAGTTCAATTGTTCTTATAAATATCCTATCATATTGAGGAAGTGCTTAAGACGAATCTTAAACATCTTTTCAATATTTCTAGGATTGTTTTAAGTCCAAATGAATTTAATTATACAAATGAATTAATCATCCGAGAGTTTAAGTTTTGTTGTCTTGCTCAGTGAACTAGGACATTTGAATATCCTATAAGTGGAGTAACGCTTCTTTTAACACTCCTTTTTAAGAGTTATGACATCACGAGCTTTCGAGGGCGAATGGATGTTCGAGTGGGTTGTGATTTAATTTTAGTTAATGGATTTAAGTTTGGAATAGTGTTCAAATTGTTTTAGATTTATTTTGAATTCTTTATGTCTTTATATTTAATTTAATTTAATTTAATTTAACGTAATTTAATTTAATTTAATGTGGTTTAATTTAATTTAATTTAACTTAAGTTAATTTAATGTAATATGATTTAGCTTAATTTAATTTAATTTAATTTAATTTGATTTAATTTAGTTTTAATTTAATTTAATTTAATTTAATTTAATTTAATTTAATTTAATATAATATAATATAATATAATATAATATAATTTAATTTAATTTAATTTAATTTAATTTAATTTAATTTAATTTAATTTAATTTAATTTAATATAATATAATATAATTTAATTTAATTTAATATAATTTAATATAATTTAATTTAATTTAATTTAATTTAATTTAATTTAATTTAATTTAATTTAATTCAATTTTTAATTTTAAAGGGATTTGTTTTAAATAATTTAACTTTAATTTAATTTAATGATTCGACCTTTTAGCATTTTAAATCTTAAACTTGAATTATCATTTTAATTAGGAATTAAATATTATTGGGATGATTAATTTAGGGATTTTTAAATTAAAGAACAAATCTCTTCCTAATAATATCCCTTATTTTAATAATTTCAATTTTATTATTCTTCCAAATTTAACTAATTATTTAATTAAGGTTTATTTCAATTATTTTAAATTATTTAGTAGGTTTCTACCCTTTAATTATCTAAATTTCAATCATCCAAATCAAATTAAAATCAAATATTTTACCTATTAATTTCATTAAGCCTAAAGTCTTAATTAAAGGGTTAAGATTTTAATTACCATTTTGCCCTTCAAGCCTAATAATTTCATAACTCACTAAATTGAGCTCAAATAAACTTGAAATTTTTATGTTACTTCACTCATATGTCAATAAAGACATTAGAGGAGAAAATGTGATTTTTCTGTATTTAATTTATTTATATAATTATTTTTGGTGGAAAATAAGGATTTCCAAGGAAAATTTAATAATATGACCAAGGGAAAGTTTCTGTCCTTAAGAAAATTATGAGACATTCTTAATGACCAGAGGACCACTTGGACCAATTTTTGTGATTTTTTAAATTATATTTTATTTATTAGAATTATTTTAAACTCTGGAGTATTAATTAATTTAAAAATAGAATATAAGTTGAAAAATGAATTTTATAATTTTTAAAATTCTCTCTGATATCAAGGATTCCAGAGAACCAAATTTTACAATTTTCTAGTTTTTCTTTGATTTATTATAATTATTTTAGTGAAAATGCTAGAAAATACATTTTTTTTAATTTTAAAATTACCCTAGGGCTTTAAAATTTAATATCTCGTTAAATAGACCTAAGAAAAATATGGGGTTTATTCCTAAGTGATTATATTTCAAAATATGACATTTTGGTGAATTTTATTATTTTTGTGATTTTTATTATTTTTAATTATTAAAATATTAAAATAATGATGAAAAATCAACTTTTTTAGAAAATTGAAATTTTAATTTTCTTAAATTCCCCTGATATCAGAGAGGCTCCAAAACCAATTTGGTGAATTTTTGAAAGGTATTTTGAAAGTTATGAATTTTTAAAGTTTAGAATGACTAAATGGCTTAATCAACCCATTTAGTAGGGCTAACCAAGTCCAATTGACTTCAAATTTTTATGGTGGGTTCCTCTGATCTTAAAGGTCAGTGGAGAATTGATTTCAAGTCAATTTGATGTATAGTTAGCTCTAATTAATTAGGGGTCTATTTTGGATGTTTAAGCCAATTAGGGTTATCTTAAGTGAATTAACTCAAGTCCTATTTTTCCTAGGGTTCTCTGGTCATGAGGAACATCACCAAATTTTCCTAGAATTTATTTCACAACATGCTAATTTTTGGAATTAAAATACTCAAAACGACAACATGCATTTGAAAAATCAATAACTTTTCACGAGAGGTGGCCTCGACCTTGGAAAATTCGAGGAATGTTCCCAAGTTCGGAGGCTTCAAAAGCCCTATGGTCTCATGCCATGGTGAATTGTATGAATGCATGGAGAATTAAAACAATGCAGGGAGTAAATAATTAATTAAAAATAAAATACTTGGACAAAATTAATTAATTTCTTTTCCACATTATTCTCCTCTCGTTCACCGAGCAAGTGGATATTTTTATTTTATTTTTGTGATTTTTCTACACAAAGATATGGATTTTTAAAGTTATGGTATTTAAATAAATCGGAAAAATCCCTAATTTCCTACTTATCCACGCGGCGCCTCGTCATCCTCGGCATCTCCGAACGACCACGCGGCGCGCTCCCATTCGACGCCGCCATCTGACTCGGCTGCCCGGGGCTCCGCGGTTCACGCACCATCTGCTGGTCCGACGCAATCCAAGCCGTCCATCCGATACACGCGCGATCCGACGGTTCTCGGTCATCGTCTACGACTGGTGCGATCCCGTGACCGTCCACACTCTAACCCTAAGAACTCACTCGATTCTCAATGGATTTTCGTGTTCTTATGCTCTATGGATGCATCTTGAAGAGACGAACACATCCATATGGTAAACATGCATTGAAATTTATTCAAATGAAATAGAGAGTTTCTGTAAGCTCGGGAAGAAGAATGAGTTCATACCTTTGGTCAGAGAAGTGAAGCTTCGATCTGAGAGTTGTGTCACCTTCGATTGGGTCCAAGTAAGCTCCGGATGAAGTCCCTCGGCACAGTGAATCGTCTAGCTATGAAAGTGACCACAGCTCGATCACAAAGCTTGGAGGCTGGAGCAACCTGGGTGGCTCGGAGATGGGGCTTTCGGTGGGAAACTTCTTCCCTTGGTCCAGTGAAGGTGTAGGACCAATCAATTTGGGGATTGGCTCACCTGCGAGGAGGTGTCCCGGTTTATGGGTGAAATTTCAGTTGAGAAATTGGATTCTGTCAGTGGGGATTAGGGCAAATTGACACTGGGGATCAACTTCTCTAAGTATGGAGTAGGGTTTGGAACAATTTTGGCAGAGTTTCGGCAAGGTTTGTGCAACTCTCCTCCATGGCCGTGAGGGGGTCGGGTTTAAATAGAGGTGGCTTGGAGAGCCTCGCAGGGGATGGCCGAGGGTTGGGATCAGCTGCTCCGGGCATGGGAAGAACAGCTATGGTGGCCATTGGGCATGGGGCAGCTCGACGAGGTGGAATTCCAAGGTTTGGCTCCTCCCCATGTGTCGGCCATAGCATTTTCCGGCGGCCTGGGTGGTCGGCCGGCGAGCGAGGGTCACCCTCGAGGCCGGGGAGGTCGGGGGTTGAAGTTAGTGAATTCAATCGAAGCCTTACATGTGTAAAGTGGTTGGATCAAAATGGCATGGGGAGGTGGCTTCTTTTGCACTTGGTTTGGTCAACCCATTGAAAATGGGCTTGGTTCACCTCCCTATGGTTGATTTGGGTCGAGGGAGGATCGAGTGAATCGGCTAGAAAAGGGTGGAGAGGTCACCATCCATGAATATTTTGATTAATCATGGATTAAGGTGAAGCATTAAAAGGGTTAAAACCTTTTTAAGGGGGCTTAAAAGAGGCTCCTCCTTTTGCCATTAATAGCTTGATCACATGTCAAACCTTCCATGGCTTCATGTGGCTTGTTCATGGCTTGCATTTGGCTCCATTTGGCTTGGGAAAAGTTTAGTCAATTTCATGGAAATAGAATTTAGGAATTTTGGTATTTTGGTGGAGAATTTTCATGGAGCTTGATTTGGAATGGCTTAATGATGATTTTAGGACTTAGGTATTGAGTTTAATTGAAAGTATGATGAGGGGAAATGTCATGTGGGCTTTAGGATGATTTGGGCTTTTGAATTTTGAAGGAAATGGGCTTTTAGGAAGGTTTAAGGGAAGTGGGCTTTTAAGTTTAAGAATGTGTTCATGGATGAGAATCTTTGTAAAATTTTGGGCCAAAAAGATGTTGGTTTTGGTTTAGGGATGTTTCATGAGTAATTTGAAATAGATTTAAGGTGGTTTGGGTTGACATTGGGTTGAATTTGGGTTTATTTAATAAGTGGGCCAATGTAGGTCAAATTGGGCTAACTTGGGCCAATGTTGGGCTAGGGTTGAAATTGATGTAAAATAAATGTTGGGAAATGTTTATGGGAGTGTTTCAAAGAGGTTTTGGCTTTGGTTGGGTTTTGATTTTGGGGTTTGGGTCTATTTGGGCTAGGTTTAGGTTTAGGTCAAAATTGGGCCTTTTGATTTTGGGTTGAATTTGAGTGGGGTTTGGGTCAAAATCTTGGGCAAATCATGTTAGTTTTTTGTTTATGGGGATGTTAAGGAAGGCTTAGAAAAGATTTGGGGTTAATTGGAGTTGAATTGGGTGAGTTTGGGCTAGGTTTGGGTCATGAGTCCAAATTGGGTTTTAAGGCCAAAAGTGAAATTGGATCCCAATGTCCATCAAATTGGGCTTGGATTTGGTCTAGATTGGTGTTGGGGATGTTGAATTGAAATTTAGAATTGAATTGGACCAGAATTTGGGTCAATTGGATAGGTTTGGTTTAACATTGGGTTCACTTTGGGTTAAAATGGGTCAAATTGGGGGTTTTGATAAAAGTGGGGTAAATTGACAAAATTGGCCCTTGGTGTAGTTGAACAAAATGAAATTGGGAATATTTGAGATTTTCTGGAATTTTCTGGGAATTTTCTGAATTTTTAGATTTTTTGGCTAAAAGGGGTATTTTGGGTATTTGGAGGGTATTGGGAGGTATTTTTGGAATTTTTGGTGTTTTTGGGTATGGATGATCAATTTGAGTGGTGAGGAAATGTTTAGGAATGTTTTTGGGGACTTTGGATAGTTTAGGTGATTTTGCAAATTTTGGGCAATTTCAAGGGCATTTGGTAGGCTTGGCGGGTGTAGGGTCCCGGGGGTCAAAAATTGAAAATTTGGAAAATTGAAGATTGGGTGAATGTAAGTGGAATGAAATCATTTTTGTTGAGCCATGAAGCCATATCAATCCCACATGAGCCATAAAAGGGACTCATTTGAGGCATCCACTATGTTGTTCCTAACCCTCTTGCTCGAGGGCTTAGGGGTTAAGGACCATCCATGTGAACCACCTTCATGAGTCGGGAGGTCGAGTTGGGTATGGGTGTGGTTTTAGGAGGTGTGTGAAAGTGTAGTGTATAGGTGTAATGTGTGTGTAAGTCAGCCCCCTTCACTGGACCGAGGCCGACCGGGGCGATCCTAAGGCCGAAGAGTCCTATAGGAATTCATCCTTTAAACTTCCACATTTGATCTCGACCCTCTAGGTGATTAGGGGTCTACAATCAAGTTTGTGGAGTTTGTAGGGAGTTAAGAAGTGGTTTGAATTTCTAAGTGGTGGGTCCCAATTCTAATCCTCTAGGATAGTCAAAGGAAAAGCCTAAAGCTAGATCCTAAGTACTAAAAAGAAGGAGAGAAGACCTCATCAAAAATGAGGTCAACATGGTTGTTTTGCATAAGTTGGATAATTGCTGGATTTAGTTCAAACGAGTCAGCTTCTATGACAGGGTTTTGTATACTTGTGTGAATTTCATCTGTCATAGGATTTACATAATCCCTCAATGATTTATGATGATTTTCAAAGTTATGATTTTGATTGTTTTCCATTTCCATTTCTAGTTTTCAAGTCATTTCTATTTTTTTAAATTTTTTTCTTTTTCTTAACTCGGGCCCAATAGGTACAAGTCCTACAAATCCTTTATTTTGCATACATAACAAACAAACAATACATTAACAATAAAACAAATAAAATGAAAAATATATTTAACACAACAAAACATTTTCACAAACACCATATTTTTCACACAAACAGTTTTTTCACAACACTTTTTCATACAACAAAACACTTTTCATACAAAAACAATTTTACCACACTAAATTTTTTCAATTCTAAGCCTAATTACTTCAACTAAAACTCTCATAAAATTCTTGCTGAAGCTTCCCCGGTAACGGAGCTAAAAAGTTGATGCAACTTTTTTTATATGCAAGAATTTATGAACCTAGATTTATATATTTATAATGATTTTTGTAAAGTCACAATTTCAAACGTAAGTATACGTATCGCTTAAGTAATACTGAACTCTAGGGGAGTCCTGGTTATCGATCCCACAGGGAATCGAGGTAGGAGGTTCTTAGTCAAATTCTAGTCTACTATTATCAGACTATAGATTGGAGAGTCGATATAAGAGGTGTTTTATCTAGCAACTACTCCTAAATGTAGATGATTATATGTAAGGATAATAACTATTCCTAAATGCATATATTACTTCTAAAGAGAACCTTTATGGATGAGTTGGTTTGGTGAATTTTGAGATAATAAAATCTGCTATTCTTATGTAGTGAACTAGATAATGTGAAGGAATGAGATGCATTAAATATTGTATGTGCCAAATAGGTGCAATCAATTCTTTACCCTTTCTTCACTGTATAAGAACATTGGCTAATCCTAAGTTTAGTCCCCAAATTCGTGGTTAGGCTGGGAGGATACTGGCTCTCACTCCAAAGCACCCATTTTTCTTTACCTGAAGGCTAATGCTCGCTTCGGTTTCCAAATATTAGGTCTAAATTAGAGATTTTAATCTGTCACCCTAAAATTTTCAATTCTACGCCCATCAAAGTATATTTACCTATTTATTTTCACTCAACCCCCATGAACTTCACCATCCATGGAATTTAAATGTGGTTCCACTTTGTTGAGAATTACACCGCCCTCTCGGATCATAGCGCAATTACAACAAATTTAAACACTACAACGAGCTCTTTTTGTAATGTAAATGAAGTGCAAGTAAAAATCATCACATTTATAATTAAATCCACTTCTAACATGCATCACAATATCCTAAACATGAATCCTACTCATTGCAAAAGAAAAGTAAAAGGAAAATAACGACATAATCTCCCATTCCACAATTTTCAAAGAAGAAGAAAGAGTAAGAGAAAGACATCACAAAGCATGAAGAAAACACAACAGAAAATTTCATTTCAAAGAAAATCCACAAAAAAAGTGTTTACAAAATCATAAGATATTGAAGAACACAATACTTAGTTTTTTCCCCTTGAAAGAATGAAGAAGATCTCTCCCACAAAGTCTCTCGTTGATTCATGCAATGCTAGAACAAACCCTTATAAATTCTCTCAAAATCCCCTCACCAATCTCTCCAAAAAGGTAGAAATCTACATTTCTACTCCTATTCTAAGATCTCTCAACATTCTCCAAGTTTTTCCTAATATTCCTCTCTCAAAAACTCTACTTTTTTTCTAAACTAAATTCGTTCTTTTAAAGTGTAGGGATGAAGTTTAAAGAGTTGCCACAAGAAACTTTCAAAAAGGATCCAGATTCAACGTATATGGCCAATAACCGCCCAAAAACGCTTCTAAACCATAAAAAATCATGCCCAAACAGTTTGGGCATCGTCTGATGCTCTATCGAGTGCCGTTCGGCGCATTATTCCGCTGAAATTCGTCATTTTTTTGTCTTCTAGTGCTGTCCGGCGCTAGTCTGTGCAGCTCCACCATTTCGCTCAGTTTAGCTCTGTTTCAACTCCGATTTGCCCCATTTCAGTTGCGTTGCGTTCGTAACGGATAGCCCTACAAAATAAACATAAAAACAACCTTTTTTTAAAAGTGTAATCTCATTCAAAAATATTTAATAATTGTAAAGGAGATTAAGCAAAGAAAGACTTAAGAAAATATGTCAGGCCAAAATTTGCGTTTTTGCTCGTTTTTGCTCCAAGTTGCACCATTTTTGCTTCTTTTTCTCTAAAAACCATTTCTTGTACCAAAAACCAGAAAATATACAAAATAAATTTCTTTATAGTGCAATATCATCAAAAATAGGTACGAAATAGACAGTAAAAAGCTATCAAACTTTCAGTGGATCACTTCCCCAAACTGATTACTAGATACCATTTGGATAATAATAGGTTTAAGTTCAAATGAATTAGCTACTACAGCAGGGTGTTAAATACTACCATGAAGTTCATCCACTATAGGGTTAGCATAATCTCTTAAAGGTCTGAATTCTTGATAGATGTTAACATTTTGATTTTCTTGATTCGCCATTTCTTGAATATTTTCAACTTTTTTAGTATTTTTAATCTTTTTGATTTTTCTAATAGTTCTCTTTAATTCAGAATCATAAGGCAAAATTCCTTCATAACCTAAACTATGCATACACAACAATAAAATAAGATAAATTAAAACACACTAACAAAAGCAAAGAAAAGTAAAAGTTTTAATTTTTCTTAGTCTTATTTATATGAAATTTTAATTAATTTCTCCAGCAACGACGCAAAACACTTGATCCCGAATATTAATTCTTACATTTTACACTTAATATTTATTTATAATAACAATATCCCTTACATAGCAATGGTGCCAAAAACTTGACTCCACAGGATATTTATGTTTTCTTTTTAGATATAAAAATTTTATACTTTATAATAAGAGATTCTACGCAAGTATAGGTATCATTTATCAAGTAATATAGGACTTTCTGATTAAGCCCTGAGATATCGAATCCACATGGAAATGTCTAAAAATATAAAGAAATAAGAAAATTAACTTTTTACTTTTTAAATTGATCTTGTAAAGTATGTTTTAAAATAGATAATTTGAAAATTGTTTTTGATGTTTTTTATTTAATAAAAGCTAAGCAAGCAACTAAAACTAACAAGACTACTAAATGATATGAAAGCAATGAAAATAAAATATCTTTTTACTGTTTTAATGAATCAGTAATAATTATGAAATTTCGTTGTAGAAGTATTTAAATGTGTTGTGCCAAATAGAAGTAATTATATTCTTTACCCTTACTTGGTTCTATTTTAAACATTTGTTAATTTGAAGCTTTGAAATTTTGTAGATGGGTTATGCAGAGAAGATACAAGCTTTCACTCTAGAGTTCCCTCTATTCCCTTCACCTGTGAGCTAACATCTCATAAAAAAAATTTTCAACTCAAACCAAATTAGGGGGCTTTAGCCTGTCACTCTAAAGTCTTCAAATTTTACTTCATAATAAAAACATATCTCCCTATTTATTTGCATTCAATTATATGGACTACAATTCTCATCCATACAATTGCATGTGATTCTTTCCAATTATTTATTGAGACAATACAGCATTGGTTCTTACATAATCTCACAACACATTTTAACATCTTAATTGGCCAAATCAAGAAGTAAATTAAGTGCAAGGAAATAAATCATCACAACTTCTTCCAACATTAAACATATATACTTCACACAACTTCCTTCATAATTCAATTACTTTATCATTTAAAAGGAAAAAAGATAAAGAAAACTACTCAGAACCATGGAGAAAACACAATCACAACTTGATTTGAAAGTAGAAATCATAGTGAAAACACAATAAGTTTTACTTAAAAACCAAATGTAAAAACAAAGATAAACACTTATCTGAAAATCTTCTCCATAAAACTCTGAAAGTTCCTCTGAAAGTTTTCATTCCACTAAAAGACTCCAGAGAGGTTGGCGCCCAACTCTTTTGACTCCAAATCTAACTTTATACTCCGATACAAACTAGATAAATGGATGAAAGAAAATTGGTGAGAAGAAGGCTTCACACCAACCCCTTTCTCCTTTAAAACTCTCTTAAACTAAAAATACTTAACTAACTGACTCTAAACAGTAAAAAGAAGACTCTAAGAGACTAAGAAGGACTCTCATCTGATTATAAGACTTTTTTCTTATAATTTTTCATAAGGTGCTTTGGGGTCTCTTCAAAATATGTTCAGATTCAATGTATCCACCAAATAATGCATCTCTTTATTCAAATCTACCACCCAAAGGAAGTTACCACCAAAAGTTGCTTCAAATACCCCTTGAAAATGACGCCAAATTTGATTTAATTAGTATTTTTAAACGGCCGCGCCTATGCTCCAACCATGTGGCGCTTAGCCGCCACAGGTCAAATTTTCACATAGCCTATTTTTGCTCCAAATTTGATCCTCTTTTGCTTTTTTTTATCATAATCAGTCATTTTAATCATACCTGTAAGAAAAACACAAAAATAACTTCCATTAAAGTGCAATATCATAAAATATAAGTATAAAATGTGCATAAAAATAATATATATTTTAGGTGTAACAACAACCACAACCATTTTCTCAGAGACTTCGACAAAACAAGTTGGATAAACAATTTTCAAAGTTCTTAGAAATTTTTAAGAAACGTACAAAAAATATCCCATTTGCTGAAGCCTTAGAACAAATGCCAAGCTATGTGAAGTTCATGAAGGATATTCTCAACATAAAAAGAAAGTTTGAAGATAATGAGACTTTTGAAATTAGTGAAGAATGCAGTGCAATAATTCAAAAGAAACATTCTGAAAAGCTTAAAGATACTGGTAGCTTCACAATTCCATGTTCAATCGGAGACAGATTTTATGGGAAAGTTTTATGTGATTTAGCTGTAAGAATTAACATTATGACATTGTTTATATTTAAAAGACTGGGATTAGGAGAAATAGCCCCAACTACTGTAACTCTGCAGTTAGCAGATTGTTCGATAACATATCCTAAAAGAGTTATAGAAGATGTTTTAGTAAAAGTAGATCAATTTATTTTTCCTGTCGATTTCATTATGTTAGATATGGTGAAAGATAAAGAGGTACCTATTATTTTGGGGAGACCTTTCCTAGCTACAGGAAGAGCTATGATAGAGGTGCAGAAAAGGGAATTAACTATGCATGTCAATGATTAAAATGTTACATTTAATATTTCAAAATCAATGAAATATCCCGTAAAAGATAAAGATGATGAATGTTTCAGGATGGAAGTAATGAGATATTTGAGTGGATGCCATTTTAAAGCAACATATGAAGAAAAATCTAAAAGTGAAAGTTCGAACACGAGTAAGAAGAGGAAGCACAAAATTCTGATGATTTTATTGAGGAAGATTTAAGTTATGTTTAAGAAAGTTTTGATGTTTTATAAAAGACAAAGAAAGATGAATCTTTTTGTCCTTCAATTGAAAACCTTCCTGAACTTGAATTAAAGTTACTTCCTGTACATTTAAAGTATGCCTTTTTAAGTGATTCCTCAACTTTTTCTGTTATAATTTCCTTGCAATTAACTACTGAAGAAGAAGAGAGTTTGCTTGAAACATTAAAGAAATATAAGAAAACCTTTAGGTGGACTGTAGCTGATATTAAAGGAATCAGTCCTTCAATTTGTATGCACAAAATCCTTATGGAAGAAAACTGCAAACCCAGGGCTGATCCTCAAAGGAGATTAAATCCTATTATGAAAAAAGTTGTCAAGAAAGAAATTTTAAAGTGGTTAGATGCTGAAATTATCTACCCTATCTGAGATAGTGCATGGGTTTGTCCTATTCATTATGTTCCTAAGAATGGAGGAGTAATTGTAACTGTTAATGAAAGAATGAATTAATACCAACAAGACAAGTTATAGGATGGTGAATATGCGTTAATTATATAAAACTAAATCTTTCCACTAGGAAAGATCATTTTCCACTTCCCTTTCTTGATCAAATGTTGGATAGAATAGCTGAGCATAGATACTTTTATTTTCTAGATGGATATATTGGTTATCACCAAACACAAATTATTCCTGAGGATCAAGAGAAAATAACGTTTACCAGTCCTTATGGTGCATTTACTTTTAGAAGAATGTCTTTTGGTTTATGTAATGCTCCTGCTACATTTCAAAGATGTATGATGGCAATTTTCTGTGATTTAATTGAAAATGGAATTAAAGTGTTTATGGATGATTTTTCAGTGTTTGGAATTTCAATTGAATCATGTTTATAACATTTATCTAAAGTTCTTAAACGCTTTGAAGAAACAAAATTAGTCCTTAATTAGAAAAATGACAATTTATAGTAGCAGGAGGAATTGTTTTAGGACATCATATTTCAGAAATAGTATGGAAGTAGACTCTGTAAAAATTCAAATAATCACTAATTTACCTTACCTAATAAATGTAAAGGAGATTAGGAATTTTTTAGGTTATGCTGGACTCTACAAGCGTTTGATTAAAGACTTTTCAAAAATTGCTAAGCCTCTATGCCAGTTATTGGAAAAAGATGTAATTTTTAATTTTAATGAAGAATGCCTAAAAAAGCTTTTGAGCTGTTAAAAGAAAAATTAATCACTGCACCAGTTATTGTGTCAACAAATTGGGAAAAACCTTTTGAATTAATGTGTGATGCAAGTGATTATGCTTATTGAGTCGTTTTTAGGACAAAAACATGATAAAATTTTCAAAGTGATTACTATGCTAGTAGAACTCTTAGTGAAGCTCAAATTAATTATACCATGACTGAAAAAGAGTTATTACCTATAGTATTTACTTTTGATAAATTTAGATCATATTTAATTGGAATCAAGTGTGTGGTACATACTAACCATTCTGCTATTAAAAATTTAATGAAAAAGAATGATGCAAAACTAAGACTGATAAGATGGATTCTTCTTTTACAAGAATTTGACTTCGAGATAGTAGATAGGAAGTGTGCTAATAATCAAATTGCTGATCATCTGTCTAAGCTTGACAATAAAAAATCTCTATTTTCTAATGATGAAATAAATGAGTATTTTCCCAATGAAAACTTATTCACTATTAATGAGTGGCATGTTCCATGGTATGCCGACTTTGTAAACTTTTTTGTTGTGACATTATACCTTATGGTTTGACATACCAACAGAAGAAGAAATTTTTATCTGAACCTAAGACTTATTTTTTGGACGACCCATTTTTATATAACAAGGAAATTGTCTAATTCTTCAAAGATGTGTGCCATTAGAAGAAACTTATGAAATTATTAAAGAATGCCATGATTCTGATTTTGGAGGACATTTTGGTGCAGATAAAATTACATATAAAATTATACAATTTGGATTTTATTGGCCTATCATTTTTAATGATTTTAATGCTTATATCAAAAATTGTGATCGATGTCAGTGTGTCGGCAATATTTCTAGAAGAAATGAAATTCCCCTCAATTATATGTTGGAGGTTGACAAATTTGACGTTTGGGGATTAGATTTCATAGGACCATTTATACCATCTTTCAGAAATTTATACATATTATTAGCAGTGGACTATGTATCTAAATGTATAAAAGCTGTTTCTTTACCTCGACGTGATGCTTGAAGTGTTGCAAAGTTTTTAAGAAAGAAAATATTTTGAAGATTTGGAATGCCAAGAGTAAACATAACTGATAGGGGAAGTCATTTTAGAAATGCAATTATGGAGAAATTAGTAAAGAAATATCTTATCATCCATAAAATTTCTACTGCTTATCATCCTCAAACAAGTGGTTTAGTTGAATTATCCAATCGTTAAATTGAAAGAATTTTGAAAAAATCTGTTGATCCAAACAAAAAGGATTGGTCAATCAAACTTGATTTTGCTTTGTAGGTTATAGGACTGCATATAAGACTCCTATAGGAATGTTCCCTTATAGGTTAATTTTTAGGAAAGCTTGTCATTTACCAGTTGAACTTAGGAATAAAGAATATTGGGCTTTTAAAGAGTTCAATTATAATTTGTAGAATGCTAGTGAGAAAAGGTTATTGCAATTAAATGAGCTTGAAGGGATAATGAATGAATCATATGAAAGTGCTAAGATATATAAAGAAAAGATGAAGATGTGGCATGATCGTAGGATTATGAATAAATGTATTGAGCCAGGACAACAAGTTTTACTATACAATGCCAGATTAAGATTAATTCCTTAAAAACTTAATTCCAGGTGGATGAGCCCATTTATTGTAATAAAAGTTTATCCCTATGGAGCTGTGGATAATAATGATCCTAAAACTGAGAAAACATTCAAAGTAAATGGTCATAGACTAAAAACATATTTCTTAGTAGATCAAATTAAACTTGATGAAAATTTGATGTGGGGTCACCCAGAATAAGTACTGGGTATGTCGGGCTGACGACGTTAAACCAAGCGCTTTATGTGAGGCAACCCATAATTATCGACGTGCTTTGCTTTAAGTTTGTTTTTTGTGTTTTTTTGGTGTAAAGTAAGAATTATATGGTAGTATTTTGCTTATATTATATTTATGGGGATTAATAGGACCTTAATTAATAAATTGGATGAGTTAAAACGAATATTTGGACGTTTAGCAGACCTGTGCTAAAATGAGTTCTGGCGGCTAAGCGCTAGCAGCTGTCGCTTAGGTGCCGGAGTTATGAAAAAAGTATAAAATGAGTTCTAGAAGCCATTATCATGGGGAAGTTGTATGGGACGTGATTTCATGAATATAGAATGTGTGAGGAAGGTTCTATAGCATCTAAAGCCTATAAATAGGAGCCGGATTAAAGGATATTTATCCCATTCCAAATTTCCATCATAAGAACCTTAAAGAAGTGTTTAAGTTAGAAAAATGTCTTCTTCGGAGAGTGAAGTTAAGAAGCAAGAGGATGCAAACAAGAAGAAGTTCATTTGTGAGAGTGAACAAGAGTTATATAACATATTTCTAGTATTCAAGGTATATCAGAGAAGATTGCAAAGATCGAGACAATTGTTGCATCAATCAAAGCAAAGGTAAATGAGACTAATGTACATTTATCACATATTGGATGTCAATTAAAGATGCAATTTAGTCATACTAGTCGTGTAGAAGAAGCGGATAAAGCGATGTTTTTTAAGAACAAGTGGATGAAAGAAGATTCAATAAGAGTTTTCAACCATCGACCGTTCTATCAAATTTATATACCAAATGGTTCAGATAGAACTAATGAAGGATATATTCCTCCCAATGGATAATGGAATTAAGTTCTTATGATGTGTTAAGTTCTTATGTTGTGTTAAGTGTTAGTCTGTTATGTATGTGTTAGTGTTTAATATTTTATATTTTGTAGTGTGTTCTTAATATGTTTGTGTTTTAAATACTTGTGTTAGTGTTTTATTTAAGTGTTTAAATGTGAGTAGAAAAGATGAGATCTTATCCAAGGATCTTGGATTAAATACTTGTGGTTTGTAATGTAATTTGTATTTGTCTTACTTAGTAAAGAGTTTATGTTTGTGTGAAAATTATGTTGAATCATTTTTAATTTATAAAAGCATAATTCTGGAGATAAGATTATAAGGAGATGATATAATTATTAAAATGATTTAGGGTTTGAGTAAGTGAGTGAAAATGAGTATTTAATGAAAAAATTGAAAATAACGAATTCGCGGATAAGCGACGACACCCCACGCTTACGCACCAAAGCTCAACTAAGTGCCATACTTCCACACTTAGGCGCCAGTTCGCGAAATCAGTTTTTTGGATTTACAAACCTGAAAAATAAAAAAAATTTCACCTCCATCGTCTTCTACCTTTGGTGTTCGCGACTTAGAAAGTTAAGGCATCACCTACATTTGCGATTCTTGAGCCATTTCAAGTGGACATTGCTAGATTTGATCTTCTTGAGGTAAGAGCACGACTCCTATGTAAAAATTTTTTATTTTTACCATATAGTTTGAGTGCATTTTGGAGAAATCCAGAAATCACTATTCATGGTGAAAATTTAAGAAAAAGCTTTTGAAATTACATGGATTTAGTGGTTTAAGCCTTTAACTATTGAGTTTAGTGATTTTGAGTTAAATGTAAAATTTATGGTAATTTTTATGCAAATTTTAGAAATGGCACCAAAGAGGAGCAAAGCGAGAGTCACTTTTGATTCTGACAAGTTCGTTAGTTCTAAAGCTCAAGATCGTTATGTTTAAGCTTTACAGTCACGTAAACTGATCCAGGAGCGAGGATTTCATAAGCTCAGCAGAGTGATAGAAGATATGATTGTTAGACGCCTTTGGGATAGATTTTGTTGTTTCACGGTTGTAGCAGTTACTTCTATTGTTCGGGAGTTCTATGCAAATCTCCCAGAGCAGAAGAAAACTTTGTTTTGGTATGAGGACAGTTGATACATTTTACTCCCGATGTAATAAAGGAATTTTATCTGCTTCCGTCGAATACATTTTGTTTCTATTCAAATTATAATCCTACGAAGGAGGAATTGGATGAAATTATTTCTGCATTTACTGATGAAAGGGGATTATGGAAAATCACTAATGAGAGAAGAGTTAACTTCTCTGCTTTAAAGTTAAATGCCACCTCTGAGGCCTGGCATTATTTCATATCATCCAAATTGCTTCCTACCAATCATCTGAGCTAAGTGACGAGAGAAAAAGCTACTTTAAATTATTATATTCAAAGGGAAGGCAATTGATATTGGGAAGATTATTTATGATTGTATTTGGATGTCTGTCAGAGCTGCCACTACTGCAGGTATTGGATTTGCTTTCCTTATACATTCATTGTGTGATCGGGCTGGTGTTAGATCTGAAAATTGGGAAGAGGTCCATCATCCTCTTAAGCCTATTTCTAGTGCAAATGTGAAAACATGTGCTGAGCACTCACTTTTTGGCTGGAGAGGAGGATTCTCTAAAACATCCAGTGCATCTACTTTTGCTGCTTCTACATCTCGTGCTTCCACATCTCAGGCTTCATCAGGTCAGTTTTCTGATTCGGAGACTAAACTATTAAATAAAATGAAAGGAAATATCAATTATATTGCATATCAAGTTCATGATATTGAAGGTAAGGTAGATCTAATTGGGGATTATCTTCAGAAACATAGTGAGCATGAGATGAGCTATCACAGTTTGATGGAGAGATTGATCAGATGTGATTTTAGTGCTGTGTTACCTTCTCATCCTCAATTTACCCCATATGTGCCTACCCATACCTGGGATGAAGGGGATAATGATGAGGAAGAAGATGAAGATTAGGATTTATAGTTTGTGTGTGTTGTGGATTGTTATGTTTTATTTTGTGTTGGTTTGTGTGATGTTATGAACTTTTTAGTATGGTTGTTATGTGGACTTTACTGATGTAATACTTAGTAAGATACTTTAGTTTGTTTTTATGTTATTTGTTTGTGTTATGTAATGTGAATGTTTAGAACTTTGTGGTAGTAATTGTGTTAGTGAATTTATAGTGTATATTATTTGTTAGTTTAGAACTTATTCCAGAAACTATTTAGGAAGGCTTAAAACACTAGTAAAATCTACTATTTAAATTTCATGCTTAACGTTTCAATTTACTACCATATGTTTTAGTTATGGATTTCTATTTAAGTATGTGTGAATTTGCTTTTATTTCCTCCACTACTCAAGAAGTCTTTTGAAATTCTATAAAATGAGAAGTTAAAAATTTGATCTAGTTATTTTCATTTCTATTTTTAATTGTTATACCTTCATATTTAGAATATGAAAATTGCTGCAAGCATGATACTTATAGTTTTAAATTCCTATCCATGTATCTTTTTACTATGCTTAAATGGTTTATCATAATAAAAACTATAAATTTTAGGGGGGATGAAAAACAATTTTTAAAAGAAACTTAAGCTTTTTTGTTCTCAAATGTGCTATGAATAAATTTGATGTTGATTGTAAAATAATTATGTGTATGAAGTTATATTAGATAAGTAAAATTTTGAATATAGAAATGAGTAAGAGAATTTAGTTAAAATCTATAGGTAGGTTGAAAAATTTAAAGTTCAAAATTTCTTAGTGAAGAAATGATAAATATTTTTTAACAATCTTTAGTAGAAAAAGTTGTATTTTTGTAAAAATAGAAGGATTAGAATTTTATTTTTAATACTTAATTTTTCTTATTAAAAATAATTTTAAAAACTTTTATTATATTTATAAGTTAAAGATATATATCTACCTTATGCTTTAGGAAAGGACAGGTGGAAGTCAAAATTATTAAAAGCCTATCCAGATACAGTAATACTTGCCTTATAATTTAAAAAAAAAAGAAAAGAAAAAGAAAATAAAAAGTGAAAAATAGTATGTGAAAAAGGAAGAAGAAGCTTGAGGATTTAAGGGCCTAATCAAAAATTGATTCCACACCTGATCTTTTTAGAGTACAAGATTTGAGGAAATCTTGAAGCTTAAAAATATAATATAGTTAGAATAATTATTTTTAGAAAAGGGTTTTAAGTAAAGAAAATAAAATGCCTAAGCCCTATATTTTAAAAAATCTACAAGTATTTCTGAATAAGATAGGAACTTAAATTTTCATTAACCTTTACCTAAGAGAATTCTAAACTTTAAATTGGTCTCATTTACTAAAATTATTTCTAAATTGGACTACTACATTTCTAGAACAAAATTTTAGAAACTCCTAAAGAAACTCATCCACATAATTTACTTGTATGATTTTTATATGATTAAAGTGTCAATTGAGTATAAGTAACATTTCAAGTTTGGAAGATTTTAATTCACCTAAAATATATAATATTTTTATACACATTTTTATACCTATTTTTAATGATATTGCACTTTAATGGAAGGTATTTTGTGTATTTCTTTTGTAGATATGATTAAATGGATAAAAGTGATGAAATGATTGAAAAAGAATCAAAATTGAAGAAAAAATGAAGAAAGGTGCAAAAATTGATATGTGGCTGATAAGCGTCAAGATGGCGCTTACGCTGACGCTTACGCGCCAGAGCCCTGCGGCTATGCCATAGATTTGGAGCATAAACGACAGAAGAATTGCAACTAAGCGCCGCGACCTCGTGCTTACACACAACAGTTATAAAAGAGGAGTTATTTAATTTTTAGTGCCATTTTGAAGAGGCATTTGAGGCATCTCTTGGTAATAAAGTGTGTAACTCCTGATGCACCTAAAAAATGTTCAATTTTTCATATAATTTTAATGCTATTGCATTTTAAAGGAAAGTATTTTGCATTTTTTTCAGGTAAAAGAAATGAAATTTTGGAGAAAATGAAGCAAAAACAGTGTAATTTGGAGCCAAAACGAGCAAGAAAGAAATTTTTGACCTGACAAATTTTGATATGTCTTTCTATACTTAATTTGATTTACATTTATCACATATTTTTGAATAAAATTATACTTTAAATAAAGGTTGTTTTCATGTCTATCTTGTAGGTATATCTGTTAAGAGGCAAACACAACTGAAACGGGGCAAAACGGAGCTGAAACGGAGCCAAACGAATCGAAACGGTGGAGATGCGTGCAGGGTAGCCCCTAAGTGCCAAAACTTGCACTTAAGCGCCAGTCACGATGGGAAAACAACACCTAAAAACCGAAAACTGGTGCTTAGGCGCCAGCAGAGGGTGGGTAATAGCCAGAATCGGTGCTTAGGTGCCAGAGACGGTTTTGGACGGTTATTGGTGGTTCTTGGATGTTTTGGAAGCTTTTGGGTGGTTATGAACAACGCAATATAATATTAAATGAATCTAGACACTTTTGAATGAAGATATGTGTCTCTTAGAGTGAAAAGATGTGTCTCATGTAGTGAAGAGGCATTTAAGGCACCCTTTGGAAGATTCATTGAATATGGACACTTTTGAAGAGACACTTAAGCACCTATTGGGAAATTATAAAAATACCCTTTACAATATTGAGAAAAGGAACTAATTAGAAGAGAAGAAGAAGACTTGGAGAAGAAGAAGAAGCCTTGGGCAAAATCCCCAAGTGGGGCAACAAGGTGAGAGAGAAAGAGAGATAGTGAGAGATTTCTACTTTTCTTTTCACTTTGTTCTTGGAGAGGATTCTAAGGAGATTGCTTATTCTATACAAGGAGAGTCTGGTTTCCATCAAAGATAAGTATTTTCATTGTTTTGATTTGAATTAAGAACTTTTTGCATGGTTTTAAAGTCTTGTTCAATGAAAACTTCTTGTTGTTTCTCTATGTGTAGTGATCTTAGAAAAATATGTTAAGAAATTCATACCTATTTTTTATGAAATTGCACTTTAAAGAAAGGTATTTTCTTTATTTTATTGCAGAACGAAGATTTATAAGTGATGAAAGCAAAAAGCATGAAATGGAACAAATTTGGATCAAAAAGGAACAAATTCATGCAAAATGAACTATGTCGCTGACGGCGAGATCGAGCCCGCCGACGGCGAGATTATTAAGAAAAATTCTGAAGGATTTATAACTACCTCGCCGACAGCGAGCCCGAGCCCGCCGACAGTGAGATCGCGCGGTTTGGAGACCTTCTAGAAGCCCCGCCGACGACGAAGTCGTTTCTCGCCGACGGCGAGATTGTTCAAAATGTCAGATACATTGAACCTGGACATTTTTTTGAAGAGGTGCTTAAGTACCCCTTGGACCTTTGTCTACCTCTATAAATAGAGGAAGAATTTGTGTTTCTAGTGTGTCTCTTTTTTGTGTCTATTTATGTGTGTGTGTTTATTTAGAGAGTATTAGTGTCTACTTGGTGTTTATTTTAAGAGTTTTAGAGTGTAATTAGTGAGTTTAGAAGTGTCTTGTACTTGGAAGGAAAAGTCAAAGGAACTTCAAGAGTCCGCTTGGGAGGAAATTAAGATAAGTATCTTTGTTTATTGTAGTTAACTTTAAATGAAATCCATGCTTTTGTTTAATTCCCATGCATTCTCAGTAGTTTTCTTAGTCTTTCTCCTTGTTTATGAAATTATGTGAATTGATGAAATTAAATAGAAGTGCCTAAAATATTAAAATAAATTGTGATAATTTTTACTTAAAACTTAATTTACTTTCAATCTGGCCCATTGAATTGTTAAAATATGTTGAATTATCAACTATAGTAAAGATTACATCCAATATTCAGGGAAGTCAAAAGCCTTGGAAGGAGGATGCATATAAATAGGGAAATATTATTTATCGGACGTAGAATTGGACATTTTAGTGTGACAGACTAAAATATTCAATTTGGTCCTATTGTTTGAGAGTCGAAGTGTAGATGTTAGCCTTGAGGTGAGGGGAACGTGGGAGCTCGAAGTGGCGACGAGTATCCTCCCGGCCTAGTCGCGGATTCGGTAATCAAACATAGGATTAGTCAATGTTCTTTGCACTGGACTAAAGGGTAAAGAATAGGAATGCTCCTATTTGTCACAATACAATAAAAAATTCTATTTGAATTCATCTTTCACTTAATTTTCTAAAAACAAGGAGAAGGATACTTTTTCTGAAATCTTTTAAATCAACTTTATTTAAAGCATTAGTTTACTTTAGTCTGCTTTAGTTAATTATTCTAAATTTCAGTATACTATATTAGTAAGTAATTCCTTTAAATTTAGCTATTACAAATTTAGTAAAACTTCCCTGTGGGATCGATAACCAGGACTCCACTAGAGCCCTGTATTACTTGATACGATACGTATACTTGCGTAGAATCCACATTATACATTCCATCATAAAATTAAGTATATATATATTAAAGCGGGACCAAGTTTTTGGTGCCGTTGCTATTAACATAAATTGCGAACATACAAAAAGTGGGTCAAGTTTTTGGCGCCGTTGTCGGGGAAGTAAAGAAATTATTTACTAGAGTAACGGACTATTTTAAAATTTATTTTATAAAATTGTATGCGAAAATTTGGAAATGAAAATTTAATACCTTACGCTTCAGAATTAGAGCGTACAATTAAAAGAATTATAAAACAAAAAGAGAAATTATAAATTTAACACAAATGGCGAATAATCCTGAAAATGAAAATATCAATCAACAGAGACCATTAAGAGATTATGCCAACCCTACATTAGATGAAATTCATTTAACTATTCAAAACCCTGATGTAGCTGCTAACTCATTTGAACTTAAACCTGCAATTATCCAAATGGTACAAAATAATCAATTTAGTGGTTCACCTATCGAAGATCCTAATTTACATCTTGCTAGTTTTTTAGAACTATGTGCTACTTTCAAATATGAAGGTGTATCTAACGATGCTTATTAGACTTAGACTTTTCCTTTTTCTTTGAGAGATAAGGTTAAAATGTGGTTAAATTTGTTAGCACTCTGGATCTATTAAAACTTGGGGAGAGTTATCACAAAAATTTCTATCCAAATATTTTCCACCATCTAAAACTCGCTAAGCTTAGAAATGATATAACTTCTTTTAGTCAGTTTGATGGAGAATCAATATATGAAGCCTGGGAGAGATTTAAAGAACTTCTTAGGAAATGCCCACATCATGCGTTGCCAGATTGGTTAATTAGTCAAACTTTCTATAATGGATTAGTAGGATCTTTAAGATCAATTATCGATGCTGCTGTTGGAGGATCATTAATGTCAAAAACCATTTAATGAAGCCTATGCACTAATCGAAGAAATGGCTACCAATAATTTTCAATGGCCTGCTGATAGAATGAATCCGAAAAAGATAGCGAGTATTCATGAAAATGATGTTATATCTATGTTAGCTTCGCAAATCGCTGCTATATCTAAAAATTAGATCATTTTGGAATGAATTACTCTCCAACTATATTAGAAGAAAACTCATCTGGACAACTTATAGAATCTCAATCTCATTATGAAACTATAAATGCTATTAATAACAGACCTAATAACCCTTATGCAAATTACTATAATCCTGGATGGAAAAATCATCCTAATTTTAATTGGAATAATAATACAACTAGTCAACCATGGATGAACAACATAACACAACCAATAGGAAATCCCTCCAATTTAGGAAATTCTAATTATAAACCTAATTATCCACCTAGATTTAATAATAATAACCCATAATTTAAAGATAAGAAATTATCTATAGAAGAATTAATATTAAATATGGGTCAACATTTACAAAATCAAGGAAATCAATTACAAAATTAAGGAAATCAATTACAAATACAAGGAAATCAATTACAAAATCAAGGAATAGGTATTAAAAATATTGAAACTCAACTTGGACATATCGCTACCGCGCATAATAATAGAATACCTGGAACATTCCCTAGTAATGTGGAAATAAATCCCAAAGACAAAGGAAATGAACAAATTAAAGCGATACAATTACGAAGTGGAAACGAATTAGAACCTCGAATTCAGCAAGAACTTGAAATTCAAAAAGAGGAAGTGGAAATCGAAAAGGAAAAGAATCAACAAGATCCAAACATAGAAAATCCTTTAATACCAATGAAAATTTCTGTTGAAAAACCTCCACCACCATTCCCTCTAAATCAACATAAAAAAGATAAACAGTTTGCTAAATTCCTTGAAATTCTAAAGAAATTAACAATAAATATTCCTTTCGTAGAAGCTTTAGAACAGATGCCAAACTATGTAAAATTCATGAAAGATATTCTAAATAAAAAAAGAAAATTTACCGATAATGAAACGGTCGCACTTAGTGAAGAGTGTAGTGCTATTATTCGAGAAAAGCTTCTGAAAAATTAAAAGATCCTGGTAGTTTCACTATACCCTGCGCTATTGGAGAAAAATTCTATGGAAAAGCTTTGTGTGACTTAGGAGCAAGCATCAATCTAATGCCTCTATCAATTTTTAAGAGATTAGGATTGGGAGAAATTTCACCTAATTCAGTAACCCTTCAGTTAGCTGATCGTTCTGTTACATATCCTAAGGGAGTTATTGAAGATGTTTTAGTAAAAGTAGATAAATTTATCTTCCCTGTAGATTTTATTGTTTTAGATATAGAAGAAGATAAAGAAATTCCTATCATTTTAGGAAGACCATTTTTAGCCACTGGGAAAGCTATGATTGATGTTCCGAAAGGAGAATTAACTATGAGAGTAAATGACCAAAAAGTAACTTTTAATATTGCTAAATCAATGAAATATCCTACGCTAGAAAAAGATGATGAGTGTTTTCGAATGGAAGTACTCGATCATTTACAAAAAGAACATTTTAAGAAATATTATGAAGAAAAATTAGAAAAAGAAAATACTGAATTAATTGAAAAAGCCGATATAAATGAAGAACTAGATTATATTCAAGAGAAATTTGAATTTTTGGATAATACTAAAAACTCTAAAAAAATAGTTTCATCGATTATTAAACCTCTCGAACTTGAGTTAAAAATATTACCTAATCATTTGAAATATGCTTACTTAGGTAATTCTTCAACTCTACCAGTTATTATTTCATCTGAATTAAATGAATCTCAAGAACAAAAACTTTTAAATACCTTAAAAAAATATAAGAAAATTTTTGGTTGGACTTTAGCGGATATTAAAGGAATTAGTCCTTCAATCCGTATGCACGAATTATTTTAGATAATGAACATAAGCCTAAAGTAGATCCCCAAAGGAGATTAAACCAGATAATGAAAGAAGTAGTCAAGAAAGAAATTTTAAAATGGTTAAATAATGGTATTATATATCCTATTTCTGACAGTGCTTGGGTAAGCCCAATTCACTGTGTGCCTATGAAAGGAGGAGTGACCGTAAAAGCTAATGAAAATAATGATCTTATCCCTATAAGACAAGTCAATGGATGGCGAATATGTATTGATTATAGAAAATTAAACACAGACACCAGGAAAGATCACTTCCCTTTACCATTTCTAGACCAGATGTTAGATAGATTAAGCGGACATAAGTATTTTTGTTTCTTAGATGGATACATCGGTTATCATCAAATACAAATTGCTCCTGAGGATCAAGAGAAAACTACGTTTACTAGTTCTTATGGAACTTTCACTTTTCGAATGATGCCTTTTGGATTATGCAATGCACCTGCAACATTCCAGAGATGTATGATGTCTATATTTAGTAAATTAATTGATAATGGAATAGAAGTATTTATGGATGATTTCTCTGTATTTGGAACAACATTTGACACATGCTTAAATCATCTTGAAAAAGTATTTGAAGTATGTAAGAAAACTAATTTAGTTCTTAATTGGAAAAAAATGTCAATTTATGATTACAGGCGGCATTGTATTAGGGCATAAAATTTCGGAAAAGGGCATGGAAGTAGACCCTGCAAAAATTCTAGTTATAGCCAAATTACCACCTCCAACTACGGTGAAAGGGGTATTTTCTTGGACTTGCTGGATTCTACAGACGTTATATAAAAGATTTTTTAAAAATTACTAAACCTCTACGCCAACTTCTTGAAAAGGACAAGAAATTTGAATTTACAACTGAATGCCTGAATGCTTTCGAATTATTAAAAGATAAATTAATTACAGCACCTATAATAGTTTCACGTAATTGGGAGAAACCATTTGAGCTTATGTGTGATGCTAGTGATTATGTTATAAGAGCAGTTCTTGGGCAAAGATATGATAAGATTTTCAAAGTTATATATTATGCTAGTAAAACTCTAAATGATGCTGAAATAAATTATACAGTTACTGAAAGAGAATTATTAGCATTTGTATATGCTTTTAATAAATTTCAGCATTATCTAATAGGAACTAAATGTATTATGCATACTGATCACTCCGCTATTAAGTATTTAATGCAAAAGAAAGATTCTAAACCAAGATTAATTAGATGGATGTTATTAATGCAAGAATTTGATTTTGAGATCGTTAACAAAAAGGGAACTGATAATCAAATTGCTGATCATTTATCAAGATTAGAATATCATGAATTATCTGATACTGATAATGAAATTATAGACAGTTTTCCTGATGAACAACCTTATAATATAAATGAGTGGAAAATACCTTGGTATGCTGATATAGTAAATTATATTGTAAGTGACATTTTATCACATATGTTAACTTTGCAACAACAGAAAAAATTCATTCATGATACTAAAACATACTTTTGGGATGAACCATACTTATATAAGCAATGTAAGGATCTAATTATTAGAAGATGCGTGTCTTATGAAGAAACTAAACCAATTATTCAAAAATGTCATGATTCTGATTTTGGAGGACATTTTGGGACTGATAAAACTGCGTATAAAATTCTACAATCTGGATTCTACTGGCCTACTCTATTTAGATATGTATACAGATATATAAAAACCTGCGATAAATGCCAAAGAGTAGGAAATATATCAAGAAGAAATGAAATGCCTCTGAATTTTTTATTAGAAGTTGAAATTTTTGATGTTTGGGGATTAGATTTCATGGGACCTTTTATTCCTTCATTTAGAAACTCATATATATTAGTAGATGTTGATTATGTTTCCAAATGGATCGAAGCGCAAGCTTTACCTAGGTGTGATGCTAAAAGTGTTTCAAAATTTTTAATGAAAAATATTTTTACTAGATTTGGAATGCCGAGAGCGATTATCACTGACGGAGGAACTCATTTTAGAAATAAATATATTCACAAACTAGTAGAAAAATATAATATTATTCAAAAGATATCAACTGCTTATCATCCACAAACTAGTGGATTAGTTGAAGTTTCTAATCGAGAGATTAAGCGTATTTTAGAAAAGTCGTCAAACCCTAATAGATTGGATCGGTCTATAAGACTAGACAACTGCATTATGGGCATACGGAATCGCTTATAAAACTCCGATTGGAATGACTCCTTACGAGCTTATATATGGAAAAACTTGCCACTTACCGAGTTGAATTAGAACATAAAGCATATTGGGCGATTAAAGAATTTAATTATAATATGAAAGAAGCTGGTGAGAAGAGATTATTGCAATCAAATGAATTAGAAGAATTAAGGAATGAATCATATGATAATGATAGGATTTATAAAGAAAAGATGAAATTATGGTATGATCAGAAGATTAATCAGAGAAATTTTGAACCAGGATAAGAGGTTTTGCTATATAATACTAGATTGAAATTATTTCCTGGGAAATTAAAATCTCGATGGTTAAGACCTTTCACCATAACTCAAATATTTTCATATGGAACTATAGAAATTGAAGATCCAAAAACAGGACATAGATTTAAGGTAAACGGACATAGATTAAAACCGTATTTCGAAGGTAGAAGACCAAATTTTAAAGAGGTTTTAATGCTTAGTCAACCTGATTACTAACTGAAATTAGGTCGGGCTGACGACGTTAAACCAAGCGCTTTATGGGAGGCAACCCATAGTAGTCTTTTATTTTTTAATTAACTACAAATTAGTGAGTCTATATTATTTAAACAAATCTTACTACTGAAATTTTTAATTAAAATCATCACAACTTTGAACCTATATTATGAGATCAGAAAATATTCGAATTAGAGCGAAATTGGGCAATTTTACGAAATCTCGCCAATGGCGAGGTCGATTCTCGCCGACAGGGAGATCGGCGCCTTATAACATTTCAGTTTTACAACTAGCTCGCCGACGGTGAGAAACTTCCCGCTGACGGCGAGGCAGTTGAAAATTTGGTTTCTTAAGAATTTTCATGCGGTTTTGGATGATTCTAAGCCATTTCTTTGTAGAAAACCATCCCAAATTCATTTTTACACTGTTTTCTTCCTTAGAAACGACTAGAGACCATTCCTTTCAATCCAAAATGGCCACCAAACTCATAGAAGCCACAAAAACTGGAGTTTTTAACCGAAGAAAATTCGTCAGTTCGGAGGCACAGCGTATCTTCAACAAAGTCTTGATGAAGAAGCGACTTATTAAACAAAGGGGATTTTTCAACAGAGGAGTAGAGAATTCCACCACAAAAATTGAAGAAATGATCGCGCAGCGGCATTGGGAGGTATTTTGCTATACGACATCCGCTGTAGTTATTCCTGTAGTTAAAGAGTTTTACTCTAATCTACATGCGATCAACAATGGAAATGTCTATGTCAGAGGAAGATGGGTAACATTTACTCTTCAAGGGTAAATGAATTATTTTCTATAGAGAATACCCCTGTCTGTCATTATTCAAACTTTGTGCCTTCAAGATACAATATGAACGAGATTTATAGATACCTGACCGATGAACCTGATGATTGGGAGTTGCGCGAAGACGGGTATGTCAGTTTTTCTGCATCACTTCTTAACCCTGTCTCTAAGCATTGGCATTTCTTCATCTCATCAAAATTATTACCCACTATGAGGGTAAATAAGGTTTCAAAGGAATGCGCTATATTAAATTACTGTATTCAAATTGGACTACCTATCGATGTTGGATCAATTATAGTAAAGTCCGCATTGGGATTGATTGTGCATGGGTCAGTTCATGGACTTGGACACCCATCGACTATATTTGCTTTATGCAGTCAGTACCAAGTTTCTTATGAGGCGTGGGAAAAGGTACTTTTGCCATGGAAACCACTCAATCCTACGGATATGTTTCTAACTTTGGATAACAATGATGAGATTACCATTATTTCTGATAGAGCATCACAGAAAAATCCTTTAGTGAGGCCCCTTACTGATAAAACAAATTTCATTCGAAAAAGATTAAAGGATTGGAGAAAGAGTTGCAAAATGTGATGAATTCCATCGACAATATCTCCGATATGTTTGATCACATTGATCTGGAGGATGAAGGAGCACTTTGATCATACTTGGACATCCGGAGGCCAGTTTTATTCATTTACCGAGACGAAAGGGTGGATTAATGAAGAATCTATCGCGAATTCCCTTTCGGGCATTTCTACAATTTATTTGTGCACCTGCGTCGCATTGGGAATATCAGAGAGGATGATAGTTCAGACACTGAGGAGTAGGAAAGATTTCTATCTTATGTCATATATTTGTGTATATATGTGTTGATTTGGATTTAGGTTTTATTATGAGTCGAACTTTGATTTGATCATCTCAGATTTGATGAGATTATATGTAATTGTTATGTCTCAGCATTTAGAGTGTTGTGGTGTGGATTGCGATGCTGAGTATTATGGATTTGGACATTTAAGTTAAGTATGTTGTTAGTTGTTAGTGTGAAGATTGTAAGTCTCATGGATTTCATATATAAAATTATATTGTTTGTGTTGTGTGAACTTTTTGTGAGTATAAGTATCTAATCTTCATACTAAATTATTAAATTAAGTGATCGGAAGATTGATTAAGGGCAAATCGAGGTTGAAAATGATTGACGAATTTTGAAATTTTATAAATTTTGGGATCTCACCGACGGCGAGAATTATCCCTCCGACAGCAAGGGAAATCCCGCTTACAGTGAGAACGAGCTCGCCGGCGGTAGATTTTTCCCGAAACTTTTGCCTTTGTCAAATTAATTAGCTCGCTGACGGCGAGAAAAATCTCGCCGACAGCGAGATCGCGAAAAGACCTATATTTGACCAGTCAACCGACACTATTCATCATTCCCTTCCTCAAAACTTCGAAAAAACCGACCTAGGGCTTGAGAGATCTTGGATTTGAGGCGATTTCAACACTTTTTGACACCGGATTTCATCTTCTCTTGGTAAGAGCTTCACTCCTATGCAAAATTTTTTTATTTTCACCATGGATTTCTTCTACATTGGGAAATTTTGAAAAAAAATTGAAATGTGGAGAAAATACTTAGAAGAAATTCATGGAAATTGATTTAAATGGACTTTAGATGTTGTAGGAAGTCTTCTTAGTAATATTTGGGAGTTTAGTTAAAATTTTTGCAAATTTCACAGATAAAAAATGGCTCCATGACAAAAGCGACGATTGGATTACGACGAAACTTGTTTTGTGAATGCAAGGGCACAATCAAGATATTTTCACAATATTCAAGCCAGAACATACATTCAAGATCGAGTTTTCAAAAGTTCTGGAGGAGAAGTTGAGCGAATCATTAGGGAACGAGGATGGGAAAATTTCTGTTTCGTGACCAACAGAGCCGCTGTAGAAGTGGTAAAGGAATTTTATGCGAACCTAACACAGGCTGAAGATGCACCAGTTAAGGTTAAAGGATTTTTTGTGGAATTTAGCGCTGCAAGAATAAATTCTTATTACGAGGTACGAGACACCTACACCAGTGAGTATGATACATTTGGAACTATGGAAGGACCACTGGAAGAGGTGATCGACTTTCTCACTGATGAGAAAGGCGTTTGGAAGATAAAGCAGCGAGAACGGGTAAACTTCCCTCTTTCTATGTTAAATGCAACATCAAAAGCCTGGCACTATTTTCTTTATTCTACTTTGTTACCTACCTACCACCATAGTGAGGTAACAAGAGATAGAGCAGTTCTGAATTTCTGTATTCAGAACCAAAAAGCATTAATGTGGGAAGTGTAATTTATAAGAATATATTAGCCACCTCAAGAAATGAAAGTGGAGGAGGACTAGGACATCCTGGTCTTATCTATGCACTCGCCAATTATCCGGGGTAGAGGCAAGAGATGATGAGGAATGGGTTGAACCTATGAAACCCATTACTCGAGCTAATATAAAGAAATATGAATCCCACGAAGGATGGAGATCTGGGACAAGGGATTATGTACCTTCTTCAAGTAGAGATATACCCTCTACTAGTTATGAAACCCCTCAGTATACCACTCCTACCCTTTAAGATCTGATGAATGAGCTGATACTGAGTAGAAAGAGTTTTGAACAATTTGGAGAGATTATGGAAAGAAGATTTGAGCATATAGACCATAGGATTGATGGCTTGGAAAGAAGACACGATTATAATAGCGAATATCTCCAGCGACATTCAGAGTATGAAATTGCATATTATGAGACTGAACGTCAATATAGGAGTGGTGATTTAGATGTTGTCTTTCCTGAGTGCCCCCGCTACACACAGTACCAGCCTGCTCAGCCTTCTCAGCCTGGAGATCAGGGAGATGATATAGCCTGGGATTTTGATGCGGAAGATTAGAGACTTTGTTTAGTTTGATTAGATTAATTGTTATTTTGAAAACTTTATTGTTCTGTATGTAATTATTCTGTACTTTCTGTGGACTATGACTTTGATGTGTTTGTTTGTTTGCTTATGCTATAACGTTAGACTTTTTATGTGTGTTAAGTTAGTTTGCAATTTTTTTTTAGATAGGATGTTAGATTTTCTTTAATGTGTTGATTAAGTTTTTATAAGTTGTGAACTTTTAATATTGTTTAGATTGTTTTAATATGTTTAAAGTAGGTTAGTTGATTGTATGTGTAGTAATAGATTAAGTTTTCATTTGTTGTGTTTTATACTTATTAAAAATTTTCCTATCCCAACACTTTCTTTTAAATATTATATGTGGAAGAATACTAACAATACAAGTTCTTTAAATAAATGAAAAAGCCTGCAAAATTTCAAGGAAAAGAAATACCTAAAGCTTAAAGGTATGATTTATTGTATATTTTCCTTTTCACCATTTAGAAATAGATAGAAAAATTTAAGTTTGGGGGAAGTAAAAATACAAATTTAATTATTAAATTGTTCTCAATATCTATTTTTAAAAATTATTATCAAATGATTTTTCTATAGTAATTTTTCAATTCAATAAACATGAATTACTTTATATAAATATTATAGAAAGTTAAATAAAATGTTCTAGTAATTCAATTATTTAATAGAATGAGATATTTGGTTAAAAGAAATAAGAATATAGTAAACTATTTAAAGTAAGGGAAACTATATTCAAAAATTAAAATTTTTAAGTATTTAAGTGAAAAAGAAGAGATTGAAACTCAATGAAGTAAAGGCTATGAAATACATATAAGCAAAGAAATATTTTAAGTTTCAAATTTAGGAAGAAAAAGTTGAAGTTAAAAATTATTAACAGGCTATCCAAATACAGTAATTCTCACTTGAAAAAGAAAAAGAGAAGGATTGAAAATCAATCCAAAAAGAAAATAATAATAATAATAATAAAATATATAAGTGAGGAGAAGTTTGAGGAGATGCCTTATCAAAAATTGGCTTCAATGGAATCAACCTAAAGGGTAAAACTCAAATATATTTCTAAACTTATATATGGATTAGTATTTTACTAAATAATGTTTTCTTGAACTTCTTATCATCTAAATATCTTAAGTAAATTACTCTTTTAAATATAGTCTTTCCTGAAATAAATAGCGAGCTAGAAATCTTAGATCTGACAACTAAATATCTATAAAGTTAATTTAATTACTTGAAAATATTTCTATTTAACTTTACTATAGTATTATTTAAATTTAATTCATAGTATATCTGAATTGAAAAAGTTCTATTACAGAAATCATTATTTTTATTTTTATTTAGTACTAAAATTACTTGAGGATAAGCAATAATTAAGTTTGGGGGATTTTGATAACAGAAAAATATGTTAAGAAATTCATACCTATTTTTATGAAATTGCACTTTAAAGAAAGGTATTTTCTTTATTTTATTGCAGGAACGAAGATTTATAAGTGATGAAAGCAAAAAAGCATGAAATGGAGCAAATTTGGATCAAAAAGGAAGAAATTCATGCAAAATGAACTATGTCGCTGACGGCGAGATCGAGCCCGCCGACGGCGAGATTATTAAGAAAATTTCTGAAGGATTTATAACTACCTCGCCGACAGCGAGCCCGAGCCTGCCGACAGCGAGATCGCACGGTTTGGAGACCTTCTAGAAGCCCCGCCGACGGCGAGGTCGTTTCTCGCCAACGGTGAGATTGTTCAAAATGTCAGATACATTGAACCTGGACACTTTTTTGAATAGGTGCTTAAGTACCCCTTGGACCTTTGTTTACCTCTATAAATAGAGGACGAATTTGTGTTTCTAGTGTGTCTCTTTTTTGTGTCTATTTATGTGTGTGTGTTTATTTAGAGAGTATTAGTGTCTACTTGGTGTTTATTTTAAGAGTTTTAGAGTGTAATTAGTGAGTTTAGAAGTGTGCTGTACTGGAAGGAAAAGTCAAAGGAACTTCAAGGAGTCTGCTTGGGGAGGAAATTAAGATAAGTATCTTTGTTTATTGTAGTTAACTTTAAATGAAATCCATGCTTTGTTTAATTCCCATTTATTCTGAGTAGTTTTCTTAGTCTTTTTCCTTGTTTATGAAATTATGTGAATTGATGAAATTAAATAGAAGTGCCTAAAATATTAAAATAAATTGTGATAATTTTTACTTAAAACTTAATTTACTTTCAATCTGGCCCATTGAATTGTTAAAATATGTTGAATTATCAACTATAGTAAAGATTACATCCAATATTCAAGGAAGTCAAAAGCTTTGGAAGGAGGATGCAAATAAATAGGGAAATATTATTTATCGAACGTAGAATTGGACATTTTAGTGTGATAGACTAAAATATTCAATTTGTTCTTATTGTTTGAGAGCTGAAGTGTAGATGTTAGCCCTCAGGTGAGGGGAACTTGGGAGCTCTGAAGTGGCAGCACGTATCCTCCCAACCTAGCCGCTGATTCAGTAATCAAACATAGGATTAGTCAATGTTCTTTGCACCTGGACCAAAGGTTAAAGAATAGGAATGCTCCTATTTGTCACAATACAATAAAAAAATTCTATTTGAATTCATCTTTCACTTAATTTTCTAAAAACAAGGAGAAGGATACTTTTTCTGAAATCTTTTAAATCAACTTTATTTAAAGCATTAGTTTACTTTAGTCTGCTTTAGTTAATTATTCTAAATTTCCGTATACTATATTGGTAAGTAATTCCTTTAAATTTAGTTGTTACAAATTTAGTAAAACTTCCCTGTGGGATCGATAACCAGGACTCCACTATAGACCTGTATTACTTGATACGATACGTATACTTGCGTAGAATCCACATTATACATTCCATCATAAAATTAAATATATATATTAAAGCGGGATCAAGTTTTTGGTGTCGTTGCTATTTACATAAATTGCAAACATACAAAAAGTGGGTCATGTAGTGAGTAGTTTTCTTTACTCTTCCCTCTTACAATGAATTAGTATGCATGTGTAGGACATAGAATTGTGAAGAATGAGAATATATTGTGAGGATTTTACTTTTATTCTTAATTTACATGTAAACTTGATCAACTTACTGTTAAAATCAGTTGAGAGAATATGTAAGAACCGGTATGATATTATCTCAGTCAACAATTGGTATGAATCACATGAGATTGTATGGATGAGAATTTAATTCATATAATTGAGTGCAAATAAATAGGGAGACAAAGTTTGATTGGTGTAGAATTCGAGGACTTTAGAGTGATAGACTAAAGCCCCCTAATTTGGTTTATTGTTTTAGGTTTTGATGCGAGATGTTAGCCTCCAAGTGGAGGGATAAGAGGGAACTCTAGAGTGAGAGCTAGTATCTTCCCTGCCTAGCCCGTCTTCAAAACTATTCAAACTTTAGATTTGAAAATGTTCTTTATAGCATCTCTAGTATGGGTAAAGAATATAATTGCTCCTATTTGTCACAATCACTCTCGCTACTTGTTTTACTTTTACACATGTCACTAATTTCATTGTATGATGAAGGGTACTTTTAATATATCAAACCCCATGATGAACCAAAAAAATATACGGTTTTTGCTATCTAATTTTACCCATTTTTGGTGAAATTGCATTTTAAAGAAAGGTATTTTCATGATTTGTTGCAGTTATGATGATTTTAGGTGATTGGAGTGAAAAGAAGCAAAAAGGAACAAATCCGGAGCAAAAAGGAACAAAATGGTGGAAAAAGTGTTCTAGCGCCGTCGGCGCCCAAATCCAGAGACTCCAAAATTAAATGGCACGATAGAGTGTTGCAGGCGACCTATCTGGCGCCGCCGGCGCCCGAAGTCGGTATAATTCAAATTTGAAGAGATTTGGCTACTTTTTGAAGGGATGCCTTTAGAAACCCTTGGGAATTCGTCTTTATCTTATAAGTAACTGCTTTTGGACGAAAAGTAAAAAAGGAGAGAGTGTTCTAGAGTGCTTCTTCATAGGTTTTGGTGAGTGTTTAGAGTTAGGGTTTAGGAGAAGAGTGAGTAAAGTGTGGATTTGAGAGGGACTCTTCTCTAAGGAGGGGAGGAGAAGAGGTAAAGTGAGAGATTGCTTCTTCCTTTCCATTCTAAAGAGAGAATCAAGTGTTGTAAAGAAGAGAGAAGAGGATTCAAAGGAACTTCAAGGGAATTACATTGGGGAAGAGAAAGAGATAAGTTGTATTTTCTTTTGTGGTTTGTATGACTTTTCTTTTATATATAAAATCCATTTTGTATTATATCTTCTCCATAAATTCTGAGTAGTCTCCTTGTCTTTCTTCTAGCATAAGAGATGTGATGATGGATTGATGTGGATTTGATGTGCTTTTAATGTGATGAAGAGATTATGATGGTTTTTCATTTAAAACTTAATTTACTTTCGATTTGGCCAATTGAAATGTTAAAATATGTTGTTGAACATTAAGTTTGAAAAGGTTTAATGACCTACAACAATAATGAAAGATCCATTCAATTTCCATGGATGAATTGCGTAGTTCATGGGAATTGAGTGCAAATAAATAGGGAAATGTGTTTTGATGGACTTCAATGTGGAGATTTCAGGGTGACATGCTGAAATCCCCAAATTGGTTCTAAGATTAGCAACTAAATATCAATGGTTAGCCTTCGGGTGAAGGGTGAGTGGGAGCTCCGAAGTGAGAGCTGGTATCCTCCCAGCCTAGCCTTAGAGTTAGTGACTAAACTTAGAATATGTCAATGCTCTTTTCTTACTTAGAAGAGGGGGTGCTCTTTTAAGGGTAAAGAATCATCTATGCTCCTATTTGGCACAATAATATAAATATTTGTTCCATATCAATCCACACATCATATTCTCCTTGCAAGAGGAAAGTTACTTTTCTCAAATATTAAAAACCTTACAAAAACTTAATTTAGTGTGTCTGTTAGTTAATTCAGTCTTTAAAGTTGTTAGAAGTAATTGTAGTTTAGTTAACTATTACTGTTTTCTACATAGTGTTAGTAGGATTTTATGTTAAACTTTAAGTGCTATTTAAATATAGGATCTTAGTGTCATCTTACTTATCTTAGGAATGCTTTCTTAAAACTTTGAATTTCCCTGTGGTATCGATAACCAGGACTGCATTAGAGCCCTGTATTACTTGATACGATACGTATACTTGCGTTGAATGCTTGGACTTATCAAAATCATTAAAAATATATAAATTTGAGTTCATAAATTCTTGCAATATAAGTCCCGTGCATTACCCCACTTTCTGATTTTCACCAAGTATTTTAGATTAGGAGTAGAAGTAGTATTTTAGTGATAGTTGTAGGATTTAATCAAAACCATACCTTTAAAGACATTTCAAGCTAGGGCGTGTTATTGTAGACTAGAATTTCTCTTGAAAGCCGTTGTGATCAACCTTGATCTTCATGGGATTGATATTTGGGGCTTAATTAGAAAGCCCTATATTACTTGATAACAGTACGTATACTTGCACAAAATCTCATTTTATAATAATATCAATTAAACTCTTATTTGCATCAGCATCAAGTTTTTGGTGTCGTTGTAAAGAAAGAGATATAATTAAAAGGAAATATAAAGTATAAACTTATATATAAAACGTAAGAATAAATATCAGGGATCAACTCCCTTTTGGGGCCAAAATTAATTTAAATTACTCTTGAATGGATGCATCTCTTGGAGGAATCAATGAATCTGGACACAATTTAAAAAGATATGAAGGAACGTGTTGGAAAAGTATAAAAAGAAGGCTTGAAGATCAATAATTGTGTGTGTGTGTGTGTGTGTACGAAAGTAATTAGGAAGGGTAATTAGTGAGAGTTCTTATTGTGTAGTATGTTTTAATATTGTGGTTTTTGTAGAGTGTGTAGTTAGTGTAGGATAGTTCTTTCATTAACATACTACTACTCCACTTCACCATTTCTACTTAAATATAGTTCGCATTAGAATTAGATTAGAGATTTGGAATCCTCAGAGTTGGGTGCCAACCTCTAAGGAGTATTGTAAGGAAAAGCAAAGTTTTCGAAGGAACTTCAAGAGTTTGGTGGAGAGGATTTACAGATAGGTTTTTATCTTTGTTATTACATTTGTTATTTAATTAAGACTTATTGTGTTTTCACTATGATTTTTACTTTTAAACCAAGTTGTGGTTGTATTGTCTTCATGAATTCTGAGTAGTTTTCTTTATCTTTTTCATTAATATGATGAAGTAATAAATTTATGGAAGTATGTTGTGTCAATTATAGGATTTTAATGTTGGAAGAAGTTGTGATGATTAAAAACCTTGTAGTTCATTTACTTCTTGATTTGGCCAATTAAGGTGTTAAAATATGTTGTGAGAACATGTAAGAACTAGTATGGTATTGTCTCAGTCAAAAATTGGAAAGAGTCACTGTCGGCATATTTTTAGGTTGTGTATTTTGAAAAAGGGGGGTCGCCTACAGAAGTTGACAGCGAATTTTTTAATTTAATTTAAATAATTTAAAAAGTAGTATTTGATTTTTGAAAGTAATTTTAATTTTGAAAATTTTAAGATATGAAATCAAACTTATCTCACATCCCAAATAGTTTATATAAACGAGCACCGCACCACAAACCGTGTATTTATCCCTAAGGATAGACACACTACTTGATGGTGGGGCTCGATTAAATAAACTAAAAGATTTGTGACATCCATTCGGTCTGCGAACCAATTTTATAAGCCGACAAATTTCCCCTGCTTAATATAAAGAAATTAAGCAGGGTTTATATTACTCAGGTTCTTAAAGTTCCCTATAAGGGCAAGCCCCTATAGTTAATTACATCCTAAGTGACGAGAATCACTTAAGAAAACTCTCGATAATGATCAGTGGTTTTGCTCTCAAGAATTTCAAAGTTTAAGGTTTTCAAAGGATCATATTTTGGAATTTTCAATTGGGAATGGATCAAATTTGGAACCGTTTGTTTTGGAATCCAAAGGAAGACAAGTAGGAGAAGTTGAGGATCCAAGAGGAATCTTGGCAACTTCCCGACTATCCTATTGTTTGGCTTCAATTTAGGAAGAATTATTTAGTACTTCGATCCTGTCAATTTTAATTATTTAGGACTTATATTCGTATGACATGATCATACAAACAGCCTCGAAGATGTGAGGGTTTATGTCGTACCAAACAGCTACCTCGGAATCCTAAGACCGATTAGGGCTTAATTTACATAATATGATTGTGCAAATGCCTAACAAAAGGGTTGAGGATTTATGTTGCACTAAGCAAACTACCTCAAAATCCTATGGCTTGGTTGTTTAAAACTAGGAAAGGTTTTGCTAAAGTAGACTCAGGTTTTGCTGATGACGATGGTCGTGCTGCCCACTATGCTTCAAGCTCCTTGTTGTTGCAGAGGTTTAGTTTTAGAAGTCATAAATCAGGAGATGAGAGAAGTGTTTTGGTTTAGAGAAAATCTTAAAATCCAAGTGTTTTTAATATTTTAATTAAAACAAATCTTAAAGTTGTTTAAATAGAACCAATTAAGATCCCACGGTTCCGTCATCCCGGCACCGTTATTTTCATTGAATTCACTTAGTCCAGATAAATTTGCTAAACTCAACTGAATGAGTTCCACACTTTCATTTAGACCGTGGGAAATCCCGTTAGCAACACGTGGGTTACATCATCTGAGGTATTCCCGATCATTCAACGAGACATTTTAATATAGTTAAAGTTGTAGTTTTGTTGTTCTGTTTGTGATTAAATTTTGAGTTATTTTATATTTTGAAATGTTGTGGCGGTGATTTTTATCTTGTAATGACTTTTAATTTAGTTTTGGTTTCAGTTCAGGGACTATCCTAAAGGTTTTGGTTTTCATGCAACAGTTGTTTATGATGCAAGTAAAGTACAGTGCATGTAAGTAAATTGCAATAAAATAAAAGCGTACCTGGAGGGTCTTCCCGTCATCCCAAGCTGCACTTAAAACACATGTTAAGACATTTAAATGTTTTAACAAGTACCTAGGTAAAGCTAAGGGAAAGGTTTCGGTTGTCTACCAAAGTCCTAATTCTATAGCTAGTCATCTCCTATGACGTCTAGGTTCTTGTGTTTTGGTTTAAGGATGATTTTCTTCACCAAAGAACAATTAAGTTCAATTGTTCTTATAAACATCCCATCATATTGAGGAAGTGCTTAAGACGAGTCTTAAACATCTTTTTAATACCTCTAAGATTGTTTTAAGTTCAAGAGAATTTAATTATACAAGTGAATTAATCATCCAGGAGTTTAAGTTTTGTTATCTTGCTCAGTGAACTAAGACATTTGAATATCTTATAAGTGAAGTAACACTTCACTTGATACCTCATTTAAGAGTTATAATAATAAGAGCTTTAAAAGGGCAAATCAACTTATTAAGTATTTTAATGATTTAAACTTAATGATTTAATTTTAAATTTGACTTAATTATAAAAAATTAGTTTAAGTTTGGAATAGTGTTCAAGTTATTTTAGATTTAATTCTTAATGATTTCATTTAGGTTTGTTGTTAAATGATTTTAATTTAATTTAATTCAATTTAATTTTAATTCAATTTAATTTAATTTTAATTTAATTTGATTTGATTTTAATTTAATTTAATTTAATTTAATTTAATTTGATTTAATTTAATTTTAATTTAATTTAATTTAATTTAATTTTAGTTTAATTTTAATTTGGATTATTATTTTAATTTTTTTTAAGTAAGAATTAAGTATTATTGAAGTGATTTATTTAGGGATTTTTAAATTAAAGAATAAATATCCTCTTAATAATATCCCTACTTTAATAATTCGAATTTCTATTATTCTTCCAAAATTTCAATTAATTAATTAATTAAAGTTTTATTTTAATTATATTTGAAATGGTTAGTAGGTTACTACCCTCAATCATTTAAGTTTCAATCATCCAAAATCAGTTTAAAATCAAATATTTTACCCTCCCCTTTTTGATTAACCTAAAATTTTAATTAAGGGTTAAAATTTTTAAGTACCCTTTTGCCCTTCAAGCTTAATAATTCTATAACTCACTAAATTAAGCTGAAATGAACTTGAAATTTTTATATAACCTCACTCACATGTCAATTAAGACATTAGAGAAGAAAATGCGATTTTTCTGTATTTAATTTATTTATGTAATTATTTTTAATGGAAAATAGGGGTTTTCAAGGAAAATTCAATAACATGATCAAGGAAATGTTTCTGTCCTTAAGAAAATTATGGGATTTTCCTAATGACCAGGGGACCATTTTGACCAATTTTGGTGATTTTTTGAATTATATTTTATTTATTAGAATTATTTTAAGTTTTGGAGTATTAATTAATTTAAAATAAAATTAAAGTTGAAAAAATGGATTTTTATATTTTTCTTAAATCTCTCTGACCTCAAGGAGTCCAGAGAAATAAATTTTATATTTTTTTGATTTTTTTTATTTATTAGAATTATTTTAGTGAAAAGGTTGGAAAATACATTTTTTAATATTAAAAATTACATTAAGCCTTTAAAATTCAATATCTTATCCTAGGGACTTAAAAAAAAATATTTGGTTTGTTCCTAAGTGATTAGAATTCAAAATGTGACATTTTGGTGATTTTTAATATTTTTATGATTTTTATTATTTTTTAATTATTAAAAATATTAAAATAATGATAAAATTCAACTTTTTTTTAGAAAATTACAATTTTAATTTTCCTAAGTTCCTCTGATATCAGAGAAGCTCCAAAACCATTTTTGTTAATTTTTGAAAAGTATTTTGTGAGTTGTGAATTTTTTAAGTTTAATTTTATCCATTTTGCTTAAGAGGCTTAATCAACCCATTTGGTGGGGTTAATCAAGTCCAATTGACTTTAAATTTTTATGTGATGTTCCTCTAATCCTAAAGATCAGTGAAGAATTGCTTTCAAGTTAATTTGATGTGTAGATAACCCTAATTAATTAAAGTTCAATTTTGGGTGTTTAGGTCAATTAGGGTTATTCCATGTGAATTATTTCAAAACCTATTTTTCCTAGGTTCCTCTAGTCATAAGAAATATCACCAAATTTTCCTACAATTTATTTCTCAACATGCTAATTATTGGAATTAAAATACTCAAAACTGTAACATGCAATTGAAAAATCAATAACTTCTTATAGGGATGGCCTCTGACCTTGGAAAATTCAGGGAATGTTTCCAAGTTCAGAGGCTTCAAAAGCCCTATGGTCTCATGCCATGGTGAATTGCCTATGCAAATGGAGAATTAAAACAATGCAGAGAGAAAATAAATCATTAAAAATAAAATACCCAATGAAATTACTTGATTTCTTTTCCACATTATTCTTGTCTGTTCACTGAGCAAGAGGGTATTTTTATTTTTTTTTATGATTTTTCTACACAAAGTTATGCATTTTTGAAGTTTAGGGTCAAAAATAAATAAAATATTTCATTTTCCAGCTTAATCGCCACGTGTCGCTCCCTGATTTGCTGGCGCGGTTCTGTTCATGGATGCAGCTACCATCCAACTCCATCGGAGCCGTCCGTTGGATACACGCTCGATCGGACGGTCGTTGCTTCTCTCGCCTAGTTCTATTCACCCAAACCCGTCCAACTTCAAACCTTGATATCTCCCTCGATTCTCAATGAAATTGAATGAATTTTTTTTTAAAATGATCGGCTAATCGAGTAGCACACATCTATACGGTGTTTATATACTTAAAATATGTGAATAATTACAAAAAATTAAAACATGCTCGGTTGGAGGAGAAAAAATTTGATACCTTTGTCCAAGAGGTGAGGCCTCAATTGGAAATGATTAGATTAAGCTTAGGAGTGCTTAGAGAAGCTTTTGGAACAATTTGGCAGAGTTTCCCCAAGGTAATCTTTTACATCTCCTCCCCTTGGTCATGGAGGTGGGGTTTAAATAAGGAAGGTTATGGTGGAGCTTGGGTGGCCATGAGGGTTGGCTTGGTTCATTCACCAAGGTTTTTTGGCTGAGAAAAACTCACATGATCGAGCTTGATCTTGGTGCAATCAATTGGGTTATGCCATGTGTAAAGTCAAGGATTTAAATGGCATGGGTGTAAGGAGCATTTTTGGTCCAATTTGGGTCAATTCATGGTTTTGGCTTGGTTCACTCACCAAGGCTTAATTTGGGCTGATGTGAGATCATTTGGGTCAGCCTCACTTGTGTGGTGAAGTCCCCATCCAAGGTGAGGTGGCCAATTTTGGTTAAAGTGTATCATGAATGGGGTTAAAAAAGGTTTAGTGAAGGCTTAGGAAATGCTCCCCTCTTCTTGCCATAAGTGTCATGGTGAGGTGGAAAGGGCTCCCCATGGCTTGCATATGGCTTATGCATGGCTCCATGACTTCATTTGGCTTGCTCATGGCTTGGGAAAAGGTTGGCTCACTTGCATGGAAAAGGGTTATTTGGAGTTTTGAAAACTTTGGATTCCATTGATGGGATTTGTCATGATGCTACAAATGGGTTGATTTCATGATGGTTTAAGACTTTGGTCAAATAAGATTATCAAAGGAATTATGAAGAAAAGGTTTCATGTGGGCTTGGGAATGGACTTTGGGCTTTTAAAATTTGGTAAAGGTGGGCTTTTAAAATGGTTTAAGGGAATGGGCTTTTATGTTTCAAAATGGGCATTTAGATCAAAAAATTTGTAAAGGGCCATGTCAAATAAATGTTGGGTTTAGTTTAAGGATATGTCATGAGTGATTTAAAACAAATTTGGAGTGATTTGGGATTGAATTGGGTTGGACTTGGGTTTATTTGGTAGAGGGGCTAAGGTGGGCCAAATTGGGAATTTTTGGATTTTTGGGTCAAGAGGGGCATTTTGGTAATTTGGAGGGTATTGGGGGTATTTTTGGAATTTTTGGAATTTTTGGTCAACAATGATCACTTTGAATGGTGAGAACTGTTTAAGGGCTGATTTTGAGGAATTTTGAGGAATTTGGGTAATTTTGCAAATTTTGGGTCATTTCAAGGGCATTTGGTAGGTTTGGTGGGTCCGGGGCCCCGGGGGTCAAAAATTGAAATTTTGGAAAAATGAAGATTGATTGAATGTGAGTAGAATGAAATCACTTTGGTTGAGCCATGAAGCCATATTAAACCCATATGAGCCATGAGAGGACTCATTTGAGGTATTCACTATGTTGTTCCTAACCCTCTTAGCCAGGGGCTTAGGGGTTAAGATCCATCCATGTGAATTACCTAACATGAGTCAGGAAGTCAAGTTGGGTGAGAGTGTGGTTTTAGGACTTGGAATGTGTGTGAGAGTGTGGTGTATGTGCAAGTCAACGCTCACCAGATCAGGCCACCCAGGGTATCCCTAAGGCCAAAAAGTCCTATAGGGAACTCATCCTTTAAACCTCCACATTTGATCTCAACCATCTAGGTGATTAGGGGTCTACCATCAAACTTGTGGGGTTTGCAGGAAGTCAAGAGGTGTTTGAATTTCTAAAGGGTGGGTTCCACTTCTAGTCTTCTAAGATTAGTCAAAGGAAAAGCCTAAGGCTAGATCCTAAAGACTAAGGAGAGAGAAAAGAAAAGACCTCATCAAAAATGAGGTCAACAAATGGACCCCCAATAGGTGTGGTGTGCTAACCAAACACACCGCACGTATTGGCTTTGACCGAAGAGATCAGCAAGACCAACACAGATGTTTAAGTGACGCACTTAGGACAGAGTAGAAGAATTCCCGTTGGGGAGTATCAGGTATATTTCCAAGACTGGAGATCCCCGAACTCTCGGCTGGGAATGAAAAAGGAGGTGAATTCCAAATCACAAGATCTGGGGAATTCGATTTAGATTTTGTTTCATTTTAATTTCAAGTTTCAATGTGTGAGTTTAAATTTCGATTTGTTTTGAGTTTCAATTTTGATTGAGGTTTAATTTAAAATCAATTTAAGGAAATTTTGAATTTGAAATTTGGATTTGAAATGAGGATTGAAACTTAGGTTTCAACCTCGGGATTACGAAGAGAACTGGAATTTAGGTACCAGTCTCGGAAATTTGAGATGGTTGAAATTTAGGTATCAACCTCGAAAGGGGATCGAAATTTAGGTATCAATCTCGAATGAGAGTTGGAATTTAGGTATTGACCTCGAAATTTCAAGGGTGCAGAAAAGCTTCTCGGAAGAGTGCGAGTTTAGCGGACACCGAGGTCGGGATGCCATGTAGGTCTTATACCCAACCTCGGTATGCCATGTAGGTCTTATACCCAGGTCGGAGGGTTAATACCGAGGTCGGGATGCCATGTAGGTCTTATACCCAGGTCGGAGGATTAACACCGAGGTCAGGATGCCATGTAGGTCTTATACCCAGGTCAGAGGATTATCACCGAGGTCGGGATGACATGTAGGTCTTATACCCGTGTCGGAGGATTATCACCGAGGTCGGGATGCCATGTAGGTCTTATACCTGGGTCGGAGGATTATCACCGAGGTCAGGATGCCATTTAGGTCTTATACCCAAGTCGGAGGATTAACACCGAGGTCAGGATGCCATGTAGGTCTTATACCCAGGTCGGAGGATTAACACTGAGGTTAGGATGCCATGTTGGTCTTATACCCAGGTCGGAGGATTAACACTGAGGTCAGGATGCCATGTAGGTAGGTCGGAGGATTAACACCGAGGTCAGGATGCCATGTAGGACATATACCCAGGTCGGAGGATTAACACTGAGGTCAGGATGCCATGTAGGTCTTATACCCAGGTCGGAGGATTAGAGTGCGAAAAAAATTTCTCGGAAGAATGCAGGATTAGCGGAAATTCAGAGAAGAGAGTCGAGGATTGAGTATCGATTTCAAAATGAGAACTGGAAGTTAGGTACCAGTCTCAGAAGGACAGAAACTAGAAGTTAGGTACCGATCCCACAAGTTAGTATTTGATTTGAGTTTTGAAGATTCTGCTGAAAATTTAGTGTAGTAGAAGATTTGAATGAGATATGAAAGTGTTTCACATCTCCAGAGGGTTAATCAAAGTTTGATTGTTTGGCGAAGGATATGAATTCATGCCATCAGAACTAAATTAAAAATTTCGTGGTTATGTGTCAGTAGACTCAGTCGACCTTCTCAAAAAAAGGAAAGGGATTGCGGGGAGTCGAAGAGATTTCGAGAACAGCCAGAGGTTGGGGATATCGGATTCGGAGAATCGTTTTCATTGTTTTTTTTTAGTGATTTGATTTTGTTTTGTTTTGATTTTCAAGTTATTTTGTTTTATTTGGATTTTGAATTTGGATTCTTGTTTTAAATTTTTTTTTAAGTTTCGTCTTCGATTGAAATTTTCACTTTGATCTGAATTTTAATTCATTTATTTGATTCACAACTTGACGTTTTAAGTCGATTTGCTTTGAATTTTGGTTTGTATTTTATTAGGACTTTGAATTCAAGTTTTATTTTGTTGTTATTATCTCATTCAAATCGTTCTTCGTTCAACTTTTTTTTTAAAGCCGAGTTAAACCCAGATCTGGTGGCGTTTGCAGTCAATTGCACAAAACTGAAGGCAAAACACAAAATTCATTTCCATTAAAATGTTGAAGACACATCAGGTGATTCCATCGAAACATTTCTGATGACATCCTTCTGAAACAGACTTTTACAGAAGTTCATATATATCTGAATACAGACTGCACTGATATCTTCGTGTATTCTGACAAAACTGTCTGTTCGATCCATCCATGTCTGAAAAGTAGACTACACAGGTAATAACATCACCTTCTAAGCCACTTTATGGAGGAGAATCCCACGTAAGTGGTTTTAGAGGTGTGCTACTACTATGTAGCCTACAACTCGTAGGGCTGCAGATTCTCTAGTTCTGGATCTGGTTGGAAATAGATCGGAATCTTACTCTCATCCATCCTTCTAAGGGTGATGGAGATTCGCTCGTAGGGAACTCCCGGTATGCAGTGCTTTGCTACATCTGCACCATTTCCTTGCAGGACGAGAACAGAGCATACCGGTAGAGGTATCTCGACCGGCCCTCGGAATTCTCTGGGGCCAACTATCCGAAGTTTTGTCCCGAACATAATGTTGCATTGGTTGATGAAAGAAACGGTACAAAAGGGCCTTACAAAATCATGATGATCTATGTGAGGTGGGATACAGTCTCCTTCTGCGTAGAGGTTGATAATACAGCTGTTCGGTATGCAATCGGCAGGTAAGACTCGCCAAGCCACCATCCTCTTTATCATTTTCTTAATCAGCACTGGCATTGGATCCACTTTATCATAGCGGAGTATCCCCGGCGGATTTCCTTTCTTGTCATCAGCAAAGTTGTAACAGCATCAGAATTGGAGTGTAATCCTCCCTTTGCCTCGTTTCCATTTATTTGGCTCAGAGTAGGTCTTGCTTCGGAGTCGTCCTGCACGACCTAGTTTCTTCAGTTCCTTGACGTAGTCTATAATCTTACTCTGCTCGTAGTGAGAGAAAACATTTGTATGTAACTCCAGTCCTTCCAGGATGTTGACATATCTGCCTCTGATTCTCTGAAAGTACTCAAAATTCTGCTTCTGCACCCTCTGGATCATTTCCAACTCGTGCTTTGAAATTATCTGTAGCTGTCGGGGCCTAGTGACGTATTGTGGGATATATGGCTCCACACCGTCACGCTCTCCTGAAATCATCACTATCCCAAGTGCAGCTCTCGTAGTAGTCTCCTCCGGAACAACCTCTCGCTATGGTGCTCCTGAGGGCTGGCCTCCTTGGGGCAACTGCTGTGGTCATCGGAAGAGTCGTCACTATCTCAGGTGCAGGCTCTGTAGTAGCCTCCTCTGGAACAACCTCTGCTATGGTGCTCCTGAGGGTTGGCCTCCTCGGGGCAACTGCTGTAGTCATCGGAATTTCTTCCTTGTTCTATTCCTCTGTTAATTTCTTTAACATTTTGGCGATACGCCGATTCTTGTTTCTTCTTTGGGTTGGGTCAGAGTGACTCTTCTTTCCCCTTGAATCTCAGTAGGGGCAGCACTGACAAGCTTTCCTCCTGTAGTAGTTATCACTGATTTCATCTTGTTATCTTCGGTCGCGTTGATCTTCCTTTTCTTGTTTGCAGTATGGGGAACTTTCTCATTAAGCCTCATCACTGTCTTTCCACGGGACTGCCTGGGATCCACCGTAGTCCAAGCAGTTTCTTCATATTCCAATTCCAGCTGTGCAAATTCTGAGTCAATCTCTATCACAGCATCAGCTTTCAGTTCTTCTTCGTTAAGTGCAAGACTTACGCCATCCTTAAAGTCAGGAACAACCGCTCGTTCGACATTTCCCTGAAAGAAAAAATAAGGAAAGAATCAGGGGCTGTACTCAGAACGAGAACAATAAGAAAGTTGCTTATTAATGGAGAATTCTTATTTAATTATTTCAAATTTCACAAGAGCAAGAAAAGATAAGAAAAGATAAGGAATGGGTTTGATCGAGAAGGAAGGGTTAAACTTTTATTATTACAAGTTCACATGTTTTCTTTTTAGCACATTTTTTATTTTATCATTCATCCCTTTTCATTTTGTTTTATTTTATTTTGGGTTCGGACCCAGTTACAAGTGATTACTCTACCCGTGCTTCTAGGAATGAGATTTCATTCTTCGAAACATCAGGCTGCGTAATACTTTTTCAAATTTCGTCCATTGATCGGAAGCATAGATCGTTCCCTAAGGCAATTCACAAGCTGGTAGGAACCTCCTGAGTATACTGTCTCGACCACGAACGGCCCCTCCCAAGTCGGTTCAAATTTACCTCCTATCTTGCGGTGTGCAAGAATAGGTCTCTTGATAACTAGAACTAAATCACCGACTTTGAATGCTCTTGGGCGGACCCGCTTTATCGTGGGCCTGGATCATCTTGGCTTGATATAGTTCCAGATTCTGCTGGGCTGCAAGTCGCCTCCCTTCCAAACTTTCCAGTTCTTCCAGTCGTAGTCTGGCATTCTCTTCTGTAGTAATCTTGTTCGCAACTGTGATTCGGAGTGACGGAAGCTGAACCTCCAAAGGTAAAATGGCCTCGGACCCGTACACCAGAGCGTAGGGCGTAGACTGAGTAGGAGTTCTGAAAGTCGTCCTGTAGGCCCATAAGGCTTCTAACAACTTCTCGTGCCAATTTCTCTTGTTGTCATCCAAAGTTTTCTTTAGGATTTGGACGAGAGTTTTATTAAAGGCCTCGACCAAGCCGTTTGCTCTTGGGTAGTAGATCGTCGAATATCGCCAGTCGATCCCGTGCCTTCTGACAAAATTTTTGATCTTCGTACTTCTGAATGCTTACCCATTATCCGATATAATTCTGCGCGGTACTCCGAAACGGTAGACCACCTGATTCTTGAAGAACTGTAACACATGGTGTGCTTTAACTTCCCTGAGCGGTATAGCTTCTGCCCATTTGGAAAAGTAATTTGTTGCTGGAAGAATGAAGTGATGTCCTTTTGAAGAAGGCGATTCTATCGGACCCACTATATCTGTGCCCCAACACTTAAATGGCCACGACGCAATCGTCGGATGTAGCACATTTGGAGGTTGATGTAGAATCACTCCATGCACTTGGCACTGGTGACAGCTTTTGGCAACTTTCATGCAGTCGGTCATCATCGAGTGCCAGTAGTACCCTAGTCTTTTAATCTTCATTTTCATTTTCAGACCCGACTGATGAGCGCCACAAAGTCCTGAGTGCACCTCTTTAACAATTTCACGAGCCTCGGACCCGCTCAGGCACCTTAGCCACATCTGGTCAAAAGACCTTCTATATAACATATTATTTATTAATGCATAAGATAGAGTTCTTTTCTTGATTTGATGGGCTAATGACTTATCGTCCGGTAGGTTTCCTGTTTGCAAGTAGTCTATTAGCGGTTGTCGCCAATCTTCTGCATTCTCTGCTATTGTTGCAACTGATTCTTCTGCCTTTTCTGATTCAGACATTGTATCCATGTCGAGCTGTGATAGGACCTGTCGTCCCTGAACTGACACTTCAACTGACTCATCCTGTGGGCAGGCAAATTCCTTTGCAAGGAGAGCTAGAGCATCTGCAAGAGCATTTTATTTTCTGGGAATTTTGTAGATTGTCACATTTGGAATTTGCTCCAACAGTTTCATGGCATACTGAAAGTACTGCTCAAGTTTTGGCTTTAGAATCCTGTACTGTCCGGCGATCTGTTGAATGATCAACTGCGAATCCCCGTAGATGTTGATATCTGTTATCCCCATCTGAATGGTTAACTCCAATCCGGTTATGAGAGCTTCGTATTCTGCTTCGTTGTTTGTACACGGTTCTGTTAAGTGGTAGGAGTATCTTAACATCGCCCGCTCCGGTGTTATAAAGATTAGTCTGATTCCTGCCTTGCCGGGCACTATCGTTTGCAATTATTTGTCTTTCTGTGCTGAAGATGCTCCATCAAAGTATGGTTCCCAACGCTGATCATCGAGGTCTTCTAAATTAATTTTTTGCTCGTCAGGCAAGTCGTCGTTGAGAGGCGATTCTGCTGGCAAAGGGTGTGCTGCAAGGAAGTCTGATAGGACTTGTCCCTTTACGGCACGAAGAGGCACGAAAGTTATATCGAATTCCAACAGTATCATAGACCACCTGGCAAGTCTGCCAGAAAGTGTTGGACTGGTCATCAAATATTGCAATGGATTAAACTTTGAAATAAGGTTGACCTTATGAGAAAGCATGTAATGCCTGAGCTTCTGAGCGGCAAAGATCAGGGCCAAACAATGCTTCTCAATAGGAGGATATTTTACTTCTGTCGGAATCAGACGACGACTTAAGTAGTAGAGAGCATTTTCTTTTTCCTCATCATTGACCTGGGCTAGCAGGGCTCCAAGGGAGTCGTCTAAAGCCGCGGTATAAAGTATTAAAGGTCGACCTAAAACTGGGGCTGCTAAGACAGGAGGTGTCATTAAATACTGCTTAATGTCCTCGAAGGCCCGCTGGTATTTCTCTTCCCAAACAAATTTGGCGTCCTTTTTAACTAATGCCGAGAAGGGCTGACATTTACCTGACAAGTTCGAGATAAAGCATCGAAGATATGCCAATTTCCCTTGAAAGGACCGTAGTTGTTTTAAGGTTTTAGGAGGTGGCATTTCTAAGATAGCTTTAATCTTTTCCGGATCGATTTCAATTCTGCGATGTCGGACAACAAATCCTAAGAATTTCCCAGAGGTGACGCCGAAGGCGCATTTCAGGGGATTCATCTTAAGGTTATATTGTCTTAATCGCTCGAAAACAATTCTCAAATCATATAGGTGATCTTCTTTCAGTTTGCTTTTAATAACCACGTCATCCACGTAGCACTCGACTTCGTTGTGAATGAGATCATCAAAGATCCTCGTCATTGCTCTTTGGTAAGTTGCTTCTGCGTTCTTCAGTCCGAAAGGCATTACTGTGTAGCAGTACACTCCGATTAGTGTTCTGAAAGCTGTGAGCTTTTCGTCTTCTGGTGCCATCTTTATTTGATTGTATCCTGATGATCCATCCTTGAAAGAGAAGATTTCATGTGTTGACGCTATGTCGATCATCAGTTCTGGAATTGGTAGCGGAAATTCATCTTTTGGACATGCTTTATTTAAATCTCTGAAATCCACGCAGACTCTGATCTGACCATTCTTCTTTCTGACTGGTACGATGTTGGCTAACCAAGTCGGGTATTGCTCTTCACGGACAAATTTAGCGTCTATTAGCTTCTTAACTTCAGCTATTACTTGTTGTTCGATTTCTAGACGCATTCTTCTTGGAGCTTGTCTAACTGGAACGGAAGTAGGATCCACTCCTAGCCTGTGAACTGCAACTTCTGAGGCTAATCTCGGCATTTCGTCATAACTCCAACCAAAACAGTCCTTGAATTCCATTAACAGCTTGATTATGTTCTCGGAGTCTTCTTTGTTGAGTAAGGAGCTAATAAAGGTAGGCCTAGGCTCTTCGCTAGTACCTAAGTTAACTTCCATTAACTCGTCTATCGTGGATTTAATTTCTTCTTCGAATTCTGGCGGAGCGTCTCCAATTTGTAGATCTTCGAGATCTTCTGAAGCTTCCAAGCAATCTTCATTGGATTCGTAAGTGACAACCAAGCAAAATTCTGAATCATCAACTGGTGCTACTGTGCCGAATCCAAGACCATGTTTTGAATTGGGAGGCCGACTGGCATTATTCCATAACCTTTCAAAGCGTTGTGATTGACCTTTTGTCCACTGCTTAGGCAAAATACCGCGCTGAATTAAATTTTGGACACAGGGAGAATACCACTCAAACGGCAATTCTATTATTTCAGAAGAAGTAACATCTTCAAATTGTACATCATTTTCAGTTTTGGAGGAAGAAGCACTACGGTAGAACTTGATTGGCTTGGTACCGCCACCATGTACCTCTTTGACCACCATACCCTCGACTTTATTAGAATGGATCAGGGTTAGGGTCATAGTATGCACATAGCAATTTATCTTCTCGTACATTGATTTGTATTCTTCATTCTTTTCATCTTCGAGAGAAATTTTGAACTGGGGTTTTATTTGACTTATTGTCGCTGCTTCTTTCTTGATTTCTTCTTCTGCTTCTGAACTGTTCTCCCAATCAACGTCGATGAAGGGTTTCTTCTGTCCAATTGTCCCAACGTCTCTTCCACGACCTCGTCCCCGGCCTCGACCTCGGATGCGAGTTCTGGAGAAACCTTCACCATCTCGCCGTAAGGGAGTGGTGAGTGACTGTTGGACTAGAACTTCAGGTTCTTCATCGTCTCGAATTTCTTTTGCTTCATTGGGTGTGGCGTCTCTGGAAAAGATTGTTTTCTTCGGAGGTGCGTAGTAGGCTGCATCTTCATGTATTCCAATTTCATGCACAAAGAACGGTTGCAAATAACCTTTGATACACTGTTCTTGTCCTCCTTCATAATATTTTATGCACTGGTGTAGAGACGACGGTACCATCTGGTTTTCATGGATCCACGGCCGACCCAGTAGAGCGTTGAATGATGTCTCAGAATCAATTATGTAGAACTTCGCGGTTGTCTTGGCCAACTCACCGATCTTCATTAATAGGGTTATTGATCCGAGAGCTCTTTCTCCTTTCTGGTTGAAGCCTCTTAGCATCATCTTGTCCGCTTCGAGATCACGGGCATCAATCTCTAAATAGGCTAGAGTCCGGAGGTTCATTATATTAATTGATGCTCCCGGATCAACTAACACCCTGGAGAGCGTGAACTTTCCAATACTAACTGAAATGTACAGTGGTCTGTTGTGATCTGCTGTTCCAAGTAGTAAATCATCGTCCGTGAAGGTAACACCACGCTGTCCTTTTAATGAGCAAACCTCGTCGAAGGAATTACCGGTCATTTGAGCTAAGCAAATTTCTGGATCAAGTAAGGCCTTGATCAGAGCTTCCCTCATCTCCTTTGACAGGATCAGAGCGTCGTAGATGCTCAGTTTGGCTGGTAGTTTCCTAAGATGGGCTAGCACATTATAGTCCACTTTGTTACCAGAATGTTCAGTTTCTTCCCGGAGGGGCAACTCTTCTGCTGGGGTTGGCTCTTCCCGAGCAACCACCGCTTTCCTTTATCCTTCGGACCCATTCTCGGGGTAGAATTTTTCCACTTCTTAGGTTGACCTCTGTAATTTCTTCTGAATCTGCCGGTGTCTCTTCTTGAATCGGAACGACTGGCTCTTCTGAAGTTGCTTCGGCGTCTGATAATTCTAACTCTATCGTGATCGGAGCTCCTCGGAATTCACAAACAGACTCATCACTTACTGAAATTTCGTAGCCATCTTTGTGAATGTCCTCCTCTTCGTCGCGGCCATCTAAGTTCTGTATGATTTCAGAATCGTTTATCGTATCGAAATTAAGATCCGGATTAGGTTGGTTGTCGTTAGTTACGTAATCGTTAGAAATAGTCAAGACGTAGCCAAAACCATAACTCTTATCATTATAAGATCCCGCCGGGGCGAGCAAATAATCATACAGAGTCAGAGGTTCGAGGGATTTCTCTCCCGAATTAGAAACAACCATCCTAGGATAAGCAGCCCCTAGTCTACCCTTCGAAACCTCGGTCTTTTCTTCTTCCATGATCTTCTCCTTCTCCTGGAGCGGTTCTTCAATTGCTAGCGATAGTGCCAGCTTGGCATGTTTTGAACTTTGACTTGAAGCGCGCACCGAAGCGGTTCGGATGTGATCCAAAATTTTCTTCGATGACTTCGTCCAAACTGTGCTCCATTCATTGTCAGTAGTGTATGGGTCTATCGGAACAATGGGATCTGTCAAAATAACATTCACGGAACCTCCTTTTTGGGGCTCCTTCATGTATTCTTTCAGGATCGTTATGTTCCCTCTTCGGAGATTACCTTCAAGCCAATTCTTGAAGGTGAAGCAGTCTTCTATCTTATGTCCGATCATCCGGTGGTATGGGCAGTACATCGGGTGATCTTTCTTGTCGACTTCCTCGGGCTTCCTAGGCTCTGGTAACTGAAAGTCGGGCGTCTTCATCAAGCTACGAAACATTTTTGTCACTGCTTCAGTCTTGAACGGGTATTCTCTATTTAGAAGTTCTCTCAGGGTACGCTGCAGACGAGGCGGCTTTTCATAATGCTGAGGTGATTGATAGCTCGGTCGAGGTTGCTGGTGGCCCTGTTGAGGTTGCTGATATGTCCGTTGCGGTGGTGGATAACTGGGTTGTGGTCGCTCTGGCGGTCTATGCACTGGCTGCTTACCCTTATCTACTGCCGCGACGAGTCCGGACTTCTTTTCGAACGCTTTAACGGGCTTCTGTTTATCAGTCTTGTCTACAAAACTTAGCTGTTTCGCCTCCTCTTGTAAGCTCCCGGCCTTGCTAAGCAACTTCTCAAAAGTCTTGATGGTAAATCCTTTGAGGAGAAGTGCTATCGGGCCATGGATACTTTTAAGCAGGATACCGACTGCATGTTGTTCTTGAAGCTGTGGTTCACACTTCATGCTTAAGTTTCTCCATCGAAGTATGTAATCCACTAAAGTCTCGTTCGGCTTTTGCTGCTCCACCACTAGATCACCAATAGTGATGTGGTGCTGAGCTCCGGCAAATCATTTAATGAAGAGATTCTCCAGTTCTGAAAAAGTCTTCACTGAGCCGTTCGGCAATTCTGCGTACCAGTCGAAGGCGATCCCTGACAAACTGCTGACGAACTGGCGGAAGAGTAAAGCGTCGCTCCCACCGGCATTGCAGCGAACTAGCACGAAAATGTGCAACATGTTGTCGGGGGTTTCTGTTCCATCAAAAGTCTTAAACGAGATGTGGTACGAAGCCTTTCGGGTACTAGACTGCATCGAACTCCTCGAGGTAAGGTCTACCCGTCTGAATAGATGCTCCATTCTTGGATTGTGCTAAAGCTTCTCGCACCTGCTGTTCTACCATGTTTTTAATATCCTTTTCTGGAATCATGCTTTGTGAAGAATCCTTCTTTGGTTACTCGTCCCCATTGACGGATGTGATCTCTTTTCCTCCATCCGCAATATGGATGATCTCTGGGGGTGTCTCTTTCTGATGCTGGGCCTGATTCTGGAGAGTGGCTAAGGCAGCAGCCATCTCTTCCATCCTCTTTGCCATCTGGGAAATTGTATCATCTCTTTCCCGAAGCTGTGCTCTCAACACTTCTGGTTCATCTCTTTCCGCAGCTGATGGGGCACCTTGCGAAGCTGACGATGCCCGTGTCTCAACCATGTTGATCTCAGCATACTCGTCATCCATAAATTCTGATGAACCAACTTCATCTTCTAGCTTCTCTTCTCTTTCTTTTGCTAACCGTCAGATGTCGGTTCTTAACTTGTCTATGGCATCTTCTAGTGGCCTTTTCCGCACGGTCTCGCAGTTGTCATGTGACGATTGTCGGACTTCCTCTTCAGGAGTCTCCTTCATCGCAGTAGCACTTTCTTCGGACTCGAACATCCTGACGAGACTTTTCTTCTTAGGACATTGTTTTGGCCTCAGCTCACCAGTAGTAGGTCGCCATACCATCCTTCTTGCAGCCGGAAGCCTAGGACTAGATGGTCTGTCGGCTATGTGCTGGAAGGTGGTATCCTCCCTAATTTGCAGCCCTGATACGATAACAGGTGAGCCTCTTTCACTAGCTCGGACTTTCTTCTTCGGTCTTTCTACGGCAGTGGCAGGCTCCACTCGTGGTCCGAGGCGGGATTTAATTGGCACTCGTCCCATCCTTCTCAGAATCTCTGACACAGGACATCCTTCCTTCCTGGCCAATTTCTCGACTACCGCTCGCAATCGGGTAAGCGGTGTAGCCTTGCTCTTCTTCTTCCTCGCTATCACCGTAATATGCGGACCGAGGTAACGCAGCGAAGCAATCCTTCTGGCATCTTCCTCATCAGATGCGGCAGAGAGCGGGTGGAATCTACTTCCTTCTAACAAGCGGCGAGTATTCCGGCAACAGCAGCAAGTATTCGGCAGTTCTTCTTCTTTTTCTTCGTGGATTCCTTCAAGAAAAGCGGCTTCGGCTTCTCCGACTTTCCCGATCTTAGCAATCTTTCTGTTCTTATTCCTTCTTTATTTCCGGGTTAAGGGTCTATACCTCGAACTGGACCCTATCTCGAAAATAGACGGTATTGCGGCAAAGTCCGAACCCTCCACGATGATAGGCTCATAACCAACTTGGATTTCCTTTCCCTTCAGTTTGGAGGGAACGAGGGTAGGTGCAGTAATGACCAGACCGGTGGGGGTAGAGACAACAGTTCTGGGGACAGTAACTAACTTCCTGCCAATGACAGTGTTTCTTTCAGTCGGGACCCTTTGCAGGGGAGGGAACTCCTGAGTTGACTTCAAGTTGAATTCAATCAGAGGTTTCTCAGTTTTAGGCACTTTGTTCGTAAGTGCGAAGAGAGTGGCGTCAATGATCTTGACATCTGTATTTTCGAATCCTTGTCCGAAACGGATGACCCCATTGTAAGGCAGCTCCTCCTTGTAGACAGCTAGGTCCAGTCCGTTGGTGAAGGAGAAAATCAGCTTTGGGGCAGACATTTTCTGCAAGATAGATTCTGATTGTCGATCCCAAATTATGCTTCCTCTCATCGGGACGAAAAGAAAGGAATCGAAAAGAGTCCGAACACATTCTTATTTATCTTTTCGTTTTATCTATTTTATTCATGTATTTGTGATTTAAAACAAGTTTGTTTGTTAAGAGGTTGGTTTATTCATTAGGAATGGAAGGAGATTAGAAAGAGTAAAGGACCCGATCCAAGACTTGAAAAAGAAGAGAAAATCTCGTATGATTTCTCAACCCGAAGGAACGCTCCTAAGCTAACAACTATTGGGGGTCCACCCCACCTCTTTGGAGAGGTAACAAAAGGAGGATTTCGGAACCTCTCTGTTTAGGGGTGTCTAAACGAGTGGTTCCAAAATCCAAGAAGAGTTGGTCGTACTCGTTCAAGATAGAAATGAACGTGGTATGCCAACAGAAAGAATGATAGTTTGGTCCACTAGGGGCATGGACTCACTACCGATTTATGAAAGCAAAATCATCTGATCAAAATGGAGAGAGGAACTAGTCCCCAGGGGAGTCGCCAGAAATTGTCGGCATATTTTTAGGTTGTGTATTTTGAAAAGGGGGGTCGCCTACAGAAGTTGTCGGCGAATTTTTTAATTTAATTTAAATAATTTGAAAAGTAGTATTTGATTTTTGAAAGTAATTTTAAGTTTGAAAATTTTAAGATATGAAATCAAACTGATCTTACATTCCAAATAGTTTATATAAACAAACACCACACCACAAACCGTGTATCTATCCCTAAGGATAGACACACTGCTTGATGGTGGGGCTCGATTGAATAAACTAAAAGATTTGTGACATCCATTCGGTCTGCGAACCAATTTTATAAGCCAACAAGTTCCCCTGCTTAATATAAAGAAATTAAGCAGGGTTTATATTACCTGGGTTCTTAAAGTTCCCTATAAGGGCAAGCCCCTATAGTTAATTACATCCTAAGTGACGAGAATCACTTAAGAAAACTCTCGATAATGATCAGTGGTTTTGCTCTCAAGAATTTCAAAGTTTAAGGTTTTCAAAGGATCGGATTTTGGAATTTTCAATTGGGAATGGATCAAATTTGGAACCGTTTGTTTTGGAATCCAAAGGAAGAGAAGTAGGAGAAGTTGAGGATCCAAGAGGAATCTTGGCAACTTCCCGGCTATCCTATTGTTTGGCTTCAATTTAGGAAGAATTATTTAGTATTTCAATCCTGTCAATTTTAATTATTTAGGACTTATATTCATATGACATGATCATACAAACAGCCTCGAAGATGTGAGGGTTTATGTCGTACCAAACAACTACCTCAGAATCCTAAGATCGGTTAGGGCTTAATTTACATAATATGATTGTGCAAATGCCTAACAAAAGGGTTGAGGATTTATGTTGCACTAAGCAAACTACCTCGAAATCCTATGGCTTGGTTGTTTAAAACTAGGAAAGGTTTTGCTGAAGTAGACTCGAGTTTTGTCGATGACGATGGCCGTGCTGCCCACTATGCTCCAAGCTCCTTGTTGTTGCAGAGGTTTAGTTTTAGAAGTCATAAATCGGGAGATGAGAGAAGTGTTTTGGTTTAGAGAAAATCTTAAAATCCAAGTGTTTTTAATATTTTAATTAAAACAAATCTTAAAGTTGTTTAAACATAACCGATTAAGATCCCACGGTTTCGTCATCCCGGCATCATTATTTTCATTGAATTCACTTAGTCCAGATGAATTTGCTAAACTCAACTGAATGAGTTCCACACTTTCATTTAGACCATGGGAAATCCCGTTAGCAACACGTAGGTTACATCATCCGAGGTATTCCCGATCATTCAACGAGACGTTTTAATTTAGTTAAAGTTGTAGTTTTGTTGTTATGTTTGTGATTAAATTTTGAGCTATTTTATATTTTGAAATGTTGTGGCGGTGATTTTTATCTTGTAATGACTTTTAATTTAGTTTTGGTTTCAGTTCAGGGACTATCCTAAAGGTTTTGGTTTTCATGCAACAGCTTGTTTATCATGCAAGTAAAGTACAAGTAGCATGTAAGTAAATTGCAATAAAGTAAATTGCAATAAAATAAAAACGTACCTGGAGGGTCTTCCCGTCATCCCAAGCTGCACTTAAAACACATGTTAAGACACTTAAATGTTTCAACAACTACCTAGGTAAAGCTAAGGGAAAGGTTTTGGTTGTCTACCAAAGTCCTAATCCTATAGCTAGTCATCTCCTATGACGTCTAGGTTCTTGTGTTTTGGTTTAAGGATGATTTTCTTCACCAAAGAACAATTAAGTTCAATTGTTCTTATAAACATCCCATCATATTGAGGAAGTGCTTAAGACGAGTCTTAAACATCTTTTCAATACCTCTAGGATGTTTTTAAGTCCAAGAGAATTTAATTATACAAGTGAATTAATCATCCAGGAGTTTAAGTTTTGTTCTCTTGCTCAGTGAACTAGGACATTTGAATATCTTATAAGTGAAGTAACACTTCACTTGATACCTCATTTAAGAGTTATAATAATAAGAGCTTTAAAAGGGCAAATCAACTTATTAAGTATTTTAATGATTTAAACTTAATGATTTAATTTTAATTTTAACTAATTATAAAAAATTAGTTTAAGTTTGGAATAGTGTTCAAGTTATTTTAGATTTAATTCTTAATGATTTCATTTAGGTTTGTTGTTAAATGATTTTAATTTAATTTAATTCAATTTAATTTTAATTCAATTTAATTTAATTTTAATTTAATTTGATTTGATTTTAATTTAATTTAATTTAATTTAATTTAATTTGATTTAATTTAATTTTAATTTATTTTAATTTAATTTAATTTTAGTTTAATTTTAATTTGGATTATTATTTTAATTTTTTTTAAGTAAGAATTAAGTATTATTGAAGTGATTTTTTTAGGGATTTTTAAATTAAAGAATAAATATCCTCTTAATAATATCCCTACTTTAATAATTCCAATTTCTATTATTCTTCCAAAATTTCAATTAATTAATTAATTAAAGTTTTATTTTAATTATATTTGAAATGGTTAGTAGGTTTCTACCCTCAATCATTTAAGTTTCAATCATCCAAAATCAGTTTAAAATCAAATATTTTACCCTCCCCTTTTTGATTAATCCTAAAATTTTAATTAAGGGTTGAAATTTTTAATTACCCTTTTGCCCTTCAAGCTTAATAATTCTATAACTCACTAAATTAAGCTCAAATGAACTTGAAATTTTTATGTAATGTCAGTCACATGCCAATTAAGACATTAGAGGAGAAAATGTGATTTTTCTATATTTAATTTATTTATGTAATTATTTTTAATGGAAAATAGGGGTTTTCAAGGAAAATTCAATAACATGATCAAGGAAATGTTTCTGTCCGTAAGAAAATTATGGGATTTTCCTAATGACTAGAGAACCATTTGGACCAAATTTGCTGATTTTTTGAATTATATTTTATTTATTAAAACTATTTTGAGTTTTGGAGTATTAATTAATTTTAAAATAAAATTAAAGTTGAAAAATGGATTTTATATTTTTCTTAAATCTCTCTGACCTCAAGGAGTCCAGAGAAATAAATTTATATTTTTCTGATTTTTCTTTGATTTATTAGAATTATTTTAGTGAAAATGTTGGAAAATACATTTTTTAATATTAAAAATTACATTAAGCCTTTAAAATTCAATATCTTATCCTAGGGACTTAAAAAAAATATTTGGTTTGTTCCTAAGTGATTAGAATTCAAAATGTGACACTTTGGTGATTTTTAATATTTTTATGATTTTTATTATTTTTTAATTATTAAAAATATTAAAATAATGATAAAAATCAACTTTTTTTAGAAAATTACAATTTTAATTTTCCTAAGTTCCTCTGATATCAGAGAAGCTCCAAAACCATTTTTGTTAATTTTTGAAAAGTATTTTGTGAGTTGTGAATTTTTTAAGTTTAATTTTATCCATTTTGCTTAAGAGGCTTAATCAACCCATTTGGTGGGGTTAATCAAGTCCAATTGACTTTAAATTTTTATGTGATGTTCCTCTAATCCTAAAGATCAGTTAAGAATTGCTTTCAAGTTAATTTGATGTGTAGATAACCCTAATTAATTAAAGTTCAATTTTGGGTGTTTAGGTCAATTAGGGTTATTCCATGTGAATTATTTCAAAACCTATTTTTCCTAGGTTCCTCTAGTCATAAGAAATATCACCAAATTTTCCTAGAATTTATTTCTCAACATGCTAATTATTGGAATTAAAATACTCAAAACAGTAACATGCAATTGAAAAATCAATAACTTCTTATAGGGATGGCCTCTGACCTTGGAAAATTCAGGGAATGTTTCCAAGTTCAGAGGCTTCAAAAGCCCTATGGTCTCATGCCATGGTGAATTGTCTATGCAAATAGAGAATTAAAACAATGCAGAGAGAAAATAAATCATTAAAAATAAAATACTCAATGAAATTACTTGATTTCTTTTCCACATTATTCTCCTCTGTTCACCGAGCAAGAGGGTATTTTTATTTTATTTTTATGATTTTTCTACACAAAGTTATGCATTTTTGAAGTTTAGGGTCAAAAATAAATAAAATATTTCATTTTCCCGCTCAATCGCCACGTGTCGCTCCCTGATTTGCTAGCGCGGTTCTGTTCATGGATGCAACTACCATCCAACTCCATCAGCGCCGATCGTTGGATACACGCCTGATTGGACGGCTGCTGCTTCTCTCCCCTAGTTCTATTCACCCAAAACCGTCCAACTTCAAACCTTGATATCTCCCTCGATTCTCAACGAAATTGAATGAATTTTTTTTTAAAAATGATCTTCTAATCGAGTAGCACACATCTATACGGTGATGATATACTTAAAACATGTGAATAATTACAGAAAATTAAAACATGCTCGGTTGGAGGAGAAAAAATTTGATACCTTTATCCAAGAGGTGAGGCCTCAATTGGAAATGATTGGATTGAGCTTAGGAGTGCTTAGAGAAGCTTTGGAAACAATTTGGCAGAGTTTTCCCCAGGTAATCTTTTGCATCTCCTCCCCTTGGTCGTGGAGGTGGGGTTTAAATAAGGAAGGTTATGGTGGAGCTTGGGTGGCCATGAGGGTTGGCTTGGTTCATTCACCAAGGTTTTTGGCTGAGAAAAACTCACATGATCGAGCTTGATCTTGGTGCAATCAATTGGGTTATGCCATGTGTAAAGTCAAGGATTTAAATGGCATGGGTGTAAGGAGCATTTTTGGTCCAATTTGGATCAATTCATGGTTTTGGCTTGGTTCACTCACCAAGGCTTGATTTGGGCTGATGTGAGATCATTTGGGTCAGCCTCACATGTGTGGTAAAGTCCCCATCCAAGGTGAGGTGGCCAATTTTGGTTAAAGTGTATCATGAATGGGGTTAAAAAAGGTTTAGTGAAGGCTTAGGAAAGGCTCCCCTCTTCTTGCCATAAGTGGCATGGTGAGGTGGAAAGGGCTCCCCATGGCTTGCATATGGCTTATGCATGGCTCCATGACTTCATTTGGCTTGCTCATGGCTTGGGAAAAGGTTGGCTCACTTGCATGGAAAAGGTTTATTTGGAAATTTGAAAACGTTGGATTCCATTGATGGGATTTGTCATGATGCTACAAATGGGTTGATTTCATGATGGTTTAAGACTTTGGTCAAATAGGATTATCAAAGGAATGATGAAGAAAAGGTTTCATGTGGGCTTGGGAATGGACATTGGGCTTTTAAAATTTGGTAAAGGTGGGCTTTTAAAATGGTTTAAGGGAATGGGCTTTTATGTTTCAAAACGGGCTTTTAGATCAAAAAATTTGTGAAGGGCCATGCCAAATAAATGTTGGATTTAGTTTAAGGATATGTCATGAGTGATTTAAAACAAATTTGGAGTGATTTGGGATTGAATTGGGTTGGATTTGGGATTATTTGGTAGAGGGGCTAAGGTGGGCCAAATTGGGCTAACTTAGGCTAAGGTTGGGCTAATGTTGAAATTGATGTAAAATTGATGTTGAGAAATGTTTAGGGGAATGTTATGAAGAGTTTTCAACTTTGGTTGGGGTTCAATCTTTGGATTTGGGCCTATTTGGGTTCATGGTGGATTTAGGCCAATTTAAGGAATTTTGGGTTTGGGTTGAATTTGAGTAAGGTTTGGGTCCAAATTTTGGGCAAATTATGTTAGTGTTTTGTTTATGGAGATGTTAGGGAAGATTTAGAAAAGTTTTGGGGTTAATTGGAGTTGAGTTGGGTTAGGTTTGGGCTAAGTTTAGCTCATGGGTCAAAATTGGGCTTTAAGTTTAAGAATGAAATTGGACCTAAATGTCAATCAAATTTGGCTTGGATTTGGTCTAAATTGATATTTGAGATATTGAATTGAAGGTTAGAATTGAATTGGACCAAAATTGAGGTCAATTGGGGAGGTTTGGTTTGACATTGGGTTCATTTGGGTTAAAAATAGGTCAAATTGGGGATTTTAGTAAAAGTGGGGTAAATTGACAAAATTGGCCCATGGTGTAGTTGAACAAAATGAAATTGGTAATATTTGGGATTTTTTGGAAGGTTTTGGGAATTTTTGGAATTTTTGGATTTTTGGGTCAAGAGGGGCATTTTGGTAATTTGGAGGGTATTGGGGGTATTTTGGAATTTTGGAATTTTTTGTCAAAGATGATCACTTTGAATGGTGAGAAATGTTTAAGGACTGATTTTGAGGAATTTTGAGGAATTTGGGTAATTTTGCAAATTTTGGGTCATTTCAAGGGCATTTGGTAGGTTTGGCGGGTCCGGGGCCCCGGGGTCAAAAATTGAAATTTTGGAAAATTAAGATTGATTGAATGTGAGTAGAATGGAATCACTTTGGTTGAGCCATGAAGCCATATTAAGCCCATATGAGCCATGAGAGAACTCATTTGAGGTATTCACTATGTTGTTCCTAACCCTCTTAGCCAGGGGCTTAGGGGTTAAGAACCATCCATGTGAATTACCTACATGAGTCAGGAAGTCAAGTTGGGTGAGAGTGTGGTTTTAGGACTTGGAATGTGTGTGAGAGTGTCGTGTATGTGTAAGTCAACCCTCACCAGACCAGGTCACCCAGGGTATCCCTAAGGCCAAAAAGTCCTATAGGGAACTCATCCTTTAAACCTCCACATTTGATCTCAACCCTCTAGGTGATTAGGGGTCTACCATCAAAATTGTGGGGTTTGCAGTGAGTCAAGAGGTGTTTGAATTTCTAAAGGGTTGGTTCCACTTCTAGTCTTCTAAGATTAGTCAAAGGAAAAGCCTAAGGCTAGATCCTAAAGACTAAGGAGAGAGAAAAGAAAAGACCTCATCAAAAAAGAGGTCAACAGTCACATGAGATTAAATGGGTGAGAATGTAATCCATATGGTTGAGTGCGAATAAATAGGGAGGCATACTTTGATGAGTGTAGAATTAGAGGAATTTAGAGTGATAGCTAGAGCCCCCAATTCGATTTATTGTTTTATACTTTGATACAAGATGTTAGCCCCCAGGTGGAGGGAGAAGAGGAAACTCTAGAGTGAGAGCTAGTATCTTTCTTGCCTAACCGATCTTCAAGATTTATAAAACAATAGATTAACCCAATGTTCTTTATAAAATCTTTAGTATGGGTAAATAATGTAATTGCTCCTATTTGGCACAACAATTTTTAGATACTTCCACAACAATAAATTTTGTGAATTCTTACTGATTCATAAAAAGGAAAAAAGATATTTTATTTGCATTTGCGTACATTTTATAAAAACTTAGTTAAAATAGTTGTTTACTTTCAATTCAAATTATAAAAATTAAAAAAAAGAATCAAATTTTCTTTCCTAGAATATTATCTTTAGTTTGGGTAAGATCTTTCTTATAAATTAAAAAAGTAATTTTTGTATTTTCTTTCTTTAACACTTTCCATGTGGGTTCGATATCTCGGGGCTTAATCAAAAAGTCCTATATTACTTGATAACGATACGTATACTTACATAGTATCTCATTTTATAATATCATTAAAAAGAAGTTTTTAGAAGGCCATTGAAAATTATATTCATTTCCTCAATTAAAGCATAAGCTTCAGGGAATGGTTTAGACATCAATGATACACCAGTAACGGCATCGATAATAGATCTAAGTGATCCAGCTAACATATTATAAAAAGTTTGAATAACTAACCAATCTGGCACAGCATTGTGAGGACACTTTCTTAGTAGTTCTTTAAATCGTTCCCAAGCTTCGTAAATAGATTCCCCTTCAAAATGACAAAAAGATGTAATATCATTTTTATGTTTTGTAGCTTTTTATGGTGGAAAATATTCAACAAGGAATTTTTATGCTAAATCACCCCAACTTCTAATAGATCCAGGTACTAAAGTATTCAACCATATCTTATCCTTATCCCTAAGTGAGAATGGAAAAAGCCTAAGCCTAATAACATCATCAGAAACACCATCATATTTAAATGTAGCACACAATTCTAAAAAATTGGCAAGATGTAAATTTGGATCTTCAGTTAGTGCTCCCCCAAATTGATTATTAGATATCATTTGGATAATAACAGATTTAAGTTCAAATTAATTAGCAGCTGCAGCAGGATTTTGAATACTACTATAAAGTTCATCCACCGTAGGGTTTGCATAATCTCTTAAAGGTCTTATTTCATGATGAATTTCAGCATTTTGATTAATTTGATTTGTAATTTCTTAAATTTTTTTTATTTTTTCTATATTTTAATTTTTTTAAATTTTTCTAAAAGTTCATTCTAATTCAGAATCGTAAGGTACAAGTCCTTCATAACCTGAACTTCGCATAAACTATTTCAACACAACAATAAAAGTAAAACACACATACACATATAAGGTTTAAAAAAGATTTCCTAAAAATAGAAATTTTGTTTTTCTAAAAATTCTTTTAATTTTTCTTTTAGATTCAAATCAAAAGAAAATTATATTTTTTCCCTAGAAACGACGCCAAAAACTTGATCACGATTCCTTTTACTACCAGATGAATACTGTTAAAATTATGCTTGTGGTAATCAGATTATACTTATATTTTTTATATAAAAATATTCTTCTTTACTACAACGCTAAAAAATTGATTCTGATGTAAATAAGAATACAACAGTGATGTTCATTTAGGTATTCTACGCAAGTATACATATTGTTATCAAGTAATATAGGGCTTTCTAATTAAACCCCGAAATATCGATCCCACAGAAAAAATTTATGGATATTAAAAGATAAAAAGGTTTTTAGATCACAAATTCTATTTAGAAAAGACTCTTACTTAAACAGTTTTGGATATCAGATAACTTTAGAAATGCGATTCTTTTTTGTATTTTCTTAAATTATGAAATAAAATAAACAATTTACTAACTATAATGAGATTTTTTAAAGATTAAAGAAGTATTGATAAAAATATTTTTTCCTTATCATGAATAAGTAATAAGTACAGGGGTTTTATTGTGGAAATATTTAAAATGTGTTGTGCCAAATAGGAGCAATTTTATTCTTTACCCTTACTAGAGACGCAATAAAAAACATTGGTTAGTTTAAAGTTTGAATAGTTTTGAAGACGGGTTAGGTGGGGAAGATACTAGCTCTCACTCTAGAGTTTCCTCCTTTTCCTCCACCTGGGGATAACATCTAGCATCAAAACCTAAAAAAATAAATCAAATTAGGGGACTTAGTCCGTCACCCTAAAGTCTCTAATTCTACACCTATCAAAGTATATTTGCCTATTTATGTGCACAAAATTATATGAATTACTTTCTCATCCATAAAATCCTATGTGATTCCTACCTATTGTTGAATGAGATGATAACTACTAGAATCTTACATGTTCTCACAACAAATGTTAACATCTTAATTGGCAAAATCAAGAAGTAAATGAAGTGCAAGGATTAAATCAACACAACTTCTTCCAATATTAAAGATCAATACTTCCACAGCTTTCATCCAACACTTAATTACTTTCATTTGAAGGAGAAAGATAAAGAAAACTATCAAAATTCATGGAGAAAACACAATAACAAGTAGTTTTAAAAGTAGAAACCATCTAGAAAACATAAGAAGTCTCAATTAAAACCAAATGAAGTACAAAGATAAAACTTATATCAAGTTTCTCTCAACCAAACTCTTGAAGTTTTTTTGAATCTCTTCCATTCTCTTACAAGAATCCCTTGGACTACTCGCCCAACCCAAGAGGGTTTAAATCCTTCTACAACAATGGATTTTTACTTAGGAATCCCTACTCACCTTCTCGTTCACTAGGAATGAGAAAAGTGTGAAGAAACCCTAAGTAAGAATCCTACAACTTCTTACTTTAACTACTCTCTAAAAACTCTCTCTAAAAGAACACACAACACACACTAGAAGTAGAACTCAAACTAGAACTCTCCTTCAAGTCATTTCTTTTAAGCTTTCTCAAAAGGTTCCTTATTGTCTCTTCAAAATGTCTCCATATTCAATGAATCTACCCAAGAGATACATCTTTTCAAGTGAAATTTGAATGTATTTTGGCGCCCTTGATCAGTTACCCACGTTTGTACTAAATGATGCCTCAAACATCTCTTCAAAATACTCCAAAAATTCTTTAAAATTGCAAAGTAACTACCTGGAGCTTAAGCGCAGGGTTTTGGCACTTAGGCGAGGCCTTCTCTGTCTGCTGGCGCTTAGGCGCCAGATCTAGGCACTTAGGCGCCCCAGTTCATTTTAACACCTTCTTCATTTTTGCTCCAACTTTGATCCTTTTTCACTCCTTTTGACATATTTGGTCCATTTAAGTGTACCTTAAAGAAATACACACAAATAACTTCTATTAAAGTGCACTAACATAAAAACTAGGCATAAAAATCTGCATAAAAATATTATATATTTTAGGTATATCACTTGCCAAATTTCAGATTCATCTGGAATAGAACTAAGGTAAAGTTGATTAGTGTAAGCATATTCATGACTGAAAATATTGTTCAAAATTGGTGTCCTGGGAGTATTGGGATGTGTTAGGAGGGCTTGGAAATAATTTACTGCATCAACTGCAATTTTAGAAGCATCATGAAGCCACTTTCCATTAGAGTTCTTAATTTTAAAAATGACATTACATATCCTTTTGTAATTAATGCAAACATGATAATATTTATTGTTTCTATCTCCCTTCATATATCTAGTCAAAGCAGCTTTCTATTTTAAGAAAAGTTCTTGAGTAACTATGGCTGAGAGTAGCTGCTCATTAGCCATGTATAGGGAATGTTCCGAAATTAGAATCTTCCTCCAGCTTCTTAACTTTAGCTTCAACAATTTAAACCTTTTTAAAAACATCTCCAAAATGTAGCCAGTTCCATTTCTTTAATTGATACCCAATATTTTTCTACAGGCTCCACAGCTTCATCCAAAAATTGGTATTAAGAATAACATTCCAATCTCTAGAGACCACCCCTACAAAATCAAGATGTGAGGTCCACACATTCAAAAATCTGAAAGGAGAAGCTACCCGATGAAGATGATAGTTAATGGAAATCAATAAAGGCCTATGATCTGAAGCAGTCATAGAAAGGGGTATGATAGAAGTATGTAGCAAATTGTGTAACCAGTGATCATTGGCTAAAACTTGATCCAATCTTTCCCAAAGTTTGCCTATTCTCCAAGTGAAGTTGGGGCCTTGAATACCAAGGTCATTTAAACTAGATTCCTGAATTAATTCATTGAATTGGGTGATTCTATGGATTTTGACAGACCTACCTTTAGATCTTTTAGTAGGTGAAGCAACACAGTTAAAATCTCCTCCCACAATCCTGGTTCTAGTCATGGAGCTACTGATTAAATTAAGTTAATCCCAAAGTTCAAATTAAGCTGCAGTAGTGCAACCAACATAAACAATGGTAGCAAAACAAACCAAATCTCCAATTTTAACTTGTATATGGACAAACTGTGGATGATCTATCAAAACTGACCAAACCACCTCTTTCTTGCTAAGGATCTATATCTTCTGGCTAATCAGGAAAGCATTTGAAGGGTTAAGACTGGTAGGTGAATGGACAGTGGACTTATTTGATGGAAGGCATGTAATTATTTAACTTCATAAAGAAGAGGATTATGCTATGATATTTTCAAAAAAATATATATATAAAGATATAAGGAAAGAATGTGAAGCTCCTTAAGTGTTCAGCTGACTTTGATCCTAGTTAAAAACCTCATATTGTCCCCATTTGGTTCAAATTCCCATGTAGAAATTGCTCCTCTTTAATCACCAAATCCTCTTCTCACTTGGAGCTATGATAGGAAGACTAATGGAATATTCCTACTTTCAACTTAAGAAAGTCATCAACTATAAGGATATTGGTAGAAAGAGACATAACACTACTTGAAATTGAAGAAGTGTGGATTGATATTGCCCACAGTGGGTATTGGCAGCAGGTGGTTATGGAGCAAAGGCCATATTACTGTGAAACATATAAAATATTTGGGCACCCTATTGAAAATTGCTATAGGTTGCATCCTAAACCGAAAAAACAAGTGCCCATTCACATTGATGCTTTGGATGTTTAGAAATCCACTGACAGAAATCAGAATCAAGCTATAAATGTTACTAAAGGTATACAGGACGCCAATCCAACCTTGACAGATGTTGATTATTTAAGAAGTGTGGCATTGGGGGCTATTGATGAAGAGTTGAGTCTGAATATGAAGATATTATTGAACAAACTAAGCAAAATCAAGATCAAAGCAAGGATACAAATGCAATGTAAGTGGTTAGTATCATTAAATCCACAAGTGGAAGAAATGCAAGTAAGTCCTGTTGTTAAGGATTCCATCATTTCTCAAACTAGACAAGTGATTGAGGAAGAATGGAATGTTTAGAAAACCAGGACGAAAAAAATAGATAATTATGAGTTAAGAAGCATGCAGGAAGAGAATATAAGTATCATGGGAAGTAGTTCTTATAACAATAGAGTCGATTCCCTCTCTAGGCTTACAAGGGTAGGGAAGTCCTCTCACCATGATTATCCTTTTGGTCTAGAGCATCAGGGGATTGCTAACCCTGAATATCGTGATAGGGTTCTCAATTTGAGAGGGATTTATAGATTTTGGTGTAAAAATGACAATAGAGTGTTGAAAAAATTTAGTGGAATCCAAAATTATGCAAAAGTGAATAATTAAATTTGGGTTCTATGTAGAAAATAAGTAACTTGGAATGTGTTGATTGATCAACCACAATTTGATTATGTTGATTTTAAGCTTGAAGATAAGGAGTGTAAGGTCTTCTTTATTAATGCTAAGAGCACAAATTTTTCTAGAGAGGAGTTATGGCAGAAGTTAATTGATATTGGCTCTACCATGAGGGAAAGCTAGGTTATTAGAGGGGATTTTAATTGCATCGCTAGTCCTACTGAAAAAATGGGAGACAGGGCTGTGGATCATTTTTCTAAGTAAAACATTAATAAATCTATCAAGGAAGCTAGTTTATTTGATTAGGGTTTCTAGGGTCTCTTTTTACTTGGTATAAGGACAATATCTATGAAAGGTTAGACAGAATGATGGTTAACCAACATTGAATTGAGAATTTTCTTTATTCAACTGCTAGACATCTTCCTATGACATGCTCTAATCACATACCTTTCTGATTGTCGATTGTAGCTCCCATTTATCATTTGAAATCTTATTTCAGATATTTCAATGTGTGGTTTAAACATCTTAAATTGCTTAGACTTATTCAGAAGGCACGGTTCACTTAGGCTACTAGAAATCATTGGCATAGACTTTGGAGTTTACATAAGAATGTTGCTAGAGAGATAAAAAGATTGAATTGAGAGGTTTTTGGGGACAAAAAATTTAGAATTAAACAGGTAGAAGAAGAGGTCAGCAAATTGGAAGAATCTACCAAGGTGGGTAACGTTGATGATGATGAGCTATACGTGGCAAATGCAAACCTATTGAAGGCAATCAGTTGGAATGAACACTTAGTCAAAATGCTTCTGCTATAAAATTCAATGAGAGGGACAGGAGCTGCAACTCTTTTCATGCATGTTTCAATTATAGAGGAAAGTCAGATTTCATTTTCAGAATTAAAGATGTCAATGGTTATTGAGTTACTCAGCCTTAGGAAATTATTACTAGTGCTATCAACTACTACCAACATATCTTTACTCAACCTCCAAATGTACTGACCAAGCTTGACTCTCATCTGTTTGTTAGTAGTAAACTAACTGTTGGTAAATTAAACCTCACTTATCCCTTTCTAAAGAAGAAATTTGGAAAGCATTTAGCTCTTCTGACAACAGTTGGATGCTGGCTCTGATGGGTTTACAACAGATTTCTACAAAAAATGTTGCAGAATCATTAAAAAGGAGACTATTTTGGTTGTTCAAAGTTTGTTTCTTGATGTTGCTCTTCCTATGTACTTTACCACATCCACCATAACCTTAATTCCTAAAGATAAATCCACAAAGATAAGTGGGATAATTTTAGGCCTATCTGTCTCACCTCAGTTATCTCTAAGCTGATCAGTAAAATTATTGTAAATAAGTTATAGCCCTATTTACCTGCTCTTATATCACTAAGAGGAGGGGAATTACTGGTAACATTCTTCTTATTCAATAAATATTAATTAATCTAGATAAGACTTCTAGAAGGTGAAATTTGTTGATCAAAATAGATTTAATGAAGGCCTATGATACTATAAGCCAGAGCTTTATCATTGATGTGCTAGTGGCCAAGGCTTTTAAGGCTGACATTTGTAATTTGGTTGAGAGACTGCTTTGTGGTAATCACTATACACTCTTGCTAAATGGTCATACTCATGGGTTCTTCACATCCAATAGAGGTATTAAGTAGGGTGTTCATTTGTCTCCCACTATATTTATTTTGACTTTTAATTACTTTTGAAGTGTGATTAATCAGTCACAAAATCAATGCACCTATACAAGATACTTCCATAGGTCAAGCTGTTTTAGTCAGGCATCATGCATATGCTGATGAAGTTATTCTTTTAAATAAATTTAGCAAACATGCAGCCAAGAGACCTACAAAACTATTATGCAATTTCAGGATGTCCGTGGTATGCAATTTAATAATAAAAAAGGGTCAAATATTTCTTGACAGCAAAGTGACTATTTCCACCAATATATGATTAAAGATTTCACTAAATTTAAGCATGCTTATCTTCCTATCAAGTACTTGGGAGCTTAATTGATTAAGGACCGGAATAAATAGATACATTTTGATGATGTGGTGGAGATGATTCCAAACCAAATCAATTACTAGACTACTTCTTTTTCATTAAATGGTGATAGGATCATACTTCTTAAGAGTATACTTATTTCTCCTCAACTTTATATAAATCAAATTTTAAAAATGAAAATAGAGCACATAGAAGCTATTGGAAAGATCTTTTAAAAAGTTTTTATGGGTTGGCCACAATAAACAACTGCATTGAACTAACTAGAGAAACTATGTAAGCCATTATTAGTGAAATCTTGAAGCTGGGATAGGCCAGGAAGATACTAGTTCTCACTCTAGAGTTCCCTCTTCTCCCTCCACTCGGGGGCTAACATCTCATATCAAAACTTAAAACATCAAATCAAATTGGGGGCTTTAGCCCGTCACTCTAAAGTCCTCTAATTTTACACCCATTAAAGTATATCTTCCTATTTATTTGCACTCAATTATATGGACTACATTCTTGCTCGTATAATCTCATGTGATTTTTACCAATAGTTGAATGAGACAATACTGCATTGGTTCTTACATTTTGTCATAACATATTTTAACATGCAAGTTGATTAAGTTTACATGTAAAAAAAGAAGAAAGTAAAATCATCACAATATATTCACACTCTACTCAATTTTGTATCCTACACATGCATACCAATTCATTGTAAGAGGGAAGAGTAAAGAAAACTACTCACTACACATGGAGAAACAACAAGAACTTTTCATTGAACAAGTCTTTGAAACCACACATACAAAGTACTAGATTCAAATCAAAATACAATGAAAATACTTATCTTTGATGGAAATCAAAATCTCCTTGTATAGAAAAAGCAATCTCCTTGCAATCCTCTCCAAGAACAAAGTGAAAAGAAAAGAAAGAAGAAATCTCTCACTCTCTCTTTCTCTCTCACCTTGTCGCCCCACTTGGGGCTCACGCCCATGTGATCTTCTTCTTCTCCAAGCCTTCTTCTCCTCTTCTCTAAATCTTCTTCTTCAAGTGTTTCTAAGCCCTAATTATAATTTCCCAAGAGATTCTTAAGTGTCTCTTCAAAAAGAGTCCACATTCAATGAATCTTCCAAAGGGTGCCTTAAGTGTCTCTTCACTCCATGAGACATATCTTTTCAATAAAAACTCCTCCTAACCAACTCAAACTTTTCTAGAAAGTCTATTTTATTATTCCCGATGAATTCCCCAAGAGACACACTTTGCAATGCTTCAAAAATCATTCAAATCTGACGTTACTTCTAGAAGTTATGTTGAAAATCGTCACCACCCGTTTTCTGGCTCCTAGGGGCCAGTTTGGTGACGCCTAAGCGCCACCCTGCATGCAGCTCCACTGTTTTGCTCGATTTGGCTCCGTTTCAACTCCATTTTGCCTCATTTCAGTTGTGTTTTGCTCTTAACATATATTACCTACAAGATAGATATAGAAATAAAGTGTAATTTCATTTTAAAATATGTGATAAATGTAAAAGAGAATAAGCATAGAAAGACATATCAAAATGTACCAGGTCAGAATTTTCTTCCTTGCTCGTTTTGGTTCCAAATTATATCGTTTTTGCTTCTTTTTGTTCCCTTTGCTCCAATCACTTCAAATTCTTCAATTTGATGTATCTACAACCAAAAACACAAGAGAACATACCTTTAAAGTGCAATATCATTATAAAATTTAGCATAAAAAGTTGTTCATTTTTAGGTGGATCAATCATCAACTATCCTGGTTTGAATAATTCTATCTTTAATAATGGAACTCACCTGAGTATAGAAAAAAGCAATGCAACCATTTCATTCAGCAAGTATGTTGGAGGAAACCTGCCTCTCCTTATATCAATGTTAATGTTGATTGGAGTTTAAAAAATTGTGTTAATGATATTGGTGGTGTCTTCAAAGAAGACATGCATTCTTGTTTACTCTTTTTCATTCCTCCTGTTGTGCTGACAGTGCTTTGAAAGTTGAAGTGGATGTTATTGGTGCGGCACTGAGGATTGCTATGGAAAGCTCTTCATATGAAACTAGATTTCCTCTTTCTTGTGCTGAAGCTTAAGGGGAAACTTCCTATCCCCTGTAGGCTTATTTACTTGGTCAGGAAGATCAGAGCTGCTGCAGCAAACCTCAACATCATTAGAGTTTTTTTTCAATGGGAAGGTAATCAACATGCTAACTTACTGGCTAGGACAGGAATTACCTGTGACAATGTCTTACTCAATACCTCACCTCCTTTTGCATTAAAAATACTATTGCATGGTGATAGTTTAGATTTACCATATTTGAGATGCAAAACTATGTAACCTTTTGTGCTTTGTTATAAAATGACTTATTTTGGCTTATATATATAAGATTGCATTTTTTTGCTCTACTAGGGTTTTTCTCTTTCTCAACGAGTCTATGAATTTTTGCATAGTTTCCATTGAAATCTTCATTTCCTTGCGATGGCTTTGGACTGAACTTTTTTGAAGCCCTTACCGGCGACAAGTCTTCTATTACTCCTAAATCGTGTATGTTCTTGCAATCATTTCACGATGCTATGTCATTTAGTGATGATTATAGTTTCATTAAGGAGGCTGCTCGAGAAAATGGGAAGCCAACTATCCTCATTTCTGATGCCAAATGCAATACTCTTGCTTCTTCTTGTCGTCTTGCTTTGGTCGATAAATTTCTATATGGCCTTCCCAAGCTTGAGATTATTTGCAAGGAATTCGAGGTAATGCACAAAACTGGGCTATTGGATGGGTGGCACATACTTATGCAACTTACCAATGATGAAGATTACACACATTTAATTGCTAGGAGATTAGTCCGGATTGATAACTGTGTGATGAAAATTCTGAAGTGCATTGTGAACTTCGACCCACGGACTAAACCCCCAACCATTCTAGTCTGGATTCGCTTTCCAGGTCTGAAATTTCATCATTTTTACTCTATCGCTGCTATCTATGGTAAGCCCTCAAAATGGACATCCCTATTTTTAATCTTCCTCGTCCTTCAGAAGCCAAGGTGTTTGTTGAAAGTGACATTACTTTGCCTACTCCTTAGCACATTTGGATTGGTTCGCAGTACCAAGGCTATTGGCAACAGGTAGTTATTGAACAATATCCTTTTTATTGCTCCTACTGTCATACGTTTGGCCACTCTAACTCTCACTGCTACCACTTACATCCTTATTTAAAATAAATAAAAATAGTGCCCCTTCTAAGGCCCCTCCTCCTCTAGATCAGTCAAATCCCACTCCTACTACCATAAATACGTTATAAATCCTCTGAATATTGAAAATGTATAAAAGAATTTTATTATTTCTTCTCACTTGCTTGATGTTCCTACGATGGGTGGTCCCACTAAGTGGAGTGATGATACTTTGTTGGGTCGATAGAAGCTCTCTCCGTTACTATGTTGACCCATACTTGGAAGATGATTACGGTATGAATAATACTAATGTGTCTTTGCGGGATGTGGTCGAAGCTAGTCAAAATTTCAAATAGAATGTAGCAACTACTCAATTAAAAAATGTGGTTTATTCAAAAATCAAAAAAAAGGGGGAAGAGGAAAAATGAACTTATGCATCTAAATGAGAGGAACTTCATTGTTGGGAATTACTATTCTGATGGGGATCAGCAGCCCACCCACACTAGAACTTCTAGGAGGCGTGGGTATAATCATCATGTTTAACATCATCATCTGGAATATTAGGGGAGCGTTGACCTCATTTTTGATGAGTTCTTCTCTTCTTCTCTTTAGTACTTAGGATCTAGCCTTAGGCTTTTCCTTTGACTATCATAGAGGATTAGAATTGGGACCCACCTTTTAGAAATTCAAACCACTTCTAAACTCCCTGCAAACTCCACAAACTTGATCGTAGACCCCTAATCACCTAGAGGGTTGAAATCAAATGTGGAAGTTTAAAGGATGAGTTCCTATAGGACTCTTTGGCCTTAGGGCCGCTACTGGGTGGCTCAGTGCAGTGAAGGGTTGACTTGCACACACACTACACTTTCACACACCTCCTAAAAACACACCCATACCCGACTTGACCTCCGACTCATGTAGGTGATTCACATGGATGGTCCTTAACCCCTAAGCCCTTGGCTAAGAGGTTAGGAACAACATGGTGAATGCCTCGAAATGAGTCCCTTCATGGCTCATGTGGGCTTGATATGGCTTCATGGCTCAACAAAAATGATTTCATTTCACTTACATCCACCCAATCTTCAATTTTCCAAATTTTCAATTTTTGACCCCGGGACCCAACACCCGCTAACCTACCCAAAGCTCGAATAGCTCAAATTTCTCAAAAATTTCCAAATCACCCAAAATTCTCCAAAATCAATCCCAAACATTTCCACATCACTCAAATTGGTCATCCATGCCCAAAAATGCCAAAAATTCCAAAATACCCCCCAATACCTTCCAAATACCCAAAATACCCCTTTTGACCCAAAAATCCAAAAATTCAGAAAATTCCCATAAAATTCCAGAAAATCCCAAATATTCCCAATTTCATTTTGTTCAACTACACCATGGGCCAATTTTGTCAATTTACCCCACTTTTATCAAAACCCCCAATTTGACCCATTTTAACCCAAAATGAACCCAATGTCAAACCAAGCCTACCCAATTGATCCAAATTTTGGTCCAATTCAATTATAAACTTCAATTCAACATCCCCAACACCAATCTAGACCAAATCCAAGCCCAATTTGATTGGCATTGGGATCCAATTTCACTTTTGGCCTTAAAGCCCAATTTGGACCTATGACCCAAACCTAACCCAAACTCACCCAATTTAACTCCAATTAACCCCAAATCTTTTCTAAACCTTCCTTGACATCCCCATAAACAAAACACTAACATGATTTGCCCAAAACTTTGATCCAAACCCCACTCAAATTCAACCCAAAGCTAAAAGGCCCATTTTTGACCTAAACCCAAACCTAGCCCAAATGAGCCCAAATCCCCAAAATCAAAACCTAACCAAAGCCAAAACCTCTTTGAAACACTCCCATAAACATTTCCCAACATTAATTTTACATCAATTTCAACTCTAGCCCAACATTGGCCCAAGTTAGCCCAATTTGACCTACATAGGCCCACTTACCAATTAAACCCAAATTCAAACCAATTCAAACCCAAATCACCTCAAACTTGTTTCAAACCACTCATGAAGCATCCCTAAACCAAACTCAACAATTATTTGGCCCAAGCCTTTACCAAAATCTCATCCCAAAATCCATTTTAAATTTAAAAGCCCACTTCCCTAAACCTCCCTAAAAGCCCATTTCCACCAAATATAAAAGCCCAAATTTGGCCCTAAAGCCCACATGACATTTCCATTTGCCATCCATTTAATCAAAGCCATTCCCTAAGTTATAATTCCATCATCAAACAATTCCAAATCAAGCCCATACAAATTCACACCAAAATATCCAAAATTCTTAAAACCCATTTTTATGAAATTGACCCAACCTTTTCCCAAGCCAAATGGAGCCATGGAGCCATGCACAAGCCATATGCAAGCCATGAGAGCCTCTTTACATGTCACCATGCCATTTTGGGCAAAAGGAGGAGTGTCGGCGTATTTTTTAGGTTATGTGTTTTATTTTGAAAAGGGGTCGCCTACAGAAGTTGTCGGCGAATTTTTAATTTAACTTAAATAAATAATTTGAAAAGTAGTATTTGATTTTGAAAATAATTTTAAATTTGAAAATTTTAAGATATGAAATCAAGCTGATCTCACATCCCGAATAGTTTATATAAACGAGCGCCGCACCACAAACCGTGTATCTATCCCGAAGAATAGACACACTCGCTCGATAATGGGGCTCGATCAAATAAACTAGAAAGGTTTGTGACATCCGTTTGGTCTGCGAACCAATTTTATAAGCCGACAAATTCCCTCGCTTAATATGAAACTATTAAACAGGGTTTATATTACTCGGGTTCTTAAAGTTCCCTATAAGGGCAAGCCCCTATAGTTAATTACATCTTAAGTGATGGGAATCACCTAAGAAAACTCTCGATAATAATCAATAATTCTCGCTCTCAAGAATTTCAAAGTTTAAGTTTTCAAGAGGTTGAATTTTGGAATTTCAATAGGGAATGGATCAAATTTGGAACATTTTATTTTGGGAATCCAAAGGGAGAAAAGTAGGAGAGATCACGGATTCGAAGCAGACTTCGGTAATCTCCCGACTATCCTATTGTTTGGCTTGGATTTAGGAAAGTCCTAATGTTCATTTAATGTTTTAATCTTGCCAATTTTAATTAGTTAGGGCTTATATTTATATGATAGAATCATACAAATTGCCTAGAAGATATGAGGGTTTATGTCGTATCGGACGACTACCTTGGAATCCTAAGACCGGTTAGGGCTTAATTTGCAATGCAAATGCCTAACGAAGAGTCGAGGATTTATGTTGCACTAGGCAAACTACCTCGAAGTCCTATGGCTTTGTTATTTAATACTAAGAAAGTTTTGCTGAAGTAGGTTCAAGTTTTGCTGACGACGATGGCCGTGCTGCCCACCATGCTCCGAGCTCCTTGTTGTTGCAGAGGTTTAGTTTTAGAAATCATAAATCAAGAGATGAGAGAAGTGTCTTGGTTTAGAGAAGTCTTAATTTCCAAGTGTTTTTTGTGTTTTAATTAAAACAGATCTTAAAGTTGATTAAACAGAACCGATTAAGATCCCACGGTTCCGTCATCCCGGCACCGTTATTTTCATCGAATTCACTTAGTCCAGATGAACTTGCTAAACTCAACTAAATGAGTTCCGCACTTTCATTTAGACCGTGGGAAATCCCGTTAGCAACACGTGGGTTACATCATCCGAGGTATTCCCGATCATTCAACGAGACGTTTTAATTTAGTTATAGTTGTAGTTTTGTGTTTTGTTTGTGATTAAATTTTGAGTTGTTTTATATTTTGGAATGTTGTGGAGGTGAATTTTATCTTGTAATGTCTTTTAATTTAGTTATGGGTTTCAGTTTTGGTTTCTGTCCTAAAGGTGTGGGTTTTCATGCAACTGTTGTTTATCATGCAAGAAAAATAAATGCGATGCGATTAAATAAATTACCGTAAAGTAAATCGCAATAAAATAAAAGCGTACCGGAGGGTCTTCCCGTCATCCCAAGCCGCACTTAAAACACAGTTAAAATATTTAAGCAAGTTCCTAGGTAAAGCTAAGGTAAGGGTTATGGTTTTCTACCAAATTCCTAATCCTATAGCTAGTCATTTCCTATGACGTCTAGTGTTCTTTGTGTTTTTAGTTTGAAGACGATTTTCTTCATCAAAGAACAATTAAGTTCAATTGTTCTTGTAAATATCCTATCATATCGAGGAAGTGCTTAAGAAGAATCTTAAACATCTTTTCAATATTTCTAGGATTGTTTTAAGTCCAAATGAATTTAATTGTGTAAATGGATCAACCGTCCGAGGTTTTCAAGTTTTGTTTACTTGCTCAGATGAACTAGGATGTTTGAATATCCTTATAAGTGAAGTGTCACTTCATTTGATGTTCTATTTAGGAGTTATGATAACTAAAGCTCCTAAGGGCGTAATGATATTTAATGATTTGTGATTCAAATTTAAGTTCAAATTAATGATTTAAGTTTGGAATAAGTGTTCAAGTTATTTTAGATTTATTTCTTCATGTCTTAAGTGAGGTTATTTAATTTAACTTAATTTATCTTAATTTAATTTATTTTAATTTAATTTATTTAATTTAATTTGATTTGATTTAATTTAATTTCTTAATTTAATTTAATTTAATTTTAATTTAATTTAATTTAATTTAATTTAATTTAATTTAATTTAATTTTATTTATTTTAATTTAATTTTATTTATTTATTTAATTTAATGTATTTAATTCATTTAATTTAATTTAATTTGTTTATTTGATTTAACTTAATTTTAATTTAATTTAATGCAACTTTTTAATCTTAATTTAATTTAATTTAATTGAGATTTTTTGAAAGAGTTTAATGATTTAATTTAATTTAGTGATTAAATCTTTTAATATTTTAAATTTGAGTTATCACTTTAATTAAGAGTTGAGTATTAATGAGATGATTAATTTAGGGATTTTTAAATTAAAGAATAAGTCTCTTCCTAATAATATCCCTATTTTAATAATTCCAAATTTATTATTCTTCCAAATTCAATTAATTATTTAATTAAAGTTTAATTATTTTAAATTACTTAATGGGTTTCTACCCTTTAATTATTTAAATTTCAATCATCCAAATCAGATTAGGATCAAATATTTTACTTGTTAATTTTTATGAGACCTAAAATTTTAATTAAGGGTTAAAATTTTAATTACCATTTTGCCCTTTAAGCCTAATAATTTCATAACTCACTAAGTTGAACTCAAATGAACTTGAAATTTTTATGAGACTTCACTCATATGTCAATAAAGACATGAGAGGAGAAAATGTGATTTTTCTGCATTTAATTTATTTATATAATTATTTTTAGTAGAAAATAGAAATTTTCAAGGAAAATTCAATGACATGACCAAGGGAAAGTTTCTGTCCTTAAGAAAATTAGGGGACATTCCTAATGACCAGAGGACCACTTGGACCAAATTTTGTAATTTTTTGAATTATATTTTATTTATTAGAATTATTTTAAGTTCTGGAGTATTAATTAATTTAAAAATAAAATAAATGTTGAAAAATAAATTTTATAATTTTTAAAATCCTCTCTGATATCAAGGATTCCAGAGAACCAAACTTCACAATTTTCTGATTTTTTCTTGATTTATTATAATTATTTTGGTGAAAATGCTAGAAAATACATTTTTTTTTAATTTTAAAATTACCCTAGAGCTTTTAAAAATTAATATCTCACTACATAGACCTAGGAAAAATATGGGACTTGTTCCTAAGTGATTAAAATTCAAAATATGACATTTTGGTGAATTTTATTATTTTTGTGATTTTTATTATTTTTTAATTATTAAAAATATTAAAATAATATTAAAAATCAACTTTTTTAGAAAATTGAAATTTTAATTTTCCTGAACTCCCCTGATATCAGAGAGACTCCAAAACCAATTTGGTGAATTTTTGAAAGATATTTTGAAAGTTATGAATTTTTAAAGTTTAAAATGGCTAAGTCGGCTTAATCAACCCAATTAGTGGGGCTAACCAAGTCCAATTGACCTCAAATTTTTATGGTGGGTTCCTCTGATCCTAAAGGTCAGTGGAGAATTGATTTCAAGTCAATTTGATCTATGGTTAACTCTAATTAATTAGAAACCTATTTTAGGTGTTTAAGCCAATTAGGGTTAATCTCAGTGAATTAACTCAAATCCTATTTTTCCTAGGGTCCTCTAGTCATATGGAACATCACCAAATTTTCCTAGAATTTATTTCACAACATGCTAATTTTGAAATTAAAATACTTAAAACAGCAACATGCATTTGAAAAATCAATAACTTTTCACAGAGATGGCTCTCGACCTTGGAAAATTCGGGGAATGTTCCCAAGTTCGGAGGCTTCAAAAGCCCTATGGTCTCATGCCATGGTGAATTGTATACATGCATGAAGAATTAAAACAATGCAGGGAGTAAATAATTAATTAAAAATAAAATACTTCGATGAAATTAAATGATTTCTCTTCCACATTATTCTCCTCCGTTCACTCGAGCAAGAGGGTATTTTTATTTTATTTTTATGATTTTCCTACACAAAGATATGAATTTTCCAAGTTCTCGGGAATTAAATAAATAGAAAATACCCTATTTTTCTATTTATCCACGCGGCGCCGCGTCAACCTCGGCAGCCTCCGAAATGCCGCGTGGCGCGCTCCCATTCGACGCCGCCATCCGAGTCGGCAGCCCGGGCCCCGCAGTTCTCGTACCGTCTCTCCGGTCCGACGCCCTCTCGAGCCGTCCGTCCGCGCGTGTATTAAATGAACGGCATCCGTTCATCGTCCCCAAGTGTCCTCACCCGAGAGCCGTCCACACTAAATCCTTAAGATCTCACTCGATACTCAACGGATTTTTATGTTCTTATGCTTCTATGGATTCGTCTTCAAGAGACGAACACATCCATACGGTAAACATGCATTGCAATTAAGGCATTTGAAATGGAGAATCTCCGAAGCTCGGGATGAAGAATTAATTCATACCTTAGCTCGAGAGGTGAAGCCTCGATCGGAGATGCTTGGCACGTTCGTCGTGAGCCGCAGGAGGCTAGGGATGAAGTCTCCTGGTCCGGTGAATTGTCTAGGTTGAACTTCGACCACAGCTCGATCACAAAGCTTGGAGTCCGGAGCAACCGGGTGGCCCGGAGATGGGGCTTTTGCCGGTGGACACCTTCCCTCGGTCCGGTGAAGGTGTAGGACCAATCAATTTGGGGATTGGTCCACCGTGCGGGAGTGTCCTGGTTTGGGCTTGGATTTCAACTCGAAATCGAGCTCGCAGAGAGGAAATGGCAGGGGATCTCACCGGGGATCAAGTGCTCGTGTATGAGGAGGGGTCCGGAACAATTTTGGCGTAGTTTTGGCAAGGTTTGTGCAACTCTTTTTTTCATGGCCGAGAGGGGGTGGTGTTTAAATAGGCATGGTTTGAGGGCCTCCTGTGGGGAGTTAGGGCCGGGATCACCGCTCATGGCAAGTGAAGAACAGCCGCAATGGCCACTCGGGCATGGGGCAGCTCGACAGGTGAGAATTCCAAGCTTGGATTGACTTGGACCTCTCGGCCATGGAGTTTTCCGGCGATCGCGGTGGCCGGCCGACAGGCAAGGGTCACCCTCGTGGTCGGTGGGTCGTGGTCGGGTGTTTAGTGCAAGCAATCGGCAAATGCCAAGTGTAAAGAGCTTGGATTGAAATGGAATGGGGGAAGACCATTTTGGATCTAAATGGGTCAACTCACCCATTTGGGCTTGGTGCACCCCTCAAGGTGGCTTTGGGTGCTCGTGGGGGATCAAAGGGATCAACTGGTTTGGCATGGAGAAGTCTCCATCCAAATATATTTGGATTAAATTTAGGTTTAGGTGAATCATGATTAAGGCTAATGAGCTTTAGGGATTAAGGAAAGGGGCCCTCCTTCCTACCCAATATGGTATGGTGACATGTAAAGAGGCTCTCATGGCTTCCATGTGGCTCATGCATGGCTTCATGGCTCACCTTCGGCTTGTGGGAAAGCTTCGTCAATTTCATGAAAATGGGTTTTAAGAATTTTTGGTAATTTGGTGTAAAATTTGGATGGTTTGTCATATGGCTTTGTTTAGAAAGATTTGATTGCTGATTTAAGACTTAGGAATGATTTTAATTAAGTGAGGATGAGATGAGATTGTAATGTGGGCTTTAGGATGGGCTTTTAAAATGGTTTAGGAAAGTGGGCTTTTGAATTTTAAAATGGATTTTGGGATGAAATTTTGGTAAAGGCTTGGGCCAAATAAATGTTGGGTTTAGTTTAGAGATGTGTCATGAGTGGTTTGAAACAAATTTGAAGTGATTTGGGTTTGAATTGGTTTGAATTGGGGTTTAATTGGTAAGTGGGCTAAAGTGGACCAAAATGGGCTACCATGGGCCAAAGTTGGGCTAGAATTGAAGTTGATGTGAAATTAATGTTGGGAAATGTTTATGGGAGTGTTTCAAAGAGGTTTTGGCTTTGGTTGGGTTTTGATTTTGGGGTTTGGGCTCATTTGGGCTAGGTTTGGGTTTAGGTCAAAATGGGCCTTTTTGATTTTGGGTTGAATTTGAGTGGGGTTTGGGTCTAAATTTTGGGCAAATCATGCTAGTGTTTTGTTTATGGGGATGTAAAGGAAGGTTTAGAAAAGATTTGGGGTTAATTGGAGTTGAATTGGGTGAGTTTGGGTTAGGCTTGGGTCATGGGTCCAAATTGGGCTTTAAGGCCAAAATGAAATTGGACCCAAATTTCAATCAAATTAAGCTTGGCTTTGGTCTAGATTGGTGTTTGGGATGTTGAATTGCAGTTTAGAATCGAATTGGATCAGAATTTGGGTCAATTGGGTAGGTTAGGTTTGACATTGGGTTTACTTTGGGTTAAAATGGGTCAAATCGGGGGTTTTGATAAAAGTGGGGTAAATTGACAAAATTGGCCCATGGTGTAGTTGAACAAAATGAAATTGGGAATATTTGGGATTTTCTGGAATTTTATGGGAATTTTCTGAATTTTTGGATTTTTGGGTCAAAAGGGGTATTTTGGGTATTTGGAAGGTATTGGGAGGGTATTCTTGGAATTTTTGGTATTTTTGGCTAGGAATGGTCAATTTGAGTAATGTGGAAATGTTTAGGAATGGTTTTGAGGAATTTTGGGTAATTTGGAAATTTTTGAGAAATTTGGGTAGTTTCGAGGCATTCTGGTAGGGTTGATGGGTGTAGGGTCCTGGGGTCAAAAATCGAAAATTTGGAAAATTGAAGATTGGGTGGATGTAAGTGAAATGAAATCATTTTTGTTGAGCTATGAAGCCATATCAAGCCCATATGAGCCATGAAGGGACTCATTTGAGGCATTCACCATGTTGTTCCTAACCCTCTTGAGCCAAGGGCTTAGTGGGTCAAGGACCATCCATGTGAATCACCTACATGAGTCAGGAGGTCAAGTCAGGTATAGGTGTGTTTTTGGGAGGTGTATGAAAGTGTAGTGCATAGGTGTAGTGTATGTGTAAGTCAACCCTTCACTGCACCGGGCCACCTGTGGGCAATCTTAAGGCCAAGGAGTCCTATAGGAACTCATCCTTTAAACTTCCACATTCGATCTCAACCCTCTAGGTGATTAGGGGTTTACAATCAAGTTTGTGGAGTTTGCAGGGAGTTAAGAAGTGGTTTGAATTTCTAAGTGGTGGGTCCCAATTCTAATCCCCTAAGATAGTCAAAGGAAAAGCCTAAGGCCTCGTGCACGCGCGATCCGATGGCTCCGTCCATCATCTACGGCGGTGTGAACCGTGACCGTCCACACTAAAACCACAGATTTCTCGATACTTAGCAATTTTGTGTTCATGCTCTATGGATTCGTCTTGAAAGAGACGAATACATCTATGTAGTGATCATGCATTGAAATTGATTCATATCGAATGGAGAATCTCCGAAGCTCGGGAGGAAGAGAGGTTCATACCTTTCTCGAGAAGTGAAGCTTCGATCTGAGAGGTGTCACGTTCGATTGGAGTCAGTGACTCGAGATGAAGTCCCTTAGCACAGTGGTGCTGAGTACAAGAATGCACCGCGGCCAGATCCTGAATCTTGGAGGCCGGAGCAAGCTAGGTGCTTTGGAGAGGGGGCTTTCAGCGGGAACTTCTCCTCTTGGTGCGGTAGTGTAGGACCGTCGATTTGGAGATTAGCTCCATGGTGAGTGTCACATTTTTGGGTCGATTTGGACTGCGGGGAGGTGGAGCTCTGTTAATGGGGATTAGGGCAAATGGACGCTGGAGATCAATTGCTCTAAGTGTGGAGAGTGGTACGGGATAATTTTGGCGAGTTTCGATGGGTTTGTTTTAGCACCCCTCGCGTGGCGAGTCCCTAAAATCCTTTTCCATGTAAATAAGCCAAGCCATCCCTAAGCCAAATGGAGTCCTTGAAGCCATGCACAAGCCACATGAAGCCATGGGATCCACTTTACACATCATCATACTATTTATTGCAAAAGGAAGAGCCTCTTTTAAGCCCCCTTAAAAAAGTTTTAACCCTTTTAATGCTTCACCTTAATCCATGATTAATCAAAATATTCATGGATGGTGACTTCTCTACCCTTTCCTAGCCGATTCATCCGATCCTCCCTCAGCCCAAATCAGCCACGGGAGGTGAACCAAGCCCATTTACATGGGTTGACCAAACCAAGTGCAAAAGAAGCCACCTCCCCATGCCATTTTGATCCAACCACTTTACACATGTAAGGCTTCAATCGAATTCACCAACTTCAACCCCCGACCTCCCCGACCTCGAGGGTGACCCTCGCTCGCCGGCCACCCACCCGGCCGCCGGAAAATGCCATGGCCGAGACATGGGGAGGAGCCAAACTTTGGAATTCCACCTTGTCGAGTTGCCCCATGCCCAATGGCCACCATGGCCGTTCTTCCCTCGACTCTAAGCAACTCGATCCCAAGTCCTAACTCCACCCGGGAGGCCCTCCAAGCCTCTCCTATTTAAACCCCACCTCTCTCGGCCATGGAAGAGGTGCTGAATCAACCTTAAGGAAACTCGCCAAAATCACTCCGTACTCTCCCCACACCTGGAGCATTTGATCCCCACCGTCCTCTCGCCCTAATCCCCACTAATCGAGCTCAATTTTGGAGCTCAATTCTCGTGCCATAACAGACATTCCCAAATCCTCCACCAAAGTCAAATTAAACTCACCTACACCTCGCACAAGGTCAAGAGGAGAAGTTCCCAGCTGAAAGCCCCCTCTCCGAGCCACCCATCCGTTCCGTACTCCAAAGGTTGAAATCGGGCTTTGTCAAAATCATACCTGACAATTCACTGTGCCAGAGACTTCATCTGGAGCTTGCCTGGACTCAATCGAATGTGACACAACCCTCAGATCGAAGCCACACTTCTCTGAGCAAAGGTATGGTCTCACTCTTCTTCCCGAGCTTTTAAATATTCTCCATTTTTATTGAGTCAATTTCATGCCACATAAACCGTATGGATTTGTTCGTCTTCTCGAGACGAATCCATAGAGCATAAGAATGTTTAATTTGGTTAAGTATCGAGCGAGATCTTAAGCCTAGAAGATGGACGCTTCTCGGGCTAGGAGGTTTGGGGACGATGAAGGGATGTCGTTCATTCAATACACGCACGGATGGACGGCTCAGATCAAGTCGGATCAGTGGATGATACGCGGAAGGCAGGACCCGGGCTGCTGACTCAAGTGGCGGCGTCGAATGGGAGCGCGCCACGTGGTCGTTCGGAGATGCCAAGGATGACAGGGTGTCGCGCTGGATAAGTAGGAAAATAGGCATTTTCTTATTTATTTAATTCCCTAAACTTCAAAAATACATAACTTTGTGCAGGAAAATCAGAAAAATAAAATAAAAATACCCCCTTGCTCAGTGAACAGAGGAGAATAATGTGGAAAAGAAATTATTTGATTTCATTAGGTATTTTATTTTTAATGATTTATTTACTCTCTGCATTATTTTAATTCTTCATGCATATAGGAAATTCACCATGGCATGAGACAATAGGGCTTTTGAAGCCTCTGAATTTGGGAACATTCCCTGAATTTTCCAAAGTCAGAGGCCGCCCTTATGAAGAGTTATTGATTTTTCAATTCTAGGTTACTACTCTGAGTATTTTAATTCTAATAATTAGCATGTTGTGAAATAAATTCTAGTAAAATTTGGTGATGTTTCTTGCGACTCGCAGGACCCTAGTGGAAAATAGGTCTTCGAGTTAATTCACTTGTAATGACCCTAATCGGCTTAAACACCCAAAATGGAACCTTAATTAATTAGAGCTAATCATACATCAAATTGACTTGAAATTAATTCTCCACCGACCTTTAGGATCAGAGGAACCCACCATAAAAATTTGAAGTCAATCGACTTCGTTAGCCCTATCAAATGGGTTGATTAAGCCATTTAGCCAAATTTAAACTTTAAAAATTCATAACTTTCAAAATCCTTTTCAAAAATTCACCAAATTGGTTTTGGAGCCTCTTTGATATCAGGGGAATTTAAGAAAATTAAAATTGCAATTTTCTAAAAAAGTTGATTTTTTTTTGCATTATTTTAATATTTTTAATAATTAAAAAATAATAAAAATCACAAAAATAATAAAATTCATCAAAATGTTATATTTTGAATTTTAATCACTTAGGAACAAACCCCATATTTTTCTTAGGTCTCTATGATTAGATATTAAATTTTAAAGCCCTAAGGTAATTTTAAAATTAAAAAAATGTATTTTCTAGTATTTCCACTAAAATAATTCTAATAAATCAAAGAAAAATCAGAAAATTACAAAAATTGGTTCTCTGGTTTCCTTGATATCAGAGAGATTTTTGAAAAAAATATAAAATTCATTTTTCAATCTTTATTTTATTTTTAAATTAATTAATACTCCAAAACTCAAAATAATTATAATAAAAATAATACAATTCAAAAAATCACCAACATTGGTGCAAGTTGTTCTCTGGTCATTAGGAATATCCCATAATTTTCTTAAGAACAGAAACTTTCCCTTGGTCATATTGTTGAATTTTCCTTGAAAATCCTTATTTTTCACAAAAAATAATTATATAAATAAATTAAATACAGAAAAATCACATTTTCTCCTCTAATGTCTTGATTGACATACGAGTAAAGTCTACATAAAAATTTCAAATTCATTTAAGCTCAATTTAGTGAGTTATGAAATTAGTAAGTTTAAAGGGCAAAATAAGTAATTAAAATTTTAACCTATAATTAAAAATTTTAGGTTTAATTAAAAGGGTGGGTAAAATATTTCGATACTAAGTTGATTTTGGATGTTTGGAACTTAGGTATTTAAAGGGTAGAAACCTACCAAATAATTTGAAAGTAATCAAAATAAACCTTAATTAAATATTTAATTAAATTTGGAAGAATAATAAAAAAATAGAATTATTAAAATAGGGATATTATTAGGAAGAAATTTATTCCTTAATATAAGAATCCCTAAATTAATCACCTCAATAATATCCAATTCCTAATTAAAATGATAATCCAAATTCAAAACTTAAAATGCTTAATCATTAAATTAAATTAAAATTAAAACATTTAAATTAAATCCTTTTAAAATTTCAATTAAATTAATACTTTAACAATTAAAATTAAATCATCTTTAAAGCATAAAAAAATAAAATATTAAATTAAAATTAAAAAATGATAAAATTAAATTAAAATTTAAAATAAAACCAAATTAAAATTTAAATTAAATTGAAATTTAAATTAAATTAAATTAAATTAAATTAAATTAAATCACATTAAATTAAATTAAATTAAAACATATTAAATTAAATTAAATTAAATAAAAAAATAAAATCAAGTTAAAATAAAATTAAAATTAAATTAAATAAATAAAATTAATTAAAATTAAAATTAAATTAAATTTAATTTAATTTAAATTAAATTAAATTAAATATAACATCATTTAAGACATAAAGAATTCAAAAATAAATCTAAAACAACTTGAATACTATTCCAAACTTGAACCCATTAATTGAAATTAAATTAAATCACAAATCACTTGAACGTTAATTTACCCTCAAAAGCTCATGTTGTCATAACTCCTAAATGGAGTGTTAAGTGAAGTATTATTTCACTCATAGGATATTCAAATGTTCTAGTTCACTGAGCAAGATAATAAAACTTGAACTCCTGGATAATTGATTCATTATATAATTAAATTCTCTTGGACTTAAAACAATCCTAAAAGTATTGAAAAGATGTTTAAGATTCGTCTTAAGCACTTCCTCAGTACGATAGAATGTTTATAAGAACAACTGAACTTAATTGTCCTTTGATGAAGAAAATCGTCCTCAAACCAAAACACAAGAACCTAGACGTCATAGGAGATGACTAGCTATAGGATTAGGGACTTGGTAGAAAACCATAACCCTTCCCTTAGCTTTACCTAGGAATTTGTTTTAAATGCTTAAATATTCTAAATTGTGTTTAAGTGCAGTCTCGGATGACGGGAAGACCCTCCTGGTACGCTTTTATTTTATTGCAATTTACCTTCTTGCAATTTACTTTAAGATTAATCAACTTTAAGATTCGTTTTAATTAAAACATAAAAAACACTTGGATTTTAAGACTTCTCTGAACCAGAACACTTTTCTCATCTCTTGATTTTTAATCTTCTAAAACTAAACCTCTACAACAACAAGGAGCTCGGAGCATGGTGGGCAGCACGACCATCGTCATCAGCAAAACCTGAGTCTACTTCAGCAAAACTCTTTTAGAATTAAATAACTAAGCCATAGGACTTCGAGGTAGTTTGCCTAGTGCAACATAAATCCTCAACCTTTTGTTAGACATTTGCATTGCAAATTAAGCCCTAACCGGTCTTAGGATTCCGAGGTAGTCGTCCGATACGACATAAACCCTCACATTTTCGAGGCTATTTGTATGATCATGTCATACGAATATAAGTCCTAATTAATTAAAAATTGGCAAGATAAAAACATTAAATAAACATTAGGACTTTCCTAAATTCAAGCCAAACAATAGGATAGTCGGGAAATTACCGAAGTTCGCTTCGAATCTGTAATTTCTCCTACCTTTCTTCCTTTGAATTCCCAAAACAAAATGTTCCAAATCTGAGCTAATCCCTTTTGAAATTTCAAAAATTCAATCCCTTGAAAACTTAAACTTTGAGATTCTTGAGAGCAGAACTACTGATTATTATCGAGAGTTTTCTTAAGTAATTCCCGTCACTTAAGATGTAATTAACTATAGGGGCTTGCCCTTATAGGGAATTTTAAGAACTCGAGTAATATAAACCCCGCTTAATTCATTTATATTAAGCGAGGGAATTTGTCGGCTTATAAAATTGGTTCGTGGACCAAACGGATGTCACAAATCTTCTAGTTTATTTAATCGAGCCCCATCACCAAACGAGTGTGTCTATTCTTCGGGATAAATACACGGTTTGTGATGCGGTGCTCGTTTATATAAACTATCTGGGATGTGAGGTCGGTTTGATTTCATATCTTAAAATTATTTTCAAAAATCAAATACTACTTTTCAAATTATTTATTTAAATTAAAAATCCGCCGACAACTTCTGTTAGGCGACCCCCCCCCCTTTAAAATAATACACACCAACCTGAAAATAAGCCGTACAGGTAGAAGTAAATTTAATTACAAATGTGATGGTTTTTACTTGCACTTCATTTACATTGCAATAAGGGCCCATTGTAGTGTTAAAATTCGTTGTAATTGCATCAACCCGAAAGGGCGGTGTAATTCTAAACAAAGTGAAACCACATTCAAATTCCATGGATGGTGAAGTTCATGAGGATTGAATGCAAATAAATAGGGAAATATAATTATCGGGCGTAGAATTGGAGATTTTAGAGTGACAGGCTAAAATCCTCAATTCGGTTCTATCATTTAGGTGCTGAAGTGTAGATGTTAGCCCTCAGGCGAGGGGAACGTGGGAGCTCCGAAGTGGTAGCCAGGATCCTCCCAGCCTAGCCACGGATTCAGTAACCAAGCATAGGATTAGTCAATGTTCTTTATGCCCGAACCAAAGGGTAAAGAATAAGATTGCTCCTACTTGGCACATACAATATTTAATGCATCTCAGTCCTATACATTATCTATTTCATTACATAAGAATAGTAGTTTTTAATATCTAAAAATTCTCCAAACCAATTCATCCAAAAAGGGTTATATTTAGAATTCTTATTTGCATTTAGATATAGTTACTATCTTTACATTTAACACTTGCATTTAGGAATAGTTGCTAGACAAAACACAATTTTAATCGACGTTCCAAACTAAGGACTATTAGTAGTAGACTAGAATTTGATTAAAGACTTCTTACTTCACTTCCTCGTGGGATCGATACTGGGGTTTTTAAAGAAAACTCTATATTACTTGAAACGATACGTATACTTGCGTAGTACCCATAGTGTGCAAAATATTTTTTAATTTTTATATCATTTAAGATTTTGCACACTAGCCGCTATTTATAAATCGGGTCAAGTTTTTTGCCATCTTTTGGAAGTTAAATTACTGCGTAATTCTGGGTCTGGTCAAGTTTTTGGCGCCGTTGCCGGAGAAGTTTCGGTAAGAACTTTAGGAGAAGTTTAGTTGAAGTAATTAGGCTTAGACTTGGAAAACTGTAGTGTCGTAAAAACTATTTTGTGTGAAAAGTGTTTTTATATGAAAAAGTATTTAAAAAAACTGTTTGTATGAAAAATAAGGTGTTCGTGAAAATGTTTGGTTGTATTGATTATATTTCACCTATTATTTGTTTAATTGTTAATATATTGTTTGTTGTGTTACGTATGCGAAATAAAGGATCTGCAGGAATTGATCCCGAGTTTGAAGAAAATAAAAATATAAAAATACAGAAAGGACTCGAAAAACTAGAAATGGAAATGAAAAACTTACAAGATAATAACTTGGAAAATCATCATAAATCATTGAGAGATTACATAAATCCTACGACAGATGAAATTCACTCTAGTATACAAAACCCTGTCGTAGAAGCTGACACGTTTGAAATAAATCCTGAGATTATCCAACTGGTGCAGAACAATCAGTTTGGGGGAACTCCTTCGGAGGATCCCTATTTACACTAATCAAATTTTCTAGAACTTTGTGCTACATTTCGTTATATTGGCATGTCAGACGATGTTGTTAGACTAAGGCCTTTTCCTTTCTCACTGAGGGATAAGGCTAAAATGTGGTTATACTCGTTAGCACCTGACTCTATTAAAAATTAGGAGGAGTTGACTCAGAAATTCTTAGCTAAGTATTTTCCACCTTCAAGGACTAATAAACTTAGAAACAATATTATCTCATTTTGTTAATATGAAGGGGAATCAATATACGAAGCCTGGGAAAGATTTAAGGAACTCCTAAGAAAGTGTCCACACCATTCTTTGCCCAATTCGTTAATCATTCAAACATTTTATAATGGGTTAGAAGGATCCCTTAGGTCTATAATTGATGCTACCGCTGGTGGATCATTAATTTCAAAATCATTTGATGAAGTGTATTCATTAATTGAAGAAATGGCTACAAATTAATTTCAATGGCCCTCTGCAAGGGTAAATCCTAAAAAGGTAGCTAGTGTTCACGATACAAATACAATTTTAATTCTTGCATCTCAGATTGCTGCAATATCAAGGAAGTTGGACCAATTTGAAATGAACCAACCTCAATTTACTCCTGTAAGTGAGGAAAGTTCATTAGTGACTATAATTGATTCTAAATTATCATATGAGACTTTAAAGACCATAAACAACCCGTAATCTAACTTTTACAACCCATGTTGGGAGAACTATCCTAAATTTAACTGGAATCCTACTACTGACGATGGAAACCAACAATGGGAAAATAATCATGCAAATCATAATGGAAGTTGGAAAAATCAGGGGAACACAAACTAAAGACCTTCATATCCACTGGATTTTAACAATGATAAACAATTTAAGAAAAAGAAGACGTCTATGGAAGAAGTGGTATTGCAAATAGGAAACCAGTTGCAAAGTCAAAATGCTGCGACTAGAAACATAGAGAATCAACTGGGACAAATTGCTAATTCACTTAGCAATAGACACCAAGGAACACTTCCTAGCAACAATGAGATCAACCCTAAAGAGAACACTAATGAACAAATAGAAGCTGTCCAATTAAAAATTGGAGGAGATATAGAGGATGTGGTTAGAAAAGAGAAAGATATTGTGAGAGAAACAAAGGAAACTAAAAGACTTGAAGAACATGTTTCTAAGGATCTGGAAAAATTAAAATCTCCAACTAAAATCAGTTTTGGAAAAACCACCACCTCCATTTCCTCAAAGACTTAGACAACTTGAGTTGGATAAAAAATTTTCAAAGTTCAGAAAGTACTTAAGAAGTTGACGATAAATATTCCTTTCACTGAAGCTTTGGAACATATGCCAAGTTATGCAAAGTTTATAAAGGATATATTAAAGAAGAAAAGGAAATTTGGGGATTATGAGACAGTTGCACTAAGTGAGGAGTGCAGTGCCATACTTCAGAAAAATTTTTCTCGGAAACATAAAGATCCTTGTAGCTTTACAATTCCTTGTGCAATTGGAGAAAAATTATGTTGAAAAGCTTTATGTGATTTAGGAGTGAGCATTAATGTGATGCCTCTATCTATATTTAGAAGGTTAGGTTTAGTCGATATTTCTCCCACTACTATAACCCCTCTGTTAGCTGATCGATCTATCATTTATCCAAAAGGAGTTATAGAAGACATGCTTGTTAAAGTGGATAAATTTATCTTTCCTTTAGATTTTATTGTATTTGATATGGAGGAAGATAAAGAAATTCCAATTATTTTAGGGAGACATTTCCTTGTTACTGGACAAGCTATGAAAGATGTGCAAAAAGGAAAGTTGACTATGAATATTAATGACCAGGAAGTAACTTTTAATGTATTAAAGACTATGAAATATCCAGCTGAGAGAGAAGATGATGACTGTTTTTGGATGGATGAAATTGATTATCTAAGTAAAGACCATTTCCAAGAAAGTTTTGAGAGTAAGTTAAAAGTTGAGAATGAAATAGATTTTCGTGATGAGTTGAAAACTTTATTTAAAAAAGACTGTATGTATGTTCAGGAGAGGTGTGAAATGATGGACACTACCAAAAATAGTAAACTTTTAATTCCATCTGTTGAAAAATCTCATGAACATAAGATGGATGTAGCCCATACAATTTTAAAGCCTATCTATTTAGCGAATTTATCTACACAACCAGTCTTTATATCTTCAGATTTGACTCAATCACAAGAAGAACTTGAATTGAATGATGAACTTGATAAAGTTATCGAACTAGGATTTGGAAGAGAATTTGAGGATAAATTTCAAAAGAACTTTGAGTTGAGAAAAGAGGATAAGGATATTGGAAGACCATTGGAAGAAATTCCTAAGGAATTAGAAAAACCTATTTCCTCAACTAAGCTACATCCTCCATCATTTAATAATTATAAAGGGGAAGAATTAGAAGATAACTTAAATCATAAGAGTGACATAGAAGAATTTGATCCTGAATCTGAATTATTTAAAGAGAATTGATCCAAAAATTGGGAGATATTGAAGTATTTTATAAAGATCCATTTCTAATAAATTTCAAGAATGATATTAATATGCAGATTGAAAAAATGAATAGAAGAATATTCGATCTAGAAAGAAATATGAGGAATTATGATATAAATTCATATAAAAATGAAGAGCTGAATGAAAAATTAAAATTTGAGGATTTTATAGGAATCCCTGGATCTGGAAATGATTGGGCGATTGATCGAGGATTACTTAAATAAAATTTTAATCCAGGTGGAATCATTTGTCGAGCTAACGACGGTAAACCAAGCGCTTTATGGGAGGCAACCCATAGTTATCAGTGTGCTTTGATTTAGTGTGTTTTGATTTAGTGTGCTTGAGAGTCATGATTGTTAGTGATCTATTGTATTTGCTTTATAGTGGATTGATCAGTTTGATTGTTGTTGGTAGATGTTTGGATTATTAGTAGTTTGATTTGATCTTTGTGTGTCATGAGGGTGGTGATTCCTTAACTTCTTATTTTGGTTAGAATTGATCTCTTGTAGTTGTTGGATTAATGAGTCTGCTATAACTTGGGTCTCACTCGACTTAAGTTTTACAAGAGAAATGATGAATTTAAACATTGATAGTTCCATCTTAATTTGTTACTTCTTTTCTCTAACTTTACTTTCATCAGGTAGGAGTCGCGAACCTATTTGATGAACACCATATGGATGATCTTACACTATCTTTGTAATTGTTAAAGGTGCTTAAATAAAAGGATTAGGTGATGCCTGAAATTGGTGTCCGGAAACCAATTTATCAGGGGTAATCTTATATTTGGGATTATAATCTATAAAATCTTTTGAAGTGCCTAATTTACTACTGTAGTGATTCCGTTAGAAATTGGAGGTAAGTTAGTAAGATGTGATGAGTTAAAGGATGAATTAACCTCATTTATCATATGCATGTTTATGTTTGTGTTACAACTTTATTTAGATATTGAAGAACATTTTATATTCCCTTACTGAAACATGCTACGCTAGTTAGACTTTGGTTTAGTTAATTTCATTCTGGCATGATTAGTTTAGATTTACTTTCTCATCGCATATTGTTCTATCCTAATGAATACTTGCAAATAATTTTGATAGACATTTGTGGTAGATAGAATTTCTAAATTGTTTTCTTCCTGCTTATATTTTTTTTTACTGAATGCTTTATATGTTAAAAATTAAGTTTGAGAGTAGGAAGAAAAATAAAATTTTAATGTGAAAATACTTCCTTTTAGAGTAATTTTATTACAAGCATTTTTTAGGCTAGATTTACTTTCTCCTACAGTCATTTTATCCTGATTATGTATGATATGAATTTGATAGGATGTTGTAGTAGTAAGTATATTCAACCTCTACTTTTTCTTCTTGCTATATTTTATGGAATTAATTGCAAAATATTTTAAATTTTAAATTTGGGGGGAAGAAAAATATTAACTCTTATTTGTTCTCAATTATTATATTGTCAAAAATTATTAGCATAACTTCTGGCAATTGAACCTCGCTTGAGATAACTAAAACTTTTTATTTTAGTTGAATATTATGGAAGGATTGGATGGAAGTTTTTAGTAATAAAGGTTAATTTTATAATGGTAAGATATTTGGTATGAAAGAATTTGATTATAGTTAACTATTTAAAGTAAAGAAAACTATATTTTTGAAATGTTAAGAGACTTAAAGTATTGTGTGTTAAAAAGAGATTATGACTTTATGATGAATAATAAAGCTCATACCTAATTATAAAGTAAGGATGTGTTTCAAGTTTGAACTTTAGAAAGAGGAGAGTGAAGTTCAAAATCATTACAGGCTCTCCAGATATAGTAATCCTCATTTAAAAAAAAATATATTGAAAAAGAAAAAAGAGTAAAAAAAGGGGATTGAAAATAATCCTGAAAGAAAAGAAAAAAAAAGGAAAGAAAAATATTTATGAGGAGAAGCTTGAGGAGATGCCTAATAAAAAATCGGCTTCACTCGAGTCACCCTAAAGGAGAACTCGATTTCATTTCGAATTTATATTTAAAGTATCGGCCTACATTCCGATGAAGTTTGCATGAAATCCTTTTTCACATAATCTTTCAAGGCACTCTTAATTTAACAAATTATGGTTTATCTCGAAATAAATAGAAGACTAAAACCCTTAAACTTGATTCGTCGAATATTCTTATACTCGTAGCGTTAACTCCGAGTTACTCGAATTTCTTTCTAAAATTCTAACCAATATATTCTTTTGAATGAAAAATTTTAGTGTCTTATAGGTGAAAAGTACACTGCCTTGAGTTATATTTTTATGTAGTAAAAGTATTACTTGAGGACAAGTAACAGTTAATTTTGGGGGATTTTGACAGGCCTAAAATATATACGCTTTTTGCTATATCATTTTATTAATTTTTGATGATATTACACTTTAAAGGAAGGTATTTTATATATTTTTTGGTTTTAGGTACAAGAAATGGTGATTGGAACAAAAGGAAGAAAAAATGGTGCAATTTGGAGCAAAAACGAGCAAGAAATGAAATTCTGCCCTGACACCTTTCGATAAGACTTTTGATGCTTAATCTCTTTTACACTTGCATATTTTTGAATGAGATTACACTTTAAAGAAAGGTTGTTTTTATGCTTATTTTGTAGGGCTATATGTTACTGTCGGCATATTTTTAGGTTGTGTATTTTGAAAAAAGGGGGGTCACCTACAGAAGTTGTCGGCGAATTTTTTAATTTAATTTAAATAATTTGAAAAGTAGTATTTGATTTTTGAAAGTAATTTTAAGTTTGAAAATTTTAAGATATGAAATCAAACTGATCTCACATCCCAAATAGTTTATATAAACGAGCACCGCACCACAAACCGTGTATTTATCCCTAAGGATAGACACACTCGTTCGATGGTGGGGCTCGATTAACTAAACTAAAAGATTTGTGACATCCGTTCGGTTCGCAAACCAATTTTATAAGCCGACAAGTTCCCTCGCTTAATATAAAGAAATTAAGCGTGGTTTATATTACCTGGGTTCTTAAAGTTCCCTATAAGGGCAAGCCCCTATAGTTAATTACATCCTACGTGATGAGAATCACTTAAGAAAACTCTCGATAATGATCAGTGGTTTTGCTCTAAAGAATTTCAATGTTTAAGGTTTTCAAAAGATCAGATTTTGGAATTTTCAATTGGGAATGGATCAAATTTGGAACCGTTTGCTTTGAATCCAAAGGAAGAGAAGTAGGAGAAGCCGAGGATCCAAGAGGAATCTTGGCAACTTCCCAACTATCCTATTGTTCGGCTTCAATTTAGGAAGAATTATTTAGTATTTCGATCCTGTCAATTTTAATTATTTAGGACTTATATTCGTATGACATGATCATACAAACAGCCTCGAAGATGTGAGGGTTTATGTCGTACCAAACAACTACCTCAGAATCCTAAGACCGGTTAGGGCTTAGTTTACGTAATATGATTATGCAAATGCCTAACATAAGGGTTGAGGATTTATGTTGCACTAAACAAACTACCTCAAAATCCTATGGCTTGGTTGTTTAAAACTAAGAAAGGTTTTCATAAAGTAGACTCGTGTTTTCACTGATGACGATGGCCGTGCCGCCCAATATGCTCTAAGCTCCTCGTTGTTGCGAAGTTTAGTTTTAGAAGTCATAAATCAAGAGATGAGAGAAGCGTTTTGGTTAAGAGAAAATCTTAAAATCCAAGTGTTTTTAATATTTTAATTAAAACAAATCTTAAAGTTATTTAAACATAACTGATTAAGATCCCACGTGCTCCGTCATCCCGGCACCGTTATTTTCATCGAATTCACTTAGTCCGTATGAATTTGCTAAACTCAATCGAATGAGTTCCACACTTTCATTTAGACCGCGGAAGTCCCGTTAAGCAACACGTGGGTTACATCATCTGAGGTATTCTCGATCATTCAACGAGACGTTTTAATTTAGTTAAAGTTGTAGTTTTGTTGTTCTGTTTGTGATTAAATTTTGAGTTGTTTTATATTTTGAAATGTTGTGGCGGTGGTTTTTATCTTGTAATGACTTTTAATTTAGTTTTGGTTTCAGTTCAAAAACTATCCTAAAGGTTTTGGTTTTCATGCAACAGTTGTTTATCATGCAAGAAAAGTAAAGTACAGAGCATGTAAGTAAATCGCAATAAAGTAAATTGCAATAAAATAAAAACGTACCTGGAGGGTCTTCCCGTCATCCCAAGCCGCACTTAAAACACATGTTAAGACATTTAAATGTTTCGACAAGTACTCAGGTAAAGCTAAGAGAAAGGTTTTCGTTGTCTACTAAAGTCCTAATCCTATAGCTAGTCATCTCCTATAACGTCTAGGTTCTCGTGTTTTGGTTTAAGGATGATTTTCTTCACCAAAGAACAATTAAGTTCAATTGTTCTTATAAACATCCCATCATATCGAGGAAGTGCTTAAGACGAGTCTTAAACATCTTTTCAATACCTCTAGGATTGTTTTAAGTCCAAGAGAATTTAATTATACAAGTGAATTAATCATCCAGGAGTTTAAGTTTTGTTCTCTCGCTCAATGAACTAGTAACATTTGAATATCCTATAAGTGAAGTAACACTTCACTTCGATACCTCATTTAAGAGTTATAATAATAAGAGCTTTAAAAAGCAGCAAATCAACTTATTAGGTATTTTAATGATTTAAACTTAATGATTCAATTTTAATTTCGACTTAATTATAAAAAATTAGTTTAAGTTTGGAATAGTGTTCAAGTTATTTTAGATTTAATTCTTAATGATTTCATTTAGGTTTGTTGTTAAATGATTTTAATTTAATTTAATTCAATTTAATTTTAATTCAATTAAATTTAAGTTTAATTTAATTTGATTTGATTTTAATTTAATTTAATTTAATTTAATTTACTTTCGATTTAATTTAAATTTAATTTAATTTAATTTAATTTAATTTAATTTAATTTAATTTAATTTTAATTCAATTTTAATTTAATTTAATTTTAATTTATTTTAATTTAATTTAATTTTAATTTTAATTTATTTTAATTTAATTTAATTTAATTTAATTTAATTTAAATTTTAATTTAATTTAATTTAATTTTAATTTTAATTTAATTTTAATTTTTAATTTTAATTTTAATTTAATTTAATTTAATTTAATTTAATTTAATTTAATTTAATTTTAGTTTAATTTTAATTTCGATTATTATTTTTATTTTTTTAAAAGTAAGAATTAAGTATTATTGAAGTGATTTATTTAGGATTTTTAAATTAAAGATTAAATATCCTCTTAATAATATCCCTACTTTAATAATTCCAATTTCTATTATTCTTCCAAAATTTCAATTAATTAATTAATTAAAGTTTTATTTTAATTATATTTGAAATTGTTAATAAGTTTCTACCCTCAATCATTTAAGTTTCAATCATCCAAAATCAGTTTAAAATCAAATATTTTACCCTCCCCTTTTCGATTAATCCAAAAATTTTAATTTAGGGTTGAAATTTTTAATTACCCTTTTGCCCTTCAAGCTTAATAATTCTATAACTCACTAAATTAAGCTCAAATGAACTTGAAATTTTTATGTAACCTCACTCACATGTCAATTAAGACATTAGAGGAGAAAATGTGATTTTTCTATATTTAATTTATTTATGTAATTAGTTTTAATGGAAAATAAGGGTTTTCAAAAACAAATCAATCACAAGATCAAAGAAATGTTTCTATCCTTAAGAAAATTATGGAATGTTTCTAATGACCAGAGGACCATTTTGAATATTTTTGGTGATTTTTGAATTATATTTTATTTATTAGAATTATTTTGAGTTTTGGAGTATTAATTAATTTTAAAATAAAATTAAAGTTAAAAAATGGATTTTATATTTTTCTTAAATCTATCTAACCTCAAGGAGTCTAGAGAAACAAATTTAATATTTTTCTGATTTTTCTTCGATTTATTAGAATTATTTTAGTGAAAGGTTGGAAAATACATTTTTTAATATTAAAAATTACATTAAGCCTTTAAAATTCAATATCTTATCCTAGGGACTTAAAAAAAATATTTGTTTTGTTCTTAAGTGATTAGAATTCAAAATGTGACATTTTGGTGATTTTTAATATTTTTATGATTTTTATTATTTTTTAATTATTAAAAATATTAAAATAATGATAAAAATTAACTTTTTTAGAAAATTACAATTTTAATTTTCCTAAGTTCCTCTGATATCAGAGAAGCTCTAAAACTATTTTTGTGAATTTTTGAAAAGTATTTTGTGAGTTATGAATTTTTAAAGTTTAATTTTATCCATTTTGCTTAAGAGGCTTAATCAACCCATTTGATGGGGTTAATCAAGTCCAATTGACTTCAAATTTTTATGTGATGTTTCTCTGATCCTAAAGATCAGTGGAGAATTGTTTTCAAGTTAATTTGATGTGTAGTTAACCCTAATTAATTAAAGTTCAATTTTGGGTGTTTAGGCTAATTAGGGTTGTTCCATGTGAATTAACTCAAAACCTATTTTTCCTAGGTTCTTCTATTTATAAGAAACATCACCAAATTTTCCTAGAATTTATTTCTCAACATGCTAATTATTGAAATTAAAATACTCAAAACAGTAACATGCAATTGAAAAATCAATAACTTCTCATAGGGATGGCCTCTAACCTTGGAAAATTTAGGGAATGTTCCCAAGTTCAGAGGCTTCAAAGTCCTATGGTCTCATGCCATGGTGAATTGCCTATACAAATGGAGAATTAAAACAATGTAGAGATTAAATAAATAATTAAAAATAAAACACTTAATGAAATTACTTGATTTCTTTTCCACATTATTCTCCTCTGTTCACTGAGCAATTGAGTATTTTTATTTTATTTTTATGATTTTTCTACACAATGTTATGCATTTTTGAAGTTTAGGGTCAAAAAGAAATAAAATATTTCATTTTCCCGCTCAATCGCCACGTGTCGCTCCCTTATTTGCTGGCGCGGTTCTGTTCATGGATGCAGCTACCGTCCAACTCCATCAGCGTCGTCCATTGGATACACGCCTGATCGGACGGATATTGCTTCTCTCCCCTAGTTCTATTCACCCAAAACTGTCCAACTTCGAACATTGATATCTCCCTCGATTCTCAATGAAATTGAATGAATTTTTTTTAAATGATCGTCTAATCGAGTAGCACGCATCTATACGGTGATGATATACTTAAAACATGTGGATAATTACAGAAAATTAAAACATGCTCGGTTGGAGGAGAAAAAATTTGATACCTTTGTCCAAGAGGTGAGGCCTCAATTGGAAATGATTGGATTGAGCTTAGGAGTGCTTAGAGAAGCTTTGGGAACAATTTGGCAGAGTTTCCCCGAGGTAATCTTTTGCATCTCCTACCCTTGGTGATGGAGGTGGGGTTTAAATAAGGAAGGTTATGGTGGAGCTTGGATGGCCATGAGGGTTGGCTTGGTTCATTCACCAAGGTTTTTTTGGCTTAGAAAAACTCACATGATTGAGCTTGATCTTGGTGCAATCAATTGAGTTATGCCATGTGTAAAGTAAAGGATTTAAATGGCATGGGTGTAAGGAGCATTTTTGGTCCAATTTGGGTCAATTCATGGTTTTGGCTTGGTTCACTCACCAAGGCTTAATTTGGGCTGATGTGAGATCATTTGGGTCAGCCTCACATGTGTGGTGAAGTCCCCATCCAAGGTGAGGTGGCCAATTTTGGTTAAAGTGTATCATGAATGGGGTTAAAAAAGGTTTAGTGAAGGCTTAGGAAAGGCTCCCCTCTTCTTGCCATAAGTGGCATGGTGAGGTGGAAAGGGCTCCCCATGGCTTGCATATGGCTTATGCATGGCTCCATGACTTCATTTGGCTTGCTCATGGCTTGGAAAAAGGTTGGCTCACTTGCATGGAAAAGGGTTATTTGGAATTTTGAAAACTTTGGATTCCATTGATGGGATTTGTCATGATGCTACAAATGGGTTGATTTCATGATGGTTTAAGACTTTGGTCAAATAAGATTATCAATGGAATGATGAAGAAAAGGTTTCATGTGGGCTTGAGAATGGACTTTGGGCTTTTAAAATTTGGTAAAGGTGGGCTTTTAAAATGGTTTAAGGGAATGGGCTTTTATGTTTCAAAATGGGCTTTTAGATCAAAAAATTTTTAAAGGGATATGCCAAATAAATATTGGGTTTAGTTTAAGGATATGTCATGAGTGATTTAAAACAAATTTGGAGTGATTTGGGATTGAATTGGGTTGGATTTGGGTTTATTTGGTAAAGGGGCTAAGGTGGGCCAAATTGGGCTAACTTAGGCTAAGGTTGGGCTAATGTTGAAATTGATGTAAAATTGATGTTAAGAAATGTTTAGGGGAATTTTATGAAGAGTTTTCAACTTTGGTTGGGGTTTAATCTTGGGGTTTGGGCTTATTTGGGTTCATGGTGGATTTAGGCCAATTTAAGGAATTTTGGGTTTGGGTTGAATTTGAGTAAGGTTTGGGTCCAAATTTTGGGCAAATTATGTTAGTGTGTTGATTATGGAGATGTTAGGGAAGATTTAGAAAAGGTTTGTGGTTAATTGGAGTTGAGTTGGGTTAGGTTTGGGCTAAGTTTAGCTCATGGGTCAAAATTGGGCTTTAAGTTTAAGATTGAAATCAGACCTAAATGTCAATCAAATTGGGCTTGGATTTGGTCTAAATTGATATTGGGGATATTGAATTGAAGTTTAGAATTGAATTGGACCAAAATTGAGGTCAATTGGGGAGGTTTGGTTTGACATTGGGTTCAGTTGGGTTAAAAATGGGTTAAATTGGGGATTTTAGTAAAAGTGGGGTAAATTGACAAACTTGGCCCATGGTGTAGTTGAACAAAATGAAATTGAGAATATTTGGGATTTTCTGAAATTTTTTAGGAATTTTTAGAATTTTTGAATTTTTGGGTAAAGAGGGGCATTTTTGGTAAGTTTGGCGGGTCCGGGGCCCTGGGGGTCAAAAATTAAAATTTTGGAAAAATAAAGATTGATTGAATGTGAGTAGAATGTAATCACTTTGGTTGAGCCATGAAGCCATATTAAGCCCATATGAGCCATGAGAGGACTCATTTGAGGTATTCACTATGTTGTTCCTAACCCTCTTAGCCGAGGCTGAGGGGTTAAGAACCATCCATGCGAATTACCTACATGAGTCAGGAAGTCAAGTTGGGTGAGAGTGTGGTTTTAGGACTTGGAATGTGTGTGAGAGTGTGGTGTATGTTCAAGTCAACCCTCACCAGACCAGGCCACTCAGGGTATCCCTAAGGCCAAAAAGTCCTATAGGGAATTCATCCTTTAAACCTCCACATTTGATCTCAACCCTCTAAGTGATTAGGGGTCTACCATCAAACTTGTGGGGTTTGCAGGGAGTCAAGAGGTGTTTGAATTTCTAAAGGGTGGGTTCCACTTCTAGTCTTCTAAGATTAGTCAAAGGAAAAGCCTAAGGCTAGATCCTAAAGACTAAGGAGAGAGAAAAGAAAAGACATCATCAAAAATGAGGTCAACAGTTACGAACGCAACACAACTAAAATGGGGCGAAACGGAGTTGAAACGGAGCGAAACGGTGGAGCCGCGTAGCAGTCTGCTCGCCGACGGCGAGATTTTCCCGAGACCACCGAAATATGGCCAAAAAGGCCGCTGACAGCGGCCTCGAACCTGCCGATAGCGGCCTGGACAACCATGAACCGACTTTTGGCGGTTTTGGGTCAATATTCGACGTATTTGGATGCTTTTTCGAAGGGGTGCTTAAGGAAACTCTTCAGAATTCATCCATGCTCTTTAAAAATGGCAAATTTGTGTTAGAAATGTGTAGATTAGAGAGAAAAACAATAGAGGAAAGGAGAGAAAAACTTAGAGGAATGTTTAGGATCCTTAGATTAAGAGTAGAAATATAGATTTCTACCCTTTTGGAGAGATTGGAGAGGAGATTTTCGAGAGAATTTGTAAGGGATTTCGTTAGCATTGCATGGATCGCCGGGAGATTTTATGGGAGAGATCTTCATCTTTCTTTCAAAGGGAAAAAGCTAAGTATTGTTCTTCATTATCTTATAATTTTGTAAACTTTTATTTAGTGGATTTGCTTTGGTTACATGAAGTTTCCATTGTGTTTTCTTCGCGTTTTGTGACATATCTCTCTCACTCTTTCTTCTTCTTTGAAAATAGTGGCATAAGAAGATTATGCCATTATTTTCCTTTTACTTTTCTTTTGCAATGAGTAGAAATCATGTTTAGGCTTTTGTGATGCATGGTAGAAGTAAATTTAATTAAAAATGTGATAGTTTTTACTTGCACTTCATTTACATTGCCATAAGGGCCCATTGTAGTGTTAAAATTCGTTGTAATTGCATCGACCCGAAAAGGCGGTGTAATTCTCAACAAAGTGAAACCACATTCAAATTCCATGGATGGTGAAGTTCATGAGGATTGAATGCAAATAAATAGAGAAATATAATTATCGGGCGTAGAATTGGAGATTTTAGAGTGACAGGCTAAAATCCTCAATTCGATCCTATCGTTTGGGTGCTGAAGTGTAGATGTTAGCCCTCAGGCGAGGGGAACGTGGGAGCTCCGAAGTGGCAGCCGGTATCCTCCCAGCCTAGCCACAGATTCAGTAACCAAGCATAGGATTAGTCAATGTTCTTTTTGCCTGGACCAAAGGGTAAAGAATAGGATTGCTCTTATTTGGCACATACAATATTTAATGCATCTCTGTCCTATACATTATCTATTTCATTACATAAGAATAGTAGTTTTTAATATCTAAAAATTCTCGAAACCAGTTCATCCAAAAAGGGTTATATTTAGAATTCTTATTTGCATTTAGATATAGTTACTATCTTTACATTTAACACTTGCATTTAGGAGTAGTTTCTAGACAAAACACAATTTTAATCGACGTTCCAAACTAAGGACTATTAGTAGTAGACTAGAATTTGATTAAAGACTTCTTACTTCACTTCCTCGTGGGATCGATACTTGGGGTTTTTAAAGAAAACTCTATATTACTTGAAACGATACGTATACTTGCGTAGTACCCCTAGTGTGTAAAATATTTTTCAATTTTTATATCATTTAAGATTTTGCACACTAGCCGCTATTTATAAATCGGGTCAAGTTTTTTGCCATCTTTTGGAAGTTAAATTACTGCATAATTGCGGGTCGGGTCAGTACCTCATTTTCCAACTTCTTTATCTTCTTTAATATCACCCTCGAACTTTCAGAATAGTAAGGCTGAATAGGTTGTGAACTCTCAGTGGGCTGATCAGCAAGCAAATCCATATCTCCTTCATCACCTACTGTTCGGTAGTCATAAAGATCATTTGGATCAATAGGTCTCCAGGGCAGAAGAACTTTTTCCCAACTCTCATATGGTACTTGTGATTGACTACATAACAAAAATATTGTGGACAGGTGTCCAAGCTTATATTTAGATCCATGCACAATCAATCCCAAAACAGATTTCGTAATGATTGATCCAATATCCACTGGCTATCCAATTTGTATACAGAAATTCAGAATTGCACTTTCCTTCGTTACCTTACTTATCTTCATAGTAGGAATTAATTTTGCTGAAATAAAGTAATGCCACTGTTTTGATACCGGATTTAAGGATGAAGAAGGGAAACTGATATATTATTTATCCCTTACTTCCCATTCTTCATTTACATCCGTCAAATAATGATAGATTTAATTCATATCATTGCTAGTCGCATTAAAATTTGCATAATGACAAATAGGTACATTTTCAATCATGAAGAGATCATTAAGCATTGTAGGAGTGAATGGTACATACCTACCTCGCACAAAAACACATCCTTGGTTGATCCCATGCAGATTTGCATAAAATTCTTTCACGACCGGAACAACCACTGCGGCCGTAGTGTAGCATAACACTTCCCAACGCCTTTGCTTTACTATCTCTTCAACTCTTGTAGTCGGACTCTCCAAACCTCAATTTGCAAAGCTTCTTTCCTTGATAATCCTTCTTTTCATCATCACTTTGTGGAATAGATGCTGCGCCTCGAAACTAAAGAACTTCCGTCAGTTGTAAATGCGAGATCTAAGGAGTTCAATGGAGTATTAATCCATGGGATGCGAATTGGGAAGGAAGTTTTCGTTTTTCTGTTGGTTATGGGTTTAAAATGGAGTTTTGGGATGTTTTATGGAAGAAGATCCCGCTTAAAACCGCCAAAAACCGCATTTTAAAAATTAAAAACCATCAACCAGAATTTGGGCGCCGTCGGCGCCGGCGACTATCGACATATTTTTAGGTCGGTGTATTTTATTTTGAAAAGGGGGTCGCCTAACAGAAGTTGTCGGCGAATTTTTAATTTAGTTTAAATAAATAATTTGAAAAGTAGTATTTGATTTTGAAAATAATTTTAAATTTTAAAATTTTAAGATATGAAATCAAACTGATCTCACATCCCGAATAGGTTTATATAAACGAGCACCGCATCACGCATCGTGTATCTATCTCGAAGAATAGACACACTGTTTGGTGATGGGGCTCGATTAAATAAACTAAAAGATTTGTGACATTCGTTTGGTCCGCGAACCAATTTTATAAGCCGACAAATTCCCTCGCTTAATATGAAAACATTAAACGAGGTTTATATTACTCAGGTTCTTTAAAATTCCCTATAAGGGCAAGCCCCTATAGTTAATTACATCTTAAGTGACGGGAATCACCTAAGAAAACTCTCGATAATAATCGATAATTCGCTCTCAAGAATTTCAAAGTTTAAGTTTTCAAAGGATTGAATTTTGGAATTTCAACGAGGAATGGATCAAGTTTGGAACATTTTGTTTTGGGAATTCAAAGGAAGAAAAGTAGGAGAAATTACAGATTCGAAGCGAACTTCGGTAATTTCCCGACTATCCTATTGTTTGGCTTAAATTTAGGAAAGTCCTAATGTTATCTGATATTTCAATCTTGCCAATTTTAATTAATTAGGACTTATATTTGTATGATAAAATCATACAAATAGCCTGGAAGATGTGAGGGTTTATGTCGCATCGGACGACTACCTCGGAATCCTAAGACCGGTTAGGGCTTAATTTGCAATGCAAATGCCTAACAAAAGGTTGAGAATTTATGTTGCACTAGGCAAACTACCTCGAAGTCCTATGGCTTTGTTGTTTAGTTCTAGGAATGTTTAGCTGATGTAGAATTGTTTTGTTGACGAAGATGGTCATGCTGCCCACCGTGCTCCGAGCTCCTTGTTGTTGCAGAGGTTTAGTTATAGAATTCATAAATCAGGAGATGAGGAAAGTGTTTTGGTTTAGAGAAAATCTTGATTTCCAAGTGTTTTTTATGTTTTAATTAAAACAAATCTTAAAGTTGATTATAACGACACCGGTTAAGATCCCACGGTTCCATCCTTCCGGCATCGTTATTTTTATCGGATTCACTTAGTCCGGATGAATTTGCTAAACTCAACCGAATGAGTTCCACACTTTCATTTAGACCGTGGAAATCCCGTTAGCAACACGTAGGTTACATCATCCGAGGTATTCCCGATCATCCAACAGGACGTTTTAATTTAGTTGTAATTGTAGTTTTGTATTCTGTTTGTGATTAAATTTTGAGTTGTTTTATATTTTGAAATGTTGTGGTGGTGAATTTTATCTTGCAATGACTTTTAACTTAGTTTTGATTTCAGTTTTAGGGACTATCCTAAAGGTGTGGGTTTTCATGCAACAGTTGTTTATCATGCAATAAAAGTAAGTACGATGCGATTAAATAAATTGCAATAAAGTAAATTGCAATGAAATAAAAGCGTACTCGGAGGGTCTTCCCGTCATCCCAAGTCGCACTTAAAATACAATTAGAATATTTAAGCAAGTTCCTAGGTAAAGCTAAGGGAAGGGTTATGGTTTTCTACCAAATTCCTAATCCTATATGCTAGTCATTTCCTATGACGTCTGGGTTCTTGTGTTTTGGTTTGAGGACGATTTTCTTCATCAAAGAACAATTAAGTTCAATTATTCTTATAAGTATCCTATCATATCGAGGAAGTGCTTAAGAAGAATCTTAAACATCTTTTCAATATTGATAAGTATTGCTTTAAGTCCAAATGAATTTAATCATACAAATGAATTAATCGTCAAGGAATTCAAGTTTTGTTATCTTGCTCGATGAACTAGGACATTTGAATATCCTATAAGTGAAGTAGCATTTCATTTAACGTTCTGTTTAGGAGTTATAATAACCAAAGCTCTCGAGGGCAAATTGGTGTTCAAATGGTTTGTGATTTAATTTAACTTAAATTAACGGATTTAAATTTGGAATAGTGTTCAAGTTGCTTTATATTTAATTTCTTTATGTCTTAGGTGATGTTATTTAATTCAATTTAATTTATCTTTAATTTATTTTAATTTTAATTTTAATTTTAATTTTAATTTTAATTTTAATTTAATTTAATTTAATTCAATTTAGTTTGATTTGATGTTAAATTAATTTAGTTTAATTTGATTTAATTTCCTTTAATTTAATTTAATTTGATTTATTTTTAATTTAATTTAATTTAATTTAATTTATTTAACTTATTTAATTTATTCAATTTATTTAATTTATTTAATTTGTTTAATTTATTTAATTTATTTAATTTATTTAATTTATTTAATTTGTTTAATTTATTTAATTTAATCTTTAATTTAATTTTATTTTTTTAATTTTAATTTAATTGAAAATTTAAAAAAAGTTTAATAATTTAACTTTTTAATTTAATTTTAATGATTAAGTCCTTTAACATTTTAAAACTTAAATTTGAATTATCATTTTAATTAGGAATTAAATATTATTGAGATGATTAATTTAGGGATTTTTAAATTAAAGAATAAATCTCTTCCTAATAATATCCCTATTTAATAATTCCAACTTTATTATTCTTCCAAATTTAATCAATTATTTAATTAAGGTTTATTTTAATTATCTTCAAATTATTTAATAGGTTTCTATCCTTTAATTATTTAAATTTCAATCATCCAAATCGGATTAAGATCAAATATTTTATTTGTTAATTTTATTAAACCTAAAGTTTTAATTAAGGGTTAAAATTTTCAATTACTATTTTGCCCTTCAAGCTTAATAATTTCATAACTCATTAAATTGAGCTTAAATGAATTTAAAATTTTTATGTGACTTCACTCATATGTCAATAAAGACATGAGAGGAGAAAATGTGATTTTTCTGTGTTTAATTTATTTATGTAATTATTTTTGGTGGAAAATAGGGATTTCCAAGGAAAATTTAATAATATGACCAAGGGAAAGTTTCTGTCCTTAAGAAAATTATGGGACATCCCTAATGACCAGGGGACCACTTGGACCAATTTTGGTGATTTTTTGAATTATATTATTTTTATTATAATTATTTTAAGTTTTGGAGTATTAATTAATTTAAAAATAAAATAAAGGTTGAAAAATGAAATTTATATTTTTCAAAAATCACTCTGATATCAAGGAAATCAGAGAACCAATTTTTGCAATTTTCTGATTTTTCTTTGATTTATCATAATTATTTTAGTGAAAATGCTAGAAAATACATTTTTTTAATTTTAAAATTACCCTAGGGCTTTAAAATTTAATATCTCATTAAATAGACCTAAGAAAAATATGGGGTTTGTTCCTAAGTAATTAAAATTCAAAATGTGACATTTTGAGAAATTTTATTATTTTTATGATTTTTATTATTTTTAATTTATTAAAATATTAAAATAATGCAAAAAAATTAAATTTTTTAGAAAATTGAAATTTTAATTTTATTAAATTCCCCTGATATCAGAGAGGCCCCAAAACCAATTTGGTGAATTTTTGAAAGGTATTTTGAAAGTTATGAATTTTTAAAGTTTAAAATGGCTAAATGGCTTAATCAACCCATTTAAGTAGGGTTAACCAAGTTCAATTGACTCCAAATTTTTATGGTGGGTTCCTCTGATCCTAAAGGTCAGTGGAGAATTAATTTCAAGTCAATTTGATGTATGGTTAACTCTAATTAATTAGGGATCTATTTTGGATATTTAAGCCAATTAGAGTTATTTTAACTGAATGAACTCAAAACCTATTTTTCCTAGGGTCCTGTGGTCATAAGAGACATCACCAAATTTGTCTAGAATTTATTTCACAATATGCTAATTATTGGAATTAAAATACTCAAAACAGTAACATGAATTTGAAAAATCAATAACTTCTCATAGGATGGCCTCGACTTTGGAAAATTCAGGGAATGTTCCCAAATTCGTAGGTTTCAAAAGCCCTATGATCTCATGCCATGGTGAATTTCCTATATGCATGGAGAATTAAAACAATGCAAAAGGAAATAAATCATTAAAAATAAAATACTTGATGAAATTAAATAATTTCTTTTCCACATTATTCTCCTATGTTCACTGAGCAAGAGGGTATTTTTATTTTATTTTTCTGATTTTCCTACACAAAGTTATGGATTTTTGAAGTTTAGGGGAATTAAATAAATCAAAAATACCCTAATTTTCTATTTATCCACGCGGCGCCGTGTCAACCTCGGTAGCTCCGAAAGGCCACGCGGCGTGTTCTGGTTCGACGCCGCCATCTAACTCAGCGCTCCGGGGCCCCGCTGTGTCGTTCCATCTCCTGATCCGACGCGATCCTGGCCGTCCGTCCACGCGTGTATTAAATGAACGGCATCCGTTCAACGTCCCTAAGCGTCCTCACCCGAGAGCCGTCCACACTAAATCCCTAATATCTCACTCAATACTCAATGGATTTTTGTGTTCTTATGCTCTATGGATTCGTCTTCGAAGAGACGAATACATCTATACGGTGATCATGCATCGAAATTAAAGCATTTGAAATGGAGAATCTCCGTAGCTCGGGATGAAGAATTAGCTCATACCTTTGCTCAGAGAAGTGTGGCTTCAATCTGAGGGTTGTGTCACCTTCAATTGGATCCCAGCAAGCTCCAGATGAAGTCTCCTAGTCTGGTGAATCGCCTATGTATGATTTCGACCAAGCCCGATCACAAAGCTTGGAGTCTGGAGCAAATGGGTGGCCTGGAGAGGGGGCTTTGCTCGGTGGACTCCTTCCCTCGGTCCGAGTGAAGGTGTAGGACCAATCAATTCGAGGATTGATCCACCGTGGAGAAGTGTCCCGGTTTTGGGTGGAATTTTGGCCGAGAAATCGGGTTCTCGTTGGTGGATTAGGGCAAATTGGCACTTGGGATCAACTCGCTCTAAGTATGGAGAGTGTTCGGAACAATTTTGGCGGGGTTTCGCAAGATCCGGTTCGGCACCTCTCTTGGCCGAGAGGGGGTGGTGTTTAAATAGGAGAGGATGGAGGGCCTCCTAGTGGAGAGTTAGGGCTTGGGATCAGCCGCTCTCGGCAAGAGAAGAACAACCGCAATGGCCATCGGGGATGGGGCGACTCAGCAGTGAGAATTCCAAGTTCGGGCTCACATGCGAGCTCTCGGCCCGGTGGTTTCCGGCGGCCGTGGTGGCTGGCCGGCCGTGGTCAGGTCACCCTCAAGGTCGGGGAGGTCGTGGTCAGGGCTTAGTGCGATCACTTGCCGTGGACATGTGTAAAGGAGTTGAATTGAAATGGAATGGGGGAGGAGCTAATTTTGGCTTGATTTGGTCAAGTCCACCTTTTGGGCTTGGTTCACCTCCCCATGGCTTATTTGGGCTGAGGGAGGATCAGATGAATCAGCTAGGAAAGGGTAGAGAAGTCACCATCCATGAATATTTTCGATTAATCATGGATTAAGGTGAAGCATAAAAAGGGTTAAAACCTTTTTAAGGGGGCTTAAAAGAGGCTCCTCCTTTTGCCATTAATGGCTTGATCACATGTCAAACCTTCCATGGCTTCATGTGGCTTGTCCATGGCTTGCATGGCTTGTCTTTGGCTTGGGGAAAAGCTTCGGTCAATTTCATGAAAATGGATTTTAGAAATTTTTGGTAATTTGATGGGAATTTGTATGAAGCTTGATTTGGAATGGTTTAATGATGATTTTGAAACTTAGGGGTGATATCAATTAAAGGTATGATGAAAAGAAATTGCCATGTGGGCTTTAGGGCCAATTTTGGGCTTTTGTATTCTGGTGGAAATGAGCTTTTAAAATGGTTTAGTGAAGTGGGCTTTTGGATTTTAAAATGGATTTTAGGATGAAATTTTGGCAAAGGCTTGGGCCAAATAATTGTTGGGTTTAGCTCATAGATGTGTCATGAGTGACTTGGAGCAAATTAGGAGTGATTTGGGTTTGAATTTGGGCTCCTTTGGTGAATGGGCCAATATAGGTCAAATTGGGCTAACTTGGGCCAATGTTGGGCTAGGGTTGAAATTGATGTAAAATAAGTGTTGGGAAATGTTTATGGGAGTGTTTCAAAGAGGTTTTGGCCTTGGTTGGGTTTTGATTTTGGGGTTTGGGCTTATTTGGGTTAAGCTTGGGTTTAGGTCAAAATTGGGCCTTTTAGCTTTGGGTTGAATTTGAGTGGGGTTCGGTTCTACATGTTGGGCAAATCATGTTAGCGTTTTTTTTGTAGGAATGTTAAGGAGGATTTAGAAAATATTTGGGGTTAATTGGAGTTGAATTGGGTGAGTTTGGGTTAGGTTTGGGTCATGGGTCCAAATTGGGCTTTAAGGCCAAAAGTGAAATTGGATCCAAATGTCAATCAAATTGACTTGGATTTGGTCTAGATTGGTGTCGGGAATGTTGAATTGAAGTTTAGAATTGAATTGGACCAGAATTTGGGTCAATTGGGTAGGTTTGGTTCGACATCGGGTTCACTTTCGGGTTTAAAATGGGTCAAATCGGGGGTTTTGACAAAAGTAGGGTAAATTGACAAAATTGGCCCATGGTGTAGTTGAACAAAATGAAATTGAGAATATTTGAGGTTTTTTGGAATTTTATGGGAATTTTTTGAATTTTTGGATTTTTGGGTCAAGAGGGGTATTTTGGGTATTTGGAGGGTATTGGGAGGTATTTTTGGAATTTTTGGTATTTTTGGCTATGAGTGATCAATTTGAGTGATGTGGAAATGTTTGGGATTGGTTTTGAGGAATTTTTGGTAATTTATGTGTTTTGGAGGATTTCAAGGGTTTTGGGTAGGCTAGGCGGGTATAGGGTCCCGGGGGTCAAAAGTTGGAAATTTGGAAAACTGAAGATTAGGTGAATGTAAATGGAATGAAATCATTTTGGTTGAGCCATGAAGCCATATCAAGCCCACATGAGCCATGAAGGGACTCATTTGAGGCATCCACTATGTTGTTCCTAACCCTCTTAGCCAAGGGCTTAGGGGTTAAGGACCATCCATGTGAATCACCTACATGAGTTAGGAGGTCAAGTTAGGTATAGGTGTGTGAAAGTGTAGTGTATAAATGTAGTGTGTGTGTAAGTCAGCCCCTTCACCAGACCAGGCCATCCAGGGTAGTCCTAAGGCCAAAGAGTCCTATAGGAACCCATCCTTTAAACTTCCACATTTGATTTCAACCCTCTAGGTGATCAGGGGTCTATAGTCAAGTTTGTAGAGTTTGCAGAGAGTTAAGAAGTAGTTTGAATTTCTAAGTGGTGGGTCCCAATTCTAGTCCTCTAAGACAGTCAAAGGAAAAGCCTAAGGCTAGATCCTAAGTACTAAAAAGAAGAAGAGAAGACCTCATCAAAAATGAGGTCAACAGCGACACTTTCTCGATATTCAGTTAACTCTGAATATACAATAACTGGTAGGGTAGATGATTCTCCTAATAACATATACTTTAAATGCTTAGGAAGAATTTTCATCTCAATTTCAGGAGGTTTAACAATATATGAAATTAAACTTTTATCTCCACTTTCCATGGTATCTAACACATCAAATTTCTCCTGAATATATTCCAACTCCTTATTCATCTCATTTTCTGAATCTTTTTCATTTCCAGTTTCATCTTCAATTATATTTTCACATTCCACTTTCTTTTCAAACATCTCTTTAAAATAATGATTTCTCAAATATTCGCAGACTTCCATCCTAAAACATTCATTATATTTTGCAACTGAGGGATACTTCATAGACATCAAAATATTAATTGTCACCTCTTGATCATTAACTCTCATAGTTAATTCCCCTTTTTGAACATCAATTACAGCTCTTCCAGTAGCTAGGAATGGTCTTCCTAAAATAATTGGAATATCTTTATCTTCCTTCATATCAAGCACAATAAAATCCACAGGAAAGATAAATTTATCCACTTTCACTAACACATCTTCTACCACTCCCTTAGGATAAGTAATAGAACGATCAGATAATTGAAGAGTTATAGATATACGAGAAATTTATCCAATTCCCAATCTTTCGAAAGTTGATAAAGGCATAAGGTTAATACTAGCTCCTAGATCACATAAGGCTCTTCCAAAAAAACTTTTCACCTATAGCACACGGGATAGTGAAACTACCAGGATCTTTAAGTTTTTCAGGAAGCTTTTTCTGAATTATTTCACTGCACTCTCCACTAAGTGCAACAGTCTCATTATCCGCGAACTTTCTTTTCTTTTTAAGAATATCCTTCATAAATTTCACATAATCATGCATTTGTTCTAATGTTTCAACAAAAGGTATATTTATTGTTAACTTCTTAAGGATTTCCAAAAATTTTCCAAATCTGTTATCCCTATTCTTCTGGTTCAATCTTTGAGGAAATGGAGGAGGTGGTTTCTCAATAGTAATCTTCATTGGTTCAAGAGGATATTCGAGGTCTGGATAAATCTTATTTGAACCTGTTTAAATATTCACCTTCTCCTTCTTTTCTTCAACTTCTTTCTGCACTCTAGTTTCTAATTCTTTTCCACTCCTTAATTGAATAGCCTTAAGTTGCTCCTTGTTTTGATCTTTTAGATTGATCTCCACATTACTAGGAAGCGTTCCAGAAGGTCTATTATTAAGCGCAGTAAAAATACGTCCCAATTGATTTTCAATATTTTTGATCGCAACACCTTGAACTTGTAATTGGTTACCCATATTCAAAATCATTTCATCTGTAGACAACTTCTTATCCTTAAACTGTGGGTTAATATTAAATTCAGGAGGATAAGATGGTCTAAAGTTAGTATTCCTTTGGTTGTTTGAGTTTCCAACTGGGTTCATAGAATTGTGCCCCCATTGTGGGTTCACATTAGCATTATTATTATTACAATTGAAATTTGGGTGATTCTTCCAACCAGAGTTATAATAATTCGAATAAGGGTTATTAGGTCTATTAATCACGTTCAAAGTTTCATAAGGTGTTTGAGATTTAGTTGTTTGTCCAAATGAAATTTCCTCTAACACTGGGGATGGTTGAGAATAATTCATTACATATTGATCTATTTTCTTAGAAAGTGCTGCTATTTGAGAAACTATCATAGTCATCATATCAGAATCATGAACACTAGCTACTCTCTTAGTGGTTTACCTGTTCGGAGGCCCATCGAACATTATTAGCAGCCATCTCTTCAATCAATGAATATGCTTCATCGAAAGGTTTTGACATTAACGATCCACCAGCAGCAGCATCAATAATTGATCTCGATGATCCCATTAATCCATTATAAAAAGTTTGAATTATTAACCAATCTGGCAAAGCATGATGTGGACACTTCCTAAGAATATCTTTAAACCTCTCCCAAGCTTCATATATTGACTCTCCTTCAAACTAACCAAAAGATGTAATATCATTTCTTAATTTAGTAGTTTTTGATGGAGGGAAATATTTTGATAGAAACTTTTGAGAAAGTTCTCCCCAAGTTCCAATAGATCCAGGTGCTAACGAGTTTAACCACGCCTTAGCATTATCCTTTAAGGAAAAAGGAAAAAAGTCTAAGTCTCACAGCATCACTCGACGCTCCGTCATACTTAAAAGTAGCACACAATTCTAAAAAATTAGAGAGATGTAAATTTGGGTCTTCATTAGGTGTTCCTCCAAATTGATTATTTTGTACCATTTGGATAATAGCAGGTTTAAGTTTAAACGAATTAGCAGGAACATCAGGATTTTGAATAGTTATATGAATTTCATCTGTTGTTGGGTTAGCATAATCTCTTAAGGGTCTTGGCAAATTTCCAACATTCAGATTCTGATTCTCTTGATTATTTGTCATTTCACAGTAATTTTCAATTTGTTTTTGTTGTTTTCTAATTTTTCTAATAGTACGCTCTAACTCTGAACCGTAAGGTATCAAACCTACAGATCCACTACTACGCATATAAAATCACACTAAAAAAGTAAATAAGCACATAAATACACTACAAAGTAAAGGTTTTCAGTTACTACAATATCTATAAATAAGTACCGTTTATCTATCTCCCCGGCAACGGCGCCAAAAACTTGACGGCTACTTTATATATGCTTAAAAATGTAAGCCTTTATGAATTCAGATTTATATATTTATAAAGATTTAGTAAAGTCACACATGCAACGCAAGTATATGTGTCATATCAAGTAATACAGGGCTCTAATGGTGTCCTGGTTATCGATCCCACAGGAAGGGAAAACGTTCTTTAAATCAGATAATATAGCACTAAAATCTAATACCAATTGTAACAATTGCTCAAGTGTACTACAACTAGTTAATGCAAAGTATGATAATAATAAAGCTACTACAATTATTTCTACTTCCTAAACTCTTTAACTAACACACACTAACTTACGTGATTTATAAGATACTTATATGTGGAAAGTGTCTTCCTTCCTGCATAAAGATTATGATGTGTGGATGATGAAGAATGGTAAATTTTTGTATTGTGCCAAATAGGAGCATATTTGCTTCTTTACCCTTAAAAGAGTACCTCATCTTCCAAGCATGTAAAGAACATTGTCATATCTTATGTTTAGTCACTAAATCTAAGGCAATGCTGGGAGGATACCGACTTTCACTACGAAGCTCCCACTTACCCTTCACCCGAAGGCTAACCATAGGCTTTAGTTACCAATCTTAAGACCAAATTGGGGATCCCATTCTATCGCCATGAAACCTCCAATTTGAAGTCCATCAAAACTCATTTCCCTATTTATTTGCACTTAATCCTCATGAACTATGCAATTCATTCACGGACATTAAAAGAGTTCTTCATTCTTGTTCTAGAACATTCAATTCTTTTGGAATTAATGTTCCTCAACATATTTTAATAATTCAATTGGCCAGATTGAAAAGTAAATTAAGTTCTAAATGAAAGAAACATCACAACTTTTATAACACTTTAAGGGTACATCAACTCCACATCACCACATCATCACTACTTTATGCAAGAAGAAAGGCAAAGGAAACTACTCACAAATCATGGAGAAGATATAAGAACACATGGATTTAATATATAAAAGAAGAGTCATACAAACCACAATAGTAAATACAACTTATCTCCTTCTCTTCCCCAAGCAAATTCCTTTCAAGTTCCCTTGATTCCTTTTCCATTCCTTGCAACACTTGATTATCTCCTTGGAACAAAGATGAAGAAGCAATCTCTCACTTTACTCCCTGTTCTCCCCTCCTTAGAGAAGAATCTCTCTTAAAATCACAATCCCTAACTCTCACTCACACTTTCCTTACACTCTCTACAACAATCCTCCTCTCCTTTTTCGTCTTGAACAGTTAATTTAATGTTAGAAACGAATTTCCCAAGAGTTTATTCAAGCTCCCCTTCAAAAATCCGCCAAAACTCTTCAATTTGAAATGAACCGACATAGGGCGCCGGCGGCGCCCTATCCTGCTAATAATTGCTGAAGTCTCTGGAAGAGCGCGTCGGCGGCACCAGAAGCTGTTTTCCTCCAAATTGCTCTATTTTGCTCCAAATTCGTTTCTTTTTGCATCTTTTCGCTCCAATCACCTATAATCATCATACCTGCAATAAATCATGAAAAATACCTTCCTTTAAAGTGCAATATCATCAAAAATAGGTAAAAACATATAGCTAAAAGAGTATATATTTTTGGTGCATCAATGGTCCCATAAAATCTAATCCCCAAGCATAAAAAATTTCAACTTCCAAAATAAAATTAAGAGACATTTCATTTCTTCTAGATATATTACATATTCTCTGACATCGATCACAAGTTTTGATAAATCTATAAACATCTCTGAAAATTTTAGGCCAATAAAATCCATATTGCAAAATCTTATGTGCAGTTCTATCAATTCTAAAATGTCCTCCAAATTCAGAATCATGGCATTCTAGAATAATTCTTCCAGTTTCTTCATAAGGCACACATCTTCTAATAATAAGATCTTTACATTGCTTGTGCAGAAAAGGATCATTCCAGAAATAAAATTTAGCATCATGTTTAAATTTTGTTTCTGTTATTGCATTGTTAATTCAGGTGGTAAAATATTACCAACAATGTAGTTCACAATATCAGCATACAACGGTAATTTCATTTAATAATATGATATAATTGCTCATCAGGAAATGTTTCTATGAATTTTTTTTCAAAGTCATCCAAACTAGGTTGTTTAAGTCTAGATAAATGATCAGCTAGTTGATTATCGACCCCTTTTCGATTAACGATCTCAAAATCAATTTATTGCATTAAAAGTATCTATCAAATCAGTCTTGGTTTAACGTCCTTATTTTGTATTAAATATTTAATAGCACAATGATCAGTATGTACTATATATTTAGCTCCAATTAAGTAAGATCGAAATTTTTCAAAGGCATAAACGATCGCTAATAACTCTCTTTCTGTAGTGGTGTAATTAATTTGAGCATCATTAAGAGTCTTACTAACGTAGTATATAACTTTAAACATTTTGTCGTGTCTTTGCCCCAAAATAACTCCAATAGCATAATGCTAGTTTCGCACATTAATTCAAATGGTTTCTCTCAATCAGGTGAAAATATTATAGGGGCAACAATTAATTTTTTCTTTAATAGATCAAAAGCTTTTAATCATTCATCATTAAAATCAAACTTCCTATCTTTTTTCAAAAGTTGGCATAGAGGTTTAGTGATTTTTGAAAAGTCTTTGATATATCGCCTGTAGAATCCTACATGTCCCAAAAGCTTCTTACCCCTCTCACAGTTGTTGGAGGTGGTAATTTTTCTATAATTTGAATCTTCGCAGGATCCACTTCCATGTCATATTCAGATATTTTATGCCCAAACACAATTCTTCCTGCAACCATAAATTGACACTTTTCCCTGTTTAGGACTAAATTTGTTCTTTCGCGTACCTCTAAAATGTTTTCTAAGTTGCATAGACATGCATCAAATGAATCTCCAAATACTGAGAAATAATTCATAAACACTTATATTCTATCATCTATTAATTTGCTAAATATGGACATCATACATCTTTGAAATGTTGTAGGTGCATTATATAATCCAAAGAGCATTCTTCTAAAAGCAAAAGTTCCATAAGAGCTAGTAAATGCAGTCTTCTCTTGATCCTCAGGAGCAATAGGTATTTCATGATAACCGATATATTCATCCAAAAAGCAATAATACTTGTGTCCAGCAAGTCTTTCTAGCATTTGGTCTAAAAAGGGTAAAGGAAAGTGATCTTTTCTGGTGGCGGCATTTAATTTTCTATAATCAATACATATTCGCCAACCAGTGACTTGTCTTGTCGGTATAATTTCATTTCGTTCATTTACGTCAACAGTCACTCCTCCTTTCTTAGGAACACAATGAATTAGGCTTTCCCATACACCATCAGAAATAAGATATATAATTCCAGCATTTAACCACTTTAAAATCTCTTTCTTAACCACTTCTTTCATTATTGGGTTCAGTCTCCTTTGTGGATCAACTCTAGGTTTATGTTGTTCATTCAACAAAATTCTATACATACAGATCGATAGACTGATTCCTTTAATATCAGCTATGGACCAACCAAAATCCTCTTTGTATCTTTTTAAGGTGTCCGATAATTTTTATTCTTGATATTCATTTAAATCTGAAGATACAATGACTGGTAAAGAAGATTATTCTCTTAAAAAACATATACTTCAAATGATTAGGGAGAATTTTTAGTGCATGTTCTGGAGGTTTAATGATAGATGGAATTAAACTTTTATCTTTATTTTCCATAGTATCCAATCTTTCAAATCTTCCTTGAACAGATTCTAACTTTTCAGTCTTCATATCATCCAAATCATTCACTTTCAGTTTCATATTCATCCTCACATTCCAAATTTTCTTCAAATACTTCTTTAAAATGATCTTCTCTCAAATAATTGCAGTTTTCCATACGAAAGCACTCATCATCTTTTTCAGTTGAAGGGTATTTCATATATTTCAGAATATTGAAAATTACCTCTTGATCATTAACTCTCATAGTTAATTCTCCTTTTTGAACATCGATCATAGCTCTCCCAGTAGCAAGGAATGGTCTTCCCAAAATAATTGGAATTTCTTTATCTTCATCCATATCTAATACAATAAAGTGTACAGGAAAGATAAATTTATTCACATTTACTAATACATCTTCCACAACTCCATTAGGATAAGTGATAGAACGATTAGCCAGTAGAAGAGTCACAGATGTAGGTGAAATTTTTCCTATTCTCAATCTTCTGAAAGTTGATAAAGGCATAAGATTAATACTAGCACTAAGATCACATAAAGCTCTTCCAAAAAATTTCTCACCTATATCACACGGAATAGTGAAACTACACGGGTCTTTAAGTTTTTCAGGAAGCTTCTTCTGAATAATTGCACTACACTCACCTCTAAGTGCAACAATCTTGTGGTCTTTGAACTTTCTATTCTTTTTAAGAATATCCTTCATAAACTTTGTATAACCAGACATCTGCTCTAATGCTTCATCAAAGGGTATATTAATCATTAATTTCTTAAGAATTTTCAAAAACTTTGCAAATATATTATCACTGTTCTATTTCATTAGTCTTTGAGGAAAAGGAGGAGGTGGTTTTTCAATAGTTATCTTCATTGGTTCAAGTGGATATTCATCTGGATATATCCTATTAGAACCTTTCTCAATGTTCACTTCCTCTCTTTCAACTTCAACTTCTTTTTGAACTCTTGGTTCCAATTCTTTTCCACTCCTTAATTGAATAGCCTTAATTTGCTCCTTGTTTTGATCTTTTGGGTTGATCTCAACATTGCTAGGAAGATTTCTAGAAGGTCTATTATTAAGCGCAATAAAGATATGTCCCAATTGATTCTCAATGTTCTTCATCGCAACATTTTGAGCTTGAATTTGATTACCCATATTCAGAATCATTTCTTTAGTAGACAACTTTTTTCCTTAAATTGTGGGATACTATTAAAATCAGTAGGATAAGAAGGTCTATAATTGTTATTTCCTTGGTTGTTCGGATTTCCAATAGGATTCAAGGCATTGTTTCCCCATTGCAGGTTAACAACAGCATTGGTGTTATTCCAGTTAAAGTTTGGGTGATTCCTCCAATTAGGGTTATAATAATTTAAATAAGGATTATTGACTTTGTTATTTATGGAATTCAAGATTTCATAAGGTATTTGAGAGTTTATCATCTGTCATGATGAATTTTCTTCTAACACTGGGGGTGTTGGAGAATAATTCATTTCATATTGATCCATTTTCTTAGAAAGTGCAGCAATTTGAGAGACTATCATAGTTATCGCATCAGAATCATGAATGCTAGCTGCTCTCTTAGGATTTACCTGCTCAGAGGGCTATTAAAAATTATTAATAGTCATCTCTTCAATTAACGAATATGCTTCATCAAAAGGTTTAGACATTAATGATCCACCAGCAGCAACATCGATAATCGATCTTAAAGATCCCACTAATCCATTATAAAATGTTTAAATTATTAACCAGTCTGGTAAAACATGATGTGGACACTTTCTCAGAAGGTCTTTAAATCTTTCCCAAGCTTCATATATGGATTCTCCATCAAACTGACTAAAAGATGTGATATCATTCCTCAGCTTAGCAGTTTTGGAAGGAGGGAAACATTTTGACAGAAACTTTTGTGAAAGCTCTCCCCAAGTTCTGAGAGATCCAGGTGCTGACAAATTTAACCACGCCATGGCCTTATCCCTTAATGAAAAAAGAAAAAGTCTAAGCCTAACAACATCGTTCGACACTCCATCATATTTAAAGGTAGCACACAGTTCTAGGAAACTAGCGAGATGTAAGTTAGGATCTTCATTAGGTGTTCCTCCAAATTGACTATTTTGTACCATTTGGATAATAATAGGTTTAAGCTCAAATGAATTAGCAGCAACATCAAGGTTTTGGATAGTTAAGTGAATTTCATCTGCTGTTGGATTAACATAATCTCCTAATGGTCTTGGTATATTCTCGTTTTGATTGTTTATGTTGTTTGCCATTTTGTGAGGATTATCAGATTATTTTTATTGTTTTCAAATTTTTCTAATAGTATACTCTAATTCAGAATCATAAGACACTAAACCTATAGATATGATACTACACATACAAACACAATAAGCATACTAACAATAAACAAACACACAATTATGACTTATAATTCAGATATAAGATTTCAATACTACAAAATTAAATTTTAGCATTTACCTTTCCTCCCCGGAAACGACGCTAAAAACTTAGTGAGACTTTTTTTAATTTGTGAAAATTTATGAACTCAAATTTATATTTATAATGATTTAATTTTCTAGTGAGTCACACAATTAAATGCAGGTATATGTATCGCTCAAGTAATACATGGCTCTAGTGGAGTCCTGGATATGGATCCCATTGGGAGGCTTTAATTTTATGGCGTAGCACAGAAATCACTTCTCGAATCACAACACAATTGCAAGTAATTTCAATTCTTAAAATAAAGACAACAGTTGTAGTTACTATTTCTACCAAAGTACGTTCTAAACTTCTAGCAAGTTAAACTAACACAAGACTAAATTTATAACAAAGTTCAGTTGTAAGAAAGAATCTTCCTCCTCTCCAATTATAATATGATGATTATTGTGACATAGATCAGTGATGCAAATGTATTGTGCTAAATAGGAGCATTCTTATTCTTTACCCTTTTTCCAAGCGCATAAAGAACATTGGCTAATCATAAGTTCATTCCCTAAATCTGTGGTTAGGCTGGGAGGATAATGGATCTCACTCCAGATCTCCCACTCCCATCCCTCGAAGGCTAACTCTCGCTTTAGTTTCCAAACATCAGGACCAAATTGAGGATTTCAGCTTGTCACTCTGAAATCTCTAATTTTACGCCCATCAAAGTCTATTTCCCTATTTATTTGCACTCAACCCCCATGAACTACATCTCTCATTCATGGACATTGAATGTGACCTTCACTTTTGTTGTGGAACTCATAATCCTTTCGGAACTTATGATTCCCAATAAATTTTAACATTTCAATTGGCCATGTCAAAAAGTAAATGAAGTTCGAAGTGAAAAGTTCATCACAAATTCTACATAATAAATTGGCACATCATTTCATATCACAACATCAACACATCACATGAAAAGGAGGAAGATAAAGAAATCTACTCAAGACTCATGAGGAAAAGATGACAAAACATGAATTATATATATAAAAACAACGTCATACAAACAAAATAAAGAAAAGTCAACTTATCTCAAACTCTTCCCCAAGCGAATCTCAAGGAATTCAGTTGACTCCACTTCTTTCTTCTCAACAACACACAATTCTCTCTTTAGATTAGTAAGGAAGAAGAAATCTCTCACTTTTCTTCTCCTCTTACACTCCCTAGAAGAGAACACACAAAACCTAGATTTCCTAAACAAAATGAAAAGACACTCACTCTTCACTCTCTGTATACTCTAAACTCTCTCTCTTTCTCTAAATTTGGCTCCAAAGAAGTTTAAATTCGGTTGTAATTGATTTCTCAAGAGTTTCTTCAAGCAACCCTCCAAAATCCAGCCAAATACATAGAATCTGGCTTGAAATCAGTATAGGGCGCGGTCCGGCGCAGGATAGGGCGTCGTTCGACGCATTTTTTCACATTTAGTCTCAACTCTCTGTAAAATGGCATGGTCCGACGCTGGTGACAGCTTTGTTAAGCACTAGTTTAATAAAATGTACTTTTGCTCCATTTTGCTTCAAATTTACTCATTTTAGCTTCCTTTTACTCTAAAGGCCTAAAATCATTGTACCTGCATGAAATCATGAATAATCCATTTCTTTAAAGTGTAATATCATGAAAAAAACGTATAAAATGGACAGTAAAAAGCTATCAATTTTTTAGTGGATCAGCCCTCCACCTCAGCAACTTTTTGTACCCACTGGCCAGCCCTGGTAGCCTATGGTTGTGCCTAGTTAAACATCACCTCTCACGGCCAAGAATGGTAGATTATCCAAGTCCCTGGGGAGACTCTGTCAAATGGCTTCCAGAGCTTCTCCAAGACCCCCTGAGTTCAATTCCACTGCTCAACCATCAATAGCCACTGTCCAAGGCTAATTTTTCCACCAATAATTTACCCCAAACCAGGACACTTTTTGTCACTCCACCATTCACTGAAACCCCTAGTTGCCTTGCTCCTCACCATCCTCAGACCAAACAAAGAAGTTCCCCACATAAGCCCCATCCCATAGCCACTCTTTCGCTGACTTTCACTTAAGCCTTTCCACCTGCTGTAAGAGTTTTGAACCAGACCTTCTACCATATCAAATTGACACATACAGGAGGTTCACCAAACTTCACTGAAGCTTCTGCAAGCATCCAATTGAGGCCATACCTTTTGGACAAAGTTATTGAACTCTTCCCCCCAAATCGAGATCGGTTCATTCTTTTGTGAAGAAGATCTTAATTTCATGCACGATAAAGCATATGGATGTGTTCTTTTGGACTAGATGAAGCTTTAGAAACAAACCCCATATGATTTAGTTAATTGTAGAGGGAGATCTTAGGTATGGAAGCTGGACAGCTTACGGGATACCCCAAATGAAGACGATTAAGGCGAGTCGTCCGATCGCGCGTGTATCAGATGTACAGCGTTGATGCAGACTGACGAAAGATCGAAACATAAAGCGTGGGCAGCGTGGTAGCTGACTCAGGTGGCGGCGTCAAATGGCGGAGCGCCGCGTGGAAGTTCGGAGAGCCTTAGGATCCAGTGAGCTTTGACTGTGTTAAGTAGAAAATTTCAGGGATTTTTGATTTATTTTAATTCTAGAACTTAGAAAATTCATAACTTGGTGTATAAAATTTTTAAAAATAAAAAAAATACACTGTTGCTCAGTGAAGATAGGAGAATAACGTGGAAGAAAAAATGAAATATTTATCATATATTTTATTTTTATTTAATTAAATACTTGGAAACTTATTTAAATCATAACTTAATAAATATAAATCACCTTGGCTTGAAATTTTGAGGGCTAGTTTGTCCTGTTGTTAGGAGTGCTCTCTGATTTTTCCAGAGTCAGAGAGCATCCCTAACACAAAAGACCTAATTTTCAAGTTAATTATCTCTGTTTTAATTTAAAAAATATAATAATTAAAATATATATTAGAAAAATACAAATTTTGTCTTGATAGGTTCACTGTGGCTAGAGGACCCTAGGAAAAATATAAATGAGATTTAGATAATTAAGAATGGCACTAATTGTATTTATCTCATTAAAAACCTTAAGAAAACTAAATAATTAAAATATAAATAGAAAAATCACAAAAATAAACCCATATGGTAAATAATAATCATATTAACTCATTGTAAAAATTTGAAACTCATTTGAATTAATTTAACCACCAAAGTTGATTTTCTAAGTAAAAATGGTTTTTTTTGGCATTAAAATAATTATAATAATCAAAATATAACTAACATAATTACAAAAAATTATTTTTAGATGCTCCTTGCTGCACTTTTAGATCCCCCAAACTTAACTATTACTTGTCCTCAAGTAATTTTAATTAATACATAAAATAATGATCCACTGTAATGAACTTTCTTCCTAGAATACCATAATTTTGATCTAGATAAGTACAATAATAAAATTTTCAGAAAGATCTTTGAAAAATCAAGTAAATCCTACAGGTATAAGACTATCAAGTAATCAAGCCTAAGAGTTCTAGCCTTCTTTTCATTTCAAAAATGATTTTAGATTGTCCTATTAAGGCACTTAAAAGTATCACATGAAAAGAAGTTTACGAAAACACTACTAGTAAAGATGCTAATCCATACTTGTAAGTTCAGGAAAGTAATTAAGTTTTCCCCTTTAGGTAGGTCTAAGTGAAGCCAATTTTTGATTAGGCATCTCGTCAAGCTTCTCCTCACTTTTCATTCTTTTCTTTTCTTTTCTTTTCTTTTTGCATTTTTTTTTCTTTCAACTGAGGATTACTGTATTTGGATAGCCTTTAATAATTTTGAACTTCATCATTCTCACCATAAATTTGAAACTTACCACAATCCTTTACCTTATAGGCATTTCTTTAGCTTAATATTGATTCATCATAGAGTCTCAATCCTTTCTTATCACATAAAATTTTAAGATTCTTAATACTCCAAACATACAATTTTTCTTACTTTGAATAGTTGACTATAGTCTTATTCTCTTATACCAAATATCTTAGCCTACAAAATTACTTTTCTTTGCCAAATATTTTCATTCAACTTTACAAAATATTTAAATTAAATTAAAATATAGTTATATTACAAGAAATCAAGCTAATCATTTTGAAAATACTTTTAAATGATAACAATTAACAATTAATTCTTTCCCTGCCCAAACTTAGATTTTTAAATATTAATATAATCAACATGAGAAGAAAGAAAAGATATAAACATATAACTCATACCTCAATAGGTTGGTCTGTTCATACCTTTTGAGTTTTAGCAGGTTTTTTTTCATAAAATAGTAGAACAGTAGGCCTGAAATAATTAAGAGCATTTCTATACACAAATATGGGTTAGAAATTTGCATGAGAAGAAGTTTAAAAACATAAAACATAAACTATGCATACAACATTAACATCCAACTGTTACTATAACATATTAAACTAATAAACCAAACACATGCAAACTCTATTATCACATTACATACATCACAATTCAACATAAAGTCTGCTACAAACACAACCAAATACACATTAAATCACAAATATTAATCAGAGAGAGTCTCAAGTACATCACATATACGTCACAAATACAAAGTACAATAAAAAATAAAACTAAAACTACCAATCATCTTCTGCAGGAGCTCCACCATCATCAGGTTCTTCAGGCTGGTATGGAGTGTACTCAGGGTAAGTAGGAAATACATCACTAGTGTCTCCCCTGAAAAATCTAATCTGTGCTTCATGTTAAGCTATCTCATATTCTCTCCACCGCACTTGATAATCATCGTTTATCTTTTTCCTTGCTTCTAGTCCCTCTACTCTGGTGTTCAACCTTTCCAATTGATCCATAAGATCATGCAGAGTAGGCTCCCTAGATGTAGACGGTCTCTCATGATTAGAAGAAGGGTCATCAGCTTTCTTACTCCACTTCCATATTACACGAGCTTCATAGGTTTTCAAATTCAGTTTACTAATGGGCTTTAGGGGATGAACTACCTCATCATTATCTTCAATCTTTACACCTGCCTGAATACACAAAGCATGAATCAGGTTGGGGTGTCCTAGTCCACCGGTAGTCTCTCCTTTTGAACTCATCAAAATACTTTTGTGAATAATTGCCCCAATATTGATATTCTTCATGTTCTGAATACAGTAATTCATAACAGCTCTATCTACAGTAACCTCACTGTGATGGTTGATAGGCAAAAGTCTTGCAGAAATGGAATAGTGTCAGGCTTTTGATACAAGATTCAAAGTAGAAATGGGAAGTTAACTTTTTTCCTTTGTTTAACCTTCCATTCCCCTTTTTAGTTAGTCAAAAAGTTCAAAATTGTATCCAATGCTTCATTCATAATAGGAAAATTTTTCTATTCACATGAAAAAGGCATTCTCAACTGATAAAATGCATTAATGCGAGCAGGGGTAAATTCAACCATTTGTCCTCTAACCAGTATGTATTCACTCTCAGAATAATACAAGTTTGCATAAAACTCTCTAACAATTCCCAGCATTGCTTCAACAGTGAAATAATAGAAAATCTCCCATTGACGATTCACAATAAGTTCTTCAACTATACCTCCAGGATTTTCGAAAACTTTCTCTTGAATACACTTCTTATTGCTACGAAATGTACTGAAGTGGGAGTAAGCCTAGAAATTCAAAAATTTGCTCTCATCATAATCAAATTTTCTCTTCCCCGTTGAAATTCTTGGAGCGATTTGTCTAAACATATCAAATTTATTTAAATCAATTTTAAAATTGCAATGTAATGGACTCCAAGGTAAATTTAAAAAGATAAGAACTCAAAATCCATGAAAAATCTCCAAAGTTTCTCTAAAAACCTCAAAATTTTAAATCTTTCTAATGTAAAAGATTTTCACGGCCAAAATTGAAAAAAATTAGTTTAAAGTGTAGCTCTTACCAAGAGAATATGAAATCCAAACTTTTCCGGCCTCAAAATCACTTTAAATTCAAATGCTAGTGAGCCCTAGGTGCGAAAATCGGCCTTGACTGGAGGTAAAAGATGGTGGTTTGGGCAAAAACGGAGGGTCCCAGGGTTAAATCACGAAAATTTGGAGTTTCAGGCCTTTTTTCTAGTCTAGCACTGTACGACATTAGCAACAGCGTCTTTCGGCCCATTTTTCTGCTCTTATGGCCAATCTCTCTGTCTTTTAGCGCGGTCCAATTCTGGTGACAATGCCGTTCGGCGCAGGTTCAAAAATTGGGCTTCCTACTTTCTTTTGCAATTTCAATCTTTTGAAGCCCGCTCTGACGTCTAATTCATCTAATTAAGCATTAAATAATATTCTAAAGCCATGGCAAATGATATTTCTTAACACAAACAACACAAAATATCACTTTCATATATAAAATCAAAGTTACAAACACATACACATAACACTAAACACTACACATTGTCAAGTCATAAAATTCTAAAATTTAGTGTTGCTCACAACCAAAACACACATAACTTTGAAAACTAACAAGAAAGCAAGTCCAAATATAACATCTAAGCAAAGCAAAGCAAAGCAATCAAATACACAAACACTGAAGTACATTAATCAAGTTTTCATTCTTCCTTAGAACTATCATCAACTCTTAAATCTCCAATGAATTGAGCATGAATAAACAAATTGTAGAATAGACGAAAAGAGAATTCCTCAGTAGAATCTTTCTCAATTCAAACTTTCCTTTTCATCAACTATGTCAAACTTCCTTCAAGATATACAGAATGATCAAAGTGCTCCTTCATTCTCCAATCCAGATGATCAAAGAAGTTAGATAGATTGTTGATTGCATTCATCAGGTGTTGAACTTCCTTCTCCAATTTCTTAATTTTCTTCAAGATGATCTGTGAACTTTCAGGAAAGTAAGGAGGAATAGGTGTTGACCTCTGAGATGGTTGATCTTCACCCATGTCGTTCATATCACCAAGTGCCTGGTTACTATATTCATCTGTTGGGTCTATAGGCTTATGATCCCCGATAAATGCAACGGCGCCTAAAACTTGGTACCATCCGGTAAATGCAACGACACCAAAAACTTGACTCCGCTCGATAAATGCGCTGATGATTTTAGATATGAAAATTATGATTTTATAATATGTGATACTACGTAAGTATACATATCGTTTATCAAGTAAAATAAGACTTTCTGATTAAGCCCCGAGATATCGAACCCACAGGGAAAATGTAAAATCTTTAAATAAATCAGAAAAATTATCTTTTTACTTTTTGTTATGGCTTTTGAAAGTATGTGTTAATTTTGAAAGGTTTTGAAAGGTTTTGAAAGTTGATTTGTCTTTTGAAGTTTCCTTAATAAAATGTTAAGCAAGACATTAAAATTATAATAACTAAAAAAAACTGTATGTAAAATACTATTAACTAGAATATCTTTTTCTTTCCTTTTATGAAGTAGTAATAATTCTTAAAGTATTGTTGTGGAAGTATTTAAATTTGTTGTGACAGAGAGAAGAAAATGTGTTCTTTACCCTTACTTGGTTCTATAAAGAACATAGGTTAATTTGAAATTTTTATTATTTTGAACATGGTTAGGCAGGGAAGATACCGGTCTCTCACTCTAGAGTTCCCTCGATTCCCACCACCTGGGGGCTAACTTCTCATAACAAAACTCAAAACTTCAAACCAAATTAGGGGGTTTTAGCCTGTCACTCTAAAATCCTCTAATTTTACTTCCTTCCATAAAAATATCTTGTAATATTACATTCAATTATATGGACTACAATTCTCACCCATATAATTGAATGTGATTCTTACTAACTTTTATGAGACAATACCGCATTGGATCTTACATAATCTCAAGAAATTTTACAACTTAACGAGCCAAATTAAGAAGTAAACAAAGTTTTTAGAATCAATCTTCACAATTTCTTCCAACTTTTAAACACTTATACTTTCCACAACAATTCTTTATAAATTAATTACTTCTCCATTTAAGAAAGAAAAAGATAAAGTAAACTACTCAGAATGCATTGAGAAAATACAAAAACACATTGATTTGAAATTAAAAACAATAAGAAAAATAACAAACAAAAGCAAGTATTAATAAAAAGATTAAAAGGAAACACTTATCTGAAAATCCTCTCCACAAGACTAAGGAAGTTCCTCTGAAACTTTCACTCTTCGTTAAACTACTCCTCAGAGAAAGTCTCACAACTCTGATGACTCAGAATACAGACTTCAAACTTCAATAAAAATTAAACTAAAAAAAAGAAAAGAAGTTGGAAGAAGAAGACTTCACTCCAACCCTTTTCTCATTTCTACTCTCTACTCCTACTCTTAATAAAAACTCTCACAAAATAAAAGTAAAATTTTGTAAAAACTCTCTTCAAAATGCAAGTGGAAGAACAGTAAAAAGACCCTTCAAAATGCAGTGGAAGAGCACTTAGTCATTCCTAAGACTCTCTTTAAATAGTAAACCAAAAGGTGCCTTGGTGTCTCTTCAAAATGTGTCCAGATTCGATGTATCTACCAAGGAACGCACCCCTTCATTCAAACTTGCCGCCCAAAGAAAGTTATGGTAGTTACCACCAAGAGTTGCATCCCATCCCCTTTGAAATTGGCGCCAAATACATGAAGATTTCGATTTTTAACTGTAGCGGCTAAGCGCCGGCCCAGAAGTGCTTAACCGCCAGTGCCAAAATTTTGATTTTTCATTATTTTTGCTCCATATTTGATCCAATTTTGCTCCTTTCATCATGACCATCCATTTTCATCATACCTGTAAGAAAAACACAAAATACCTTCCCTTAAAGTGTAATATCATTAAAAATAGGTATAAAAATGTGCATAAAAATACTATATATTTTAGGTGTATCAAAATCCCCCAAACTTAAAATGTTACTTGTCCTAAAGTGACAATTAATCTCATAGAACATTTAGCATGAAAATTATGTAATGAGTTTCTTAGGAAGATAACAAAATTTTGTTTTAGAGATGGAATAGTCCAATTTAAAAAAAATTTCAGTAATTAAAACCAACTTAATGTTTAGAAAGTTCTTAAGTAAAGGAAAATGACAAATATAAGTTTCTATCTAATTCAGAAATATTTGTAGATTCTTCAAAATATAGGACTCAAACACTTATTTTCTCACTTAAAAATCTTTATTTGAAAAATAATTTTACTTACTATATTATAACCTTAAGCTTTAGATTTTCTCTGAAATTATATCTTAAACTTTATGTATGAAACCAATTTTTGATTAGGCCCTCAAATACTCAAGCTTCTCCTCCCTTTTCATATACTATTTATTACTTTTGTTATAAGGACAAGGATTATTATATCTGGATAGACCTTTAATAATTTTGAATTTCACCCTTCCATTTAAAATAAATGTCAGATATACACCTTTCACTTAAAAATCATAATAATAATATTTGAAAATTATTCTTCAATAAAATAAATTTAAGCTTTGAAGAATAAAAGTTAAATCTTCTATTTATCCAAAAATACAAAACTTCTTAATAAAGATAGTTTAACTTTATTTAACACTTCTTCATTAAGAAAATTTTAACTTTAAGTTTTTCATGAATATTATAAATTTTAACTAAATTCTTTTATTCATTTCTATATTCAAAATTTTGTTCCCCTAATATAACTTCATGTACATAATTATTCTCAATAAAAAATAAGATTTATTTTTAAGTATTCTTGAGAATCAAATAAAATTTTAGGTTTTTGAAAAATCTTTGTTTTTAAAATTCCCCCAAACTTTAATTTTTTAATTAAGATAAAACATTTAAGCATAAGAAATGATATATGGGTGAGAAATAAAAACTAACATATCATGCTTGCAGGAATTTTTAATATCCTAATATGCAAGTATAACAATTTAATTAACAGGAGTAAAATGAAATCAAATTTACTTTTTTAGTTTTTTTTTAATAAGAAAAGTAAAAATTTCAAAAGACTTCTACAGTAGTGGAGGTTTTCAAAGCAAATACACACCAACTAAAATAACACACTGATACAGATAACAAATGATAGTGGAATTTGAAAAAAATTTTAAACATTTAGTTTCCTAAGTAGAAGTTCCCAATAGTGGTTTATAATCTCCTAACAGTTTTTGAATTACGGTACACACTATTAAAAACTCTGACATAACATACACGTTAAAACATTTACTAATACACACTATCACAAACAACATATAAATCCACAATAAAACAACAACAATACCTGAATATGCATAACAGATAAATAGTATAACTACAATCTGCATATTATGAAGGTTCACATCATAACTCAATCATCAAACAAAACACTAGATAAAGTACACAGTAACACATTATAACAAAACAATAACTAAAACAAACAACATAAATCTACTCTTCATCCTCATCATCATCATCTTGCTCATTCCAATATGTGGATGGAACACAAGGTATGTAAAATGGATGAGGTGGCATCTCAGCACTCTGATCACCTCTAATCAGTCTATCCAAATATTGCTGATAACTCTCCTCATACTTATCGAGTTTCACAATATATCTTTCTGCATTGTCCATCTTACCATCAATATCTCTAACATGCTTACGAGTAAGACTCACTTTTTTCAAAATTTTTCTCAATAAACCAGTCTGTGAATCAGTAGATGATGATGCACGTGAAGTAGAAGCACGGGAAGTATGCAGCAAAAGAAAAAGCAGTAGAAGCCCTACCAAATCCTCTTCTCCAACCAAACTCTGAATGTACAATGTAAGCACCAACGTTTACACTGGTAATAGGTCTCAATGACTAAAGTACCTCTTCCCAGGTTTCAAATTTCACTCAAGATCGTTCACATAGTGAATGAATTAAGGAAGGAAATCCCATTCCTGTAGTAGTGGTGGATCTAGCACTGTTCAAAATATAATCATAAATTATTCCTCCAATGTCAATAGGCTTCCCTTGTTGAATACAATGGTTCAACACAACTCTTTCTCTCGTTACTTCACTAGTGTAGCTCGAAGGTAACAACTTAGATGAGATAAAATAATGTCATGCCTTAGAAATTGCATTCAATTTTGAAGCAGGAAAGTTCACTCTTCTATCATTTGTTATTTTCCATAACCCTCTTCCATCAGCCAAAAATTCCATGATCTCATCTAACTCTCCTTCCGTAGGATGATAGTTAGAATAAAAACAAAACATGTCGGGATGTAGTCCATAAAAAGTATTGATTTCCCCAGAAGAAAAGTTAACTTCATTCCTCCTAACCATCACTTGATTTTCTTTTGCAGCAGGCAAATTTGCATAAAATTCTCGAGCCACAGAAACAACAGCAACAGCGGAGAAGCAACACTAATTTTCCCAGTTCCTTCTAGCAATCATTTCTTCAATCACCTCTCCTGGTTTGCTAAACACTTGCTCAGGAATCAACTTACGTGACTGCAATACATCGATGTATCGTTCCTCAACCCTCAAACTAACAAATTTGTCAGAATCAAAATTCATCTTTTCTCGTGAATGCTTTGACTTTGGAGCCATCTCTAAAAATTCACGAAAAAAATTCACCATAAATTCTAAAATCAAACTAAACTTGCTAAATTATCTTCCAAAAGATATTTTCACTAAATCCAAGCAATTTCTCAAGTTTTTCCTCAAATTTTCACCATGAATAGTGATTTTAAGATTTTCCATAATGTACTCAAAATACATGGTGAAAATAAAAAATTTTACTTAGGAGTAGTGCTCTTACCTCAAGGAATCCAAATCTAATAATTTTTGTTGAGATCGGCTCTTAAATGATTCACAATATGATGCCCTAGCCTCTCTTTCGCGATAGATCGAAGGTTGAAGAGGATGCGGTGGTTTAAAAATGGAATTTTTGGGTTTTTAACTATTGGGAACCAACTTTCGAGAACTGGCGCCTAAGCGCGAACTATCGGCGCTTACCCGCGAAATATGGCGCTTAAGCGCCGGCACTTTGGCGCTTAGCCGCCAATACCCAAAATTTCATAATAATGGTATATGCACTAAATCACTTGGTTAATCAGCCTTAATTACTCCAAAATAATTATTTCTCCCCACACAGATCTTCAATATTCCAAATCAAAATTTAATAACTATTGATTCCACACAAATTTCACAAAAACACAAACTTATATTAAAACAAACATAACACTTAATACAATACTAGAATTTCCATCCACACATAGAGGATGAAATTCTCTAAATATAAGAGACTTTAATCTCAAACTGATAAGTATACATCTTTAGGATGTAACTGTTGACCTCATTTTTGGTGAGGTATGATCTCTCTCCTTAGTACTTAGGATCCAGCCATATGTTTTCCCTTCGACTATCCTAGAGGACTAGAAATGGGACCCACCAGTTAGAAATTCAAACACCTCTTAAACTCCCTTCAAACCCCACAAGTTTGATAGTAAACCCCCAGGCCACTTGGTGGGTTAAGACCAAATGTGGAGGTTTAAAGGATGAGTTCCCTATAGGACTCTTTGGCCTTAGGACTACCTCGAGTGGCTCAGTGCAGTGAGGGTTGAATTGCACACACCTCACTCCCACACACACATTCCAAGCCCTAAAACTACCTTTAACCAATTTGACTTCCTCACTCATATAAGTAATTCATATGAATAGACCTTAACCCCTAAACCCCTAGTTAAGAGGGTTAGGAACAACATATTGAATACCTAGAATGAGTCCTCTCATGGCTCTTGTGAGCTTAACATGGCTTCATGGCTCAACCAAAATGGTTTCATTTTACTCACATCTAATCAATCTTTGTTTTTTTTTTCAAAATTTTAATTTTTGACTTTCGGCCCCTAAACTCTCCAAAAATTACCAAATTGCCCTTGAAAAGGACCCCGTAACTCAAAACTTCACAGTCACCAGGGCTCTAAAAAAAATCATGCCAGAGCGTTCCTCTCTTCAAACGAAAAGTTTGACTGTAAACATGCCATACTTCCGAGCTACCTTTGGGCCCCTCGCGGCCAAAATAGCTGATACTTAAAAAACGCTCCGGGATTCATAAAACCTTCCACATAAATAAAAAATGATCCCGAACACTTTTGTTTGACTCCAAATTTCTTTCTAAACCACCTCGAGCCTTTAATTCAGCCTTTTGACCACTTACCCCTAAAATTACTAAAATGCCATTCATAGCAAAAAAAAATTTCAAAAAATCCAAAAAATCCTAAAAAATCCCAAAAATTATAAAATATTCTCCACATCATTTTGTTCAACTACCACATACCCCAGTTTTGTCAATTTAGCCCAATTTGATCAAAAATTCCAAATTTACCCTTAAAGCTCAAAATTAACCCTATGTCCAAATCCACCAAATTGATCATCCAATTCAATTCAAAATCACTCCAAATCTTTTCAAAACTCTTCATAAAACTTTCCTAAACCAAACTCAACATTCACTTAGCCCAAAATTTGACCCAAACCTAACCCAAACTCAAGCCCAAGTTCACCCCAAATTTAAAGGCCCAAAATCAAGCTCATAAGCTAAATCACTTCAATTAGCCCAAATCCACCCAAAATCCCACATTCCAATTATCATTTCATCATCCCTTTGATTAAATGATTTGCCTAAGGTTCCAAATTCATCACCAAATTATTCCAAATCAAGCATCTTGACAATTTTCACCAAAAATCCTAAATATTTCAAAATCCCCTTTCATGAAAGCACCAAAGCCAAATGTGAGCCATCGAGGAGCCAAATGTGAGCCATGAAGCTTGTGTCAAGCCATATGTGAGCCATGTAAGCTCTTTACACATCACCAAACCTTAAATAGCAAGGGAGTAAACCTCTTTCCTAAGCCATGTTTAAGCACTTTTAACCCTTTCCATGACACACCTTAACCCAAAATTGACACAAGTACTTGGGATGAAGACTTCTCCATTTTTTTTGGCTGACCCAAATCATCCTTTTCAACCCAAAATCAAACCATGGGAGGGTGCACCAAGAGAAATCCATGCTTTGACCCAAATTGACCAAAAAATGGCCCTTACCTCCTGTCGGCATATTTTTAGGTTGTGTGTTTTATTTTGAAAAGGGGGTCGCCTAACAGAAATTGTAGGCGAATTTTTAATTTAATTTAAATAAATAATTTGACAAGTAGTATTTGATTTTGAAAATAATTTTAAATTTAAAAATTTTAAGATATGAAATTAAACTGATCTCACATCCCGAATAGTTTATATAAACGAGCACCACATCACAAATTGTGTATCTATCTCGAAGAATAGACACACTGTTTGGTGATGGGGCTCGATTAAATAAACTAGAAGATTTGTGACATCCGTTTGGTTTGCGAACCAATTTTATAAGCCGACAAGTTCCCCTGCTTAATATAAAGGAATTAAGCAGGGTTTATATTACCCAGGTTCTTAAAATTCCCTATAAGGGCAAGCCCTATAGTTAATTACATCTTAAATGACGGGAATCACTTAAGAAAACTTTCGATAATAATCGATAATTCGCTCTCAAGAATTTCAAAGTTTAAGTTTTCGAGGATTGAATTTTAGAATTTCGATAGGGAATGGATCAAATTTGGAACATTTTGTTTTGAGAATTCAAAGGAAGAAAGGTAGGAGAAATTATAGATTCGAAGCGAACTTCGGTAATTTTCCGACTATCCTATTGTTTGGCTCGGATTTAAGAAAATCCTAATATTATTTGATATTTCGATCTTGCCAATTTTAATTAATTTGGACTTATATTTGTATGATAAAATCATACAAATAGCCTTGAAGATGTGAGGGTTTATGTCGTATCAAACGATTACCTTGGAGTCCTAAGAACGGTTAGGGCTTAATTTACATGACATGATCATGCAAAAGCCTAACGAAGAGTTGAGGATTTATGTTGTACTAGGCAAACTACCTCGAAATCCTATGGCTTAGTTATTTAATTCTAAGAAAGTTTTGCTGAAGTAAACTCAGGTTTTGCTGATGACGATGGCCGTACTGCCCACCATGCTCCGAGCTCCTTGTTGTTGCAAAGGTTTAGTTTTAGAAATCATAAATCAGGAGATGAGAGAAGTGTTCTGGTTTAGAGAAAATCTTAAAATCCAGGTGTTTTTTAATATTTTAATTAAACAAATCTTAAAGTTGATTATAACAACACCGGTTAAGATCCCACGGTTCCATCCTTCCGACATCGTTATTTTCATCGGATTCACTTAGTCCAGATGAATTTGCTAAACTCAACTAAATGAGTTCCACACTTTCATTTAGACCGTGGGAAATCCCGTTAGCAACACGTAGGTTACATCATCCGAGGTATTCCCGATCATCCAACAAGACGTTTTAATTTAGTTGTAATTGCAGTTTTGTGTTTTGTTTGTGATTAAATTTTGAGTTGTTTTATATTTTGAAATGTTGTGGCGGTGCATTTTATCTTGCAATGACTTTTAATTTAGTTTTGGTTTCAGTTTTAGAGACTATCCTAAAGGTGTGGGTTTTCATGCAACAGTTGTTTATCATGCAAGAAAAGTAAGTGCGATGCGATTAAGTAAATTGCAAGAAAGTAAATTGCAATAAAATAAAAGCGTACCTGGAGGGTCTTTCCGTCATCCCAAGCTGCACTTAAACACAATTTGGAATATTTAAGCAAGTTCCTAGGTAAAGCTAAGGGAAGGGTTATGGTTTTCTACAAAATTCCTAATCCTATAGCTAGTCATTTCCTATGACATCTAGGTTCTTGTGTTTTGGGTTTGAGGACGATTTTCTTCATCAAAGAACAATTAAGTTTAGTAGTTCTTATAAACATCCTATCATATTGAGGAAGTGCTTAAGAAGAATCTTAAACATCTTTTCAATATTGCTAGAATTGTTTTAAGTCCAAATGAATTTAATTATACAAATGAATTAATCGTCCAGGGAATTCAAGTTTTGTTATCTTGCTCAGTGAACTAGGACATTTGAATATCCTATAAGTGAAGTAACATTTCATTTAACGTTCTGTTTAGGAGTTATGATAACCAAAACTTTCGAGGGCAAATTGGTGTTCAAATGGTTTGTGATTTAATTTAATTTCACTTATCAGGTTTAAATTTGGAATAATGTTCAAGTTACTTTATTTTGAATTTCTTTATGTCTTAGGTGATGTTATTTTTAATTCAATTTAATTTAACCTTAATTTAATTTAATTTGGTTTAGTTTTAATTTTAATTTAATTTAATTTAATTTTGATTTTAACTTGATTCTATTATTTAATTTAATTTAATTCAATTTAGTTTGATTTGATATGAATTAATTTAATTTAATTTAATTTGATTTAATTTAATTTAATTTAATTTCCTTTAAATGAATTTAATTTAATTTAATTTAATTTAATTTGTTTAATTTAGTTTAATTTAATTTAATTTAATTTAATTTAATTTGATTTAATTTGATATGTTTTAATTTAATTTAATTTAATTTAATTTAATTTTAATTTGTTTTAATTTAATTTTATTTAATTCAATTTAAATTTTAATTTAATTTTACTTTTAATTTTAATTTAATTGAAATTTTAAAAGGGTTTAATTTAAATAATTTAACTTTAATTTAATTTAATGATTAAGTCTTTTAACATTTTAAATCTTAAATTTGGATTATCATTTTAATTAGGAATTAAATATTATTGAGATGGCTAATTTAGGGATTCTTAAATTAAAGAACAAATCTCTTCCTAATAATATCCCTATTTTAATAATTCCAATTTTATTATTCTTCCAAATTTAATCAATTATTTAATTAAGGTTTATTTCAATTATTTTAAATTGTTTAATAGGTTTCTACCCTTTAATTATTTAAATTTCAATCATCCAAATCAGATTAAGATCAAATATTTTACTCTTTAATTTTATTAAGCCTAAAGTTTTAACTAAAGGTTAAAATTTTAATTACCATTTTGCCCCTTCAAGCTTAATAATTTCATAACTCACTAAATTGAGCTTAAATGAACTTGAGATTTTTATGTGACTTCACTCATATGTCAATAAAGACATGAGAGGAGAAAATGTGATTTTTCTATATTTAATTTATTTATGTAATTATTTTTGATGGAAAATAGGGATTTCCAAGGAAAATTTAATAATATGACCAAGGGAAAGTTTCTATCCTTAAGAAAATTATGGGACATTCCCAATGACTAGAGGACCACATGGACCAATTTTGGTGATTTTTTGAATTATATTATTTTTATTGTAATTATTTTAAGTTTTGGAGTATTAATTAATTTAAAAATAAAATAAAGGTTGAAAAATGAATTTTATATTTTTCAAAAATCTCTCTGATATCAAGGAAACCAGAGAATCAATTTTTATAATTTTCTGAGTTTTCTTTGATTTATTAGAATTATTTTAGTGGAAATGCTAAAAAATACATTTTTTTAATTTTAAAATTACCTTAGGGCTTTAAAATTTAATATCTCATCAAATAGACCTAAGAAAAATATGGGGTTTGTTCCTAAGTGATTAAAATTCAAAATATGACATTTTGGTGAATTTTATTATTTTTGTGATTTTTATTATTTTTTAATTATTAAAATATTAAAATAATACAAAAAATCGAACTTTTTAGAAAATTAAAATTTTAATTTTCTTAAATTCCCCTAATATCAGAGAGGCTCCAAAACCAATTTGGTGAATTGTTGAAAAGTATTTTGAAAGTTATGAATTTTTAAAGTTTAAATTGGCTAAATGGCTTAATCAACCCATTTAGTAGGGCTAACCAAGTCCAATTGACTTCAAATTTTTATGGTGGGTTCCAATGATCCTAAAGGTCAGTGGAGAATTGATTTCAAGCTAATTTGATGTATGATTAGCTCTAATTAATTAGGGACCTATTTTGGGTGTTTAAGCCAATTAGGGTTATTCCAAGTGGATTAATTCAAAACCTATTTTTCCTAGGTTCCTCTGGTCATAATAAATATCACCAAATTTTCCTAGAATTTATTTCACAACATGCTAATTATTAGATTTAAAATACTCAAAACTGCAACATGAATTTGAAAAATCAATAACTTCTCATAGGGACGGCCTCTGACTTTGGAAAATTCAGGGAATGTTCCCAAATTCAGAGGCTTCAAAGCCCTATGGTCTCATGCCATGGTGAATTTCCTATATGCATGGAGAATTAAAATAATGCAGAGGGTAAATAAATCATTAAAAACAAAATACTTGATGAAATTAAATGATTTCTTTTCCACATTATTCTCCTCACGTTCATTCGAGCGAGAGGGTATTTTTATTTTATTTTTCTGATTTTTTTACACAAAGTTATGCATTTTTGAAGTTTAGTGAATTAAATAAATAAGAAAATACCATAATTTTCTATTTAAAACGGCGGCGCTGACTCATCCTAGGCATCTCCGAAACGCCGCGTGTCGCTGCCATTCGACGCCGCCACTTGAGTCAGCAGCCGGGGTCCCGCCTTCCGCGTATCATCTGCCGATCAGACCCGATCTGAGCCATCCGTCCGCACGTGTATGGAATGAACGACATCCGTTCATCGTCCCCAGCCGTTCTCACCCGAGAGCCGTCCACACTAAAACCCTAAGAGCTCACTCATTTCTCAATGGATTTTCGTGTTCTTGTGCTCTATGGATTTGTCTTGAAGAGACGAACACATCTATACGGTGATCATGCATTGAATTTAAGGCATTTGAAATGGAGACACTCTAGAAGCACGGGATGAAGAGTTAGCTCAAACCTTAGCTCAGAGAACTGTGGCTTCGATCTGAGGGTTGTGTCACCTTCGATTGGGTCCAAGCAAGCTCCAAATGAAGTCTCCTGGTCTGGTGAATTGCCTAGGTAGGATTTGGACCAAGCCCAATCACAAAGCTTGGAGTCTGGAACAGATGGGTGGCCTGGAGAGGGGGCTTTAGCTGGTGGACTTCTCCCCTTGGTCTGGTGAAGGTGTAGGACCAATCAATTTGAGGATTGATCCATTGTGGAGAAGTGTCCCGGTTTTGGGTGGAATTTTGGTCGAGAAATTGGGCTTTGTTGGTGGGGATTAGGGGAAATTGTCACTGGGGATCAACTGCTCTAAGTATGGAGAGTGGCCTAGAGTAATTTTGGCAGGGTTTCAGTAAGGTCTGGTTCAGCACCTCTCATGGCCGAGAGGAGGTGAGGTTTAAATAGGAGAGGGTGGAGGGCCTCCCAGGGGGAGTTAGGGCTTGGGATCAGCTGCTTAGGTCAAGGGAAGAACAGCCATGATGGCCATTGGGCATGGGGCAACTCAGCAAGGTGGAATTCCAAAGTTTGACTCACATGGGTGCTCTCGGCCTGGTGGTTTCCGGCGGCTGTGGTGGCTGGCCGGCCAGGGTCAGGTCACTATTGTCATCAGGAGGGTCAGGGGTTGGCAATGGTGCAAGCAATGGAGAGTGGTCATGTGTAGAAAGCTTCATTCAAAATGGAATGGGGAAGGGGCTCTTTTAGGCTCAATTTGGTCGTCCTATGGGTTTGGGTTGGGTGCACCTTTCCAAGCTCTAATTTGGGCTGAGGGAGGTCAGGTGAGTCGGCTAGATTAGCGAGGGAGAAGTCACTATCCAAGCATGTTTAAGTTTAAACATAGTTTAGGGGAAGCATGAAAAGGTTTAATCACCTTTAAGAGAATCCTTAAAGAGGCTCCTCCTCTTGCCATTTATGGGATGGTCACATGTCAAACCTCTCATGGCTTTACATGGGGCTTGAGGATGGCTTCATGGCTTTATTTGGGCTTGGGTATGGCTTAGTCGAATTTCATTGGAATGGATTTTAGGAATTTTGGCATTTTGATGGGAATTTGGATAAAGCCTAATTTGGAATGATTTAATCATAGGTTTCAAACTTTAGGGAATGATTTTATCAAGTGGATGATGAGAAGGAATTGTCTTGTGGGCTTTGGATGAATTTTTGGGCTTTTGGGTTTGGTGGAAGTGGACTTTTTAAAAGGCTTCAATAGGTGGGCCTTTATATTTCAAAATGGACTTTTGGATGAAGAATTTTGTGAAAAACCATGCCAAATAAATTTTGGGTTTAGTTTAGGGATGTTTCATGAATGGTTTGGAATCAATTTGGTGTGATTTGGAATAGAATTGGTTTGAATTTGGGCTTTTTTTTGGTAAAGGGGCCAAAGTAGGCCAAATTCGGCTAACTTGGGCTAAGGTTGGGCTAAGGTTGAATTTGGTGTAAAATAAATGTTGGGAAATATTTATGGGAGTGTTTCAAAGAGGCTTTGGCTTTGGTTGGGTTTTGATTTTGGGGTTTGGGCTTATTTGGGTTAGGTTAGGTTTTAGGTCAAAATTGGGCCTTTAGCTTTGGGTTGAATTTGAGTGGAGTTTGGGTTTAAATTTTGGGAAAATCATGTTAGTGTTTTATTTGTGGGGATGTTAAGGAAGGTTTAGAAAAGGTTTGGGGTTAATTGGAGTTGAATTGGGTTAGTTTGGATTAGGTTTGGGTCATGGGCCCAAATTGGGCTTTAAGGCCAAAAGTGAAATTGGATTCAAATGTCAATCAAATTGGACTTGGATTTGGTCTAGATTGGTGTTGGAAATGTTGAATTGAAGTTTAGAATTGAGTTGGACCAGAATTTGGGTCAATTGGGTAGATTTGGCTTGACATTGGGTTCACTTAGGGTTAAAATGGGTCAAATTAGGGGTTTTGACAAAAGTGGGGTAAATTGACAAAATTGGCCCATGGTGTAGTTAAAAAAAATGAAATTGGGAATATTTGGGATTTTCTGGAATTTTCTGGGAATTTTCTGAATTTTTGGATTTTTGGGTCAAGAGAGGTATTTTGGGTATTTGGAGGGTATTGGGAGGTATTTTTGGAATTTTTGGTATTTTTGGGTATGGATGATCAATTTGAGTAATGTGGGAATGTTTGGGATTGGTTTTGAGGAATTTTGGGTAATTTAGGTGATTTTGCAAATTTTGGGTAGTTTCAAGGGCTTTGGGTAGGTTAGGCGGGTGTAGGGTCCCGGGGGCCAAAAATTGAAAATTTGGAAAATTGAAGATTGGGTAAATGTAAGTGGAATAAAATCATTTTGGTTGAGCCATGAAGCCATATCAAGCCCACATGAGCCATGAAAGGGACTCATTTGAGGCATCCACTATGTTGTTCCTAACCCTCTTAATCAAGGGCTTAGGGGTTAAGGACCATCCATGTGAATCACCTTTATGAGTCAGGAGGTCAAGTTAGGTATGGGTGTGTTTCTAGGATGTGTGTGAAAGTGTAGTGTATAGGTGTAGTGTGTGTGTAAGTCAGCCCTTCACCAGACCAAGCCACCCAGGGTAGTCCTAAGGCCAAAGAATCCTATAGGAACTCATCCTTTAAACTTCCACATTTGGTTTCAACCCTCTAGGTGATTAGGGGTCTACAGTCAAGTTTGTGGAGTTTGCAGGGAGTTAAGAAGTGGTTTGAATTTCTAAGTGGTGGGTCCCAATTCTAATCCTCTAGGATAGTCAAAGGAAAAGCCTAAGGCTAGATCCTAAGTACTAAAAGAAGAAGAGAAGACCTCATCAAAAATGAGGTCAACAAATGGACCTCCAATAGGTGTGGTGAGCTGACGGAGCACACCGCACGTATTGGAGTTGACCGAAGAGATCAATAAAACCAACACAGATGTCCAAGTGACAAACTTAGGACGAAGTAGAAGAATTTCCACTGGGGATTGTCAAGTATATCTCTGAGACTGGAGATCCCTGAACTCTCGCTGGGGAAAGGAAAAGGAGGTGAATTCCAAATCACATGATCTGGGGGAATTTCGATTTAGATTTTATTTTGTTTCAATTTAAGTTTTGATGTGTGAGCTCAGATTTCAATTTGGAGTTTTAATTTAGATTGAAGTTTTGTTAAAATTAATTTGAAGGGATTTGAACTTGAAATGAAAATTAGAATTTTGTGGTTTTAGATGTAACATCTTCAACCTCAAAAGAAAATTAAATTGATTGGATTCGATCATTACAATGAGGAGAGATCTCAGAGCAATGCGGTCTTGGATGTAAAATCCTTAACCTCAAGAGTTTGATTTTGATGTATTTCTTTGCGATAGGGAAAAAATCCTAAAGCAATGCAGTCTCGGATATAAAATCCTCAACTCCAAAAGTTTGAATTTGATGTATTTCATTGCGATAGGGAAAGGATCCTAAAGCAATGCAGTATCGGATGTAAAAGCCTCAACTCCAAAAGTTTGAATTTGATGTATTTCATTGCGATAGGGAAAGAATCCTAAAGCAATGCAGTCTCGGATGTAAAATCCTCAACCCCAAAAGTTTAATTTTGATGTATTTCATTGCGATAGGGAAAGAATCTAAAGCAATGCAGTCTCGGATGTAAAATCCTCAACCTCAAAAGTTTGAATTTGATGTATTTCATTGCAATAGGGAAAGAATCCTAAAGCAATGCAGTCTCGGATGTAAAATCCTCAACCTCAAAACGTTTGAATTTGATGTATTTCATTGCAATAGGGAAAGAATCCTAAAGCAATGCGAGTCTCGGATGTAAAATCCTCAACCTCAAAAGTTTGAATTTGATGTATTTCATTGCGATAGGGAAAGAATCCTAAAGCAATGCAGTCTCGGATGTAAAATCCTCGACTCCAAAAGTTTGAATTTGATGTATTTCATTGCGATAGGGAAAGAACCTAAAGCAATGCAGTCTCGGATGTAAAATCCTCAACCCCAAAAGTTTAAATTTGATGTATTTCATTGCGATAGGGAAAGGATCCTAAAGCAATGCAGTTTCAGATGTAAAATCCTCAACCCCAAAAGTTTTAATTTGATGTATTTCATTGCGATAGGGAAAGAACCTAAAGTAATGCAGTCTCGGATGTAAAATCCTCAACCCCAAAAGTTTGAATTTGATGTATTTCATTGCGATAGGGAAAGAATCCTAAAGCAATGCAGTTTCGGATGTAAAATCCTCAACTCCAAAAGTTTGAATTTGATGTATTTCATTGCGATAGGGAAAGAACCTAAAGCGATGCGGTCTCGGATGTAAAATCCTCGACCCCAAAAGTTTAAATTTGATGTATTTCATTGCGATAGGGAAAGGATCCTAAAGCAATGCAGTTTCGGATGTAAAATCCTCAACCCCAAAAGTTTGAATTTGATGTATTTCATTGCGATAGGGAAAGAACCTAAAGCAATGCAGTCTCGGATGTAAAATCCTCAACCCCAAAAGTTTGAATTTGATGTATTTCATTGCGATAGAGAAATGATCCTAAAGCAATGCAGTTTCAGATGTAAAATCCTCAACCCCAAAAGTTTGAATTTGATGTATTTCATTGCGATAGGGAAAGAACCTAAAGCAATGCGGTCTCGAATGTAAAATCCTCGACCCCAAAAGTTTGAATTTGATGTATTTCATTGCGATAAGGAAAGAATCCTAAAGCAATGCAGTCTCGGATGTAAAATCCTCAACCCCAAGAATTTGATTTTGATGTATTTCATTGCGATATGGAAAGAATCTTAAAGCAATGCAGTCTCGGATGTAAAATCCTCAACCCCAAGAATTTGATTTTGATGTATTTCATTGCGATAGGGAAAAAATTATAAAGCAATGTAGTCTCGGACGTAAAATCCTCAACCCCAAAAGTTTGAATTTGATGTATTTCTTTGCGATAGGGAAAGAATCCTAAAGCAATGCAGTCTCAGATGTAAAATCCTCAACCTCAAAAGTTTGAATTTGATGTATTTCATTGCGATAGGGAAAGAATCCTAAAACAATGCAGTCTCGGATGTAAAATCCTCAACCCCAAAAGTTTGACTTTGATGTATTTCATTGCGATAGGGAAAGAACCTAAAGCAATGCAGTCTCAGATGTAAAATCCTCAACCCCAAGAATTTGATTTTGATGTATTTCATTGCGATAGGGAAATAATCCTAAAGCAATGCAATCTCGGACGTAAAATCCTCAACCCTAAAAGTTTGAATTTGATGTATTTCATTGCGATAGGGAAAGAATCCTAAAGCAATGCAGTCTCGGATGTAAAATCCTCAACCTCAAAAGTTTGATTTTGATTGAGATTTGATTTGAGATCTGGAAAGATTGAATTTAAAATTTGATTGAGATTTGATTTGGAATCTCGAAGGTTGAATTTAGAATTTGATTGAGATTTGATTTGGAATCTGGAAGGTTGAATTTAAAATTTGATTTAAAATTTGTGCTCATTTTGTTTGTCCTTTAATGATTCAAATTTTATTTTATCGTGAACTTGGAGTTCATCATTTTTTATTTAGATTTTTAAGGAAAGTTTTCTTTTACTCTTTTTGTTTCTTTTCTGTTCTTTGTTCGAAGTTCATTTAACTTTAATGGCGTTTCTCAGTCAACTTGCACAAAAGAGTTGAAGGCCAAAAATGTGACATAGTCACTTTCATTCCAATTATGTTGAAGATACATCATACAACTCGATCTGGAATACATCTCATACAATCCATGTAGACTCAAAACGGACTATGTATGATCTTTGTCGATCCATCCAAAAAAGGTATCTGTCAGAAATCCATGTACCGAATAGTGAGGTACATGGTCAATAACATCATCTTCCAAGCCATCCTTGGCAAGGATGCCGTATGGATGTACGTTGGAGGTGTGATATTTTCCATGTAACTCACGGCTCGTAAGGCCGGAGGCTCTCTAGCTCCGGGTCACAGCTGGAAGTGGTAAGGTGCTTTCTGTCATCCATCCTTCGAAAGTAACCGAGATCCGCTTCATTGGTACTCCGGTATTCAATGTTTAGCGACATCCGCTCCGTTGCCCTTCGGTATCATGACGGAACCTACCGGTAATGGTATCTTTACCTGGCCCTCGGAACTCACCTGGGCCAGCTATCCGGAGGTCAGATCCGAACATGATATTACATTCGTTCAGAAAAGAAACTGTGCAGAAAGGTCTGACAAAGTCGTGGTGATCTATGTGTGGGGGTATGCAGTCACCTTTCTTGTAGATGTTAATGATGCAAGCTGTCGGGTATGCGATCTGGCGCGGTACCCTCCATGTTATCATTTTCTTTACCATCCTTTTGATGACTAATGGCATTGGATCCACCTGGCCATGATGGAGTATCCCCGGTGGGTTTCCCTTCCTGTCTTATGCGAAGTTGTAGCAGCATCCACATTGTATTGTAATTCTCCCTTTCCCTGTCATCCATCTCCGGGGTTCTGAGTAAGTGTTTTCTCTTAGGCGGCCCGCTCGGCCCATTCTTTTCAAATCCCGGATGCAATCCGCGATTTGTTGTTGTTCGTATTCGAGAACACGTACGTATGTAGCTCGAGGCCTTCTAGTATATTGATCCTCCCGCCTCTAATTCTCTCGAAGTATTCAAAGTTTGCTTCTCGACATTCCGCATCCTTTCTAGCTCGTATTACGGAATAATGCGCAAATGGCGAGGCCACAGTGACGTCTTGTGGGATATACGGCTCAATCCCTTCACGTTCTTCCGCATACCTCGGCTCCTCGGGGATGGTGTCCGTCGGGACATCCTCCGGGGTTGCTCGCAACGCGAGTTATGCATTACCGGTGGCTTTATCCGGTGGCGTGGTAGCCTTCCTTCTTCTAATCTCCTCGAGATTTCCCCGGTTTCTTCCGTCATCCCGGAGCTGGCCTCCTTCCTTCATGTACCCAGTGAACCGGCGTCCTTGAAGTATATGTCGCGCGGTAGAAGCGCCTCGTCGCGCTGGTCCATCTGCTAGTTTAGTTAACATCTTGCGGATACGGCGATTTTTATTTCTTCGGCGAGTTGCTATGAGAGTAGCTCTTCGTACTTCCGAATTTACGTGGGCACGACGGCGACAAGCACCGCCTTCCGTCGTAGCTACTTATAGACTTGATTCTCTTGTCTTCTTCAGTGTTTGTTTTCCTTTTCTTGCTGCTGGAGTGGTGGCTTGGGCCACCCACTTTCATTATTGTCTGACTGGGCAGTTCCTCTCGGTTAATTGGGACCCAGTCACTTTCATCGTATTGCAGGCCTGCTGGTGCGAAGTCTGAGTCAATCTCTATTATCGCCCATCTTTCACCCTCTTTTCATCGAGTGCAAGGCTTACGCCATTTCTAAAGTTCAGGACCAACCGCCCGTTCGACATTTCCCTGCGAAAAGACAAGGAAAAGGATTAGGGGCTGTACTAAGAACAAGAACATTAAGAAAATGTTTATAGTTTTTTTTTATTCCTTTTATATTTTCAAATTTAACAGGAATGAAGTGGGAAAATATCAGGAAAGAGATTTTGATATGGAAGAGAAAACAAGGAAAACTTTATTATCATGATTTTATTATTATTTTTTAGCACATTTTTTATTATTTTTGGGTTCGGACCCGAGTCATAAGTAATTACTTCGCCGTGCTTCTAGGGATGAAGAATTCATTCCTTCGAAACATCGAGTAGCATAATACTTCTTCAAGTATCGTCCATTGATCGGAAGCATATGTCGTTCTCCTTGGCAATTCACTAGGCTGGTAAGAGCCTCTCGAGTAGAGCTGCCTCGACCACAAACGGTCCTTCCCGAGTGGGTTCAAATTTTCCTCCTATCTTGCGGTGTGCGAGAATAGGTCTTTTGAGAACGAGAACTAAGTCACCAACTTTGAAGGTTCTTGGGCGGACCGGTTTGTCATGGGCTTGAACCATCTTAGCTTGGTATAATTCTAAATTCACTGCTGCTGCAAGTCTTTTCCCTTCCGAGGCTTTCCAATTCTTCTACTCGTAATTTGGCATTCTATTCGTCGTGATTTTGTTTGCAAGCTGCAATTACGAGTGACGGAAGGCGAACCTCTAAGGGTAACATTGCCTCGGACCCATACACTAGAGCGTAAGGTGTAGCTTGAGTAGGAGTTCTGAAGGTTGTCCGGTAGGCCCATAAGGCTTCTAATAATTTCTCGTGCCAACTTCTCTTATTATCTTCCAAGGTTTTCTTTAAGATTTGAACGAGAGTTTTATTAAAAGCCTCAGCCAGGACGTTTGCTCTTGGGTAGTAAATTGTTGAATATCGCCAGTCGATTCCGTGTCTCCTGACAAAATTGTTGATTTGTGTGCTTCCGAATGTTGACCCATTATACGAGATGATCTCGCGCGGCACTCCAAAATGGTAGACAACTTGGTTCTTGAAAAGCCGTAGCACGTGGTGTGCTTTCACTTCTCTAAGTGGAGCTGCCTCTGCCCACTTGGAAAAGTAATCCGTAGCCGCAAGAATGAAGCGATGTCCTTTTGAAGATGGTGGTTCTATTGGACCCACTATATCTATGCCCCAACATTCGAATGGCCACGATGCAGGTTGTCGGATGTAGCACATTTGGAGGTTGGTGTAGAACCACTCCGGTGCACTTGGCATTGGTGACGGCTCTTGGCGATTTTCATGCGAGTCGGTCATCATCGAGGGCCGGTAGTACCCTAGTCTTTTAATTTTCATTTTCATCTTCGGACCGATCGGTGAGTGCCACGGAGTCCCGAATGCACCTCTTTAACAATTTCACGGGCCTCGGACCCGCTTAGGCACCTTAGCCACATTTGATCGAAAGACCTTTTGTATAACGTGTTGTTTATTAATGCGTAGGACGGAGTTCTTTTCTTGATCCGATGAGCTATGCGACCTATCGTCCGGTAGTTTTCCTGTTTGCGGTGTAGTCTATTAATGGTTGTCGCCAATCTTTGGTGTTTTCTATCATTCGTTGCAACCGATTCTTCTTCTTTTTCCGATTTGTGTATTGTGTTTATGTCGAGTCGTGATAGGACCTGACGTCCGTGAACCGACACTTCCAGTCGATTCATCTTGCAAGCATGCAAATTCTTTTGCGAGGCGAGCTAACGCATCTACTAAAGCATTTTCTTTTCTGGAAATTTTGTAGATCGTCACATTCGGAATCTGTTCCAACAACTGTATGGCATACTGGAAGTATTGCTCGAGTCTTGGCTTTAAAATCCTGTACTGTCCGGCGATCTGTTGAATGATTAGTTGCGAATCCCCGTAGATGTTGATGTTTGTTATCCCCATTTGAATAGCTAATTCCGATCCTGTTATGAGGGCTTCGTATTACGCTTCGTTGTTTGTACACGGCTCGTCGAGTGGTAGGTGTATCTTAACATCCCCGCTCCGGTGTTATAAAGATTAGTCCGATTCTCGCCTTACGGGCACTATCACTTGCGATTATTCGTCTTTATGTGCTTGAAGATGCTCCGTCGAAATATAATTCGCAACGTCGATCATCGGGGTCTTCTAAGCTCATTATTTGTTCATCCGGAAAGTCGTCATTGAGAGGAGATTCTGCCGCAAAGGGTGTCTTCGCGAGGAAGTGCTGTAGGACTTGTCCCTTTACGGCACGAAGAGGCACGAAAGTTATATCGAATTGCAATAATATCATTGACCATCTGGCGAGTCTGCCGGAAAGCGTTGGACGAGTCATCAAGTATTGCAATGGATTAAATCTCGAGACCAGGTTGACCTTATGAGAAAGCATGTGTTGACCTCATTTTTGATGAGGTCTTCTCTTCTCTCTTTAGTACTTAGGATCTAGCCTTAGGCTTTTCCTTTGACTATCTTAGAGGACTAGAGATGGAACCTACCCCTTTAGAAACTCAACCACTTCTTAACTCCCTGCAAACTCCACAAACTTGATTGTAGGCCCCTATTCACCTAGAGGGTTGAAATCAAATGTGGAAGTTTAAAGGATGAGTTCCTATAGGACTCTTTGGCCTTAGGACTGCCCTAGGTGGCCTGGTCTGGTGAGGGCTGACTTACACATACACTACACTTATACACTACACTTTTACACATCTCCTAAAACCACACCCATACCCAACTTGACCTCCTGACTCATGAAGGTGATTCACATGGATGGTCCTTAACCCCTAAGCCCTTGGCTAAGAGGGTTAGGAACAACATAATGAATACACAAAATGAGTCCTCTCATGGCTCATATGGGCTTAATATGGCTTCATGGCTCAACCTAAATGATTCCATGTCACTCAAATTTGATTAATCTTCATTTTTTTCAAAATTTCAGTTTTTGGCCCCCGGGACCCGGACTCTCCTAACCTACCAAAAGCCCTGAATAGCTCAAAATCTCCAAAATTCCTAAATCACCCAAAATTCCTCAAAATTGATCTTAAACATTTCCATACCACTCAAATTGATCATTTACAGAAAAAAATACCAAAAATTCCAAAAATACCTCCCAATACCCTCCAAATACCCAAAATACCCCTCTTAACCCAAAATCCCAAAAATTCAGAAAATTCCCAGAAAATTCCAGAAAATCCCAAATATTCCCAATTTCATTTTGTTCAACTACATCATGGGCCAATTTGGTCAATTTACCCTACTTTTGTCAAAACCCCCAATTTAACCCATTTTAAACCCAAGTGAACCCAATGTCAAACCAAACCTACCCAATTGACCCCAATTTTGGTCCAATTCAATTCTAAACTTCCATTCAACATCCCAAATGTCAATCTGGACCAAATTCAAGCCCAATTTTATTGACATTTGAATCCAATTTCACTTTTGACCTTAAAGACCAATTTTGACCCATGACCCAAACCTAACCCAAACTCACCCAATTCAACTCCAATTAACCCCAAATCTTTTCTAAATCCTCCTTAGAATCCCCACAAGAAAAACACTAACATGGTTTGCCCAAAATTTAGACCCAAATCCCACTCAAATTCAACCCAAAGCTAAAAGGCCCAATTTTGACCTAAACCCAAACCTAACCCAAATGAGCCCAAACCCCAAAATCAAAGCCCAACCAAAGTCAAAACCTCTTTGAAACACTCCCATAAACATTTCTCAACATTGATTTTACATCAATTTCAACCCTAGCCCAACATTGGCCCAACTTGGCCCACTTGGACTTATATTGGCCCATTCACCAAAAGAGCCCAAATTCAACCCAATTCAAACCCAAATCACCCCCAATTTGCTTCAAGTCACTCATGACACATCCATGAGCTAAACCCAACAATTATTTAGCCCAAGACTTTACCAAAATTTCATCCCAAAATCCATTTTAAAATTCAAAAGCCCATTCCCTTAAACCATTTTAAAAGCCCACATTTACCAAATTTTAAAAGCCCAAAGTCCATTACCAAGCCCACATGAATCCTTTTCTTCATCATTCCTTTGATAATCCTATTTGACCAAAGTCTTAAACCATCATGAAATCAACCCATTTGTAGCATCATGACAAATCCCATCAATGGAATCCAAAGTTTTCAAAATTCAAATAACCCTTTTCCATGCAAGTGAGCCAACCTTTTCCCAAGCCATGAGCAAGCCAAATGAAGTCATGGAGCCATGAATAAGCCATATGCAAGCTATGGGGAGCCCTTTCCACCTCACCATGCCACTTATGGCAAGAAGAGGGGAGCCTTTCCTAAGCCTTCACTAAACCTTTTTAACCCCATTCATGATACACTTTAACCAAAATTGGCCACCTCACCTTGGATGGGGACTTCACCACACATATGAGGCTGACCCAAATGATCTCACATCAGCCCAAATCAAGCCTTGGTGAGTGAACCAAGCCAAAACCATGAATTGACCCAAATTGGACCAAAAATGCTCCTTACACCCATGCCATTTAAATCCTTGACTTTACACATGGCATAACCCAATTGATTGCACCAAGATCAAGCTCAATCATGTGAGTTTTTCTCAGCAAAAAAAACCTTGGTGAATGAACCAAGCCAACCCTCATGGCCACCCAAGCTCCACCAAAACCTTCCTTATTTAAACCCCACCTCCATGACCAAGGGGAGGAGATGCAAGATTTACCTTGGGGAGACTATGCCAAATTATTCCCAAAGCTTCTCCAAGAATTTCTAAGTTCAATCAAATCATTTCCAATTGAGGCCTCACCTCTTGGACAAAGGTATCAATTTTTTTCTCCTCCAACCGAGCATGTTTTAATTTTCTGTACTTATTCACATGTTTTAAGTATATCATCACCATATAGATGTGTGCTACTCAATTAGATGATCATTTTAAAAAAAAATTCATTAAATTTCGTTGAGAATCGAAGGAGATATCAAGGTTTGAAGTTGGACGGTTTTGAGTGAATAGAACAAAGAAAGAGGAGCGACGGCCGTCCGATCGGGCATGTATCCCACGGATGGCGCCGATGGAGTTGGACGACAGCTTTATCCGTGAACAGGCAACCACGCCGGCCGGTAGAAGCGCGACACGTGTCATTTGAGCGGGAAATGCATTTTTTGATTTATTTTTGAACCTAAACTTCAAAAACTCATAACTTTTCATAGAAAACTCAAAAAAATAAAATAAAAATACCCACTTGCTCACTGAAACGAGGAGAATAATGTGGAAGTGATTTTATATTTATTTGATGCATATTTTATTTTTAATTAATTAAATAGTGTTTTCAATCATTCAATTCTCCATGCATGTATACAACTCATCATTGCATGAGACCATAGGGCTTTTGAAGCCTTTGATCTTGGGAACATTCCCTGAATTTTTCAAGATCATAGGCCATCTCTATAAAGAGTTATGTATTTTCCAAGTTTATGTCACTGTTTGTGGTATTTTAATTCCAATAATTATCATGTTGTGAAATAAATTCTAAGAAAATTTGGTAATGTTCCTTAGGACCAGAGGACCCTATGAAAAATATATTTTGAGTTAACTCACTTGGAATGACCCTAATTGGCTTAAACACCCAAAATGAATCTCTAATTAATTAGAGCTAACCATACATAAAATTGACTTAAAATAAATTCTCCACTGACCTTTAGGATTAGAGGAACCCACCATAAAAATTTGAGGCCAATTGGACTTGGTTAGCCCTACTAAATGGGTTGATTAAGCCATTTAGTCAATTTAAACTTTAAAAATTCATAACTTTCAAAATATCTTTCAAAAATTCACCAAATTGGTTTTGGAGCCTCTCTGATATTAGGGAAATTTAAGAAAATTAAAATTTTAATTTTCTAAAAAAGTTGATTTTTTAATATTATTTTAATATTTTAATAATTAAAAAATAATAAAAATCACAAAAATAATAAAATTCACCAAAATGTCACATTTTGAATTTTAATCACTTAGGAACAAACCCCATATTTTTCTTAGAGTCTATTTAGTGAGATATTAAATTTTAAAGCTCTAGGGTAATTTTAAAATTAAAAAAATATATTTTCTAGCATTTTCACTAAAATAATTATAATAAATCATAGAAAAATCAGAAAATTGTAAAATTTATTTCTCTGATTTCCTTGATATCAGAGAGATTTTTAAAAAATATAAAATTCATTTTTCAACATTTATTTTATTTTTAAATTAATTAACACTCCAAAACTTAAAATAATTGTAATAAAAATAATATAATTCAAAAAATCACCAAAATTTGTCCAAGTGGTCCTCTGGTCATTAGAAATGTCCCCTAATTTCCTTAAGGACATAAACTTTCCCTTAGTCATGTTATTAAATTTTCCTTGGAAATCTCTATTTTCTACCAAAAATAATTATATAAATAAATTAAATACAGAAAAATCACATTTTCTCCTCTAATGTCTTTATTGACATATGATTGAAGTCACATAAAAATTTCAAGTTCATTTGAGTTCAATTTAGTGAGTTATGAAATTATTAAGCTTAAAGGGTAAAGTGGTAATTAAAATTTTTTAATCCTTAATTAAAACTTTAGGTTTAATAAAAAAATAACAAGTAAAATATTTGATCCTAATCTGATTTGGATGATTGAAATTTAAATAATTAAAGGGTAGAAACCCATTAAGCAATTTAAAATGATTAAACCTTAATTAAATAATTGATTAAATTTGGAAGAATAATAAAATTGGAATTATTAAAATAGGGATATTATTAGGAAGAGATTTATTCTTTAATTTAAAAATCCCTAATTTAATCATCTCATTAATATTTAATTCTCAATTAAAATGATAATTCTAATTTAAGGTTTAAAATATTAAAAGACTTAATCATTAAAGTAAAGTTAAATTATTAAACTCTTTTAAAATTTCAATTAAAATTAAATTAAAATTAAAATTAAATTAAATTAAATTAAATTAAATTAAATCAAATTTAAATTAAAAATTAAATTAAAAATTAAATTAAATTAAATTAAATTAAATTAAATTAAATCAAATTAAATTAAATTAAAGATTAATTAAATTAAATTAAATTAAATTAAATAAATTAAATTAAAATTAAATTAAATTAGATTAAATGAATTAAAATTAAATTAAATTAAATTAAATTAAATTAAATCAAATTAAATTAAAATTAAATCAAATCAAATTAATTTAATGTAACATCAAATCAAACTAAATTGAATTAAATTGAATTAAATTAAATTAAAACTCAATTAAATTAAATTAAAGTTAAATTAAATTGAATTAAATAACATCACCTAAGACATAAAGAAATTAAATATAAAGCAACTTGAACATTATTCCAAATTTAAACCCTTTAATTGAAGTTAAACTAAATCATAAACTATTTGAACATCAATTTACCCTCAAGAGCTTTGGTTATCATAACTCCTAAATAGAACATTAAATGAAATGTTACTTCACTCATAGGATATTTAAATGTCATAGATTCACTGAGCAAGTTAACAAAACTTGAATCACTGGACGATTAATTCATTTATATAATTAAATTCATTTGGACTTAAAACAATCCTAGAAATATTGAAAAGATGTTTAAGATTTGTCTTAAGCACTTCCTCGATATGATAGGATGTTTATAAGAACAATTGAACTTAATTGTTCTTTGATGAAAAAAATAGTCTTCGAACGAAAACACAAGGAACCTGAGACGTCGTAGGAAATGACTAGTATAGGATTAGGAACTTGGTAGAAAACCATAACCCTTACCTTAGCTTTACCTAGGAACTTGCTTAAATATTCTAATTGTGTTTTAAGTGCGGTTTGGGACGACGGGAAGACCCTCACGAGTACGCTTTTATTTTATTGCAATTTATATTATTGCAATTTATTTAATCGCATCGCACTTACTTTTCTTGCATGATAAACAATCATTGCATGAAAACCCACACCTTTCGGATAGTCCCTAAAACTGAAACCAAAACTAAGTTAAAAGTCATTGCAAGATAAAATTCACCGCCACAACATTTCAAAATATAAAAAAACTCAAAATTTAATCACAAACAGAACACAAAACTACAATTACAATTAAATTAAAACATCCTGTTGGATGATCGGGAATACCTCGGATGATGTAACCTACGTGTTGCTAACGGGATTTCCCACGGTCTAAATGAAAGTGTGGAACTCATTCAGTTGAGTTTAGCAAATTCATCTGGACTAAGTGAATCCGATAAAAATAATGATGCTGGAAGGATGGAACCGTGGGATCTTAACCGGTGTCGTCATAATCAACTTTAAGATTTGTTTTAATTAAAACACAAAAACACTTGAAATTAAGACTTCTCTAAGCCAAAACACTTTTCTCATCCCCCGATTTATGACTTCTAAAACTAAAACTCTGCAACAACAAGGAGCTCGGAGCATGGTGGGCGGCACGACCATCGTCATCGAAAACACGAGTCTACTTCAACAAAACTTTCCTAGAATTAAATAACAAAGCCATAGGACTTCGAGGTAGTTTGCCTAGTGCAACATAAATCCTCGAAGCCTTTTGTTAGGCATTTCCATAGCAAATTAAGCCCTAACCGGTCTTAGGATTCCGAGGTAGTCGTCGATACGACATAAACCCTCATATCTTCGAGGCTATTTGTATGATTCTGTCATATAAATATAAGCCCTAATTAATTAAAATTGGTGAGATTAAAACATTAAATAAACATTAGGAATTCTCGAAATTCAAAGCCTAACATTAGGATAGTCTGAGAAGTCACTGAAGTTCACTTCGGGTTTGTGAAATCCCCTGCTCCTCTTCCTTTGGACTCCTAAAATAAACTATTCCAAATTTGAGCTATTCCCTATTGAAATTTCCAAAATCCAATTGTTTGAAAACCTTAAACTTTGAAATTCTTGAGAACAAAACCACTGATCATTATCGAGAGTTTTCTTAAATGACTCCCGTCATTTAAGATGTAATTAACTATAGGGGCTTGCCCTTATAGGGAACTTTAAGAACCTGGGTAATATAAACCCCGCTTAATTCATTTATATTAAGCGGGGGAACTGTCGGCTTATAAAGCTGGTTCGCGGACCAAACGGATGTCACAAATCTCCTAGTTTATTTAATCGAGCCCCATCATCGAGCGATGTGTCTATTCTTCGGGATAGATACACGGTTTGTGGTGCGGTGCTCGTTTGTATAAACTATTTGGGATGCGAGATCGGTTTGATTTCATATCTTGAAATTTTCAAATTTAAAATTATTTAAAAAAAAAATCAAATACTACTTTTCAAATTATTTATTTAAATTGAATTGAAAATTCGCCGACAACTTCTGTTAGGCGACCCCTTTTCCAAAATACAAAACATCAACCTAAAAATATGCCGACAGCATGTAGTGCCTGAGCTTTTGAGAGGCGAAGATCAGGGCCAAACAATGCTTTTCAATTGCGGGATACCTTATTTCCGTCGGAAGTAAACGACGGCTTAGGTAGTAAAGAGCATTTTCTTTACCCTCATCATTGACACAGGCTAACGGGGCTCCGAGTGAGTCGTCCAAAGCCGCGGTATAAAGTATCAATGGTCTACCTGAAACTGGGGCTGCTAAGACAGGAGGTGTCATTAAATATTGCTTAATGTCCTCAAAGGCCTTCTGGCATTTCTTTTCCTAAATAAATTTGGCGTCCTTTTTAACTAATGTCGAGAAAGGCTGACACCTACCTGACAAGTTCGAGATAAAGCGTCGAAGATATGCCAGCTTCCCTTGAAAAGATCGTAGTTGTTTTAAGGTTTTGGGAGGCGGCATTTCTAAGATAGCTTTAATCTTTTCCGGTCAATTTTAATTCCACGATGTCGGACAAAGAATCCTAAGAATTTCTGGAGGTGACGCCAGAAGGCTGCATTTAAGGGATTCATCTTAAGGTTAAATTGTCTTAATCGTTCGAAAACAATTCTCAAATCATATAGGTGGTTGTCCTTTACTTTGCTTTTGATGACCACATCGTCCACGTAGCATTCGACTTGATTGTGGATGAGATCATCAAAAATTCTTGTCATTGCTCTCGGTAGGTTGCTCCTGTATTCTTCGGCTTGAATGACATCATTTGTGTAGCAATATACTCCGATCGGCGTTACGAATGCTGTAAGCTTTTCATCTTACGGAGCCATTTTTATCCGGTTGTATCCGAAGATCCATCCATGAATGAGAATATTTCATGTGTCGAAGCAATGTCGATCATTAATTGCAGGATTGGTAGAGGGAATTCATCCTTTGGACATGCCTTGTTTAAATCTCCGAAATCCACACAAATTCCGATCGACCATTCTTCTTTCGGCGGCACCACATTGGCTTTCCAAGTCGGGTATTGTTCTTCACGGACAAATTTAGCATCTATTAGCTTTTTAACTTCAGCTATGACTTGTTGTTCGATTTCTAGACGCATTCTTACGGGACCTTGTCTGACTGGAATAGAAGTAGGATCTACTCCTAGCTTATGGTATCGCGACCTCCGGAGCTAATCACGGCATCTCATCGTAGCTCCAAGCAAAACAGTCTTTAAATTCCATTAATAACTTGATTATTTCTTCGGAGTCTTCTTTATTGAGTAAAGAGCTAACAAAGGTAGGTCTAGGCTCTTCGCTAGTACCTAAGTTAACTTCCGTTAACTCATCTATTGTAGATTTAATCTCTTCTTCGAATTCGAGTGGAGCGTCTCCGATTTGTAAATCTTCAAATTCTTCCGTAGTTTCCATGCGGTTTTCATTAGACTCGCAAGTGACAACCAAACAAAATTCGAGTATCGTCAGGCGATCATACTTGTGTCGAATCCGAGACCATGCTTTGAATTGGGTGGACGACCGGAGTTATTCCATAATTTTTTAAAATGTTGTGATTGACCTTTTGTCCATTGTCGAGGTAAGAAACCACGCTGAATTAAATTTTGAACACGGGAGAGTACCACTCAAAAGGTAATTCCATTAATTATGATGAAGTGACATCTTCAAATTGTACATTATTTTCAGTTTTGGAGGAAGGAGCACCACGGTAGAATTTGATGGGCTTTGCACCGCCGCTACGTACCTCTTTGACTACCATACCCTCGATCTTATTAGAATGAATCGGGGTCAGGGTCATAATATGTACATAGTGGTTAATCTTCTTGTACATCGATTTATATTCTTCATTCTTTTCATCTTCGAGTGGGATCCTGAATTGCGGCTTCTTCCAACTTATTGTCGCTGCTTCTTGCTTGATTTCTTTTTCTTCTTCAGAACTATCTTCCCAATCAACATTGATGCCTGGTTTCTTCTGTCTAACTGTCCTAACGTCTCTACCACGACCTCATCCCCGGCCTCGACCTCGGATGCGAGTTATGGAGAAACCTTCACCATCTCGCCGTAAGGGAGTGGTGAGAGACTGTTGGACTAGAACTTCAGGTTCTTCGTCATCCCGAATTTCTTTTGCTTCATTCGTTATGGTATCTCTGGAGAAGATTGTTTTCTTTGGAGGTGCATAATAAGCTGCATCTTCATGGATTCCAATTTTATGTACGGAGAATGGTTGTAAGTCACCTTTGATGCACTGTTCCCCTCCATCGTAGTATTTGATGCACTGGTGTAGGGATGATGGTACCATCCTGTTTTCATGTATCCATGGTCGGCCCATTAGAGCGTTGAATGACGTTTCTGAATCAATTATGTGAAATTTTGCGGTTGTCTTTGCTAAGTCACCGGTTTTCATTAGCAGTGTTATTGATCCGAGGGCTCTTTCTCCTTTACGGTTGAATCCTCTTAATAACATTTTGTACGCTTCGAGCTCGCGAGCATCAATTTCCAAGTATGCTAGCGTTCGAAGATTCATTATATTGATTGATGCTCCCGGATCCACCAATACTCTGGAGAGTGTAAACTTCCCAATTGTAACTGAAATGTACAACGGTCGGTTGTGGTCTGCTGTCCCAAGTAGTAGGTCATTGTACAGTGAAGGTAACACCTCGTCTGTTCCTTCAACGAGCAAACCTCATTTAAGGAATCTCCGGCCATTTGAGCTAAGCAAATTTCCGGATCAAGTAAGGCCTTGATCGAGCTTCTCTCATCTCTTTTGATAAGATGAGAGCGTCGTAGATGCTCGGTTGGCTTCGTAGTTTCCTAAGATGAGGCTAGCACATTGTAGTCCACTTTATTTTCATGTGTCTCGGCTTCTTCCCGAATGGGTATTTCTTCTGCCGGGGTTGGTTCTTCTCGAACAACCACTCGCTTTCCTTTGTCCTTTGGACCCATTCTCGGAGGTAGAACTCTTCCACTTCTTAAGTCGACTTCTGTAATTTCTCCTGAATCCAGTATTGAGTTTGCTGGTGTTTTCTCCATAATCGGAATGACAGGTTCTTCTAGATTAGCTTCGGAGTCTGAAGGCTCAAACTCTATCGCGATTGGAGCTCCTCGAAACTCGCAAATAAATTCGTTTCTTGTTGAACTCTCGTAGCCTCCTTGATGGATGTCTTCTTCGTCATTGTGACCGTTGAGATTGTGTATGATTTGAGAATTGTCATTTGTATCGAAATTGATGTCCGGATTGTCGCTAGTTACGTAATCGTTAGAAACAGTCAAAATGTAGCCAACGCCATAACCCTTATCATTATAAGATCCCACCGGAGTGAAGCGAATAATCATATAGAGTCGGAGGTTCGAGGGATTTCTCCCCTGAATCAGAAACAACTATCTTAGGATAAGCATCCCCTAGTCTAGCCTTAGGAGCCTCGGTCTTCTCTTCTTCGTCGATTTTCTTCTTCTCTTCAATTGTCTCTTGTTGAGGTGGTTCTTCCATCGCAAGTGATAGTGTCGACTTAACAGGTTTCGAACTCTGAATTGAGGCTCGCACCGAAGTGGTTTGGATGTGATCCAAAATCTTTTTCGAAGACCTTGTCCAAGCGGTAGCCCATCCATCATCAGTCTCATAGGGATCTATCGTAACAATGAGATCAGTCGAGACAACATTGACGAAACCTCCTTTTACGGGGTTCCTTCATGTATTCCTTCGGGATCGTTATATTCCCTTTCCGAAGATTGTCGTTGAGCCAACTTTTGAAGGTAATACAATCTTCTATCTTGTGTCCAAGCATCCGGTGGTAAGGGAAAAAGTTGGGATCACCTTTCTTGTTGACTTCTTCCAGTCTCTTAGGTTCTGGCAATTATAAATCTGGAGTCTTCATCAGACTGCGGAACATTTTCGGCACTGCCTCATTCTTAAACGGATACTCCCTGCTTAGAAGCTCCCTTAACGTACGTTGCGGACAAGGCGGTTGTTCATACTGTTGAGATGACTGATAGCTGGGTCGGGGTTGCTGGTAATTCTGTTGAGGTTGCTGCGACAGTTCTGACGATATTTGTATCGGTTGCTTGCCTTTGTCGACTGCTGCAACGATCCCGGACTTCTTTTCAAAAGTTTTTACGGGCTTCTGTTTGTCAGTTTTGTCAGTGAAACTTAATTGCTTCGCCTCATCTTGCAAGCTTCCGGCCTTGCTTAACAACTTCTCAAAAGTCTTAATAGTAAATCCCTTGAGGAGAAGTGCCATCGGGCCGTGAATGCTCTTAAGTAAAATGCCGAATGCATGCTGTTCCTTTAGTTGCGGCTCACACTTCATACTTAGATTCCTCCATCGAAGTATGTAGTCTACCAAGGTTTCGTTGGGTTTCTTCTTTTCTACCACTAAATCACCTATAGTGATGTGGTGCTGAGCTCCGACAAATCGCTTGATGAACAGGTTCTCTAACTCTGAAAATGTCTTCACCGAACCGTTTGGTAATTCGCATACCAATCAAAGGCGATCCACGATAAGTCGTCGACAAATTGTACGAAGAGTAAGGCATCACTTCCGCCGGCATTGCAACAAGCGGCACGAAAATGTGCAACATGCTTGCTCGAGGGTTTCCGGTTCCATCAAAGGTCTTGAACAGAGGTGGTACGAAGCCTTTCGGATATTGGACAAAGTTGAATTCTTCAGGGTAAGGTCTACTTGTCCGAATGGATGTCCCTCTCTTTGATTGTGCCAAGGCTTCTCGCACCTGCTGTTCCACCATATTCTTAATATCCTTTTCCGGAATCATGCTTTGTGTTGTATCTTTCTTTAACTGATCATCCCCGTTGACGAACGTAATCTCCTTTCCTCCGTCTACAATGTGAATGACTTCTGGTGGTGTTTCTCTTTGGGGTTGAACTTGACTCTGGAGAGTGGCTAGGGCTACAGCCATCTCTTCCATCCTTTTTGCCATTTGGGCGATCGTATCATCTTTCTCTTGAAGCTGCCTCCTCATTACTTCCGGTTCTTCTCTTTCTGCGGCTGCAGGGGCACCTTGTGAAGCTGACGAAGCTCGTGTATCAACCATGTTAATTTCTACATATTCATCATCCATGAACTCTGACAAGTCAATCTCATCTCCGAATTTCTCTTCTCTTTCCCTTGCTAATCGCCGAATATCAGTTCTTAGCTTTTCCATAGCATCTTCTAGTGGTATTTTCTGTACATCCTTGCAGTTGTCATGTGATAACTGTCGGGTTTCCTTCTCATGAGTCCCCTTCACTGCGGTAGCACTTTCTTCGGACTCAAGTCTCCTGACGAGACTTTCCTTCTCAGGTTGTTGTTTTAATCTTAATTGTCCGGTAGTGGGACGCCATACCATCCTTCTAGCAGCAGAAGGTCTAGGACCGGATGGTCTGTCGGCCAAATGCTCTGGAAGGTGGTATCCTCCCTGATTTGTAGTCCTGAAACAACGATAGGTGGACTAGCTTTCATTCTCTTATTCGGCTTTTCTGCAGCGATAACAGGTTCTACTGGCGGCCCAAGACGGGACTTGACCGGCACCCGCCCTATCCTTCTTAAAATTTCTGATACAGGGCATTTTTCCTTCTTTGCTAACTTTTCTATCAAGGTTTGCAGTCGAGCAAATGGCGTAATTCTAGCCATTTTCTTACGGCTATCGTTGTAATATACGGGCTGAGGCAATGCGGCAAGAATCTTGCGAACATTTTCTTCATCTTCTGCGGCGGAGAGGGGATGTAACCTGCTTCCTCCCAAAAGTGGTATGTATTCAGGCAGCGGTGTATACTCGGCTAGTTCTGGGATTTCTTCTAGGAAAGCAACTTCAGCAGCTCTGGCTTCTCTAGCAATCCTTCTACTTCTGTTCCTTCTCTGAGTCCGTGTCAGCGATGGAATTCTTGAGCTGGACCCGATTTCAAAAACAGAAAGTTTCACAGGAAGGTCTGTACCCTCCACGGTAACAGGTTCATCATAGTTCTGAACTTCCTTCCCCTTTAGTTTGGAAGAAGCCGGGGTAGGTATGGAGACAACTAGACCAGTGGGGGTAGCAACAACAGTCCTTCTGCGAACAACAGTACTCCTCTCAGTTGGAATCTTTTGCAGAGGAGGGAATTCATGAGTTGACTTGAGGTTAAAATCAATCAACGGTTTCTCAGTCTCTGGTACTTTGCTTGTGAGTGAAAAGAGAGTGACATCGGGGATTTTGATGTCGGTGTCCCCGAATCCTTGTCCGAATCGAATAATTCCATTGTCAGGCAGTTCGTCCTTGAATACGGCCAGGTCGAGTCCATTGACGAAGGAGAAGATCAGTTTTGGGGCTTCCATTTCTGCAGGGCAGATTCCAAGTGTTAGTCTCCGAATCGTGCTTCTTCTTGTCGTAAAACTTATGACGAAAAAGAAAGAGTCCGAACACATTTCTGTTTATCTTAGTGTATTTGTGGTATTAAAAGAAAATTATTTTTTCGGAAAGATTTGTTCGTTAGGAGGGAGAATTATTAAAAGAAGGAGAGTTGTAGGAAGAGTAAAAGGAATTGATTAGGAACTGGAAAAGGAAGAGAAAGTCTTGCAGAAACTTCTCGACCCGCATGACCGCTCCTAAACTAATACCTATTGGGGGTCCACCCCACCTCGAAATGAGGTAAAAGGATCTCGGAACCTCTCTCGTTTAGGGGTGTCTAAACGGTGGCTCCTAAATCCGAGAGAATGTTGGCTATACTTGTTCAAGGTAGAAATGAACATAGTATTCCAACGGAAAGAAGGGTAGTTTGATCCACTAGGAACATGGATACACTACCGATTTTTGAAAGCAGAATTGTCTGATTAAAATGGAGAGAGGAATTATCCCCAGCGGAGTCGCCAGAAATTGTAGGCATATTTTTAGGTTGTGTGTTTTATTTTGAAAAGGGGGTCGCCTAACAGAAATTCTCGGCGAATTTTTAATTTAATTTAAATAAATAATTTGACAAGTAGTATTTGATTTTGAAAATAATTTTAAATTTGAAAATTTTAAGATATGAAATTAAACTGATCTCACATCCCAAATAGTTTATATAAACGAGCACCGCATCACAAACTGTGTATCTATCTCGTTTGGTGATGGGGCTCGATTAAATAAATTAGAAGATTTGTGACATCTGTTTGGTCTGCGAACCAATTTTATAAGCCGACAAGTTCCCCTGCTTAATATAAAGGAATTAAGCAGGGTTTATATTACTTGGGTTCTTAAAATTCCCTACAAGGGCAAGCCCCTATAGTTAATTACATCTTAAATGACAGGAATCACTTAAGAAAACTCTCGATAATAATCAGTAATTCTGCTCTCAAGAATTTCAAAGTTTAAGTTTTCAAGGGATTGAATTTTAGAATTTCAATAGGGAATGGATCAAATTTGGAACATTTTGTTTTGAGAATTCAAAGGAAGAAAGGTAGGAGAAATTATAGATTCGAAGCGAACTTCGGTAATTTCCTGACTATCCTATTGTTTGGCTCGGATTTAAGAAAATCCTAATATTATTTGATATTTCGATCTTGCTAATTTTAATTAATTTGGACTTATATTTGTATGATAAAATCATACAAATAGCCTTGAAGATGTGAGGGTTTATGTTGTATCAAACGACTACCTCGGAGTCCTAAGACCGGTTAGGGCTTAATTTACATGACATGATCATGCAAATGCCTAACGAAGAGTTGAGGATTTATGTTGCACTAGGCAAACTACCTCGAAATCCTATGGCTTAGTTATTTAATTCTAAGAAAGTTTTGCTGAAGTAGACTCGAGTTTTGCTGATGACGATGGCCGTGCTGCCCACCATGCTCCGAGCTCCTTGTTGTTGCAGAGGTTTAGTTTTAGAAATCATAAATCAGGAGATGAGAGAAGTGTTCTGGTTTAGAGAAAATCTTAAAATCCAGGTGTTTTTTAATATTTTAATTAAATAAATCTTAAAGTTGATTATAACAACACCGGTTAAGATCCCACGGTTCCATCCTTCCGGCATCGTTATTTTCATCGGATTCACTTAGTCCGGATGAATTTGCTAAACTCAACTCGAATGAGTTCCACACTTTCATTTAGACCGTGGGAAATCCCGTTAGCAACACGTAGGTTACATCATCCGAGGTATTCCCGATCATCCAACAAGACGTTTTTAATTTAGTTGTAATTGCAGTTTTGTGTTTTGTTTGTGATTAAATTTTGAGTTGTTTTATATTTTGAAATGTTGTGGCGGTGCATTTTATCTTGCAATGAATTTTAATTTAGTTTTGGTTTCAGTTTTAGGGACTATCCTAAAGGTGTGGGTTTTCATGCAACGATTGTTTATCATGCAAGAAAAGTAAGTGCGATGCGATTAAGTAAATTGCAAGAAAGTAAATTGCAATAAAATAAAAGCGTACCTGGAGGGTCTTCCCGTCATCCCAAGCTGCACTTAAACACAATTTGGAATATTTAAGCAAGTTCCTAGGTAAAGCTAAGGGAAGGGTTATGGTTTTCTACCAAATTCCTAATCCTATAGCTAGTCATTTCCTATGACATCTAGGTTCTTGTGTTTTTGGTTTGAGGACTATTTTCTTCATCAAAGAACAATTAAGTTTAGTTGTTCTTATAAACATCCTATCATATTGAGGAAGTGCTTAAGAAGAATCTTAAACATCTTTTCAATATTACTAGAATTGTTTTAAGTCCAAATGAATTTAATTATACAAATGAATTAATCGTCCAGAATTCGAGTTTTGTTATCTTGCTCAGTGAACTAGGACATTTGAAAATCCTATAAGTGAAGTAACATTTTATTTAACGTTACGTTTAGGAGTTATGATAACCGAAAGCTTTCGAGGGCAAATTGGTGTTCAAATGGTTTGTGATTTAATTTAATTTCAGTTATCGGGTTTAAATTTGGAATAGTGTTCAAGTTGCTTTATTTTGAATTTCTTTATGTCTTAGGTGATGTTATTTTTAATTCAATTTAATTTAACTTTAATTTAATTTAATTTGGTTTAGTTTTAATTTTAATTTAATTTAATTTAATTTTGATTTTAACTTGATTCTATTATTTAATTTAATTTAATTCAATTTAGTTTGATTTGATATGAATTAATTTAATTTAATTTAATTTGATTTAATTTAATTTAATTTAATTTCCTTTAATTGAATTGAATTTAATTTAATTTAATTTAATTTGTTTAATTTAATTTAATTTAATTTAATTTAATTTAATTTAATTTAATTTGATTTAATTTGATATGTTTTAATTTAATTTAATTTAATTTAATTTAATTTAATTTTATTTTATTTTAATTTGTTTTAATTTAATTTTATTTAATTCAATTTAAATTTTAATTTAATTTTACTTTTAATTTTAATTTAATTGAAATTTTAAAAGGGTTTAATTTAAATAATTTAACTTTAATTTAATTTAATGATTAAGTCTTTTAACATTTTAAATCTTAAATTTGGATTATCATTTGAATTAGGAATGAAATATTATTGAGATGATTAATTTTGGGATTCTTAAATTAAAGAACAAATCTCTTCCTAATATCCCTATTTTAATAATTCCAATTTTATTAATCTTCCAAATTTAATCAATTATTTAATTAAGGTTTATTTCAATTATTTTAAATTGTTTAGTAGGTTTCTACCCTTTAATTATTTAAATTTCAATCATCCAAATCAGATTAAGATCAAATATTTTACTCTTTAATTTTATTAAGCCTAAAGTTTTAATTAAAGGTTAAAATTTTAATTACCATTTTGCCCCTTCAAACTTAATAATTTTATTAAGCCTAGGTAGGATTTCGACCAAGCCCGATCACAAAGCTTGGAGTCTGGAACAGATGGGTGGCCTGGAGAGGGGGCTTTTGCTGGTGGACTTCTCCCCTTGGTCTGGTGAAGGTTTATGACCAATCAATTTGAGGATTGATCCACTGTGGAGAAGTGTCCTGGTTTTGGGTGGAATTTTGGCTGAGAAATTGGGCTTTGTTGGTGGGGATTAGGGCAAATTGTCACTGGGGATCAACTACTCTAAGTATGGAGAGTGGCCTGAAGCAATTTTGGCAGGGTTTCAGTAAGATCTAGTTCAACACCTCTCATGGCCGAGAGGAGGTGAGGTTTAAATAGGAGAGGGTGGAGGGTCTCCCAGGGGGAGTTAGGGCTTGGAATCAGCTGCTTAGGTCAAGGGAAGAACAGCCATGATGGCCATTGGGCATGGGGCAACTCAGCAAGGTGGAATTCCAAAGTTTGGCTCACATGGGTGCTCTCGGCCTGGTGGTTTCAGGCGGCTGTGGTGGCTGGCCGGCCAGGGTCAGGTCACTGTTGTCATCAGGAGGGTCAGGGGTTGACAATGGTGCAAGCAATGGAGAGTGGCCATGTGTAGAAAGCTTCATTCAAAATGGAATGGGGAAGGGGCCCTTTTAGGCTCAATTTGGTCATCCTATGGGTTTGGGTTGGGTGCACCTTTCCAAGCTCTAATTTGGGCCGAGGGAGGTCGGGTGAGTCGGCTAGATTAGCGAGGGATAAGTCACTATCCAAGCATGTTTAAGTTTAAACATAGTTTATGGGAAGCATGAAAAGGTTTAATCACCTTTAAGAGAATCCTTAAAGAGGCTCCTCCTCTTGCCATTTATGGGATGGTCACATGTCAAAGCTCTCATGGCTTTACATGGGGCTTGAGGATGGCTTCATGGCTTTATTTGGGCTTGGGTATGGCTTAGTCAATTTCATTGGAATGGATTTTAGGAATTTTGGCATTTTGATGGGAATTTGGATAAAGCCTAATTTGGAATGATTTAATCATAGGTTTCAAACTTTAGGGAATGATTTTATCAAGTGGATGATGAGAAGGAATTGTCTTGTGGGCTTTGGATGAATTTTTGGGCTTTTGGGTTTGGTGGAAGTGGGCTTTTTAAAAGGCTTCAATAGGTGGGCCTTTATATTTCAAAATGGACTTTTGGATGAAGAATTTTATGAAAAACCATGCCAAATAAATTTTGGGTTTAGTTTAGGGATGTTTCATGAATGGTTTGGAATCAATTTGGTGTGATTTGGAATAGAATTGGTTTGAATTTGGGCTTTTTTTTGGTAAAGGGGCCAAAGTAGGCCAAATTGGGCTAACTTGGGCTAAGGTTGGGCTAAGGTTGAATTTGGTGTAAAATAAATGTTGGGAAATGTTTATGGGAGTGTTTCAAAGAGGTTTTGGCTTTGGTTGGGTTTTGATTTTGGGGTTTGGGCTTATTTGGGTTAGGTTAGGTTTTAGGTCAAAATTGGGCATTTTAGCTTTGGGTTGAATTTGAGTGGGGTTTGGGTTTAAATTTTGGAAAAATCATGTTAGTGTTTTGTTTGTGGGGATGCTAAGGAAGGTTTAGAAAAGGTTTGGGGTTAATTGGAGTTGAATTGGGTTAGTTTGGGTTAGGTTTGGGTCATGGGCCCAAATTGGGCTTTAAGGCCAAAAGTGAAATTGAATTCAAATGTCAATCAAATTGGACTTGGATTTGGTTTAGATTGGTGTTGGGAATGTTGAATTGAAGTTTAGAATTGAGTTGGACCAGAATTTGGGTCAATTGGGTAGATTTGGCTTGACATTAGGTTCACTTAGGGTTAAAATGGGTCAAATTGGGGGTTTTGACAAAAGTGGGGTAAATTGACAAAATTGGCCCATGATTTAGTTGAACAAAATGAAATTGGGAATATTTGGGATTTTCTGGAATTTTCTGGGAATTTGTTGAATTTTTGGATTTTTGGGTCAAGAGGGGTATTTTGGGTATTTGGAGGGTATTGGGAGGTATTTTTGGAATTTTTGGTATTTTTGGGTATGGATGATCAATTTGAGTAATGTGGGAATGTTTGGGATTGGTTTTGAGGAGTTTTGGGTAATTTAGGTGATTTTGCAAATTTTGGGTAGTTTCAAGGGCTTTGGGTAGGTTAGGCGGGTGTAGGGTCCCGGAGGTCAAAAATTGAAAATTTGGAAAATTGAAGATTTGGAAAATTGAAGATTGGGTAAATGTAAGTGGAATAAAATCATTTTGGTTAAGCCATGAAGCCATATCAAGCCCACATGAGCCATGAAGGGACTCATTTGAGGCATCCACTATGTTGTTCCTAACCCTCTTAGCCAAGGGCTTAGGGGTTAAGGACCATCCATGTGAATCACCTTTATGAGTCAGGAGGTCAAGTTAGGTATGGGTGTGTTTCTAGGATGTGTGTGAAAGTGTAGTGTATAGGTGTAGTGTGTGTGTAAGTCGGCCTCTTCACTGCACTAGAGCCACCTAGGGGTAGTCCTAAGGCCAAAGAATCCTATAGGAACTCATCCTTTAAACTTCCACATTTGGTTTCAACCCTCTAGGTGATTAGGGGTCTACAGTCAAGTTTTTGGAGTTTGTAGGGAGTTAAGAAGTGGTTTGAATTTCTAAGTGGTGGGTCCCAATTCTAATCCTCTAGGATAGTCAAAGGAAAAGCCTAAGGCTAGATCCTAAGTACTAAAAGAAGAAGAGAAGACCTCATCAAAAATGAGGTCAACACATCCATACCACTTAAATCCATGCCTTTACACTTGGCATAACCCAATTGAATTCACCAAAATCAAGTTATGACCTCCACTCCACCTAAGAACACATTTTGAACCCACTAGCCAACCCCAATGGTCACCTAAGCTCCACCATAACCTTTATTATTTAAACCCCCACCTCCATGGCCAAAAAAAAAAGAAGAGAAAAAATTACCTTGGAGAAACTCTGCTAAATTGTTGCCAAAGCTTCTCCAAGCACTCCTAAGCTCAATCCAACCATTTCCAAGTGAGGCCTCATCTCTTGGGCAAAGGTATCAAATTTTTTCTCCTCCAACCGAGCATGATTTAATTTTCTGTAAATATTTACATGCTTTAAGTATATCATCACCATATAGATGTGTGCTACTCGATTAGGCGATCATTTAAAAAAAAAATTCACTCAATTTCATTGAGAAATGAGTGAGATATCAAGGTTTGAAGGTGGACGGTTTTGGGTGAATAACAGTTGGAGAGAGGAGCAGCATTCGTCCGATCAGGCGTGTATCAGATGGACGACACAGATGAAGTAGGATGGCAGCTTCATCCGTGAACAGGAAACAGTGCCAGCGAATCACAGAGTGACACGTGGCACCCTGAAAGCAATAGTTTGAGCGGGAAATTTAGGGAATTTTAATTTATTGTGACATAAACTTCAAAAAATCATAACTTTGCCTAGAAAACTCCAAAAAATAAAATAAAAATATCCTCTTGCTCATTGAAATGAGAAGAATAATGTGAAAGTGATTTCATATTTATTTGATGCATATTTTATTTTTAATTAATTAAATAGTGTTTTCAATCTTTTAATTCTTCATGCATGTAGGAGCTTCACCATAACTTGAAATTTTGGTATGTTATTCTATGCATAATGGTGGATCTTTCCTGATTTTTCCAAAGTCAGGGAAGATCTCCATGATGAGATACTATTTTTCAATTTCATGCATCAGTTTTGCTATAATAATTATAAAAATTATCATGTTGCTTCGAAAAATCTAAAAAAATTAGAGTGTGTTACCTTTGACCAGAGAAACATTAGAAAATTATTTCATGATTTATTTCGTTCAAAAAAATTCTAATTTGGCTAAAATCTCAAAACCAAGTTTTAATTAATTAGGAATAACCACACATCAAATCACTTGAAAACAATTCTCCACTATCACTTAGGATGTAGAAAACCTCACATAAAAATTTCAAGTCAATTGGAAATAATTTAGCCCATTAAATGAATTATTTAAGTTGTATGGCCATTTTTAAAATTAGAAAATTCATAAAACCCAAAATACATTTCAAAAATTCACCCAACTTGTTTTGTGGGCTCTCTAATATCAGAGGAGTCTATGAAAATTAAAATTGGAATTTTCTAAAAATTTTAATTTTTAATCATATTTTTAATATTGTAATAATTAAAAAATCATAAAAATCACAAAAATATTAAAAATCATAAAAATATCATATTTTACTTCTTAATCATTTAGGAACAAACCAAATATTTTTCCCAAGTCTCTAGGTTAAAAAAAAATTGAATTTTAAAGGCTTAAGACAATTTTTAATATTAAAAACTGGATTTTCCAACCTTTTCACCAAATTAAATCTAATAAATCAAAGAAAAATTAGAAAAATATAAAATTGCTTTTCTATACTCCTTGAGATCAGAGGGACTTATGAAAAATATAAAATCCATTTTTCTACTTTAATTTTATTTTATAATTAATTAACACTCCAAAATTTAAAATAATTATAATAAATAAAAATAACTCAAAAAATCACAAAAATTGGTCTAAATGGTCCTCTAGTCAGTAGGAACATCCCATAAGTTTTCTAAGGACAGAAACCTTACCTTGGTCATGTTGTTGAATTTTTATTGAAATCCCATATTTTTCATAAAAATAAATATTTAAATTAAATTCAGAAAAATCACATTTTCTCCTCTAATGTCTTAATTGACATGTGAGTGAAGTGACATAAAAATTTTAAGTTCATTTGAGCTTAATTTGATGAGTTATGAAATGAACATGCTTAAAAGGACATAAAGGTAATTAAAGAATTTTAACCCTAATTAATATTTAGGTTTAATCAAGAGGAGGGTAAAATATCTGATTTTAAAATTTTCATTAGATGATTGAAACCTAGGGAATTAAGGGGTAGAAACCCTTTAATCATCTTGAAAATATTTAAAGTAAATTTTAATTAATTAAATAATTTGAATTTTGGAAGAATAAGTTAAAATTTGGATTATTAAGATTAGGGATATGATTTAAGAAGATATCAATCCTTTAATTTAAAATCCCTAAATGAATCTCTTTAATAATATTCAACTCTTAATCAAACTCAAAAATGATAATTGAAATTAATAATTAAATAATTAAAAGGAAAATAAACCTTAATTAAATTAAAAGCTTAAAACATTAAGTGATTTGATAATCGAATTGAAATAAATTTAAAACATTAAAATTAATTTGAAATCACTTAAAAAACAAATCTAAAACAAATTTGAAACATTAAAGAAAAGCAACCTTAGGACAATTCATAATTAAAAACATAAAAAATCAAACCAATTAAAATTGACCTAAAGTGTTACAATTAAGTCAAATTAAATTTAAATCATTAAAAGTTTAATTAAATTGAATAATCTAAACACCTCTTTCAAATCAAACAATTTAAAACACTTAAGAGAAAATCAACTTGAATTTTGAAACTAAATTAAATCATCATAAATCATCAATTCAACTTTAATCAAAGCGGTTAAATTCTTTAACAAACTGATTTACCCCCTAAAGGCTTTCATTATTATAACTCTTAAGTAAAGCATCAAGTGAAATGCCACTTTACTCATAGGATAATCAAACATCCTAATTCACTGAGCAAGAAACAAACTAAACTAAATTTTTGGATGATCAATTCACCAATACAATAAAAATCATTTGGACTCAAAATAATACCAAAAATATTGAAAAGATGTTTATGACTCGTCCTATACACTTCCTCAATATGATGGGGTGTTTTAGAAGAACAATCGAACTTAATTGTTCTTTGGTGAAGAAAATCATCCACAAAAATAAAAGAACCTAGACGTCATAGGGATTGACTAGCAATAGGATTAGGATTTTGGTAGACAACCAGAATCTTTCCTTATCTTTACCTAGGTACTTGTTGCAAATATATAAATGCCTTAACACGTGTTTTAAGTGCAGCTTGTAAATGACGAGAAGACCCTCCAGGTACGTTTTTATTTTATTGCAATTTATTTACTTACCTGCACTGCACTTTACTTTTCTTGCATGTTAAACAAGATTGACACCCTGCATGAAAACTGAAACCTTTAGGATAGCCACAAAATCGAAACCCAAAACAAAATTAAAAGTCACAGCAAGATAAAATTCACCACCACAACATTCAAAATATAAAACAACTCAAAATTTAATTACAAACAGAACAACAAAACTACAATTACAACTAAATTAAAACGTCTCGTTGGATGATCGGGAATACCTCGGATGATGTAACCCACGTGTTGCTAACGGGATTTCCCACGGTCTAAATGAAAGTGTGGAACTCATTCAGTTGAGTTTAGCAAATTCATCTGGACTAAGTGAATCTGATGAAAATAACGGTGCCGGGATGACAGAACCGTGGGATCTTAATCGGTTCTGTTTAGCTAACTTTAAGATTTGTTTTAATTAAAACATTAAAGACATTTAGACTTTAAAATTTCTCTAAACCAAAAAACTTCTCTCATCTCTTGATTATCATTTTGTACAACTAAACCTCTGCGACAACGACAAGGAGCTTGGAGCATGGTGGGCAGCACGACCATCTTCTTCAGCAAAACTCGGGTCTACTTCAGTAAAACCATTCTTAGAATTAAATAACCAAGCCATATGATTTCGAGGTAGTTTGCCTAGTGCAACATAAATCCTCCACCTTTTCGTTAGGCACTTGCATAATCATTTTATGTAAATTAAGTCCTAACCCGTCTTAGGATTTCGAGGTAGTTGTTTGATACGACATAAACCCTCACATCTTCGAGGCTACTTGTGTTATTATATCATACAAATATAAGTCCTAATTAACTAAAATTGCGGAATTACAACATTAAGTAAATTCTCGAATTGAAGCCAAACAATAGGATAGTTCGGGAAGTTGCCAAGATTTCTCTTGGATCCTCGACCTTCTCCTACTTCTCTTCCTCTGGACTCCTGAAATAAACTGTTTCAAATTTGAGCTAATCCCTATTGAAATTTCCAAAATCTAATCCTTTGAAAACCTTAAACTTTGAAATTCTTGAAAGTAGAACCACTGATCTTAATCGAGAGTTTTCTTAAATGATTTCCGTCATTTAAGATGTAATTAACTATAGGGGCTTGCCCTTATAGGGAACTTTAAGAACCCAGGTAATATAAACCTTGCTTAATTCCCTTATATTAAGCAGGGGAACTTGTCGGCTTATAAAATTGGTTCATAGACCAAACAGATGTCACAAATCTTCTAGTTTATTTAATCGAGCCCCATCGCCAAGCAGTGTGTTTGTCCTTCGAGATAGATACACGGTTTGTGATGCGGTGCTCGTTTATATAAACTATTTGGGATGTGAGATCAATTTGATTTTATATCTTAAAATTTTCAAAATCAAATGCTACTTTCCAAATTATATATATTTATTTAAATTAAATTTAAAATCTAAAATTCGCCGACAATTTCTGTAGGCGACCCCTTTTCAAAATACAACACAATCTAAAAATAAGCCGTACAGTAACCATCACATCATCAGGCTCAGTTAATATATAAGCACTAAACACACTAAACATATCACACAATAACACTAAACAAATAAAAATAAAACATTCTTAATTCCATTCTCAATTAGGCAAGATATATCCAGGACTACTATTATTCTCATTTGACCCTTCTGGAATATAAATTTGATAGAACGGGCGATAATTGTTCATTCTTACATCATCTTCTTCAATCCATTTGTTCTTCACAAACATCACCTTATCTATTTCTTCCACGTACCTTGAATGATTGAATTGCATCTTGAGTTGCCATCCCATGTGTTCCAAATGTAAGTTAGTATCACTGATCTCAATCATTTCTGCAATACCCTGAATACTAACAGCGAGATAACCATTAAATAATTCTTTAGCACTATCACTAAGGAACTTACTTTTGTCAGAATCTTGCTTCTTCTTCATCTCATTCTCCTAGGAAGACATGATGCACTCAAAATTCTCTTCTTAAGACTCATAAATGAAAATAGGACTTGGGGTAAGTGTTTCTCTTGAATCGGATCCTTTTTATAGACTTGGGAAGGGTTAAATCTGTCCCAAGACGTTTAGAAACTCCAAAATAATTCCCAAAACTTTTCCCCCACGATCTAGGCTTCTAGATCCACATTTTTTACGTTTTTTATAACTCCGACGCCTAAGCGCCAACTAGTCGGCGCTTAGCCGCCAGTGCACAATTTAGCACAGGTTTGCTAAGCGTCCAAATTTTCATTCTGACTTCTCTAAATCATCAATTAAGGTCAAATAAACTCTACTTAAGTTTAAAAACTCCAAATTACTATCACTAAAAACATAAAAACAAACCAAACAAAGCAAACAAAACACACTAAACAAACATAAAGCAAAGCACACCGATAAATATGGGTTGCCTCCCACATAGCGCTTGCTTTAACGTCTTTAGCTCGACATACCCGGACTCATTCCGAGTGACCCAACATCAAATTATCATCGGATTTATATTTATTGATCGAAAAATATGGTTTAAGTCTATGTCCGTTAACTTTAAATATTTTTCCAGTCTTAGGATCTTAAATATCTACAGCTCCATAAGAATAAACTTTTATCACAATAAATGGACCCATCCACCTGGACTTAAGTTTTCCAGAAAATATTCCCAATCTAGCATTATACAACAAAACTTATTGTCCTGGTACAAGATTTTTGGTAAGAATCTTTCGATCATGCCATAACTTCATCTTTTCCTTATAAATCTTAGCATTTTCATAAGATTCATTCCTTATTTCTTCAAGCTCATTCAATTGCAATAATCTATTTTCAGCAGCATCTTTCAAATTATAATTGAACTCTTTAATAGCCCAATATGCTTTATGCTTAAGTTCAAAAGGTAAATGACAAGCTTTTCCAAAAATTAGCCTATATAGGGACATTCCTTTAGATGTTCTGTAAGTAGTCCTATAGGCCCACAAAGCATAATCCAATTTGATTGACCAATCATTTCTATTTGGATTAATAGTTTTTCTAATATTCTTTTAATTTCATGATTGGATAATTCAACCAAACCACTTGTCTGCGGATGATAAGCAGTAGCAATGCGATGATTAATATGATATTTCTTTGCTAACTTCTCAAAAATCGCATTTTTAAAATGACTTCCCCCATCAGTTATGATTGCTCTTGGTATTCCAAATCTGCAAAATATATTCTTTTCTAAAAACTTTGCAACACTTTGAGCATCACATCGAGGTAAAAAAATAGCTTCAATCCATTTGGAAACATAGTCTACTGCTATCAAAATAAAAATATTTCTGAAACATGGTGTAAATGGTCCCATAAAATCTAGTCCCCAAACATCAAATATTTCAACTTCCAACATATAATTAAGGGGCATCTCATTTCTTTTAGAAATATTGCCTACACTCTGACATCTATCACAATTTTTAATATAAACATTGACATCCTTAAAAATTGTAGGCCAATAAAATCCCGATTGTAATATTTTATATGAAGTTTTATCACTTCCAAAATATCACCCATAATTAGAATCATGACATTTTTGAATAATTTCATAATTCTCTTCCAAAGGTGCACATCTTTTAATTAAAAGATCATTTCCTTGTTTATCTAAAAATGGGTCATCCCAAAAATAAGTCTTAGCATCAGACCAAAATTTCTTCTTTTCATGGTATGTCAAACTATAGGGTATAATATTACTAACAATAAAGTTTACTATGTCTGCATACCAGAGAACATGCCATTCTTTAATAGTGAACAGTTTTTCATCAGGAAAATGTTCATTAATTTCTTCAATATCACATAGAGATTTTTCAATTTCAAGCTTGGACAAATGATCAACAATTTGATTATCAGAACCCTTCCTATCTACTATCTCAAAATCAAATTCTTGCAAAAGAAGAATCCATCTTATTAGTCTTGGTTTTGCATCATTTTTCTTCATTAAGTATTTAATATCAGAATGATCAGTATGCACCACACGTTTAGTTCCAATTAAATATGATCGAAATTTATCAAAGGAAAATACTATAGCTAATAACTCTTTCTCAGTAGTGGTATAATTAATTTGAGCTTCATTAAGAGTTTTACTTGCATAATAAATTACTTTGAAAATTTTATCATATTTCTGACCTAAAACAACACCAATAGCATAATTACTAGCATCACACATTAATTCTAAAGGTTTTTTCCAATCCGGTGAAATTATTACAGGTGCAGCGATTAATTTTTCTTTTAATGTTTCAAAGGCTTTGAGGCAATCATTATCAAAATTAAAAATTGCATTCTTTTCCTGTAAACGACATAAAGGTTTTGTAATCTTTGAAAAGTCTTTGATGTAACGCCTGTAGAATCCATCATGTCCTAAAAAACTTCTAATTCCCCTTTCATTAGTTGGGCAAGGTAAATTAGATATAACTTGAATTTTTGCAGGATCTACCTCCAAATTTTTTTATGAAATCCGATGTCCCAAAACAATTCCTCCTGCTACCATAAATTGGCGTTTTTCCCAATTAAGGACCAAATTAGTTTCTTCACAGCATTTTAGAACTTTAGATAGATGTTCTAAACATGATTCAAACGAAATTCCAAACACTGAAAAGTCATCCATAAAAACTTCAGCCCCTTTTTCAATCAAATCACAAAAAATAACCATCATACATTTCTGAAATGTTTCAGGGGCATTGCATAAACTAAAGGGCATTCTTCTAAAAGCAAACGTACCATAAGGACTAGTAAACCTAGTTTTCTCTTGATCCTCAGGAGCAATTTGAATTTGGTGGTAACCAGTATATCCATCCAGAAAACAAAAGTATTTATGCCCAACTAGTCTATCAAACATTTTATCTAGAAGAGGGAGTGAAAAATGATTTTTTTCTTGTGTCAAGGTTTAATTTTCTATGATCAATGCATGTTCGCCACTCTGTAACTTGTCTTGTTGGTATCATTTTATTTTTCTCATTAACAGTCACAGTGACTCCTCCTTTCTTAGGAACACAGTGAACAAGACTAACCCATGCACTATCTGAAATAGGGTAGATAATTCCAGCATCCAACCATTTTAAAATTTATTTCTTAACAACGTCTTTCATGATAGGATTTAATCTCCTTTGGGGATCGACCTGCGGTTTGCAATTATCTTCTATAAGAATTTCGTGGCATACAAATCGAAGGACCGATTCCTTTAATATCAGTAATTTTCCATCCAAAGGCTTTCTTGTGCTTCTTCAAAATTTCAAGCAAACTCTCTTCTTCTTTTTCGATTAATCGAGTGGAAATTATAACGGGTAAGGTTGAGGATTCACCTAGAAAAACATACTTCAAATGATCGAGAAGCATTTTTAACTCAAGTTCGGGAGGTTTTTCAATTGATGGACCATAAGATTTATCTTTCTCGATCATATCCAACAATTCAAAACTTTCACGAACAAACTTTAAATCTTCTTCTTGAAAATCTTCAGAATCAAGTAACTCCTCTTCTTGCTTATATTCAAATTCTTCTCTTTTAGCTTCCTCTTCATAAGTTGATTTGAAATGACATTCACTTAAATATTCAATAACATCCATTCTATAACACTCATCTTGTCTACCTATAGCAGGATATTTCATCAATTTTGAAATATTAAATGTAACTGTCTGATCATTAACCCTCATCGTTAATTCCTCTTTTTGCACATCTATCATGGCTCTGCCTGTACCTAGAAAAGGTCTCCCCAAAATTATGGGTCTCTCTTTATCTTCCTCTATATCTAAGACAATGAAATCCACAGGAAAAATAAATTGATCCACTTTTACCAAAACATCTTCTATAACTCCTTTAGGATATGTGATCGAATGATCCGCTAATCTGCGAGTTACGGTAGTTGGGGTTATTTCTCCTAGTCCCAATATTTTGAATATTTATAGAGGCATAAGGTTAATGCTTGCACCCAAATCACATAAAGCTTTTCCACATAATCTTTCTCCGATTGCACATGGAATTGTGAAACTACCAGGATCTTTAAGTTTTTTAGGAAGTTTTTTTTCTGATTTATCGCACTGCACTCCTTACTAAGTGCAACAGTCTCATTTTCTTCAAACTTCCTCTTTTTATTAAGAATATCCTTCATAAATTTCGCATAGCTTGGCATTTGTTCTAGGGCTTTAGCAAATGGAATATTAATGGTAAGCTTCTTTAATATCTCCAAGAATTTTGAAAATTGCTTATCCAACTTTTGTTGACGAAGTCTCTGAGAAAATGGAGGTGGTGGTTTTTCTAAATCAACCTTTGGTGGAGAAATATGTCTTTCCAAACCTTTTGGAGCGTCCTCTTTAGGTCTTTCAATCTCTTCTTTCTCTACTTCAGTTTCTTTTTGAACTCTACCTTCAAATTCTTTTCCACTTCTCAGTTGAACTGCTTTTAATTGTTCTTTATTCTTTTCTCTTGGATTCACTTCAGTATTACTTGGAAGCATTCCTTGGGATCTATTACTTAAGGCATTTGCAATTTGTCTCAATTGATTTTCAATATTTTTGATGGTTGCTCCTTGAATTTGTTATTGATTTCCCATATGTGACACTACTTCTTCCATAGACAACTTCTTCTCCTTATTTTGTAAAGAATTGTTATAACTTGAAGGATAAGTTAATCTATTATTATTATTACTTTGGTTGTTCCAATTCCCCAATGGGTTTACTTCGGTGTTCCCCCATTGTTGATTAACACCACCCTGATTATTATTATTCTAGTTAAAATTTAGATGATTTTTCCAACCTGGGTTATAATAATTGAAATGTTGGTTGTTAGGTTTGATTATAGCATTCACAATTTCTGGTGAAGAATAAGAATCAACCATTTGGCCTAATGAATTTTCTTCAATCATGAGATTTGACTGAGAAAAATTCATCCTAAATTAGTCTATCTTCCTTGATACAGCAGCAACTTGATTTGCTAACATTGTAAAAGCATCATTCTCATAAACACTGGCTACCTTTTTAAGATTTAACCTTTCAGAAGGCCATTGAAAATTATTAGTAGCCATTTCTTCAATTTAAGCATAAGCATCAGACAATGGTTTAGACATTAATGATCCACAAGCAAAAGCATCGATGATTGATCTAAGAGATCCAATTAATCTATTATAAAAAGTTTGAGTTATTAACCAATCTGGTATCGCATGACGTGGACATTTCCTGAGGAGATCTTTAAATCTTCCCATGCTTCATATATTGATTCCCCTTCAAACTGATAAAAAGATGTTATATCATTTCTCAACTTAGCAGTCTTAGATGGTGGAAAATATTTAGCAAGAAACTTTTGTGACAGTTCACCCCAATTTCTAATTGATCCAGGTTGTATCGAGTGTAACCATAATTTAGTTTTATCTCTTAGTGAGAAAGGAAAAAGTCTAAGTCTAATAGCATCATCCGAAACACCATCATATTTAAAAGTAGCACACAACTCTAGAAAATTAGCAAGATGCAAATTAGGATCTTCAGTTGTTGCTCCCCCAAACTGATTATTAGACACCATTTGGATAATAGTAGGTTTAAGCTCAAAAGAATTAGCAGCTACAACAGGGTTTTGAATACTACCATGAAATTCATCTACTGTAGGGTTAACATAATCTCTTAAAGGTCTTAATTCTTGATGGATGCCTACATTTTGATCTTAATGATTTGCCATTTCTTGAATATTTTTATCTTTTTCTGTATTTTTAATTTTTTTAATTTTTCTGATAGTTCTTTCTAATTCAGAATCGTAAGGCACAAGTTCTTCAGAACCTGAACTACGCATACAACAAGAAAACAAAACAAAACACAACACACTAACAAAAATAAAGAAAAGTAAAAATTTAAAATTTCTTAATCCTCTTTAAATGCAATTTAATTATTTTCCCCGGCAACGGTCCAAAAACTTGATCCCCGATAAATGCAACGGCACCAAAAACTTGGTACCGTCCGGTAAATGCAACGACACCAATAACTTTACTCCGCTGGATAAATGCGCTGATGATTTTAGATATGAAAATTATGATTTTATAATATGGGATACTACACAAGTATATGTATCATTTATCAAGTAATATAGGACTTTCTGATTAAGCTCCGAGATATCAAACCCACAGGGAAAATGTTAAATCTTTAAAGAAACCAGAAAAATTATCTTTTTACTTTTTGTTATGGCTTTTGAAAGTATGTGTTTATTCTGAAAGGTTTTGAAAGTTGATTTGTCTTTTGAAATTTCCTTAATAAAATGTTAAGCAAGAAATTAAAATTATAATAACTAAAAAAAAGCTGTATGTAAAATACTATTAACTAGAATATCTTTTTCTTTCCTTTTATGAAGCAGTAATAATTTTTAAAGTATTGTTGTGGAAGTATTTAAATTTGTTGTGACAGATAGAAGCAAATGTGTTCTTTACCCTTACTTGGTTCTATAAAGAACATATGTTAATTTGAAATTTTTATTATTTTGAACATGGTTAGGCGGGAAGATACCAGTCTCTCACTCTAGAGTTCCCTCGATTCCCACCACCTAGGGGCTAACTTCTCATAACAAAACTCAAAACTTCAAACCAAATTAGGGGGTTTTAGCCGTCACTCTAAAATCCTCTAATTTTACTCCCTTCCATAAAAATATCTTCTAATATTACATTCAATTATATGGACTACAATTCTCACCCATATAATTGCATGTGATTCTTACTAACTTTTATGAGACAAAACCACATTAGATCTTACGTAATCTCAAGAAATTTTACAACTTAACAGGCCAAATTAAGAAGTAAACAAAGTTTTTAGAATCAATCTTCACAACTTCTTCCAACTTTTAAACACTTATACTTTCCACAACAATTCTTTATAAATTAATTACTTCTCCATTTAAGAAAGAAAAAGATAAAGTAAACTACTAAGAATGCATTGAGAAAATACAAAAACATATTGATTTGAAATTAAAACAATAAAAAAAATAACAAACGAAAGCAAATATTAATAAAAAGATTAAAAGTAAACACTTATCTCAAAATCCTCTCTACAAGACTAAGGAAGTTCCTCTAAAACTTTGAATCTTCACTAAACTACTCCTCAGAGCATGTCTCCCAACTCTGATGACTCAGAATACAGACTTCAGACTTAAAAAAAAACTAGACTAAAAGAAAGAAAGAAGTGGGAAGAAGAAGACTTCACTCCGACCCTTTTCTCCTTTCTACTCTCTACTCCTACTCTTAATAATAACTCTCACAAAATAAAAGTAAAATACTGTAAAAAATCTCTTCAAAATGCAAGTGGAAGAGCAGTGGAAAAACAGTAAAAAGACCCTTCAAAATGCAATGGAAGAGCACTTAGTCATTCCTAAGACTCTCTTTAAATAGTAAACCAAAAGGTGCATTGGTGTCTCTTCAAAATGGTTCAGATTCGATGTATCTACCAAGGAACGCACCCCTTCATTCAAACTTGAAGCCCAAAGGAAGTTATGGTAGTTACCACCAAGTGTTGCATCCCATCCCCTTTGAAATTGGCGCCAAATACATGAAAATTTTGATTTTTAACTGTGGCGGCTAAGCGACGGCCCAACGGCGCTTAGCCGCCAGTGCCAAAATTTTGATTTTTCATTATTTTTGCTCCAAATTTGATCCAATTTTTCTCCTTTCATCATGACCATCCATTTTCATCATACCTATAAGAAAAACACGAAATACCTTCCCTTAAAGTGTAATATCATTAAAAATAGGTAAAAAATGTGCATAAAAATACTATATATTTTAGATGTATCAGCTTCCAAGGTAGAAGTACTCTTTCCCAATTCTCATATGGCACTCGTGATTGACTGTAGAGGAGAAATATGGTGGAAGGATGTCAAAGCCTGTACTTTGATCCATGAACGATTAATCCCAAAATAGACTTAACAATTATTGAACAACATCAATAGGCATCCACATTTGAATACATTAGTTCAAAATAGCACACTCCTTAGTTACTTTACTGATTTTTATAGGTTGGAGCAATTTTGCACATATAAAATAATATAAGTGCTTCGACGTAGGATTTAATAGTGTGGTCGAAAAACTTACATACTTGTTATCTCTTATCTCTTATTCATCACTTTCATCCGTCAGATATTTGCATGTATCATTCATGTTGTCCTTCGTTGGGGCAAATTTTGAATAGTGGTAGATCAGCACATTCTCAACCATGTATAAATCATTAATCTTTACAGGAGTAAATGTGACAAACCTACCTTGCACATAAACTGATCCTTGGCTGATTCCATGAAGATTTGCGTAAAACTCTTTCACAACCGGGACAACTACAGTGGTAGTAGCATAACACAACACTTCCCAACGTCTCTGAATAATAAATTCATCAACTCTAGTAGTAGGTGAATTCGTACCTCGATTCATAAAGTCTCCCTCTTAATCAACCTCATCTTTGAGATATTCTTGTTGAATAGAAGTTGCGCTTCAAAACTGACAATTTTTTTACGGTTGAAAACTTGAAATCTTAAAGTTTTTATCGAGTCAGAATCCATTTGGACGAGATTTGGGATCTTCCTCTTCATTCCTCTGGTATTTCCTGCGTCTAGAGGCTGTTTTTGGGAGTTTAAGTGGAAGAATTGCGGCCTAGAACCGCCAAAATTCGAATTTAAAGATAAGAAACTGTTTTCTGAACAGCAGTGCGGTCCGACGCTAGTTCAAATTTTGCCAAACTTCACTTTGTCCAAATTCTTTCCAAATTTCAATTTGATTCATTTCTTAAATGTTGTTAATGATATTTAAGGAAGGGTAAGACTTAATTAAGTAACAAACAAACACAAATAACAATCATACAAAACAAACACTCAATAATTATGGGTTGCCTCCCACAAAGCACTTGGTTTAACGTCGTCAGCCCGACATAACTTCAAGTTATTCAGGTTGATCCAACATTAAAACCTCTTTAAAATTAGATCTATTGCCTTCAAAATATGGTTTTAATCTTTGTCCATTAACTTTGAATATTCTTCCAAATTTAGGGTATTTGATAATCACAGCTCCAAATTGATAGATTTTTATGGCAGTGAAAGGTCCTGTTCATCTAGATTTCAATTTCCCAGGAAATAATTTCAATCTTGTTTGTATAATAAAACTTTTTATCCTGATTCCAATTCCTTTTTAACAATCTTCCGATCATGTCATATTTTTCTTCTCTCATTGTATATTCTATCATTACCATATGATTCATTTCTGATTTCTTCCAATTCATTTAATTGCAACAGTCTTTTCTCACCAGCGTCTCTCAAATTAAAATTCAATTTCTTTATTGCCCAATATGTTTTATATTCTAATTCAACTAGCAAGTGACAAGTCTTTCCAAAGATTAATCTGTAAGGGGACATTCCTATAGGAGTTTTATAAGCAGTTTTGTATGCCCATAAAGAAGTGTCTAATCTAACAGACTAATCTAATTTTTTAGGATTAATGTCTTTCTCCAAAATTCATTTAATTTCACGATTAGTATCTCTGCTAAACCATTAGTTTGGGAATGATAAGCTGTAGAGGTTCTATGCATAATATTATACTTTCCTACCAATCTCTGAATCAGATTATTCTTAAAATGAGATCCTCAATCAGTAATAATTACTCTAGGTATTCCATATCTTGTGAAAATATTTTTCATAAAAAACCTCGAAACACTTCTAGCATCACACCAATATTACCTCAATCCATTTTGATACATAATCAATAACAATTGGTATATATATATTTATAAATGAAGGTATAAATGGTTGGCGACGACTTTATATATGCTTAAAAATGTAAGACTTTATGAATTCAGATTTATATATTTATAATGATTTAGTAAAGTCACACATGCAATGTAAGTATACGTATCATATCAAGTAATACAGGGCTCTAATGGAGTCCTGGTTATCGATCCCACAGGGAGGGAAAACGTTCTTCAAATCAGATAATATAGCACAAAAATCCAATACCAATTGTGACAATTGCTCAAGTGTACTACAACTAGTTAATGCAAAGTACGGTAATAATAAAGCAACTACAATTATTTCTACTTACTAAACTCTTTAACTAACACCTGCTAACTTACTTGATTTATAAGATACTTCTATGTGGAAAGTGTTTTCCTTCCTGCATAAAGATTATGATTGGTGGATGATGAAGAATGGTAAATTTTTGTATTATGCCAAATAGGAGCATATTTGCTTCTTTACTCTTAAAAGAGTACCTCCTCTTCCAAGCATGTAAAGAACATTGCCATATCTTAAGTTTAGTCACTAAATCTAAGGCTGGACTGGGAGGATACCGACTCTCACTACGGAGCTCCCACTCACCCTTCACCCGAAGGCTAACCATAGGCTTTAGTTACCAATCTTAAGACCAAATTGGGGATCCCATTCTGTCACCATGAAACTTCCAATTTGAAGTCTATCAAAACTCATTTCCCTATTTATTTGCACTTAATCCCCATGAACTACGCAATTCATTCACGGACATTAAATGGGTTCTTCATTCTTGTTGTACAACATTCAATTCTTTTGGAATTAATGTTCCTCAACATATTTTAACAATTCAATTAGCCGGATTGAAAAGTAAATTAAGTTCCAAATGAAAGAAACATCATAACTTTATAACACTTTAAGGGTACATCAATTCCACATTACCACATCATCACTACTTTATGCAAGAAGAAAGACAAAGGAAACTACTCACAAATCATGGAGAAGATATAAGAACACATGGATTTTATATATAAAAGAAGAGTCATACAAACCACAATAGCAAATACAACTTATCTCCTTCTCTTCCCCAAGCAAATTCCTTCTAAGTTCCCTTAATTCCTTTTCTATTCCCTGCAACACTTGATTATCTCCTTGGAACAAAGATGAAGAAGCAATCTCTCACTTTACTCCCTCTTCTCCCCTCCTTAGAGAAGAATCCCTCTTAAAATCACAAACCCTAACTCTCACTCACACTTTCCTTACATTCTCTACAACAATCCTCCTCTCCTTTTTCATCTTGAACACTTAATTTAACGTTAGGAACGAATTCCCCAAGAGTTTCTTCAAGCACACCCTTCAAAAATACGCCAAAACGCTTCAATTTGAAATGAACCGACATAGGGCGCCGACAGCGCCCTATCTTGCCAATAATTGCTGAAGTCTCTGAAAGAGGGCACCGACAGCGCGCATTCTGGCGTCGGCGACGCCAGAAGCTGTTTTCCTCCAAATTGCTCCATTTTGCTCCAAATTCGTTCCTTTTTGCATCTTTTCGCTCCAATCACCTATAATCATCATACCCGCAACAAATCATGAAAAATACCTTCCTTTAAAGTGCAATATCACCAAAAATAGGTAAAACATATAGTTAAAAGAGTATATATTTTTGGTGCATCTAAATCCCCCAAACTTAAACTATTACTTGTCATCAAGTAATCCTTTTAATACATAAAACATAACTCTAGGCAATGTACTTTTCAACTGAAGACACTATAATTTTCATTCAATAGAGTATATTGGTTAGATTTTCAGAAAAAGTTTAGTAACTCAGGTCAGCATTACAGGTATAAGAATATTCAGTAATCAAGTCTAAGAGTTCTAGTCTTCTATTTATTTTAAGATAAACCATAATTTGTCACATCAAGAGTACCTTAAAAGAATATGTGAAAAAGTGTTCATGCATGCTTTACTAAAATGTAGGCTAGCACTTTAAATATAAATTTAGAAATGAAATCAAGTTTTACCTTTAGGGTGATTCAAGTGAAGCTAATTTTTTATTAGGCATCTCCTCAAGCTTCTCCTCATAAACATTTTTCTTTCTTTTTTTTTTCTTTTGGGATTGTTTTTTTTTTCAATCCTTCTTTTATTTTCTTTTTTTTTATTGAAGATTACTATATCTGGATAGCCTTTAATGATTTTGAACTTCACACTCCTCTTTCTAAAGTTCAAACTTGAAACACCACCTTACTTTATAGTTAGGCACAAGCTTTATTATTTTTCATAAAATCACAATCTCTTCTTAATACACAATACTTTAAGTCCCTTAACATTTCAAAAATATAGTTTTCTTTACTTTATACAGTTAACTATAATCAAATACTTTCATACCAATATCTTATTTCTATAAAATTAACTTTTATTACAAAAAAATTTCATCTTATCCTTCCATAATATTCAACTGAAATGAAAAGTTTTAGTTATCTTACAGTGAGGTTCAACTGCCAAAAGTTATGCTAATAATTTTTGAAAATATAATAATTGAGAACAAATAAAAGTTTAGCATTTCTCTACCCTCCCCAAACTTACATTTTTCAATAAATTTAAAATAGTTGAGAGTAAAAGAAAACTAACCTTTCGTGCTCGAGATTCTGAAATCTTCATAATCTATCCGGTATTAATCAAAATTTTATAGCTAGCAAGCATGAAACAATTAGTAGCAGTTGATATAATAATTTAAAATATTTGCATGGGTAAAGAGAAATTAACATTAAACATCCAAACATCCAACGAACACTACAACATGAAGCAAACTATCACACTACTAACGATGACAACTAACGATTCAACACAAAAAGTAAATAACACTACATCACACAGTACAACACAGGGTTACACATCACAAGAAAAGTAAATATCCACTACATTACATCAATACATTACAACAGACTAAGAACAACAGAAATAAAACAAACAAACTATCTACCAGTCTTCATCACTAGGATCAGCAGCAGTGTCATCAGGTTCAGGCCTGTACGGTGTATAACTAGGGCAAGTAGGAAATGTCACCCCAGTGTCTCCTCTCATAAATCTGGCCTGAGCATCATAATAAGAAATATCGAACTCAACTCTTCTCTGTAAATAGTTTTCATTCACATCACTCCTGGCCTCGACTACATCCATCCTACTATGCATCCTATCAATACTATCACTTTGCAATCTCAACTGCTTCATGACATCAGATTGTGTCGAGGGCTTAGAAGTAGATGGAACATCATAGCTTGTGGTAGGAATATCAGTACTCCTAGTCTCCTCTTTTGCACCTACATGAGACTCATAAGTACAAATAATGGTCTTCGTAATTGGTCTCAAAGGTATCGCCACTTCCTCAGAACTACTATACTCAACTCCAGATTGAACCCAAAGGGCATGAATTAGGGCAGGATGTCCTAATCCACTAGTGGTTTCTCCTTTGGCAATAGAGTGAATGCTCTTAAAAATAATAGCTCCAATATTGATCTTCTTCATATTCTGGATGCAATAATTTAAAATAGTTCGATCCCTAGTAACTTCACTGTGATGATAAGAAGGTAACAGTCTCGCAAAAATGAAATAATGCCACGCTTTAGAAGCAACATTTAAAGTAGAAGCAGGGAAGTTAATCATTTGTTTCTGATATATCTTCCACTCCCTTCTTCCATCAGTCAGATACGTGATTACACTCATTAATTCCCCTCACTAGTATCAAAATTCTCAAATTCACAAACAAAAGGTTCTCGAATTTGATAAAATGAATTGATACGTTGTGGGGTAAACTCAACCAGTTTCCCTCGTACTAGCACATATTTCGTCTCAGACCAGAGCACGTTAGCATAAAATTCTCAGAATACTCCAAAAACAACAATATCAGAAAAGTAACAGAAAAGCTCCCAATTCCGCTCAGAAATCAACTGTTCCACAGATCCACCAGGATTCTCAAACGCTCGATCCTGAATACACTTCTTATTTTGCAACTAAGATTTGAAGCTAAACCAAGCCTTAATATTAACAAATCTTTCATTGTCCCAATCAAATTTTCGCTTCCCCTTACTCATTTTAGGAGCCATGTGAATTTCTAAAAATTGTAAAAATTTACCAATAAATCCCAAAATCCACAATGTACTAACTCCAAGCATTAATCCAAACAAGTAAGAACAAATTCTAGCATAGGAAACCTCACTTTTTCTCAAAAATCTCCCAAAAATATCATCCAAACAATGTGAGAGTTTCACATGGAGAAAATCTAAAGTAAAGCTCTTACCAAGAGAAGTGCAGATCCAGCCTCAGAAATCCTTGAAATCCTCTCTACTCCGAGATCTAACAAACCCTAAAGCTTTAAAATCGCGAACATGGTGGCGGGAGATGAAAAAAATGGAGGAAAAATGGGTCCCAGGAAATTTTCGCGAATTTTTAAGGGTCCCGGGCTATTTTCAACATTTGGGGCACCAGCGGCGCTCTATTCAAAATAATAGCCAAACTCTCTGGATTTGGGTGCCGGCGGCGCTAGCCTAAAATTCCATTGGGTTCAAAATTTTCTTTTGTAAATTCAATCGTTTCAACCTCCGCAGTCCTATTAACACATCAACAAGCATCTATTTCATCTCACAAAAACTAACCAATATTACTTTACACAAACAACACATCACATCACTTTCATATATAAAATCCACAATACAACGATTACACACATATGCTCATCAAATAAAAGCAACACTGCTTAGATCCTTAGTATTGCATGTACGCTACGATAAGCAAGCACAAAGTCCTAAGTATACACAAGAAATCAATTCATAGTCCAAGCACACCTTACTAAAGTAAAGCAAAGCAAAGAAAACAACATAATAATCAAAGAAAACACTTAAACATAACAAAGCAACATACAGAATCCACTAATTACTCCTCATCAGTCTCAGAACTATCATCCTCTCTAATGTCTCCGATTGATTGATGATGAACGAACAGATTTGTAGAATGGACGATATGGGAATTCATCAGATGAATCTTCAGTCACCACAACATTCTCCCTCAACAGATTAATCAGACTCAATTCAATTCGACCAGTATGATCAAATTTCTCTTTCATCCTCCAATCAATATGATCAAATAAATCAGAAATATTCTTAATAGCATTCAGAACATTTTGTACCTGACAGGCCTAAAATATATACGCTTTTTGCTATATCATTTTATTCATTTTTGATGATATTACACTTTAAAGGAAGGTATTTTTTATATTTTTTAGTTTTAGGTATAAGAAATGGTGATTGGAGCAAAAGGAAGCAAAAACGATGCAATTTGGAGCAAAAACAAGCAAGAAATGAAATTATGCCCTGACACCTTTCAATAAGTCTTTTGATGCTTAATCTCATTTACACTTCTTGAATATTTTTGAATGAAATTACACTTTAAAGAAAGGTTGTCTTTATGCTTATTTTGTAGGGCTATCTGTTACGAACACAACACAACTGAAATGGGGCGAAACGGAGTTGAAACGGAGCCAAACGGAGCGAAACGGTGGAGCCGCGCAGCAGCCTACTCGCAGACGGCGAGATTTTCTAGAGACCACCGAAATATTACCAAAAAGGCCGCCGACAGCGGCCTCGAACCCGCCGACAACGGCCCGGACGACCATGAATCAATTTTTGGCTGTTTTGGGCCAATATTCGACGTATTTGGACGCTTTTTCGAAGGGGTGCTTAAGGAAACTCTTCGGAATTCGTCCATGCTCTTTAAAAATGGCAAATTTGTGTTAGAAATGTGTAGATTAGAGAGAAAAATAATAGAGGAAAGGAGAAAAAAACTTCGAGGAATGTTTAATGACACAAAATTCCTTGCTAAATATTTTCCTCCTTCTAAAACTGCTAAATTAAGAAATGATATTACTTCATTTGATCGGTTGTGAGCGAGACAATATATGAAACTTGGGAAAGATTTAAAGAACTATTAAGAAAATGTCTTCATCATGCTTTACGATTGGTTAGGCAAACATTTTATAATGGATTATTTGGATCTTTAAGTCCATTCCTTAATCTGTACTTGTTGGAGGTTCTTTAATGTCTAAATCATTTGAAGAAGCAACTTTAATTGAAGAAATGCACAATAACGATTTTGATGGCCTTCGAAAGGATTAACTTTAAAAAGATGGCTAGTATTCGAAGATAATGAAGCCTTTTCTATCTTAGCTTCACGAGTTACGACAATATCAGAAATTAAGATAATTTTGCAATTAATAGTTAGTATAATAACTACTAATATTGAAAGATCCTTAAACTATTGAAACTTTACAAGGCCCATTAAGTAAAAATAATCCTTATTCAAATTACTATAATCACTGAGTGGAAAAATCATGCTAATTTTAATTGGAACAATTCACAATGATAATGGGGTAATAATCGATCTCATTCCATTTGGAAATTGGAATAATCAAGTTAATTCAAATTACATAAACCTCGTAGGTTAATAATCAACGAGAAAAAGTTATCGATAGAAGAATTAATTATGCAAATGAATAATCAATTACAAATCAAAATCTTGCTATTCGTAATATTAAAAATCAAATGGGGCAAATTGCTATACTTTAATTAATAACGGACACCTTAGGAACACTTCCTAGTAATGTTGAAATCAATCTAAAGGAGAAAACTGGAAAAGAACATGAACAAGTTGATTATGCAACTTAGAAATTGGAAAGGAATTAAAAGAAAGATTGCATAAAAGGAATTGAAAAGAGATTGAGGTTGAAGAGATTGAAAAACCTAAAGAAACTCTCTCTCCTAGTCGAATCGGTACATTATACGTATTAATGTGGAAGTTGAAAAACCACCACCACCTTTTCCTCGAAGACTTAAACGGCGAAATTTGATCATCAATTCTCTAAGTTCTTTGAAATTTTTAAAAACTTACTATTAAAATACCTTTTCTTCTGACTTTGGAACAAATGCCAACTTACGCAAAATTTATGAAGGATATTTTAAGAAAAAAACAAAAGTGAAGCTTTTAAAGCTTGTTGCATTAAGTGAAGAATGCGGTGAAATAATTCAAAAGAAATTGCTGAAAAGCTTAAGGATCTGGAAGTTTCACTATACCTGTCTTTGTGGAGAAAAATTTTGCGGAAAAGTTTTATGTAGATTTAGGAGCAAGTAGTAATCTCATGCCATTTTCTGTCCTTTATCGAAGATTGGATTTAAGAGATATTACTCTCCCTTGCTAACTCTTGATTAGCGGATAGATGTTATCACTTTTCCTAAAGGAGTTATAGGATGTCCTTGTTAAAGTGGATAAATTTATATTCCACTGTAGATTTCATAGTACTTGATATGGAAGAAGATAAAGAGATACCTATTATTTTAGGAAGACCTTTTCTAGCTACCGAGACTGACTATGATTGATGTGCGAAAAAGGAGAATTAACCATGATCAATGATCGGAAATTAGAATTGATGTTCTTAATGATGAAGTACACGATAAAGAGAAATGTTATCGGATGGATATAATTGATTATTTAATTGAAAAACATTATCGAAAAAAATGTAAAGTTATTTCGAAGAAAAATTTGAATTTTTAACACATGAAGATGAAATAGTAGAAGAAAGAGACTCATTTTATTAAAGATAATTGGGAAACTTTAGACATAACTCAAAATGATATACTTTTACCTACGATTAAAAAGCACACAAATGGAATTAAAAATGTTACCTTCCCATTTAAAATATGCTTTTCTTGGAAATTCGTTAACTTTACATTATTATTTCTTCGGGGCGGGGTAACGGTGGGAAGAAAAATTACTAGGTGTGTTAAAGAATTATAAGAAAGCTTTGGTTGGACTATTCTTGATATAAAAGGAATAAGCCCTTCCATTTGCATGCATAGAATTTTAATGGAAGAAAATTTTAAACCTACTATAGAATCGGAAAGAAGATTAAATCACCATTATGAAAGAGGTTATTAAAAAAAAAATTATTAAGTGGTTAGATGTTGGTATTATTTAACTTATTTCGAATAGTCAATGGTTAAGTCCTATTCATTGTGTTTCGAAGAAAGAATGCTTGTCATTGTTAATGATAAAAATGAACTTATTCCTACAAGGCACGAGGATTCTTGGATTTGGCGAATTTGTATTATTTATAGGAAACTAAATAAAGCCACTAGAAAGGATCATTTTCCTTTACCTTTCTTGGATCAAATGCCGATAAATTAATTTGGACACTCATATTTCTATTTTATGGATGGATATTTTGGTTATCATCAATTACATATTGCTCACGAGGACCCGAAAAGACAACATTTACAAGTCCTTATGGAACATTTGCTTTTAGAAGAATGCCTTTTGGCTTATGTAATGCACACGCAACTTTTCAAAGATGTATGATGTCGATATTTTGTGATTTGATTGACAAAGGAATTGAAATATTCATGGACGATTTTCGAGTCTTTGGAACTTCTTTTGAATCTTGTTTGGAAAACATAGCGAAAGTTAGAAAGATGCGAAGAAACAAATTTAGTTCTTAGCGGGAAAAATGTCAATTCATGGTCACGAAGGCATTGTACTTGGACACAAAGTATCACGGAAAGGGATAGAAGTAGATCAAGCAAAAGTGAAAATTATTGTTGAATTACGGCCACCTACGTATTGATGTGAGAAGTTTTTCTAGGTCATGCTGGATTTTATAGAAGATATATAAAGGATTTTCTAAAATTGCTAAACCTCTTTGTCATTTATTAGAAAAATATGCCAATTTTAATTTAATGAAGAATGTATTAATGCTTTTAATATTCTAAAAGAAAAATTAATAAGCACTTTTATCATTGTTGCACATTTGGAATAAATCTTTTGAATTAATGTGTGATCACAGTGATTTTGCAATTGGAGGTTTGTATTAGGACAAAATTATGAGAAAGATTTCAAAGTTGTATATTATGCTAGTAAAACTCTCCTTTGAAACACAAAGAAATTGTACAGCTGAAAAAGAGCTTATTTATAGTATATGCCTTTGATAAATTTAGACCTTATCTTCTTGATACTAAATGCATAGTTCATACGATCATTATACGCTATTAAATATCTAATATCTAAGTAGGATTCTAAACCTAGACTTATAAGATGGGTTTTACTTTTACAAGAATTTAATTTTCAAATAGTAGATATAAAAGGCCAGAAAACGAGTGTTGATCATTTGTCTAGAATTAAAAATGATATTATTTTGGAAGAAAATATAAATGAAATTTCCTGATGAATCTTTATATGTTATCAAAACACCGTGGTATCTTGATATTGTTAATTATTTAGTTAGCAATATTTTCCCTTATGACTTGGATAACAAATTTATTAAGAAATTTAAATATGATGCTAAATCTTATATTTGGGAAGAACCTCATTTATTTAAAATTGGTAAAGATTCTTTGATTTGAAGATGCGTACCTTATGAGGAAACTTTTGCTGTTATTCAAAAATGTCATGATTCGATTTTGGAGGACACTTTGGCATAGATAAAAGTTTGCATTTAAAATTTTAAATTTTTGGATTTTATTGGCACACCTTATTTAAAGATGTTAGACGATATGTGAAAACATGTGATCGATGTCAAAGGATGGGAAATATATCTAGGAAAGATGAAATGACGTTAAACTATATATTGGAAGTTGAAATTTTTGATATGTGGGGATTAGACTTTATGGGACCATTTGTTCCATCATACGGAAAAATTTATATTTTATTGAGTTGATTATGTTTCAAAGTGGATTGAAGTTGTTGCTTTACCATATTTGTGATTCCAAAAGTGTTTCAAAGTTCTTAAAGAAAATGATATTTTCAAGATTTGGAATGCTAAGGTAATTATCAACGATGGTGGAAGTCATTTCGGGAATATAAAATTCGGCCATTAATTTAAAAATTTGAAATCAAACATAGAATTGCAAGCACAACATCACCCTCAAACTAGTGGAATGGCTGAAGTATCAAATAGAGAAATTAAAAGAATTTTAGAAACTATTGTTAATCCTAAAAGAACTAATTGGGTTGATAGACTTGATTAATTGCATTATGGGCTTATAGAACGACATAAGACACCGATCGGAATGTCACCTTACGGGATTAATTTATGGTAAACATTATCACTTGCAATAGAACTTGAACATAAAGCTTATTGGGCGATAAAGGAGTTTAATTTTAATTTGAATAAAGTAGGTGAAAAGATTATTGTAGTAAATGAGATGGAAGAAATTAGAAACGAATCATATGAAAATGCGAAGTTTATAAAGAGAAAATGAAGATGTTGCATAATAAGAAAATTTCGGGGAAAAATTTTTGAGCCTGGAAAAAAAGTTTTACTGTTTAATTCTCGTTTAAGACTTTTTCTGGAAAATTAAGATCTAAGTAGTTTGACTTTATTTTGTTGAGAAAGTATACCATTATGGGCTTGTGGATATTAAAGATCCCAAAAGAAATGGAAAAATTTTTAAAGTAAATGGATTAAGATTGAAGCCTTATTTGGGAGATATTAAGAAGATTTATAAAGAGGCTTATGAATTGAGTCCAGCTTTGATTAAAGATTTACTTAAGTCGGGGTGACGTTAAACCCAGCGCTTTGTGGGAGACAACCCATAATTATCTTATATTTTTGTGTTTTTAATGTAAGGTTATGCCTCGATCTTGATTAATTTTATATTACTTTAGAAAAATTTGATGCTCATAAGTCTTGGTTGACTTAAAATTTTGAAAATTATTTTGAGGTATGTAAGATTTAAAAATAAGAACACTTTCTATTTTAAATATGAGTAAAAAGGAGATCAAGTTAACCTTCATTATGATAGTTTACAATGTGAGTTATCGAGTCTAAATTACTCTTACCGATATAATTTACCTATCTTAGAGAACGAAATTTTGAAAATTTGACGATTAGGCGAAACGGAGTTGAACATAGTTTCGGTGCCTAGGCGCAGTTTGGAGCCTAAGCGCAGAAATCAACTATGTATCAATGAGTCCAGAGCGCCGGATTCGGCGCCTAAGTGCCACGATTCTTGGGTCGTGCAAAAACCGAAAATTTTCAGTTTTCACACGATTTTCCCCTTTTAAATCTACCCATCTTCTTCCCAATAATCGAAACGATCAAAATTACGTCCCTTACATTTCATTCTTGAGAGATTTGAAAAATTTTTGAAGAAATGGAAAGGATAAATCATGGAGAAGAGGCTAGGGACAAGGTCTCAAGGATCCTCAACCCTACTTCAATGGTTTCATCGGCTTGTAAGTTTAGAGAAAATATCTAGTCGTTTAGATAAGTTTGAAGAAGATTTTAAAAGGATGGAGATGCGCCTTCATGAGATGTTTCATCGAGTTGAACCTAGAATGGCAAATGAAACATCGATTTGATCATATTGCGGCTCATCAAGATGCTCAAGTTGAAATGTATGCGAAGAACAAGTGGATTGATGAAAAGACGGCTATGGATTTCCCGAGTGTTAGTCTTCTTTCCAGTGGAATACAAAATTTCCTTGTGAAGATTAGAATATTAAGTAAAGAGATAGTTATTATGGTTTGTTGAGTCGTTGTATCGATTTAAAAAGGCGATTGTGTTTGTTAGCAAATTTTCTTTCATGTTCGGTAAATGTTTGTGTTGCTTTGAACTTGTTATGATTGAGTGTGTATTAGGAACTTGAATCAAATTTAGTACTTATACGGAATGTATTGAGTCAAAATTGAAGATTTTAAATGCAAATTAGTGAGTTTGATTGAAAACCTTATGTTTGATTGGTGGATTCAATATTTAAATTTTATAAATTTTTGAAAAATGTTATGGAAGTTAGAAGCTGAAGCCACTACTTTGATATAGATAATTGGAAGTTAAATTTATGAATTTTGGTGGAAAAATAAATTTTAAAAAAAAAAATTTGTGAGCGAGTCGGCGCCTGGCGCCAAATTTTAACGCCTAAGCACTAGTTAAAGGCATGTTACCGAAAATTACCATTTTAAACCCCCAAAAGCCATTTTTGACGCTCGCTTCATCTTCTTCCCCTTTTCGCACAGAAAATACATCCTGCAAATCCATTTTGAGGTGAAACATTAAGGATTTGGCGTGGAAACCACTCGATTTCTTCGTCTCAAGGTCAAATCTACACTTTAAACCATTTATTTTTCGATTTTCCACCCATGATTTCCCTAAGTTTTGCTAAGAACCGAAAATTTGAAAAAATATTCAATTTTTAGTTATTTCTTTGGATTTTTAAACATTTTAAGTTTTATAAACTTAAAAAGAGTTTAAATCTTTGATTCCTAAATTAGTTCTTGTTTTCTTTCAAGTTTAGATGACTCCAAAATCTAAGCGTGGGAAAGGACGAGAAAATTTTGATAGCGGCAAATTTCTAATTGCGGTTGTGCATTTCGCTTCACGAACTTGCGTAGTCGAGAAAGTTCATCTCGGAATGAAGTTTATCATCTGAGGAGATGATCGAAAACACTATCGTTGCGCACAGCTGACATGATTTTGTTACTTTCTTTAACATTGTTGTTATCACGATTGTTCGAGAATTTTATGCCAATTTTACGGATGCGCCCGAAGATGCAAAGTCTTTGTTAGAGGAATCGGAGTAGGATTTACTCCAGAAAAAATCAACATATTCTATGGCACCTTATAGACTATTGAGTGCTATTATTTTGGATTATCACCATCGAGGAGATTTGGACATGATTATTGCTTATACGACTAATGGTCTTGGATCTTGGAAGATCGAAACGGAAAAGAGGGTAAACTTCAAATCCTCTGAATGTTAAATGGTGTATCTAAAGCATGGCACTACTTTATTTACGCAAGATTGTTACCTTCCAACCTCGTAGTGGCCCCAGAGATCGAGGCGATCTTAAATTGCATTCGGGAGAGGAAGCCTAATTGTATCGGAAGCATTATTTATGATTTTGTGGAGTCTACTGTAAGATCCAGCATACATTGGATTGGGATTTCCATCTTTGATCTATTCAGCATGTGTTAGTAATGGAGTCACTATTGATATTTACGAGGAGAAAATTTGAAGTCTACTAAGCCAATTGGGCGGAGAGTGTTAGTATCTATGATCGTCTTCGAGGGAAGAGATTGACAGCTCCTTCTACTTCTGCACATACTTTAGGTGAACCTTCTACTTCTAGACCCTCTGCCTGGCGAGCCACCATCGGTTGGAAATCAATGCATGATCGGTTTTTAGAGCAGCCAATGGGGAGTTATTTCAAACTCTTGTAGGATTGATACTATTGATAGAAAACTAGATCATTTATCTGATTATACCCAGAGGAAGAGTACTTATGATGTTGAGTATGATGAAGCCTAGTCGGATTTACGAATGGTGAACACGATGTTAGTTTTCACTGCTTTTCTTTAGATTCACACCATTTGTTGATCCTAAGGACGTAGAATTTTCCTTTGGTGATGAAGATGATGATGAGGCTCGCTAGTGATTAATTGTTATCGATTTCTTTGATGTGTAACTTTCTGTTAGTTTGTTTTATTTGGATTGTACATTGAACATATATTTGATGTATGTTGTTGACCGGTATTAGGATTACATTTGTGTTGAGAATGAATTTAAAATTGGATTTATATGTTGTTTTAGTTTAATGTTTAGTACTTAATTATTTTGCTGTTTTAGTGTTTCAAATTTAATATCATCATAAAATTAGCATCAGCACCTTTACATATACATGCTTGATTTTATCTTAATTATTCATAAAAGCATGTTTAGAAGTTAATTTTTTCTTTTTAAGATTGTTTTTTTTTTTTTACATACTAAAAATACTTATGATTTTCTTTCTCATACTTTCAAATTATCCATAATATACCAAAACTTAAGTTTGAGAAGGAAAATCCATTCAAAATTAAATTTTATTTGTCCTTAAAGAGCTAATACTTTCTTAAAAATAGAAACTTTTAACGTAACTTAAGGAATGAAGAATTTATTTGAGATCACTTTTATTTTGAAATTATAAAGAAATTAGTGAAAATTAACCAAAATTTCTGCCCAACTTTGATTGATTTTAGAATAGAATTATTTAACTTAAGAAGAATGAGAAAAGAATTTTCTATTCATGATAGAAATAATAGAATTTTAGAAATATTAAGTAATCAAAAATTATCACTTGAAAAAGAAAAGATTGGAATTCTTTTTGAATTTTTTATTTATGTTATAATAATTAAGTGGGATGTATAAGTTTGAAACCATAAACGGTATCCGGATGTAGTAATCCTCTCTATAAAAAAGAAGAAAAAGAAAAAAAGTAGAGAGAGGAGAAGGCTTGGGGAAATACTGTCAATGACTTCACTTGAATTATCTTATAGGAAAACTAATTACATACTTTACTTAATTATTATGCTTAAATATTTATTTAGAAAAGTTTTTCAAAAAGATCTTTTTCTTGAAAATAATCTATGAAAGCTTAATATAATAGACTTCTATTATTTTCAAAATGAATGAAAAGTTTGAAATCTTATGATTTGGTAGTTAAATATTCTTTAAGTTACTTAAAATTAAACTAGTTAGTGAAATTGGGTTAATAATTTACTAAAGACTTTATAAAATCAAGAATTATAAGGAATCTTAAATATTTATCTTTTATTTCCAAAAGTTATATTTTATGTAGTAAAAAGAGTTACTTGAGGACAAGTAACATTTAAGTTTGGGGGGATTTTGATCTATAAAAAAATATATTCTTTATGTTTAAATTCTTATTGTTTCTAAGGATATTATGCTTTAATGAAAGGTATTTTTTGTATTTTTGGATGTAGGTAAATATAAAAAAGGTCTAAGAAGAAAAAAGGAGCAAAAAGAGGCAAAGGGGATCAAAATACCAAAAAAGTATAAAAAAATATGCTTTGGCGCTGAGCGCCGGACTCGATACGAAAACATCGGGAAGTTTTGACAACGTTTGATCGAGTTATTTTGACGTAGTGACCGGTTATTGGACATTCTAGAAGGCTGGCAGTTGTTCCTTGATAATAGGACATGTGATACATTGCATTTGGACGCTCCAACATGGTTTTAATCACGAAGGTGCGAGCAAAGTAAAAAGTGCCGAAAAGGCGAATGCAGTGGAGAAGGCTAGCCTGGGCCAGGCCTTTCAAAATTCATTAGTGTGGACATGTTTGAAGAGGTGCCTCAAGGCAACTCTTGAAGCCTATAAATAAGTCCAATTCTTCAGAAAACATGTCCCTCCCATTGTACACCTTTCTCTTATCCTACTTTAAGATCTCTCGTCTTTAGAGAGAGAATTAGAGAGAAGAAATTTAAGGGCCACTTTTTGTTTAGTTTAGTGAGTTTATTTTCAAGTTATTGCATCTGAATTCATTTACTTGTGTGTCATTCGGTAGGAATCAGAAAGATGCAGCAGAAGAAATATTTGAGATAAGTATATTTTTACATTTGATTCAAAGTTTGAGTATCATGTTTTGTTATTTATTTTCAATGTGTTACGAGTAGTTAGTTATTTTTTACTTCAATTATGAAGAGATAGATAAGATAATATAAAGATTCAATGGAGAATTAAAATTCAAAATATTTTCAAAACATTGTGATGACATTAATGAAGCTTATTTTCTTTTTAAATTGGTGGTTGAATTGTTAAAACACATTAGAAGAGTTTAAAAACCTTGTAGGAGAAGAACTCTTAACTTGTAAATGTCACATGAATCCTTGGGTAGTTGAAGGCCATGTGCGGGCTATTCATGGTGAAGTGCAAATAAATAGGAAGATAATATTTAAAGGGCGTAGAATTGATAAGTTTTAGAGTGACGAGACTAAATTCTTATAATTTGATTTATAGATTTGGAAAGGGTCACTAGTAGGGCCGACCACTGTAGCCACCCTTGGACATCTAGAGTGTAAGCCTAGATTAACCCATTCTACTAACAATACATCCAGACATATTATGTAAATTAGTCAATGTTCTTTGCCTGGATCGAAGAGGATAAAGAATAGGAATTAACTTATAATTTGGCCATGATAATAAATTAAATTCTCCAGCGAATATTAAATTATCTTAAAAATCTTAGATTAATTGAAGGAAGAAAGTTGTTTATTTAATATAGAGTTTATAGAATCATTTTCTTATTATTATGTTCTTTAAATTGCATCTAGTAAATTAATAGTAATTTATAATCAAAATAAAAATATTTTTACTATTATATTTCGCTACTTATAGAAAATTTATTTCTATAAATCTTCCATGTGGGATCGATATTGGGGTCTTTGTTTAAAAACCCTATATTACTTGAAATGATACGTATACTTGCATTAGTACCTTTATTATGAAATATTACTTATATAATATTAATTTTATATCTTAGCCGCTATTTATAAATCGAGTCGAAGCTTTTTGGGCATTTATCTTTTGAAAGCAAACATTGTTGCGTTAAGCGCGGCGGGCGGGTCGGGTGCCTTAAGCAGCCCCTGGTCAAATTCGAGCTCTATAAATAGGAGCGTTCTACGGAAGAAAATGCTTCATTTCCCCCTTCTAGCATCCTTTAGTCCCCCGAGCTGTAAATGATTCCAGTCATTTAAGGAGCCACCTTTTTTATTATTTTGTGAGTTTATTTTTAGTTTATTTCAGTGTTAAGTGTGAGAATATTAGTGTTGTTGTTGTTGAAGTTTTTCATCATTGCATTGAAGTCGGTAGAAGTCGAGAGGATCACTTGAAGAAACATTCCGGATAAGTATTTGTAACTTGGTTCAAAGTTTTATAAATATTTTTGTTGTGTGAATTCAATGTGTTCGTGGTTGATTTTCTTTCTCCTTTCAACTATGAAAAGATAATAAGATAATTAAACTTTGTTGGAGAATTTAACTTAAAATAATTATAAAAATTATGATGATATTAATACTTTGATCTTAGTTTACTTTTTAAACTGGTCATTTAAATTGTTAAAACCTGTTGAAGAATTTTGAGACCTATCACAGGAGATGAGTTCATAACTAGTAGATATCACATGAATCTTGGGTAGTCGAAGGCTTTATGCTGGTTATTCAAGGTGAAGTGCAAATAAATGAGAAGATATGATTTATTGGGCCTAGAGTTAATTAGTTTTTAGAGTGAAAGACTAAATTCTAATAATTTGATTTATAGAAAGGGAACGCGGGTCCTTTGGTAAGGCCGACCATAGCCACCCTTGGAAATTTAGTAAAGTGAGCCTAGATTAACCCATTCTACTAATAAAACATCACGAACCGATTTATAGATTAGTCGTCTTCTTTATGCCTGGACTAAAGGGTAAAGAATAGGAATGCTTCTATTTGGCACAATATCATAATCTAAATTCTCCACAAATGATAATTGTTCTAAAAATCTTGGATTAGTTGAAAGGAGAAAGTTGTTTTATTTATTCCTGCATTAATATTTATTTTAGTGTTGCTTACTTTCATTTAGTACAAATTTCATTAAATTTTAAATCTAAAATTTAAAAGGAAATAAAAATAAAAAATTACTTTTAATTTGAAAAATCTAAAAATATTACTAAATATTCTATAAATCTTCCATGGGATGGAGTAACCAGGACTCCACTAGAGCCTTGTATTACTTGATATGATACATATACTTGCGTTTGAAATTGTGAATTTTACAAATTATAAAAATCTAAATATAAATTCATAAAATCTTTCATAAGTAAAATCACATCAAGTTTTTGGCACGGCTGACCAGTGATTAAATTTTCTAGCTTGATGGAATCAAAATCTTGCATTTGAAAAGTATAAAGCCCCATTAAATTTGAGTCACGCATCAAGTTTTTGAAAAAACGTTGTCGGGAAAGATAAGGAAAATAATTAAGAAAGTTAAAAAGACAATTTCAAATTAAATATAATTTATACACTTTTATTTCTTTTAAAATATAAAAATATAATATATATATAATTAAAAATACCAAAAATAAATATATATATATATATATATGTAATTTTATGCGTAGTTAGGATAGGAAGGATTATTACCTTTTGATTCGGAATTAGAAAGAACAATTAAAAGAATTAAAAAAGGAAAATAAAAATGTAAAAAAATTCAAAAATATCAGGAAATGGCTAACTTATATAACAATAATCAAAATCTGATAGGAAATGAATGAGCAAAATGTTTATAAATCATTAAGGGATTATACGGAAACCTACAGTCGATGAACTTTGCATTAGTATTCGGAAGATACGTTTGTAGATGCTAATTCTTTGAGCTTAAACCTTCTATTATTCAAATGGTTCAAAATAATCAATTTGGAGGAACACTGGCTGAGAATCCAAATTTACACCTTGCTAGTTTCTTAGAACTTTGTCTTGCACCTTTAAATATAATAATGTTTTGATGATGTTATTAGGCTTAGACTCTTTTCTTTTTCCTTAAAAAATAAAGCAAAGATGTGGCTTAATTCATTAGCAACTTGATGCAATAAAACTTGAGATATTGCACAAAAATTCCTTATTTAAATATTTTCCTTCTTAAAAAGCTATTTAAATTAAGAAATGATATAACTTCATTTACACAATTTGATGGAGAAACAATTTATGAAGCTTAGGAAAGATTTAAAGAACTATTAAGAAAATGTCCTCATCATGCTTTGCCATATTGGTTAATTATTCAAACATTTTATAATGGACTTATTGGATCACTTAGATGTTATTATTGATCTTATTCTTGGTGGTTATTTAATGGCTAAGATATTTGAGAGAAGCTTATACTTTAATTGAAGAAATGGATAATAATAATTTTCATTGGCCTTAAAGGGTTAATCTAAAAAGAATGGTAAGTATTTAAGATAATGAAACCTTTTATTTTAGCTTCACGAGGAGCTACGATATCTAAGAAATTAGATAATTTTTCTATTAATATATTGCATGTAAGTAATGATAATTAAAATACTAATGATTCTCGAGCAATGGAAACTTTCTGTTATTACTGATAAAACTAATAACCCTTATTCTAATTATTATAATCCTGGTTAGAAAAATCATCCTAATTTCAATTGGAATAATAGGCATTTACAATGGAGTAATAATCCAGTTAATCCAAATTGGAACAATCAAGGAAATTCAAACTTTGGAACCAACTTACCCTCACAGTTTTTAATAATCGACAAAAAAAATTATCTATAGAAAAATTGATCTTATAGTAGGTAATCGTACAAATTGGCTCTTCTTATTCATAATATTGAGAATCGGATAGGTCAATTGATAATTTTATTAATTACAAACCTCGAAACACTTCACAGTAATGTAAAAATTAATCCTAAAGAAACGAGAAAGAACATGAACAAGCAAAAGGCTGTACAACTTAGAAGTGGAAAGGAATTAAAAGAAAAAATTCGGAATGACATTGAAAAAGAGAGGTAGAAGAAATTGAAAAAACCTAAATATACTCTTTCTCAGTAAAGATCGAGACTATGATTCTAGTGAAGTGGAAGTTGAAAGACCACCACCACCTTTCCTCGAAGTTAAAGAAAACGGCGAAGCTTGACCATCAATTTTCTAAGTTCTTTGAGATTTTTAAGAAACTTGCCATCAACATTCCTTTTTCTTGAAGCTTTGGAACAAATGTCGAGCTATGCAAAATTTATGAAAGGATATTTTATGCGAAGGAAAATTTGAAGCTTATGAAGAATGTAGTGCAATAATTCGGAAAGAAATTACCTCGAAACTTAAAGATCCTGGAAGTTTCAATTTATCTGTAATGACGTGGAGAAAAATTTTGTAGAAAAGTCTTATGTGATTTAGGAGCGAAGTATTAATCTCATGCCATTTTCAATCTTTCGAAGGTTAGATTTGGGAGGAGATTTCTCCTATCGCACGTAACCCTTCGGTTAGCTGTCCCGATGCATCACTTCTAAAGGAGTTATAGAGGATGTTCTTGTTAAGGTAGATAAATTTATCTTTCTGTGGATTTCATTGTGCTAGATATGGAAGAAGATAAAAAGAAATACCTATTATTTTAGGGAGACCTTTCTAGCGATCGGACGTGCTACGATTGATGCGCAAAAAATTACGATGAGAGTTAAACATCGAGAGATAAAATTTAATGTTACGCGAAATCAATGAGTTATCCTGATAAAGAAAAAATGCTATCAAATGGATATTTTGATTATATAATTGAAAAACATTATCAAGAAAAATGTGGTCATTTCGAAGATAAAAATGATGAATTGGTGTTATAGAATGAGTCATTAACTGAAGAATTTGAAAAAGTAAATGAAGAAAAAATTATCGAAGAAACTCATTATATTCATAGCCGAAATTTCAAAACCTGTTAAAAATGATATACTTTTACCCTCGATCGAAAAAGCCTGTTGGAATTAAAAAAATGTTACCTGCCAAATTTAAAGTATACATTTCTTGGAAATTTATTAACTTTACCAGTAGTGTCTTCCGGATTGAATAAAGATCGAAAAAATTAATAGGAGTTACGAAGAATTATAAGAAAGCTTTTGGTTAGTTATTGCGGATATAAAAGGAATAAGCCCTTGATATGTATGCATAGGATTTTAATGGAAGAAACTCGTAAACCCCTTATTGAACCTCAAAGAAGATTAAACGATTATGAAAGAGATTTTGAAATGGTTAGATGCTGAAATTATTTATCCTATTTCGGATAGCCAATGGGTGAGTCTATTATTTGTGTTCGAAGAAAGGAATTTATATGGAGTCATTGTTAATGAAAAATATGAATTAATCCCAACAATAAAAGAAATTCTTTTGGATAGCAAATTTGCATGGATTATGAACATTAAACAGTGCAATAGAAAAGATCATTTTCCTTTACCTTTCTTGGATCGGATATTCGATAAATTGGTTTGGACACTCATATTTCTATTTTTTGGATGGATATTAAGTTTATCACCAATTACATTTCTCTTGAGGACAAAGAAAATAACATTTATAAGTCCTTATGGAACATTTGCCTTTAGAAGAATGTCTTTCGGTTTTATGCAATGCACCAACTTTTCAGATGTATGATGTCAATATTAAACGTTTAATTGATAAAGGAATTGAAGTATTTATGGATGATTTTCGGTATTTGGAACATGTTTGAGTCTTGCAAATATAACGAAAGTTCCGAAGAGATGTGAAGAAACAAATTTAGTTCCTAAAGCTGGGAAAAATGTCAATTTATGGTCACGAAGGAATTGTACTTGGACATAAAATTTCACAAATAGGGATGAAAGTTGATCGAGGTAAAAGTGAAAATTATTGTTGAACTTCATCCACCTACTACGCATTCTTGATGTGAGAAGTTTTCTAGGTCATGCTGGATTTTAGAAGATATATAAAAGTTTTCTAAAATTGCTAAACCTCTTTGCCTTTTATTGGAAAAAGAAGCTAGGGTGGAATTGATGAAGTTTGTTTGAATGCATTCAATATTTTAAAAGAAAAATTAATCTGCTACTTTTTGTTATTGTTGCACCGATTGGAGTAAATCTTTTGAATTAATGTGTGATGCAAGTGATTATGCAATTGGGCTTGTATTGGGACAAAAATATGAGAAAATTTTCAAAGTTATATACTATCTTTGACAAAAATCTTAATGAGGCAAATAAATTATACTACTACTAAAAGAGCTTTTAGCAATAGTATATGCCTTTGATAAATTTAGACCATATCTCCTTGGAACGAAATGTATCGTACATGCGAGTCATTATGCTATTAAGTATTTAATGTCTAAAAAGAATGCTAAACCTAGATTGATGGGATGGTTTACTTGTACAAGAATTTAATTTTGAGATTGTGAACAGAAAAGGAACACAGCAAATTGTGATCATTTATCGGGGCTCAAAAATAATAGTGAGAAGATTTATGAAGAAAATATAAGCAGAGAAATTCCTACGATGAGCAATTATATGTCAATTAAGGATTACAAATGCCTTGATGAGATATAGTTAACTATTTGATTAGCAATATTTTACCATATTGGTTTAATAACTTAAATATATTAAGAAATTCAAGAATGATTCTAAATCGTATATTTGGGAAGATCCTCATTTATTTAAATTAGAAAGAAATTAAACGATTCGAAGATGTGTACCTTATGAAGAAATATTTGCAATTATTCAAAAATGTCATGATTCGAATTTGGACGACACTTTGGAGTGGATAAAGCTGCATTTAAAATTTTAAATTGGATTTATTGGCACATTATTCGAAAGAGGTTGGAAATTATATGAAAACTTGTGATCGATGTCAAAAAATGGGTAATATATCGAAGAGATGAAATGCCTCTAAACTTTATATTAGAAATTGAAATTTTGATGTATAGGTTTAGACTTTATGGGACATTTTCGTACCATCATTTAGAAAGATTTTTATTTTATTAGTAGTTGATTATGTTTAATTTGGATTGAAGTTGTAACTTTACCTATTGTGATTCCAAAAGTGTTTGAAATTTTTAAAGAAAATGATTTTTACAAGATTTGGAATGCAGAGGTAATTATCACGGATGGAAGTCATTTCAGAAATATAAGGAATTCAAATCTTTCTTGGAAAAATTCGAAATTTAACATAAAATTGCAATTGCTTATCACCCTCAAACAAATGGAATGGTGAAAGTATGAAACGAAGAAATTAAAAGAATATTAGAGAAAGCTTGTTAATCCTAAAAGAGCGCTAGGTTGATAGACTTGATTACGAATTATGGGCTTATAGAACGGCTTATAAAATGCTATCATAATGTCGCCTTATCGGTTAGTTTATGGTAAAAAATATCACTTACTGTTGAGCGCAACATAAAGCTTGCGGCGATAAAGGTGTTCAATTACGATTTGAATCTTTGTAGGAGAGAAACGATTATTACAAGCGGAATGAAATGGAAGAGATAAGAAATAGATTTTATGAGAATACGGAATTTATATGGAAAGAATGAAGAATTGCATAAAAAGATTTCAAGGAAAATGTTTGAGCTTTGGACAAAAAAGTGTTATTATTTAATGCTCGTTAAAAACTTTTTCACAGGGGAAAATTACGATCTAAAGGGATGGGACCATTTATATTTGAGAAAGTGTACCCTTATGGGCTGTGGATATTAAAGATCCCAAAGGCGGAAAAGTATTTAAAATTGAGATTAAGGCGGGAAGTCTTATATGGGAGAAATGAAACCAAATTACAAAGAGGCTTACAGGCGAGTCTGCCCCGATTCATGTTTTATTGTGTCTTCTCTATGAATTCGAGTAGTCTCCTTTGTCTTTCTTCTTGCATAGAGATGTGATGATGTGTTGATATGGATTTGAAGTGTTTTTAAAGTATTGAAGAAATTGTGATGGTTTTTTTCATTTCGAACTTAATTTACTTTTCGATTTGGCCAATTTAATTGTTAAAATATGTTGTTGGACATTAACTGCAAAGGATTTAAACCTTGAAGAAGAATCCATTCAATTTCCATGGATAAATTGCGTAGTTCATAGAATTAAATGCAAATAAATAGGGATATGTGTTTTGATGGACATCAAATTGGAGGTTTCAGGGTGACGGTGAGATCCCCAATTTGGTCCTACGATGTAAGTAACTATACTCGAAGGTTAGCCTTAAGGTGAAGGGTAGAGTGGGAGCTCGTTAGTGACGGTCGGTATCCTCCCGGCTAGCCTTAGATTTAGTAACTAAACTTAGGATATGTCAGTGTTCTTTTCATACTTGAAGGGTACTCTTTTGAGGGTAAAGAAACAGTACATAATATATTTGGCACAATATCATAGATAATAATTTCATATCATCCACACATCATATTCTCGTTGTAAGAGAAAAGATACTTTTCTATATCAAAACCTTTCGAATGTAATAGCAAACCAGTATGTTTGTTAGTTAGTGTTTTAAAGATATTAGAAGTACTTATTGTTTTCTACATCTGGGTAGTAGAAGTAAACATCAAACTTTAATTTCAATTTGAGTATTGGAATTCGGTATTGCGTATACATAGTAAGATTCATTCTTTCCTGTGGGATCGATAACGAGGACTCATTAGAGCCTGTATTACTTGATACGATACGTATACATCGTTGAATGCATGAACTTTACAAAATTATTATAAATATATATAAAATTGAGTTCATAAATTTCTTGCAATGATAAAACCCGACGCATAGCCCTAACATCTCTTACGTTTTTGGCTTAATTTAGTTTAAAATGTTATAGGGACAGATTTCTGAGAGGTGCATGAAGGAAACCTTCCAAAAAGTGTCCGGATTCGATGTATATGGCCAAAAACAGCCCAAAATCGCATCCCAACAGTCCGAGTGCCGGCTTGGCGCTAAATGAGATGTTGCCGGCTACATTTTGGTGGTCTTGGGTCTCTGGCATCGTGGCGCCGATTTGGGCGCCTACGGCTCATGGAAATTTTGCTCTGGTTGGCTTCGTTTCAACTCCGATTAGCTGTTACGGTTGTGTTGCATTCTTTAACAGATAGCTCTACAAAATAAGCATAATAACAATCTTTCTTTAGATTGTAATCTAATTCGAGAATATGCAAGAAGTGTAAAAGATATTAAACATGGAAAGACTTATCGAAATGTGTCGAAGCCAAAACTTGTTTTCTTGCTCGTTTTGCACCAAATTGTATAATTTTTGCTTCCTTTTGCTCAATCACCATTTGTTACCTAAAACCAAAAAACATACAAAATACCTTCCTTTAAAGTGTAATGTCATAAAAAATGAGTAAAATTACATAGCAAAAACCGTATATTTTATGTGTGTCAATGCCTTAGTCTCCAAAATCGCGAAATGCTGAAGGAAGGAGATGAAAGTGAGAAAAATTTGCAATTTTTAGATTTTTAAAACTTGAAAACAATTTTCGCGAACCGACGCAAGCTCGAAAGTGTCGTAGTCGCGGGCTACGACGCGTAAGCGCGGGGTCGACGCATAGCTAGCCAACTCGTTAATTTTGATATTTTCATTAAATACATTCTCGCTCTTTTAATTAACCCTAAATTTATTTAATAAGTATCTTATCACCTTATAATCTTCTTATCTCCATAATTACACATCTTTTATATTAAAAATGATTTATCACAAGTTTTACACAAACACAAACTTTTACTTAATTAAACTCATACAAATTACAAGTATAAACTACAAGCATTTAATCCAAGATACTTGGATAAGATCATTTTTTCTACTCATAATAAATCACTCAAACAAAATACTAAACACTAACATTAAGCAGGAAAACAAAATAAAACACTTAAATACATAAACATCGAAACACTTAACGGAATTAATTAAATATAAAACAAAAATAATTAACACTTAACACACTATAGAACTCAATTTCAGTCTCCATTAGGTGGAACATATCCAGTACTCCATTTGTTCCATCCTAACCATTTAGTATAAATTTGCAATAGAACACATGATTATGAAGACATATGATAGAAACTTCTTCAATCCACTTGTTTTTTAGATACATCGCCTGCTTCTTCAACATAACTTATATGACTAATTACATTTTTAATTGACATCCAATATGTGTTAAATGTGCATTAGTTTCATTTACTTTTGCTTTAATTGATGCAACATTAGCCTTGATCTTTGCAATCTTCTCTACTATTCTTTGAATAATAACGACGGCTCTTGTTATATAACTCTTGTAACCTCTCACTAACAAACTTCATCTAGTTGTCATCCTCCTCCTTCTTCATTTCAATCTCCCAATAAGACATTTCTCCAATTTGAACTCTTCTATAAGGCTCTTAGGATAGAATTTTAGAATGGGATGAATCTCCTATAATTTGGTCCCTTTTATAGAGTTTAGATGGCCTAAAACTATCCTCCCACGTTCGGAAACCACCAAATAATGTGCCATAAAACCTCCCCATGATAATGGCTTCTAGAAAACTCCTTTCCACGTTCTTCTTAACTCGGCACCCTGGCCTTGTTGCGGCGCTTAGTCGCTGATACTAAATTACCACAAGTTTGCTAAAGTTCGAAATCACTTTTTAGCTCATCCAAATTATTAATTAAGCTCTCACTAATCTCCACTAACATAATATAAACAAAATACCATATAACTCTTACATCAAACCAAATAAAACACACAAAACAAACTTAAAGTAAAGCGCACCGATAACTATGGGTTACCTCCCACAAAGCGCTTGGTTTAGTCCTCAGCTCGACAAACCAAATATTTAGTTTGGGTGACCCATCATTAAATTCTCATCTGGATTTAAGTTGTTACTGAGAAATAAGATTTCGGTCTATTACCATTTACTTTAAGTATTTTCTAGGTTTTATGATCTTTAATGTCTGACTCCATAGGGATAAACTTTTATCATAATAAATGGGCCCATCCACTGAGACTTAAGTTTTCCAGTAAATAATCTCAATCTAACATTATATAGCAAAACTTGTTGTCCTAGCTCAATATTTTTGTTTATAATCTTTCGATCATGCCGCATTTTCATCTTTTCTTTATATATCTTAGAACTTTCATATGATTTCATTCATTATCTCTTCAATCATTTAATTACAATAATCTTTTCTCTTCAGCATCTTTCAAATTATAATTGAACTTTTTAATAACTCAAAATGCTTTATGCTCGATTTGACTAGGAAATGACAAGCTTTCTAAGTAATTAGTCTATGAGGACATTCCTATAGTAGTCACGTAGCGATCCTATAAGCCCACAAAACAAAATCTAGTTTGATTAATGAAATCCTTTATGTTTGGATTAACAAATTTTTCAAAAATTCTTTTAATTTTACGATTGGATAATTTAACAGCTTAAAACATGCGAGGATGATAAGCGGTAGCAATTTTATAGATGATAGGATATTTCTTTACTAATTTCTCCATAATTGCATTTTTTAAAATGACTTCCCCATCAGTTATGATTACCCTTGGCATTCCAAATCTAAAAAATATATTCTTTCTTAAAAACTTTGTAACACTTGAAGCATCACATCATGGTAAAACAACAACTTCTATCCATTTAGATACATAGTCTACTTGTTATCAATATGTATTAATTTTGAAAGATGGTATAAATGGTCTCATGAAATCTAATCCCCAAACGTCAAATATTTCAACTTCCAACATGTAATTAAAGGGCATCTCATTCATTCTAGAAATAATGCCTACTGCCATTTGACATCGATTAAAATTTTTAATATAAAAATTAACATTCTTAAATTGTAGGCCAATAAAATCCAGAATTTGTAGAATTTTATATGCGGTTTTATCAACATGTCCCTCAAATCAGAATTATGACATTTTGAATAATTACATAAGTTTCTTCTAAAGTCACACATCTAAAAATAATCGGTTCTTTCCTTATTTATATAAAAACTAGTCATCTGAAAATATATGTAGCTTCAGATAAAAATTTCTTCCTCTGTTGGTATGTCAATCCATAGGGTAATATGCCACTATGATAAAGTTCACAATGTCGAAATACCATGGAACACACCACTCATTAATAGTGAATAGTTTTTCATCGGGGAAAATGTTCATTAATTTTATCGAAAAAGAGATTTTTCATTATGGCTTTGGACAAATGATCAACAATTTGATTATCAGCACCTTATTATCTCTTATCTCAAAATTAAATTCTTGTAAAGAATCCATCTTATCGAGTCTTAGTTTTGCATCCTTCTTTTTCATAAAATATTTAATAGCGGAATGGTTAGTATACCACACATTTATTCATACTTAAATATGATCTAAATTTATCAAATGCATATACTATAGCTAGTAACTCTTTTAGTTATGGTATAATTGATTTAGGCTTCATTCGAAAGTTCTAATAGCATATTACATTACTTTGAAAACTTGATCGTGTTTTTTTTTTCCTAAAATAGCTCTGATAGCATAATCACTTGCATCACACATTAATTCGAAAAATTTCTCAATTTGGTGAAACAATAAGCCAGTGCGGTGATTAATTTTTCTTTCAATAACTCGAAAAGATTTTAGGCGATCTTCATTAAAATTAAAATGACATCTTTTCCAATAACGGGCATAGGCTTAACGATCTTTGAAAGGTCTTTAATATAATGCTGTAGAATCCAGCATGTCCAAAAAAGCTTCTAATCTCCCATACATTTGTTGGACAAGGTAAATTAGCAATCACTTGAATTTTTGCGGGGATCACTTCTATGCCTATAAAATTTGATGTCCGAAAATAATTCCTCCTAGCATACGCAAATTAGCATTTTTTCCAATTAAGGACTAGGTTTGTTTCTTTGCAGCATTGAAGGACCTTATATAAATGTTCTAAACATGATCAAATGAAATTCCAAACACTGAAAAATTAACCATAAATACTTGTCGGCATATTTTTAGGTTGTGGTGTATTTTGAAAAGGAGGTCGCCCCATCGAAATTGTCGGCGAATTTTAGATTTTTAAATTTGATTTAAATATATATATAATTTAGAAAGTAGCATTTGATTTTGAAAATAATTTTAATTTTGAAAATTTTAAGATGTGAAATCAAATGATCTCACGTCAGTGGATTTATACTTGAGCACGCATCACGAGCAGGTAATGTCTACACGAAGAATAGACACCTTGCTTGACGATGGGGATTGATTAAATAAACTAGAAGATTTGTGACATCCGTTTGATGCAACGAACAAATTTTATAAGCTGAGCAAATTCCCCTGCTTAGTATGAAAGTAAAAACGGGGTTTATATTCTGAGTTCTTAAAATTCACTATAAGGGCAAGCCTATAGTTAATTACATCTTAAGTGACGGGGAATCACATAAGAAAACTCTCGATAATAATCATTAATTCTGCTCTCAAGAATTTCAAAGTTTGAGTTTTCAAATGATTGAATTTTGGAATTTCAATAGGGAATGGATCAAATTTGGAACATTTTGTTTTGAGAATTCAAAGGAAGAAAGGTAGGAGAAATCACGGATTAGAAGCCGAGCTTAATTAATTTCTCAACTATCCCATTGTTTGGCTTAGTTTAGGAAAGTCTAATGTTTGTTTAATGTTTTGATCTTGCCAATTTTAATTAATTTGGACTTATATTTGTATGATAAAATCATACAAATAGCACAGAAAATGTGAGGGTTTATGTCGTATGGGATGACTACCTCGGAATCCACAAGACACGGTTAGGGCTTAATTTACATGACATGATCATGCAAATACCTAACGAATAGTTGAGGATTTATGTTGCACTAGGCAAACTACCTCGAAATCCTATGGCTTAGTTATTTAATTCTAAGAAAGTTTTGTTGAAGTAGACTCGGGTTTTTGCGCGATGACGATGACGTCTTGCCCGCCCATGCTCAGGAAGCTCCTTGTTGTTGCAGAGGTTTAGTTATAAGTCGTAAATCAAGAGATGAGAAAAGTGTTTTGGTTTAGAGAAAATCTTAATTTCCAAGTGTTTTTACTATTTTATTTAAAACAAATCTTAAAGTTGATTATAACAACAACGGTTAGATCTAACACGGTTCCATCCTTCGGCATCGTTATTTTTATCGGATTCACTTAGTCCGGATGAATTTGCTAAACTCAATAATTTAGGTTCACACTCATTTAGACCGTAGAATCCCGTTAGTAACACGTAGGTTACATCATCCGAGGTATTCCCGATCATCGACAAGACGTTTTTAATTTAGTTGTAGTTGTAGTTTGTTGTTCTGTTTGTGATTAAATTTTTGAGTTGTTTTATATTTTGAAATGTTGTGGCGGTGAATTTTATCTTGTAATGACTTTTAATTTAGTTTTGGTTTCAGTTTTAGGGACTACCCTAAGAGAGTGTGGGTTTTAATGTAGCAGTTGCTTATCATGCAAGAAAAGTAAGTGCGATACGATTAAATAAATTGCAACAAAATAAAAGCGTGCACGGAGGAATCTTCCGTCATCCCAATTTGCACTTAAACACAATTTAGAATATTTAAGCAAGTTCTAGAGTAGTAAGGGAAGAGTTATGGTTTTCTACCAAGTTCACAATCTATAGCTAGTCATTTCCTATGACGTCTAGGTTCTTGTGTTTTGGTTTGAGGACGATTTTCTTCATCGAACAATTAAGTCAATTGTTCTTATAAACTTCCTATCATATTGAGTAAGTGCTTGAAGCGAGTCTTAAACATCTTTCAATGCGCTAGGATTTTTTTAGAATCCAAATGGATCTAATCAATCGGTGAAGTAATCGTCCAGGGTTTGAATTAAGTTTTGTTGTTATCTTACTCGATGAAGCTAGGACATTTGAATATCCTTTATGAGTGAAGTATCATTTCATTTAACGTTAAGTTTAGGAGTTATGATAACAAAAGCTTTCGAGGGGCAAATTGATGTTCAAATGGTTTTGTGATTTAATTTCAGTTAACGGGTTTGTTGGAATAATGTTTAAGTTGCTTCACATTTATTTTTTAAATTCTTTATGTCTTAGGTGATGTTATTTTTAATTTAATTTAATTTAATTTAATTTGGTTTAGTTTTAATTTTAATTTAATTTAATTTGATTTGATTTTAATTTTAACTTGATTTTATTATTTTAATTTAATTTAATTTAATTTAATCTAATTTAATTTGACATGCTTTAATTTAATTTAATTTAATTTAATTTAATTAAGGAGTTAAAATTTTAATTACCACTTTACCCTTTAAGCTTAATAATTTCATAACTCACTAAATTGAACTCAAATGAACTTGAAATTTTTATGTGACTTCACTCATATGTCAATAAGTGTGAGAGGAGAAAATGTGATTTTTCTATATTTAATTTATTTATATAATTATTTTTGGTAGAAAATAGAGATTTTCGAAAATTTAATAACATGACCAAGGGAAAGTTTCTATCCTTAGAAAAATTAGGAGACATTTCTAATGACCAGAGGACCACTTGGACCAATTTTGGTGATTTTTTGAATTATATTATTTTTATTATAATTATTTTAAGTTTTGGAGTGTTAATTAATTTAAAAATAAAATAAAGGTTGAAAAATAAATTTTATATTTTTAAAAATCTCTCTGATATCAAAGAAATCAGAGATTCAATTTTTACAATTTTCTGATTTTTTTTATTTATTAGAATTATTTTAGTGGAAATCTTAAAAATACATTTTTTTTAATTTTAAAATTGCCTTAGGGCTTTAAAATTTAATATCTCATCAAATAGACCTCGAAAAATATGGGGTTTGTTCCTAAGTAGTTAAAGTCAAAATGTGACATTTTGGTGAATTTTATTATTTTTGTGATTTTTATTATTTTTTAATTATTAAAATATTAAAATAATACAAAAAATCAACTTTTTAGAAAATTACAATTTTTATTTTCTTAAATTCCTAGATATCGAGGCTCCAAACCGGTTGGTGAATTTTGAAAAGTATTTGAAAGTTATGAATTTGTAAAGTTTAAATTGGCTAAATGGCTTAATCGACCTATTTAGTAGAGCTAACCAGAATCGATTGACTTCAGAATTTTATGGTGGAGTACCTACGATCCTAAAGGTCGGTGGAGAATTAATTTCAAGTCGATTTGATGTATGATTAGCTCTAATTAATTGGGGGACCTATTTTGGGTGTTTGGGACGATTAGGGTTATTCAAGTGAATTAATTCAAAACCTATTTTTCCTAGGTCCTCTTGATCATGAAACATCACCAAATTTTGCTAGAATTTATTTCATAACATGTTAATTATTGGAATTAAAATACTCAAAACGGCTTAACATGACTTTGAAAAATCAATAACTTCTCATAGGGATGGCCTGCGACTTTGGAAAATTCGGGGAATGTTCCCAAATTCAGGAGGCTTCAAAAGCCCTATGGTCTCTTCTGGTGAATTTCTTATATGCATGGAGAATTAAAACAATGCGGACGGTAAATAAATTATTAAAAATAAAATACTTGATGAAATTAAATGATTTTCTTTTCCACGTTATTCTTCTCTTCAGCGAGCAAGAGGGTATTTTTTATTTTTATTTTGATTTTTCTACACAAAGTTATGCATTTTTGAAGTTTAGGGAATTAAATAAATCAAAAATATACCCTAATTTCCTACTTATCCACGCGGCGCCACGCCATCCTCGGCGACTCACGAACGCACACGCGTCGTCTTCGATTCGGGCGCGCCATCCAACTCGGCGCTACGAGGGCTCGTTGTATCGTTCTGTCTCCTCATCACGGCGCGATCTTGGCCGTCCGTCAGCGCGTGTATGGAATGAATGGCATCTGTTCATCCCAATAGTTCTCACCCGAGAGCCATCCACACTAAAACCACAAGAACTCACTCATTTCTCAATGGATTTTTGTGTTCTTGTGCTCTGTGGATTCGTCTTGAAGAGACGAATGCATATACGGTGATCATGCAGTGAAATTAAGGCATTCGAAATGGAGAATCTCCGAAGCTCGGGATAAAGTTGGCTCATACCTTTGCTCGAAGGGAGTGTGGCTTCAATGCGAGGGTTGTGTCACCTTCGATTGGATCCCGGCCAAGCTCCGAGATGAAGTCTCACAGTGCAGTGAATCGTCTAGGTATGATTTCGGCTCGCTTCGATCACAAAGCTTGGAGTGCGGAATAGATGGGTGGCCTAGAGAGGGGGCTTTTGTTTGGTGGACTCCTTCCCTTAGTGCGAGGTGAAGGTGTGGGACCAATCAATTTGAGGATTGATCCTTGTGGAAGTGTCCTGGTTTTGGGTGGAATTTTGGGTAGGGGTGGGCTGTTGGTGGGGATTAGACAGGTGTCACTGGGGATCAACTGCTCTAAGTATAGAGAGTGTTACGGAGCAATTTTGGCAGGGTTTCGGTAGATTACAGTTGTACCTCCCACGCCCGAGAGGAGGTGAGGTTTAAATAGGAGAGGTGGAGGGCCTCCCAAGGGGGTTTAAGGCTTGGGATCGAATTTGCTTAGGTCAAGGGAAGAACGGCCATGATGGCCATTGGGCATGGGGCGGCTCGGCAAGTGGGAATTCCAAACTTTGGCTCACATGGGTTCTCTCGACTTGGTGGTTTCCGGCGGTACATGGTGGTGGCCGAGCGGTCTCGGAAATCCCTTTGTTGTCATCAGGAGGGTCAGGGGTTGGCAATGGTGCAAGCAATGGAGAGTGGCCATGTGTAGAAAGCTTTATTCAAAATGGAATGGGAAGGGGCTCTTTTAGGCTCAATTTGGTCATCCTATGGGTTTGGGTTGGGTGCACCTTTCCAAGCTCCAATTTGGGCTGAGGGAGGTCAGGTGAGTCAGCTAGATTAGCAGGGAGAAGTCACTATCTAAGCATGTTTAAGTTTAAACATAGTTTAGGGGAAGCATGAAAGGTTTAATCACCCTTAAGAGAATACTTAAGGAGGCTCCTCCTCTTGCCATTTATGGGATGGTCACATGTCAAACTTCTCATGGCTACATGGGGCTTAAGGATGGCTTCATGGCTTTATTTGGGCTTGGGTATGGCTTAGTCAATTTCATTGGAATGGATTTTAGGAATTTTGGAATTTTGATGGGAATTTGGATAAAGCTTTAATTTGGAATGATTTAATCATAGGTTTCAAACTTTAGGGAATGATTTTATCAAGTAGATGATCAGAATGAATTGTCTTGTGGGCTTTGGATGAATTTTTGGGCTTTTGGGTTTGGTGGAAGTGGGCTTTTTTAAAAGGCTTCAATAGGTGGACCTTTATATTTAAAAATGCACTTTTGGATGAAGAATTTTGTGAAAAACCATGCCAAATAAATTTTGGATTTAGTTTAGGGATGTTTTACATGAATGGTTTGGAATCAACTTGGTGTGATTTGGAGTAGAATTGGTTTGAATTTGGGCTTTTTTGGTAAAGGGGCCAAAGTGAGCGAGTGGGCTAACTTGGGCCAATGTTGAGCTAGGAGTTGAAATTAATGTAAAATTAAAGTTGGGAAATGTTTATGGGAGTGTTTCGAAAGAGGTTTTGGCTTTGGTTTGGTTTGGATTTTGGGTTTGGGCTAAGTTTGGGTTAGGTTAGGTTTTAGGTCGAAATTGGGCCTTTTAGCTTTGAGTTGAATTTGAGTGGGGTTTGGGTCTAAATTTTGGGTAAATCATGTTAGTGTTTTGTTTGTGGGGATGTTAGGGAAAGGTTTAGAAAAGGTTTAGGGTTAATTGGAGTTGAATTGGTTTGGTTTGGGCTAGGTTTGGGTCATGAGTGCAGGTGGGCTTTAAAGTAAAAGTGAAATTAGGTTCAAATGTCAATCAAATTGGACTTGGATTTGGTCTAGATTGGTTTTTGTGAATGTTGAATTAAAGTTTAGAATTAATTGGACAGAATTTGGGTCAATTGGGTAGGTTTTGGCTTGACATTGGGTTCACTTAGGGTTAAAATGGGTCCAAATTAGGGGTTTTGACAAATGTGGGGTAAATTGACAAAATTGGCCCATGGTGTAGTTGAACAAATAGAGTGGGAATATTGGGGATTGTCTGGAATTTTTTGGGAATTTTCCTTTTTTGGATTTTTAGGTCGAGAGAATTATTTTGGGTATTTGGAGGAGAATTATTGGGAGGTATTTTTGGAATTTTTGGTATTTTTGGCTATGGATGATCAACTTGATTGGTGAGGAAATGTTCAAGGTTAATTTTTGGGGAATTTTGGGTGATTTGGGATTTTTGAAAATTTTGGGTGATTTGAGGGTTTTGGGTATGTTAGGCGGGTGTAGGGTCCCAGGGGGTCAAAAATTGAAAAATTGAAAAATTGGAAAATTATTGATTGGGTGAATGTAAGTGGAATGAAATCATTTTGGTTGAGCCATGAAGCCATATCAAACCCACATGAGCCATGAAGGGACTCATTTGAGGCATCGCACTGTTGTTCCTAACCCTCTTAGCGAGGGCTTAGGGGGTTAAGGACCATCCATGTGAATCACCTACATGAGTCAGGAGGTCAAGTTGGGTATGGGTGTGGTTTAGGAGGTGTGTTAAAGTGTAGTGTATAAGGGTAGTGTGTGTGTAAGTCGACCCCTTCCACTGAGACCGGGCCACCGGGGTAGTCTGGGCCCGAAATTCTTCATAGGAACTCATCCTTTAAACTTCCACATTTAATTTCAACCCTCTAGGTGATTACGGGTCTATAGTCAAGTTTGTGGAGTTTGCGGGGAGTTAAGAAGGTTTGAATGTCTAAGTGATGGGTCCCGATTCTAATCCTCTAAGATAGTCGAAGGAAAGAGAAACTGGGCTAGATCCTAAGTACTATAGAGAGAGAAGACCTCATCAAAAATGAGGTCAACAATACTTCAATTCCTTTTCAGTCCAATCACAGACAATTGTCATCATACATCTTTAAAATATGGCGGGGGCATTACATAAACCAAGGGCATTCTTCTAAAAGAAAATGTACCGTTAAGAATCAGTAAATATTGTTTTCTCTTGATCCTCGAAAGCAATTTGTATTTGGTGATAACCGGTATATCCATCAAGGAAATAAAAGTATTTATGCCCAGCTAGTCTATTCAACATTTGATCGAAGTGAAAAATGATCTTTCTTGGTGGAAAGTTTTAATTTTTTATAATCGATACATATTCGTCAGTAGGAAACATGTCTTGTTGGTATTAATTCATTCTTCTCATTACGGTTATAGTTACTCCTCCTTTCTTAGGAACACGGTGAAGAGGACTAACTCATGAACTATCGAAATAGGGTAGATAATTAACATACAATCACCCTTAAAATTTCTTTCTTAATCATAATATGATTTAATCTCCTTTGAGGATCATCCACAGGTATACGGTTTTCTTCCATAAGGATTCTGTGCATATAAATTGAATGGTGATTCCTTTAATATCGGCTATGGTCCATCCAAAGGCTTTCTTACATTTCCTTAGAATTTGGAAAACTCGCTTCTTCATACATGTATTTAATTTCAAGGAAATTATAACAAGCAAAGTTGAGGAATCACTTAAAAAGACATATTTTAAATGTTCAAGAAGTAACTTTAATTCATGTTCAAGAGGTTTTTCAATTGATGGACAAAAAGATTCATATTTCTTTGACATGTCCAAAACTTGAAACCTTCTTGAACATAATTCTTCCTTAATAAGATCATCCAAATATTTTTCTCTTCTTTCTCATGTTCGAACTATTTTCTTTCAAATTTCTCTTCATATGTTGTTTTGAAATGATATTCACTCGAATATCTTATAACATCCATCCTGAAACATTCATCATCTTTACCTCTGCGAGGATGTTTCATTGATTTTTGAAATATTAAATGTAACGATTTGATCATTGATGTGCATAGTTAATTCCCTTTATTTGCATATCTATCATTGCTCTTCCTATAGCTAGGAAGAGTCTCCCCAAAATATTTGGTATCTCTTTATCTTCCTCCGTATCGAGCATAATGAAATCGATAGGAAAGATAAAATTGATCCACTTTCACTAAAAAAATCTTCGACTAACTCCATTAGGATATGTGATCGAAACGATGTAAGCATGGGGTTACGGTAGTAGGGGTTATTTCTCTAATGGATCTTTTAAATATAGATAAAGGCATAAGGTTAATGCTTGCACCTAAATCACATAAAGCTTTCCCATCAAAATCGCCTGCGATTGCACATGGAATTGTGAAACTACCGGGATCTTTAAGCTTTTTAAGAGGTTTTTTTAATTATTTTTGTTCTTCTTGTATTTTTATGAGTTTGGGTATCTTGAGCTTATTTTTCTTGTTTAGAATATTCTTCGCAAACTTCGTGACTTCGCATTTGCTTTCTAAGGATTCAGCAAATGGAATATTTATAATAATTTTCTACAAAATCTCCAAGAACTTTGAAATTGCTTATCCACTTTTTTTGTCGAAGTCTTTGAGGAAATGGTGGTGGTGGCTTTTCTAAATCGATCTTTGTTAGAGAAATAGGTCTTTCGAGCCTTTCTAAGCGTCCTCTTTTTGGTTCTTGATTTGTTCTTTCTCTACTTCAATCTCTTTTTGCACTCTACCTTCAACTCGCTTCACTTCTCCAGTTAACTGACTTTACATGCTCTTTTATTTTTATCTCTTGGATTTATCTCGGTATTCTTGTAGTGTTCCTTAGGATCTATTACACAATTAATCACGAGAGAAAAATATGTTAAGAAATTCATACCTATTTTTTATGAAATTGCACTTTAAAGAAAGGTACTTTCTTTATTTTATTGCGAACGAAGATGTGGCCAAGGGTTGGGATCAGCTGCTCTGGTCATGGGAAGAACGACCATGGTGGCCATTGGGCATGGGGCAGCTCAGCAAGGTGGAATTCCAAAGCTTGGCCTCTCCCAAGGTCTCGGGCATGGCGTTTTCCGGCGACTGGGTGGCCGGCCGGCCAGGCATGGGTCACCCTCAAGGTCAGGTGGGTCAGGGCTGGAGGCTTGTGCAGTCAATTGGCCATGGACATGTGTAAAGGGTTTGAATCAAAGTGGAATGGGAAAGGGCTAGTTTTGGGTCTAAATGGGTCAACCCTTGGTTTTGGGTTAGGTTCACCCTCCAAGGCCAATTTGGGCTGAAGGGAAAGTCACTTGGATCGGCTTGATTAGTGGGGTCAAGTCACAATCCAAGTACAATTAAGCTTAAGCAAGAGTTAGGGGAGACATGGGAGTGGTTAATTACTCTTAAGAGAATCATTAAAGGGTCCCCTCTTCTTGCCATTTTGGGTATGGTGAAGTGTCCAAGGCTTTCATGGCTCACATGTGGCTCATGTATGGCTTCATGGCTCACCTTTGGCTTGGGAAAAGTCAAGTCAATTTCATGGAAATGGATTTAAGAAAAATTTTGGTATTTAGGGGTGATTTGGCATGAGGCTTGATTTGGAATTATTTGATGATGGGATTATAACTTAGGGAATGGCTTTGATTAAATGGATGGCAAATGGAAATGTCATGTGGGCTTTAGGGCCAATTTTGGGCTTTTGTATTTGGTGGAAATGGGCTTTTAGGAAGGTTTAGGGAAGTGGGCTTTTTGATTTTAGGATGGGCATTTGGGTAAAGATTTTGTGAAGGACCTTGTCAAATAAATGTCATAATTGGTTTAGGGATGTTCTATGAAGGGCTTGGAGTCAATTTGGTGTGATTTGGAGTTGAATTGGTTTGAATTTGGGTTTATTTGGTAAGTGGGCCTATGTAGGTCAAATTGAGCTAACTTGGGCCAATGTTGGGCTAGGGTTGAAATTGATGTAAAATTAATGTTGAGAAATATTTATGGGAGTGTTTCAAAGAGGTTTTGGCTTTGGTTGGGTTTTGATTTTGGGGTTTGGGCTCATTTGGGTTAGTTTTGGGTTTAGGTCAAAAATAGGCCTTTTAGCTTTGGGTTGAATTTGAGTGGGGTTTGGATCAAAATCTTGGGCAAATCATGTTAGTTTTTTGTTTGTGGGAATGTTAAGGAAGGTTTAGAAAAGATTTGGGGTTAATTGGAGTTGAATTGGGTGAGTTTGGGTTAGGTTTGGGTCATAGGTCCAAATTGGGCTTTAAGGCCAAAAATGGAATTGGATCCCAATGCCAATCAAATTGAGCTTGGATTTGGTCTAGATTGGTGTTGAGGATGTTGAATTGAAGTTTAGAATTGAATTGGACCAGAATTTGGGTCAATTGGGTAGGTTTGGTTTGACATTGGGTTCACTTTGGGTTAAAATGGGTCAAATTGGGGGTTTTGATAAAAGTGGGGTAAATTGACAAAATTGTCCAATGGTGTAGTTGGACAAAATGAAATTGGGAATATTTGGGATTTTCTGGAATTTTCTGGGAATTTTCTGAATTTTTGGATTTTTGGGTCAAGAGGGGTATTTTGGGTATTTGGAGGGTATTGGGAGGTATTTTTGGAATTTTTGATATTTTTGGGCTATGAATGGTCAATTTGAGTAATGTGGGAATATTTGGGATTGGTTTTGGAGAATTTTGGGTGATTTGGAAATTTTTGAGAAATTTGGGCTATTCAGGGCTTTGGGTAGGTTGGCGGGTGTAGGGTCCCGGGAGTCAAAAATTGAAAATTTGGAAAATTGAAGATTAGGTGAATGTAAGTGGAATAAAATCATTTTGGTTGAGCCATGAAGCCATATCAAGCCCACATGAGCCATGAAGGGACTCATTTGAGGCATTCACTATGTTGTTCCTAACCCTCTTAGCCAATGGCTTAGGGGTTAAGGACCATCCATGTGAATCACCTACATGAGTCAGGAGGTCAAGTCGGGTATGGGTGTGTTTTTAAGAGGTGTGTGAAAGTGTAGTGCACAGGTGTAGTGTGTGTGCAAGTCAACCCTTCACCAGACCAGGCCACCCAGGGCAGTCCTAAGGCCAAAAGGTCCTATAGGAACTCATCCTTTAAACTTCCACATTTGATTTCAACCCTCTAGGTGATTAGGGGTCTACAGTCAAGTTTGTGGGGTTTGCGGGAGTTTAGAAGTGGTTTGAATTTCTAAAAGGTGGGTCTCAATTCTAATCCTCTAAGATAGTCAAAGGAAAAGCCTAAGGCTAGATCCTAAGCACTAAAAGAAGAAGAGAAGACCTCATCAAAAATGAGGTCAACAGCAATATCTATGTTAGCTTCGCAAATCGCTGCTATATCTACAATATTAGATCATTTTGGAATGAATTACTCTCCAACTATATTAGAAGAAAACTCATCTGGACAACTTATAGAATCTCAACCTTCATATGAAACTATGAATGCTATTAATAACAGACCCAATAATCCTTATGCGAATTATTATAATCTTGGATGGAAAAATCATCCTAATTTTAATTGGAATAATAATACAACTAATCAACCATGGATGAACAACATAACACAACCATTAGGAAATCCCTCTAACCAAGGAAATTCTAATTATAAACCTAGTTATCCACCTGTATTTAATAATAATAACCCCCAATTTAAAGAAAAGAAATTATCTATAGAAGAATTAATATTAAATATGGGTCAACATTTACAAAATCAAGGAAATCAATTACAAAATCAAGGAAATCAATTACAAATACAAGGAAACCAATTACAAAATCAAGGAACAACAATTAAAAATATTGAAACTCAACTTGGACATATCGCTACCGCGCTTAATAATAGAATACCTGGAACATTTCCTAGTAATGTGGAAATAAATCCCAAAGACAAAAGAAAGGAACAAATTAAAGTGATACAATTACGAAGTGGAAAAGAATTAGAACCTCGAATTCGAAAGAACTTGAAAGTCGAAAAGAGGAAGTGGAAATCGAAAAGGAAAAGAATCAACAAGATCCGAACTTAGAAAATCCTTTAATACCAATGAAAATTTCTATTGAAAAACCTCCACCACCATTTCCTCAACGACTAAATCAACATAAAAAAGATAAACAGTTTGCTAAATTCCTTGAAATTCTGATGAAATTAACAATAAATATTCCTTTCGTATAAGCTATGTAAAATTCATGAAAGATATTCTAAATAAAAAAAGAAAATTTACCGATAATGAAACGGTCGCACTTAGTGAGGAGTGTAGTGCTATTATTCAGAAAAAGATTCCTGAAAAATTAAAAGATCCTGGTAGTTTCACTATACCCTGCGCTATTGGAGAAAAATTCTATGGAAAAGCTTTGTGTGACTTAGGAGGAAGCATCAATCTAATGCCTCTATCAATTTTTAAGAGATTAGGATTGGGAGAAATTTCACCTACTTCAGTAACCCTTCAGTTAGTTGACCATTCTGTTACATATCCTAAGGGAGTTATTGAAGATGTTTTAGTAAAAGTGGATAAATGTATCTTCCCTGTAGACTTTATTGTTTTAGATATGGAAGAAGATAAAGAAATTCCTATCATCTTAGGAAGACCATTTTTAGCCACTGGGAAAGCTATGATTGATGTTCAGAAAGGAGAATTAACTATGAGAGTAAATGACCAAAAAGTTACTTTTAATATTGCTAAATCAATGAAATATCCTGCGCTAGAAAAAGATGATGAGTGTTTTCGAATGGAAGTACTCGGTCATTTACAAAAGAACATTTTAAGGAATATTATGAAGAAAAATTAGAAAAAGAAAATACTGAATTAATTGAAAAAGCCGATATAAATGAAGAACTAGATTATATTCAAGAGAAATTTGAATTTTTGGATAATACAAAAAACACTGAAAAAAATATAGTTCCATCGATTATTAAACCTCCTGAACTTGAGTTAAAAATGTTACCTAATCATTTGAAATATGCTTACTTAGGTAATTCTTCAACTCTACCAGTTATTATTTCCTCTGAATTAAATGAATCTCAAGAACAAAAACTTTTAGATACATTAAAAAAATATAAGAAAACTTTTGGTTGGACTTTAGCGGATATTAAAGGAATTAGTCCTTCAATCTGTATGCATGAATTATTTTAGATAATGAACATAAGCCTAAAGTAGATCCCCAAAGGAGATTAAACCCGATAATGAAAGAAGTAGTCAAGAAAGAAATTTTAAAATGGTTAGATAATGGTATTATATATCCTATTTTTCACAGTGCTTGGGTAAGCCCAATTCACTGTGTGCCTAAGAAAGGAGGAGTGACCGTAAAAGCTAATGAAAATAATGATCTTATCCCTATAAGACAAGTTATTGGATGGCGAATATGTATTGATTATAGAAAATTAAACGTAGCCACCAGGAAAGATCACTTCCCTTTACCATTTCTAGACCAGATGTTAGATAGATTAGTCGGACATAAGTATTTTTGTTTCTTAGATGGATACACCGGTTATCATCAAATACAAATTGCTCCCGAGGATCAAGAGAAAACTACATTTACTAGTCCTTATGGAACTTTCACTTTTCGAAGGATGCCTTTTGGATTATGTAATGCACCCGCAACATTCTAGAGATGTATGATGTCTATATTTAGTTAATTAATTGATAATGGAATAGAAGTATTTATGGATGATTTCTCCGTATTTGGAACATCATTTGACACATGCTTAAATCATCTTGAAAAAGTATTTGAAGTATGTGAGAAAACTAATTTAGTTCTTAATTGGGAGAAATGTCAATTTATGGTTGCGTGGCGGCATTGTATTAGAGGCATAAAATTTCGGAAAAGGGCATGGAAGTAGACCCGCAAAAATTCAAGTTATAGCTAAATTACCACCTCCAACTACGGTGAAAGGGGTAAGAAGTTTTCTTGGACATGCTTGGATTCTACGGACGTTATATAAAAGATTTTTCAAAAATTACTAAACCTCTATGCCAACTTCTTGAAAAGGACAAGAAATTTGAATTTACAATCTGAATGCCCGAATGCTTTCGAATTATTAAAAGATAAATTAATTACAGCACCTATAATAGTTTCACCTAATTGGGAGAAACCATTTGAGCTTATGTGTGATGCTTGTGATTATGCTATAGGAGCAGTTCTTGGGCAAAGATATGATAAGATTTTCAAAGTTATATATTATGCTAGTAAAACTCTAAATGATGCTGAAATAAATTATACATTTACTGAAAGAGAATTATTAGCAGTTGTATATGCTTTTAATAAATTTCGGCCTTATCTAATAGGAACTAAATGTATTGTGCATACTGATCACTCTGCTATAAAATATTTAATGCAAAAGCAGGATTCTAAACCAAGATTAATTAGATGGATATTATTAATGCAAGAATTTGATTTTGAGATCGTTAACAAAAAGGGAACCGATAATCGAATTGTCGATCATTTATCAAGATTAGAATATCATGAATTATCCGATGTCGATAATGAAATTATAGACGCTTTTCATGATGAACAACTTTATAATATAAATGAGTGGAAAATACCTTGGTATGCTGATATAGTAAATTATATTGTAAGTGACATTTTACCACCTATGTTAACTTTGCAACAACAGAAAAAATTCATTCATGATACTAAAACATATTTTTGGGATGAACCATACTTATATAAGCAATGTAAGGATCTAATTTTTAGAAGATGCGTGCCTTATAAAGAAACTGAACCAATTATTCAAAAATGTCATGATTCTATTTTGGAGGACATTTTGGGACGTATAAACTCGCGTATAAAATTCTACTATCTAGATTCTACTGGCCTACTCTATTTAGAGATGTATACAGATATATAAAAACTTGCAATAAATGCCAAAGAGTAGGAAATATATCAAGAGAAAATGAAATGCCTCTGAATTTTATATTAGAAGTTGAAATTTTTGATGTTTGGGGATTAGATTTCATGGGACCTTTTATTCCTTCATTTGGAAACTCATATATATTAGTAGCCGTTGATTATGTTTCCAAATGGATTGAAGCGCAAGCTTTACCTAGGTGTGATGCTAAAAGTGTTTCAAAATTTTTAATGAAAAATATTTTTACTAGATTTGGAATGCCAAGAGTGATTATCACTGACGGAGGAACTCATTCTAGAAATAAATATATTCACAAACTAGTAGAAAAATATAATATTATTCATAAGATATCAACTGCTTATCATCCACAAACTAGTGGATTAATTGAAGTTTCTAATCGAGAGATTAAGCGTATATTAGAAAAATACATAAATCCCGATAGATCGACCGGTCTATAAGACTAGACATCGCATTATGGGCATACAAGATCGCTTATAAAACTTCGATTGGAATGACTCCTTACAGAGCTTATATATAGAAAAACTTGCCACTTACCAAGTTGAATTAGAACATAAAGCATATTGGGCGATTAAAGAATTTAATTATAATATGAAAGAAGCTGGTGAGAAGAGATTGTTGCAATTAAATGAATTGGAAGAATTAAGGAATGAATCATATGATAATGATAGGATTTATAAAGAAAGGATGAAATTATGTCATGATTGGAAGATTAATCAGATAAATTTTGAACCAGGACAAGAATTTTTGCTATATAATACTAGATTGAAATTATTTCCTGGGAAATTGAAATCTCGATGGTTAGGACCTTTCACCATAACTCAAATATTTTCATATGGAACTATAGAAATTGAAGATCCAAAAATAGGACATAGATTTAAAGTAAATGGACATAGATTAAAACCATATTTCAAAAATAGACGACCAAATTTTAAAGAGGTTTTAATGCTTAGTCAACTCGAACACTAATCGAATTAGGTCGAGCCGACGACGTTAAACCAAGCGCTTTATGAGAGGCAACCCATAGTAGTCTTTTATTTTAATTATATACAAATTAGTGAGTCTGTAATATTAAAATAAATCTTACTATTCAATTTTTAATTAGAATTATCACAAATTCAAACCTATATGATGAGATCAGAAAATATTCGGACCAGAGCGAAATTGGGCAATTTTACCGAATCTCGCCGACAGCAAGCCCGAGCCCGCCGACAGTGAGATCGCGTGCCATATCTTTAAATCAGTTTTATAACTAGCTCGCCTACGGCGAGAAACTTCCCGCCGACGGCGAGGCAGATGAAAAATTGGTCTCTTAAGTTTTATGTGCGGTTTTGGACGGTTCTAAAGCCATTTCTTTGTAGAAAACCATCCCAAATTCATTTTTACACTGTTTTGTTCCCTAGAAACGACTAGAGACCATTCCTTTCAATCCGAAATGGCCACCAAACTCTTAGAAACCACAAAAACTAGAGTTTTCAACCGAAGAAAATTCGTCAGTTCGGAGGCGCAACATATTTTCAACAAAGTTTTGATGAAGAAGCGATTTATTAAAGAAAGGGGATTTGTCAACAGAGGAGTAGAGAATTCCACCACAAAAATTGAAGAAATGATCGTGCAGCGGTATTGGGAGTATTTATGAGAGTTTGAAGTATTGAAGTCTTAAGTGTTAGTGTTTAAAAGTGTGAAATTTGTAAGTATTATGGATTTCATATATAAAGTTATATTGTTTGTGTGAACCTTTTGTGAGTATAAGTATCTAGTCTTCGTACTAAATTATCAAATTAAGTGATCGGAAGATTAATTAGGGCCAAATAGAGGTTGAAAATGATTGAAGAATTTTAAATATTTAAAATTTTTGGGAGCTCGCCGACGGCGAGAATTATCCCGCCGACGACGAGGAAAGCCCGGCCGACGGCGAGAACGATCTCGCCGGCGGCGAGACTTTCCAGAAACTTTGGCCTTGGTAAATTAGTTAGCTCGCTGACGGTGAGAAAAATCTCGCCGACAGTGAGATCGCGAAATTCCTATATTTTACCAGTCAACCGACACTATTCATCATCCCCTTCCTCAAAACTTCGAAAAAAACCGACCTAGGGCTCGTGAGATCTTGGATTTGAGGCGATTTCAACACTTTTTGACACCAGATTTCATCTCCCCTTGGTAAGTACTTCACTCCTATGCAAAAATTTTTTATTTTCACCATGAATTTCTTCTACAGTGGGAAATTTCGGAAAAATTCGAAATATGGAGAAAATACTTGGAAGAAATTCATGGATATCGATTTAAATGGATTTTAGTTGCTATAGGAAGCCATTTTAGTAATAATTAGATGTTTAGTTAGAATTTTTTGTAATTTTCATAGATCGAACGAAATGGCTCCTCGACAAAGATGAAAGTTGGATTACGACGAAACCCGATTCATAAATGCAAGAGCACAAACTCGATACTTTCATAACATTCAAGCAAGAAAATGCATACAGGATCGAGTTTTCAAGAATCCGGGCGGAGAAGTGGAAAGAATAATTAAGGAAAGAGAATGGGAAAATTTTTGCTACACCACAAACAGGGTTGCTGTAGAAGTTGTCAAAGAATTTTATGCCAATCTGGCTGCAATTGAAGATGCACCGATCAAAGTAAGAGGATTTTAGTTGAATTCAGTGCTGCTAGGATTGATTCGTTTTATGAGATACGTGACCTACATACCAGTGACTATGATACTTTTAGAACAATGGAAGGACCACTGGAAGAGGTGATAAACTTTCTCACTGACGGGAAAGGAGTTTGGAAAATTAAGCAGCGCGAAAGGGTAAATTTTCCTCTTTCAATGTTAAATGCATTATCTAAGGCCTGGCACTACTTCATTTGTTCTACCTTGTTACTCACATATCACCACAGTGAGGTAACAAGAGATAGAGCAATCCCGAATTATTGTATTCGGAATCGGAAAAGTATAAATGTGGGAAATATTATTTATAAGAATATATTAACCATCGCATGAAGTGAAAGTGGAGGAGGACTAGGACACCCCGGTCCGATTTTGGCACTCTGCCAACTCTCGGAGTTGAGGCTAGAGATGATGAGGAATGGGTGGAACCAATGAAGCCCATCACTCCGGCTAATATTAAGACGTATGAATCCCACGAAGGATGGAGATCGGGACGAGGAGTTATATGCCTTCATCGAGTAGAGATATACCTTCTACTAGTTATGACCCCCTCGCACACCACCCCTACCCTTCAAGATCTAATGAATGAGCTGACCCTACATAGAGAAAGTTTTGAAAAATTTGGAGAGAACATGGAAAGGAAGTTTGAGCATATGGACCAAAGGATTGGAGGCTTGGAGAGAAGACATGATTATGACAATGAATATCTCCGGCGACATTCGAATACGAAATAGCATATTATGAGGCCGAACGTCGTTACAGGAGAGGTGAATTAGATGTTGTCTTTCCTGAATGCCCCCGCTACACACAGTATCGCCTCGCTCAGCCTTCTCAGCCTGAAGATCAGGGAGATGATATAGTTTGGGATTTTGATGCTGAAGATTAGAGACTTTATTTGGTTTGTTTAGATTAATTGTTATTTTAAGAACTTTATTACTTTGTGTGTAATTGTTATGTACTTTCTGTGGACTGTGGAGTTGGTGTGTTTTTTTTTTAAATTGCTTAAGCTGTTATGTTAGACTTTTTATATATGTTAAATTAGTATGCAAATTGTCTTTAAGGTAGTATGTTAGTTTTTCTTTAAATGTGTTGTTTAAGTTTTATAAATTGTGAACTTTAGTTTTAGATTGTTTTAGTAACCCAGTTGATTGGATGTGTAATAGTAGATTAAGTTTTAATCTGTTTGTGTTTTTATACTTATTTAAAAATTTCTTTACCCAGCACTCTCTTGTAAATACTATATATATGGAAGAATACTAACGATACGAGTTCTTTAAATAATGAAAAAGCCTCGCAAAAATTTCGAGGAAAAGAAATACCTAAAGCTCAAAGGTATAATGTAAATTCATTGTATATTTTCCTTTTCACCATTTAGAAATAGATAGAAAAATTAAAGTTTGGGGAGGAAAAATACAAATTTAATTATTAAATTGTTCTCAATTTCTATGTTTAAAAAAAATTATTATTATTTGATTTTCTGTAATAATTTTTAATTCAGTAACTTGAATTAATTTATATAATTATTATAGAAAGTTGAATAGAATATTTCTAGAAATCCAAATTAATTTAATAGAATAAGATATTTGGTTAAAAGGAATAAGAATATAGTAAACTATTTAAAGTAAGGGAAACTATATTCTAAAATTGAAATTCTTAAGTATTTAAGTGAAAAAGAAGAGATTGAAACTCATTGAAGTAAAGGCTATGAAATACATATAAGCAAAGAAATATTTTAAGTTTCAAATTTAGGAAGAGAAAGTTGAAGTTCAAAATTATTAACGAGCTATCCAGATACGATAATCCTCACTTGAAAAAGAAAAAGAGAAGGATTGAAAATCAATCCAAAAAGAAAAAGAAAAAAAAAGAATAAAAGAAAAGAAAAATATAAGTGAGGAGAAGCTTGAGGAGATGCCTTATCAAAAATTGGCTTCAATGGAATCAACCTAAAGGGTAAAACTCAAATATATTTCTAAACTTATATATATGGATTAGTATTTTACTAAATAGTGTTTTCTTGAACTTCCTATCATCTAAATATCTCAAGTAAATTACACTTTTTAATATAGTCTTTCCCGAAATAAATGAGAGCTAGAAATCTTAGATCTGAAAACTAAATAATCTTATATCTATAAAGTTAATTTAATTACTTAAAAATATTTCTATTTAACTTTACTATAATATTATTTAAATTTAATTCATAGCTTATTTGAATTAAAAAATTCTATTACAAAAATCATTGTTTTTTATTTGGTATAAAAATTATTTGAGGACAAGTAATAATTAAGTTTGGGGGATTTTGATCACAGAAAAATATGTTAAGAAATTCATACTTATTTTTTATGAAATTGCACTTTAAAGAAAGGTATTTTCTTTATTTTATTGCAGGAACGAAGATTTATAAGTGATGGAAGAAAAAAAGCATAAAATAGAGCAAATTTGGATCAAAAAGGAAGAAATACATGCAAAATGAACTAAGTCGCCGACGGCGAAATCGAGCTCGCCGACGGCGAGATTATAAAGAGAATTTCTTAAAGGTTTGCAACTACCTCGCCGACAGCTAGCTCGAGCCCGCCGACAGCGAGATCGCGCGGTTTGAAGACCTTCTAGAAGCCCCGCTGACGGTGAGGTCGTTTCTCGCCGACGGCGAGACCGTTCAAAATGCCAGATACATCGAACCCGGACGCTTTTCAAGAGGTGCTTAAGTACCCCTTGGACCTTTGTCTACCTCTATAAATAGAGGACAAATTTTAGTATGGGTGTGTACTATTTTAGGAGTCTTAGAGTATTCTATTAGTGTGCTTTTGAGTCTAAGTTGAAGTTTAGTGTGAGTAAGTGTAAGTAGTGAGTTAAGAAGTGTGTCGTACTAGAAGGAAAAGTCAAAGGAACTTCGAGGAGTCGCATTGGGAAGAAATCGAGATAAGTATCTTTGTTTATTGTTGTTAACTTTAAATAAAATCCATGCTTTGTTTAATTCCCATGCATTCCGAGTAGTTCTCTTAGTCTTTCTCCTTGTTTATGAAATTATGTGAATTGATGAAATTAAATAGAAGTCCCTAATATATTAAAATAAATTGTGATAATCTTTTACTTAAAACTTAATTTACTTTCAATCCGGCCAATCGAATTGTTAAAATATGTTAAATTATCAACTATAGTAAAGATTACATCCAATATTCAGGGAAGTCAAAAGCCTTGGAAGGAGGGTACAAATAAATAGGGAAATATTATTTATCGGACGTAGAATTGGACATTTTAGTGTGACAAACTAAAATATTCAATTTGGTCCTGTTGTTTGAGAACTGAAGTGTAGATGTTAGCCCTCGAGTGAGGGGAACGTGGGAGCTCAAGTGGCAACAAGTATCTTCCCAGACTCAGCCGCAGATTCGCAATCAAGCATAGGACTAGTCAATGTTCTTCGCACCTGACCAAAGGGTAAAGAATAGTAATGCTCCTATTTGTCACAATACAATAAAAAATCTATTTGAATTCATCATTCACTTAAGTTTCTAAAACAAGGGGAAGGATACTTTTTCGAAATCTTTAAATCAACTTTATTTAAAGCATTAGTTTACTTTAGATCGCTTTAGTTAAGTATTCTAAATTACGTATACTATATTAGTAAGTAAATCCTTTTAAATTTAGTCGTTACAAATCTTTTAAAACTTCCCTGTGGGATCGATAACCAGGACTCCACTAGAGCCCTGTATTACTTGATACGATACGTATACTTGCGTAGAATCCACATTATACATTCCATCATAAAATTAAATATATATTAAGCGGGATCAAGTTTTTGGTGCCGTTGCTATTTTTGTAAACATTAAAAAGTGGGTCACGGGGTGCTGATCCCCAGATATTTATCCTCACATTTTCACTTTCTATTTCTTTTCAATGATATTATTTCCCCTTGCAACGGCGCCAAAAACTTGATTCTAAAGTAAATAAGAAGTATATTTTAACTTATTTTATAATATGGGATTCTACGCAAGTATACGTATCGTTTATCAGGTAATTAGAAATTTTGATTAAGCACCGAGATATCGAACCCACAGGGAAATGTATAAAAATATAAAGAAATAAGAAAATTAACTTTTTTACTTTTTAAATTGATTTTGTGAAGTATGTTTTAAAATAGATAATTTGAGATTTATTTTTGATATTTTTTATTTAAGAAAAAGTAAAGCAAACAATTAAAATTAACAAGACTACTAAACGATATAAAAGCAATGAGAATAAAATATCTTTTTTCTCTTTTAATGAATTAGTAATAATTATGGAATTTCTTTGTGGAAGTATTTAAATATGTTGTGTCAAATAGAAGTAATTATATTTTTTACCCTTACTTGGTTCTATAAAGAACATTAGTTAATTTGAAGCTTTGAAATTTTGTAGATGGGTTCGGCAGGGAAGATGCCAGCTCTCACTCTAGAGTTCCCTCGATTTCCTCCACCTGGAGGCTAATATCTCATAACAAAATTTATCACCTCAAAGCAAATTAGGGGGCTTTAGCCTGTCACTCTAAAGTCCTCTAATTTTACTCTCCATTAAAACATATTTCCCTATTTATTTGCACTCAATTATATGAACTACAATTCTCATTCATACAATTGCATGTGATTCTTTCTAATTGTTGATTGAGACAACGTCACATTGGATCTTACATAATCTCTCAACAAATTTTAACATCTTAATTGGTCAAACCAAGAAGTAAATTAAGTGCAAGGAAATAAATTATCACAACTTTCTCCAACATTAAACTTATATACTTCCCTCAACTTCCTTCCATAATTTAATTACTTCATCATTTAAAAGAAAAAAAAGATAAAGAAAACTACTCAGAAGCCATGGAGAAAACACAAACACAACTTGATTTGAAAGTTGAAATCATAATGAAAACACAACAAGTTTTACTTAAAAACTAAATGTAAAAATAAAGATAAACACTTATCTAAAAGTCCTCTCCACAAGACTCTGAAAGTTCCTCTGAAGTTTTGCTTTCCACTATAATACTCCACAGAGGTTGGCGCCCAACTCTGAGGATTGACTCTCCTAAATTCTAATAAAAACTATGATAAAGTAAAGTAGAAGAGTAAAGAAAATTTAGTGAGAAGAAGGCTCTCCTTCTTCCTCTTTCCCTGGAATCAACTTTAAGCTTTTCTTTAACTTCTCTCACCAAAATTTTCTCCTAAACTCTTCTCTTAGGTGTGGCTCCACTTTCTAATCTTCAAATCTTAATTTTTAATAATTCTCCAAAAGGTGCTTTGGTGTCTCTTCAAAATATGTCCAGATTCAATGTATCCACTAAGAATGCATTCATCGGTTCAAAATATAAATGAATTTTGGCACTGATGGGAAGTTAATGAAGTTTAAACTAAAGGATTCTTCAAAAACTCTTCAAATTTACGCCAAAATTAAATAGAATTCGTCACTTTAACTGTGGAGCCTATGCACCAGCCATCCAACACATAGGTGACGCAATGCTATATATATGCGTACTAAAAATTCAATCCCCGGCAACGACGCCAAAAACTTGACCCGCAATCCGCTGATGACAAATATAATAATTAATGCTTTCAAATATATGTAATATGTAATAATAGCAACTAGTGTATACAAAGATAATTTTATTGAAAATATTTTACACACTAGGGGTACTACGTAAGTATACGTATCGTATCAAGTAATATAGGGCTTTGAAACAAAGACCCCAGTATCGATCCCACAAGGAGTGAGTTATGGATTTTTAAATATTTTAATATTATTTTTATGTATTTCTTTTATAGTTTATAAATTTGATATTTTTAATTTACAAGATGCAATAATAAAGCAATAATGAAATGATTGGTGTAAATAGCAATAAGAACACAACTTTCTTCCTTTCACTTAATCCAAGATTTTCTAAGATAATGATAATATTCGTGGAGAATATAAATTTATGGTATTGTGCCAAATAGAAGCATTCATATTCTTTACCCTTTGATCCAGGTGTAACGAACATTGGCTAGCTTATAGATCAGGTCCGGATGTATTGTTAGTAGAATGGGTTAATCTAGGCTCAGACTACTAGATGTCCAAGGGTGGCTATGGTCGACCCTACTAGTGACCCTTTCCTTCTCTATAAACCAAATCACAAGAATTTAGTCTGTCACTCTAAAAACTTATTAATTCTACGCCCATTATATAATATCTTCCTATTTATTTACCCTTCACCTTGAATAACCCGCACAAGGCCTTCGACTACCCAAGGATTCATGTGATATCTACTAGTTAAGAATTCATCTTCTTCTAGGTATCAAAACTCTTCAACAGATTTTAACAATACAAGTGATCAATTTGTAAAGTAAATGAAGATCCGGTATTAATATCATCACAATGTTTTAAAATATAAATAGTTTTTAATTCTCCATCTAATTTTATATTATCTTATTTATCTTTTCATAATTGAAAGAAGAAAGTAAACTAACTACTCAGAACACATTAAATTTAAACAACAAAACATGATAATAAAACTTTGAATAAAATTACAAATACTTATCTCAAGTGTTTCTCCTACTGAACCTCTGAATTCTTCTGACTCCAAAGCAAATAAACTTCAAAAGCACCAACTCTTTAAACTCTCAATACACACTCTAAATAAACTCACTAATTAATAAAAGTGGCCCTAAAGTATTTCTCTAATTCTCCCTCTAGATGGGGCTCTAGATAGGGGGATGTATGGGGGCTTATGTGGGCGTTTTCTCTGAAGGAGTACCCTCCTATTTATAGGCTTCAAGGGTTGCCTTGAGGCACCTCTTCAAAATGTGTCCACATTCAATGAATCTTCTAGAAGGTGTGTCTGGCGCCTAGGCGCCGGAATCTGGCGCCTAGGCGCCGGAATCTGGCGCCTAGGCGCCGGACTCTGCGTCCAGTTCTTAGCACCTCTTCACTTTGGATCGCACCTCTTCGCGATTAAAACTGTTTCCAAGCGTCCAAATACATTGTATCACATGTCCTATAAACCAGGAACAACTGCCAATCTTCTGGAAGGTCCAATAATCACTAACACTGTCAAAATAACCATCCAAAAGTCATCAAAAATCTTGACAGATCTCGTATTGACCTGGTACTTAGGCGCCGGATTCTAGCGCCTAGGCGCCAGACCAATAATTTTGACAATTTTGCATTTTGGCTCCATTTTTGCTCCTTTTTGCTCCTTTTTCACTTTTTTTTCTTCTTGAACATTTTTCCATCACCTATATCCAAAAACACAAAAATACCTTTCATTAAAGCATAATATTCTTAATAATTTGATAAAAATCAAGGCATAAAAATGGGTATTTTTTTCATGGATCAAAATCCCCCAAACTTAAATGTTACTTATCCTCAAGTAACCCTTTTTACTATATAAAATGTATAACATTTGGAATGAAAGATAAATATTTAAGACTCCTTGTAATTTTTGATCTTATAAAGGCTTTAGTAAATCATTAACCAAATTTCACTAACTAAGTTTAATTTTAAGAATTTAAAGAATATTCAACTACCAAATCATAAGACTTCAAAAATTTTCATTCATTTCGAAAATAATAGAAGTTTATTATTTTAAGATCACATAGATTATTTACAAGAAAAAGATATTCATGAAGAGTCTTTCTTAAATAAAGATTCATGCATGAAAATTAAGTAAAAGTATGTAACTAGTTTTCTTCATATAAGAAAATTCAAGTGAAGCCAATTTCTTATTAGACATATCCTCAAGCTTCTCCTCTTTTTCTCTCTCTTTTTTTTTTCACAGTGAGGATTACTGTATCTGGATAGCATGTTAATGATTTTGAACTTCACTATCCTTAACTTATATTTTCAAACTTTTATATTTTCACTTAATTATTATAACATGAATAGAATTTTAAAAAGATTTTCAATCTTTTCTTTTTCAAGTTATAATTTTTGATTTCTTAATATTTCTAAAATTCAATTATTTCTGTTATGAATAGAAAATTTTCTTAATCTTATTCTTTTTTAAGTTAAATAATTCTATTCTTAAAATCAATCAAAGTTATTAAAATTTTGGTTAAGTCCACTAAATTATTTATAATTTCAAAAATTTAAGTGATCTTAAATAGATTCTTCATTCCTTATGTTATGTTAAGATTTTTTTTTAGAAAATATTAGTTTATTAAGGACAAATAAAATTTAAATTTGCATGTATTTTCTCTTCCCCCAAACTTAAGTTTTGGTATATCATGAAAACAATAAAGTATGAGAGAGAGAAAAGTATAATTTAAAAAGGAATTTTATAAGCATGTAAAAAAAATTCTAGAAAGAAATATAATTTACTTCTACACATGCTTTTTATGAATATTACAGAAAAAATGGAGCATATAAAAGTAAGCAGGCTCAAAAATTTTATATAGCAGTAGTTGAATTAAATAATAATATTACCAACAGAAATAAAATAACATTACTAACTATTCTAAAATACTAAGCAATAGGCTGAAACCAAAAATAAACACAAATACATTCAAATTTCAGTCTCCAACTAAATATCTAAAATAGTCTCAACATCAAATAATTCATATAAAGTCTCATAAACAAATCTAAACTAGTAAACAACAAATAACAATCAATACTAGCAAACAAAAACTAAACTAACAACAGACTCAGCACATCTCAGAGGTAAATCAGACCACTAATCACTGTCTGTAGCCTCGTCATCGTCATCACCAAAAGAAAACTTCACATCCTTAGGATCAACATATGGTGAAAATCTAGGACAGGTGGGAAACTGAATATCATGCTCACCCTTCAAGAATCTGACTAAAGATTGAATACTCAGCATCATATTCACTCTTCCTCTGGGTGTAATCAGATAGGTGATCAATCTTCTTATCCATAGTATTAACTCTGAAGTGAGTTAGAAATAACTCATTCTGCTGCTCCATAAATTGATCATGCATCGATCCCAAAAAACTAGACGGTGGCTCAGCAGTAGAAGTAGAAGGTCCGGAAGTGGAAGCTCTACACTGAGTAGGCGCGAAGTAGAAGGGGCTGTAGATCTCTTCCCACAAAGACGATCATAGATACTAACACTCTCCTGCCTAATTGGCTTGGTAGACTTCAGCTTCTCCTCAGAAATATCAGCAGTGACTCCATTGTTCACACATAAAGAATAAATCAAAGATGGGAATCCTAGTCCTACAGAAGTACTGGATCTAGTAGTAGACTCCACAGAATTATAAATAATACTGCCGACATCTATCGGCTTCCTCTCCTGAATGCAGTAGTTTAGGATAGCTCGATCTCTAGTCACTTCGCTCAGGTGGTTGGAAGGTATAAGTCTTGCAGAAATAAAGTAATGACATGCCTTTAAAATAGCCTTTAACTTAAAAGATTTGAAATTTACCAGTTTATCATTCTGGATCTTCCAAGCTCCAGTGCAATCAGTCAAATAAGCAATAATCATCTCAAGATCTCCCTCAGATGGAGATAATCCAGAATAGTGGCACTCGATGGTAGGTGGCAGTCCATAAAAAACATTGATCCTTTCTGGAGTAAATCCTACTCCAACACCTCTGACGAAGACTTCGTAGTCTTCCACATCCAAATAGTTAGCATAAAATTAGCGCACGACTGGAATAACAGCAACAACGGTGAAATAACAGAATCGTTGCCAGTTGTGCGCAACGATCGTGTTCTCGATCATTTCACCGGGATTGTAAAAGCTTCGCCCTGAGATAAATTTTTTGGACGTCGCAAATTCGTGATATTGAAAATACGCTGCCGCAGTCGCGAATCTTGCTACTGTCAAAATTTTCTCGTGCCTTTCCTCGCTTAGATTTCGGTGACATCTAAACGTGAAAGAAAACACAAATAAATTAAGGAATCAAAGATTTAAACTCTTTTTAAGCTTAAGAAACTTAATATGAGTTTATAAATTCATGGAGAAACACTAAAAATCAAAATTTTTCTCAAAATTTCGATTTTTAGTCAAAAATAGGAAAAACTATGGTGAAAATAAAAAATAAATGGATTAGAGTGTAGATTTGACCTTGAGATGAAGAGATCAAGTGATTTTGGGCTCAAAATCTTGATGTTTTGACCTCAAAATGGATTTAGGAGGTGGGTTTTCGCAAAAAGAGGAAGAAGATGAAGCTTTGGCGTCAAAAATGGCTAATGGGGGTTTAAATGGTGTTTTTCGGTAAGCGAGCCGAACCGGCGCCTAGGCGCCGAATCCGGCGCCTAGGCGCCGGACTCGTCTTTCCAAAAAATCTCTTAAAAATTTTATTTTCCACCAAAATTCATAAATTAAACTTCTAATTACTCATATAAGAGTATTGCTTCAGTTTCCATCTTCCAAAGTATTTTCCAAAAATTTTAAAAATTAAAAATTAAATCCACCAATTAAATATAAGTTTAAATCAAACACTTCTAATTTCATTCATGATTTTCAATTTCGGGCTCAATAGAATTCAGATAAGTATCATAATATGATTCAAGTTCTAACAACAATCAAACAACACAAATTTGAAAGCAAATACAACACACATTGAACATAAAAGAAAACACACAAACAAACACAATCGATTCACTAAATCGATACAACGACACAATAGATAAATCACAATCTCACCACATCACTATCTAATTCCCATTATCTTCACAAGGAAAACTATTCAGCCCACTTGGAAAGAATACTAACGCCCTCGGAAAATCCGTAGCCGTTTTCTCGTCAATCCAATTGTTCTTTGCATACATCTCCACTTGAGCATCTTGATAAGCCGCTAGATGATCAAATTGAAATTTCGCCTACCATTCGAGATGTTCAATTTGATGATACATCTCATGGAGGCGATCTCCAATGCTTTTAAACTCTAGTTCAAACTTATCTAGACGACTAGAAATTTTCTCCAAACTTACAGTGATGAAACCATTGAAGTAGGGTTGAGGATCCTTTGAGACATTGTCTCTAGCCTCTTCTCCAAGATTTCTCCTCTCCATTTCTTCAAAAATCCTCTCTAATCTCTCAAGAATGGACTGTATGGGTCGAAATAATGATTGCATAAGGATGGGGGACGAAGATAGGGTCATTTATAAGAGAAAATCGTGTGAAAAACAGAATATTTTCGATTTTGACACGATCCAGTAACTGTGGCGCCTAGGCACCACATCTGGCGCCTAGGCGTCGGACCTATCGACACATAGTTTTACTCTGGCGCTTAGGCGCCAAATCTGGCGCCTAGGCGCCGGAACCATGTTTGACTTCGTTTCGCCTAACGTCAAATTTCAAAGTTTTGTTCTCCAAAATAGGTAGTTTAGAATGGTAAGATCAATATAGAATCAGTAACACAAATTATAAGCAATCCTAATGAAGGTTAACTTAATCTCCTTTTTACTCATATATGAAATAGAGTGATCCAATGTCTAAGCTTTATATAATTCGAGATAATTTTCAGCTTAAGTCAATAAAGACTTGTTAGCATTCAAATTTTCTAAAATAATATAAAATTAAACAAGACCGAGGCATAACCTTACATTACAAATGTAAAAACACACAAAACAACAAATAACTATAGGTTGCCTCCCAAAAAGCGCTTGGTTTAATGTCGTCAGCCCGACCTAATTAAGTCTTTTAATAAGGTAGACTCAACTCATAAGCCTCTTTATAAATCTTTTTAAAATCTCTCAAATAAGGCTTCAGTCTTAATCCATTAACTTTAAAAATTTTTCCCGTTTTGGGATCTTTAACATCCACAACTCCATAATGGTATACTTTTTCAATTATATATGGTCCTATCCAATTTGATCTTAATTTTCCAGGAAAAAGTCTTAAACGAGTATTAAATAATAATACTTCTTGTCCAGGCTCAAATATTTTTCCTGAAATCTTTTTATCATGTAATATTTTCATTTTCTCTTTATAAATCCTTGTATTTTCATATGATTCATTTCTTATTTCATCCATCTCATTCAATTGCAATAATCATTTTTCTCCCGCAAGTATTCAAATCAAAATTAAACTCCTTTATCGCCCAATAAGCTTTATGTTCAAGTTCAACAAGTAAGTGACAATGTTTACCATAAACTAACCGGTAAGGTGACATTCCGATTGGTGTCTTATAAGCCGTTCTATAAGCTCATAATGCAGAATCAAGTCTATCAACCCAATCAGTTCTTTTAGGATTAACAGTCTTTTCTAAAATTCTTTTAATTTCTCTATTTGATACTTCAGTCATTCCACTTGTTTGTGGGTGATATGCAGTTGCAATTCTGTGTTTGATTCCAAAATTTTCCAATAATGATTGAATTCTTATATTTCTAAAATGACTTCCACCATCTGTGATAATTACCGTAGGCATTCCAAATCTTGAAAAAATCATCTTCTTTAAAAATTTTGAAACACTTTTGGAATCACAGCTAGGTAAACCTACAACTTCAATCCACTTTGAAATGTAATCAACCGCTAATAAAATATAAATCTTTCCAGATGATGGTACAAATGGTGCCATAAAGTCTAAAGCCCATATATCGAAAATTTCAACTTCCAATATATAGTTTAAAGGCATTTCATCTTTCTTGGATATATTTCCCATCCTTTGACATCGATCACATGTTTTCACATAATGTCTCACATCTTTAAATAAGGTAGGCCAATAAAATCCCGAATTTAAATTTTTAAATGCAGTTTTATCTACTCCAAAGTGTCCTCCAAATTCGGAATCATGACATTTTTGAATAATAACATAAGTTTCTTCATAAGGTACGCATCTACGAATTACATAATCTCTTCCTAATTTAAATAAATGAGGATCTTCCCAAATATAAGATTTAGCATCATTTTTAAATTTCTTAATAAATTTGTTATCCAATTCATAAGGTAAAATATTGCTAACTAAATAGTTAACTATATCCGCATACCAAGGTGTTTGGTATTCTTGAATAAGCATACAAATGTTCATCGGGAAATTTCTCATTTATATTTTCTTCAGTAATAACATCATTCTTAATTCTAGATAAATGATCAGCAATTTGGTTGTCCGTTCCTTTTCTATCCACTATTTGAAAATCAAATTCTTGTAGAAGTAAAACCCATCTTATCAGTCTAGGTTTAGCATCTTTTTTCATCATTAAATATTTAATAGCGGAATGATCAGTATGAACTATTCATTTGGTACTAAGAAGATAAGGTCAAAATTTATCAAAGGCATATACTATTGCTAAAAGCTCTTTCTCAGTAGTAGTGTAAGTTCTTTGAGTTTCAGTAAGAGTTTTACTAGCATAATATATAACTTTGAAAATTTTCTCATATTTTTGTCCCAATACAGCTCCAATTGTAAAATCACTTGCATCACACATTAACTCAAAAGGTTTATTCCAATCAGGTGCAATAATTATAGGTGCAGTTATTAATTTGTCTTTTAAAATATTGAAAGCATTAACACAGTCTTCATTAAATTCAAATTTAGCTTCTTTTTCCAATAAATGACAAAGAGGTTTAGCAATTTTAGAGAAATCCTTTATATATCTTCTATAAAATCTAGCATGACCTAGAAAACTTCTCACATCAGTAACAGTGGTAGGGGGTTGCAGTTCAGCAATAATTTTTGCTTTTGCTTGATCAACTTCCATCCCTTTTTTGTGAAACTTTATGACCAAGTACAATGCCTTCTGTGACCATAAATTGACATTTTTCCCAGTTAAGAACTAAATTTGTTTCTTCACATCTTTTCAGAACTTTAGAAATATTTTCCAAATAAGACTCAAAAGAAGTTCCAAAAACTGAAAAATCGTCCATGAATACTTCAATTCTTTTGTCAATCAAATCACAAAATATTGACATCGTACATCTTTGAAAAGTTGCAGGTGCATTACATAAACCAAAAGGCATTCTTCTAAAGGCAAATGTTCCATAAGGACTTATAAATGTTGTTTTCTCTTGGTACTCAGGAGCAATAAGTAATTGATGATAACCAGAATATCCATCTAGAAAACAAAAATATGAGTGTCCAGCTAATTTGACAAGCATTTGATCCAAGAAAGGTAAAGGAAAATGATCCTTTCTAGTGGCGTCATTTAACTTCCGATAATCAATGCAAATTTGCCATCCAAGTAACTTGTCTTGTAGGAATTAGTTCATTTTTATCATCGACGAATGATAGCTTACTCCTCCTTTCTTTGGAACACAATGAATAGGACTTACCTATCAGCTATCCGAAATAGGATAAATAATTCCAACATCTAACCATTTTAAAATTTCTTTTTACAACCTCTTTCATGATAGGATTTAATCTTCTTTGCGGTTCAATAGTAGGTTTAAAATTTTCTTCCATTAAAATTCTATGCATACAAATGGAAGTGCTTATTCCTCTTATATCAGCAATAGTCCAACCAAAAGCTTTTTTATAATTCTTTAACACTCCTATTAATTTTTCTTCTTGATCTAAACTTAGCTCAGAAGAAATAATAACAGTAAAGTTAATGAATTTCCAAGAAATGCATACTTTAAATGTGAAGGTAACATTTTTAATTCCTGTTCAGGGGCTTTTTTAATCGAGGGTAAAAATATATCATTTTGAGTTATGTCTAAAGTTTCCTGTTATCTTTAATATAATGAGTTTCTTTAAATAATTCATCTTCTTTTAGTTCTTCATTTTCATCGCTTAAAAATTTAATTTCTTCTTCAGGAATGATTTTACATTTTTCTCGATAGTGTTTTTCAATTATAAAATCAAAAATATCCATTCGATAACATTTTTCTTTGTCTTGATACTTCATCGATTTAAGAGCATTGAATTTAATCTCTTGATCATTAACTCTCATAGTTAATTCTCTTTTTTGCACATCAATCATAACTCGTCCGGTAGCTCGAAAAGGTCTCCCTAAAATAATTGGTATTTCTTTATCTTCTTCCATATCAACCACAATGAAATCCACAGGGAAGATAAATTTATCTACTTTAACCAGTACATCCTCTATAACTCATTTAGGGTAAGTGAGAGATCTATCAGCTAATTGAAGGGTTACAGTGGTGGGACTAATCTCTCCTAAATTCAACCTTCGATAAATAGAAAATGACATGAGATTAATACTTGCTCCTAAATCACACAAAGCTTTTCCACAAAATTTTTCTCCAATAGCACAAGTTATAGTAAAACTTCCAGGATCTTTATGTTTCTGAGGTAATTTCTTTTGAATTATTGCACTGCATTCTTCACTTAGTGCAATAGTTTCAAAAGCTTCAAATATTCGTTTCTTACTTAATATATCCTTCATAAATTTTGCATAAGTTGGCATCTGTTCCAAGGCTTCAGAGAAATGGTATATTTATAAGTAAGTTTCTTAAAAATTTCAAAGAACTTAGAAAATTGATGATCAAGCTTCGCTATTTTAATCTTTGAGGAAAAGGTGGTGGTGGTTTTTCAACTTCCACATTAATAGAAATATTAGTTTGATCTCGATTAGGAGAAGGAGTTTCTTTAGGTTTTTCAATCTCTTCAACCTCAATCTCTTTTTCAATTTCATTCTGCATTCTTTCTTTTAACTCCTTTCCACTTCTAAGTTGTACAGCTTTAACATGTTCATGTTTTTTTCCAGTTTCTTTTGGATTACTTTCAACATTACTAGGAAGTGTTCCTGGAGGTCTGTAATTAATTAAATTAGCGATTTGTCCTATTTGATTCTCAATATTACGAATAACAGTATTTTGATTTTGTAATTGATTACTCATTTGTAAAATTAATTCTTCTATTGATAACTTTTTCTGTTGATTATTAAATCCAGGTGGTTTATAATTTGAATTTACATGATTATTCCAATTTCCAGTTGGATGGGATTGATTATTACCCCATTATGTTGTTGATTATTCCAGTTAACATTAGGGTGATTTTTCCATCCAGGATTATAATAGTTTGAATACGGATTATCTTTACTAGCAATAGCTTGTAAAGTTTCAATAGTTTGAGAATCTTCAATATTAGATGAGTTGTTATGTGATATGTTGATGGCAAAATTATCTAATTTCTAAGATATTGCAGCTACTTGTGAAGCTAAGATAGAAAAAGCTTCGTTATCTTGAATACTTGACATTCTTTTAGGATTAATCCTTTCAGAAGGCCATTGAAAATTATTATTAACCATTTCTTCAATTAAAGTATAAGCTTCTTCAAATGATTTAGACATTAAAGAACTTCTAGCAGCAGCATCAATAATTGATTTTACTGATCCAATTAAACCATTATAAAATGTTTGAATAATTAACCAATCAGATAAAGCATGATGAGGACATTTTCTTAATAGTTCTTTAAATCTTTCCCAAGTTTCATAAATTGTCTCCCTGTCAAATTGACTAAATGAAGTAATATCATTTCCTAATTTAGCGAGCTTTAGAAGGAGGAAAATATTTAGCAAGGAATTTTTGTGCCATGTCGACCTCATGTTTTACTAGAACCCGTTGCTAATAAGTTCAACCACATCTTTGCTTTATCTCTTAAAGAAAAAGGAAAGAGTCTAAGTCTAATAACATCATCGAAATATTGTTATATTTAAAGGTAGCACAAAGTTCTAAAAAACTAGCAAGGTGTAAATTTGGATCCTCATTCGGTGTTCCTCCAAATTGATTATTTTGAACCATTTGAATGATAGATGGTTTAAGCTCAAAAGAATTAGCATCTACAGTAGGTGTTTGAATACTACTATGAAGTTAATCACCAGAAGGGTTGGCATAATCCCTTAATGGTTTGTAAAAATTTTGTTCATTAATTTCAATTGGATTTTGTAAATTGTTATGTAAATTAGCCATCTCTTGAATTTTTTAGTTTGTTTTCCTTTTTTAATTCTTTTAATAGTTCTTTCTAATTCAGAATCTAAAGGTAATAATCCTTCAGATCCAGCACTACGCATAAAAAGTAAATTAACAAGAAATAAAATCTCTACTTATAAAATTTTTATTTTATTTTATTTTTTATATACATTTTTTAAGTATTTTATATTTTTGACAATAAAATAAAATGAATAAAATAAAAATATTTAAAATCTACTCCGCTCCTCCCCATGCACCGGCGCCAAAAACTTGACCCAATGTTATATATATGCATACTAAAAATTCAATTCCCCGCAACGGCGCCAAAAACTTGATCCACAATCCGCTGATGACAAATATAATAATTAATGCTTTCAAATATATGTAATAGGTAATAATAGCAACTAGTGTATACAAAGATAATTTTATTGAAAATATTTTACACACTAGGGGTACTACGCAAGTATACGTATCGTATCAAGTAATATAGGGCTTTGAAACAAAGACCCCAGTATCGATCCCACGAGGAGTGAGTTATGGATTTTTAAATATTTTAATTTTATTTTTATGTATTTCTTTTATAGTTTATAAGTTTGATATTTTTAATTTACAAGATGCAATAATAAAGCAATAATGAAATGATTGGTGTAAATAGCAATAAGAACACAACTTTCTTCCTTTCAATTAATCCAAGATTTTATAAGATAATGATATATTCATGGAGAATATAAATTTATGGTATTGTGCCAAATAGAAGATCCAGGTGTAACGAACATTGGCTAGCCTATAGATCAGGTCCGGATGTATTGTTAGTAGAATGGGTTAATCTAGGCTCACACTACTAGATGTCCAAGGGTGGCTATGGTCGACCCTACTAGTGACCCTTTCCTTCTCTATAAACCAAATCACAAGAATTTAGTCTATCACTCTAAAAACTTATTAATTCTACTCCCATTATATAATATCTTCCTATTTATTTGCACTTCACCTTGAATAACCCGCACAAGGCCTTCGACTACCCAAGGATTCATGTGATATCTACTAGTTAAGAATTCATCTCCTTCTAGGTATCAAAACTCTTCAACAGATTTTCACAATACAAGTGATCAATTTTTAAAGTAAATGAAGATCCGGTATTAATATCATCACAATGTTTTAAAATATAAATAGTTTTTAATTCTCCATCGAATTTTATATTATCTTATTTATCTTTTCATAATTGAAAGGAGAAAGTAAACTAGCTACTTAGAACACATTGAATTTAAACAACAAAACATGATAATAAAACTTTGAATAAAATTACAAATACTTATCTCAAGTGTTTCTTTTACTGAACCTTTGAATTCTTCTGACTCCAAAGCAAATAAACTTCAAAAGCACCAACTCTTTAAACTCTCAATACACACTCTAAATAAACTGACTAATTAATAAAAGTGGCCCTAAGTATTTCTCTAATTCTCCCTCTAGATGGGGCTCTAAATAGGGGGATGTATGGGGGCTTATGTGGGTGTTTTTCTTTGAAGGAGTGCCCTCCTATTTATAGGCTTCAAGGGTTGCCTTGAGGCACCTCTTCAAAATGTGTCCACATTCAATGAATCTTCTAGAAGGTGTGTTTGGCGCCTAGGCGCCGGAATATGGCGCCTAGGCGTCGGACTCTGCGTCCAGTTCTTCGCACCTCTTCACTTTGGATCACACCTCTTCGCGATTAAAACCGTTTCCAAGCATCCAAATACATTGTATCACATGTCCTATAAACCAGCAACAACTGCCAGTCTTCTTGAAGGTCCAATAACCGCTAACACCGTCAAAATAACCATACAAAAGTAGTCAAAAATATTGACAGATCCCGTATCGACCTGGTGCTTAGGCGCCTGATTCTGGCGCCTAGGCGGCAGACCAATAATTTTGACAATTTTACATTTTGGCTCCATTTTTGCTCCTTTTTGCTCCATTTTGCTCCTTTTTCACTTTTTTTCTTCTTGAACATTTTTCCATCACCTATATCCGAAAACACAAAAATACATTTCATTAAAGCATAATATCCCTAAAATTTTGATAAAAATCAAGGCATAAAAATGGGTATTTTTTCATGGATCAATAGGCGCAAAAGGCCAATAATGCACACCTTTCATTTTTGCTCCAAATTTGATTTTTTTTTTCTCCTTTCATCACAATGAGTCATTTTAATCATACCTGTAAGAAAAACACAAAAATATCTTTCATTAAAGTGCAATATCATCAAAAATATGTATAAAAATGTGCATAAAAATACTATAAATTTTACGTGTATCAAAATTTCCCAAACTTAAAATGTTACTTGTCCTCAAGTGACACTAAAATCTTATGAAAATCAAGCTTGAAAATTATGTAAATGAGTTTCTTTAGGAAGGTTTCAAAATTTTGTTCTAGAAATGAAATAGTCCAATTTAGAAAAAAATTTAGTAAATGAGACCAACTTAAAAGTTTAGAAAGTTCTTAAGTAAAGGTTCATGAAAAATATAAGCTCCGATTTAATTCAGAAATACTTGTAGATTTTTCAAAATATAGGATTTAACATTTTATTTTCCTCACTTAAAAATTTTTATTTGAAAATAATTTCACTCACTATATTATAATCTTAAGCTTTAAATTTTCTCAAAACTTATATTTTAAACTTTAGGTATGGAACCAATTTTTGATTAGACTCTTAAATCCTCAAGCTTCTCCTCCCTTTTCTTTTCTTCTTTTTTTTTTCTTTTTTTTAATAAGGCAAGGATTACTATATCTGGATAGGTCTTTAATGATTTTGAATTCCACCCTTTCATTTAAAATAAAGGTCTGATATATATCTTTCACTTAAAAGTCATAATAACAGTGTTGAAAATTATTTTTCAATAAAAGAAATTTAAGTTTTGAAAAATAAAAGTCAAATCTTCTATCTTTCCAAAAATACAATATTTCTTACTAAAGATAGTTTAACTACATTTATCATTTCTTTACTAAGAAAAGTTTAACTTTAAAATTTTCATCATTACTATAAACTTTAACTAAATTCTCTTACTCATTTATATATTCAAAATTTTGCTCCCCTAATATAATTTCATATACATTATTGTTTTCAATCAAAAAATAAAATTGATTTATAGGTATTCTTAAGAAAAAATAAAATTTTAGTTTTTGAAAGTTTGTTTTTAAAATTCCCCCCAAACTTTAAATTTTTAGTTAGTATTAAACATTTAATCATAAAAAATGATACATGGGTAAGAATTAAAAACTAAAATAACATGCTAACAGGAATTTTCATATCCTAAATATACAAGTATAACAGTTTAAAAATAAGGAGTAAAAAAAATAAATTTCAGTTTTTCTTTTTTGTTTTTTTATTAAATAAAAATTTCAAAGGGCTTCTAGAGTAGTGGATGTTTTCAAACCAAATACACACCAACTTTAACATGACTAAAATCATAACAACATTAGATAATATATGGTAGCAGATTTTGAAAAGTTTAAACATATAATTTAAATAGGGGTTTCTTATAATGTTCAAAATTTTCCTAACAATTTTGGAATTAAATTATACACTACTAAAAATTCAAACACTGGATACACATTTAAAACATTTAATACCACATACATATCACAAACATACATCATAAAACATCAATTCATCACAGAAACATCTGAATGTGCATAACATAAATAATTCAACTACAGTCTACACAATATCAGACTTCACATCAAAATACAATAACAAATAAAACTCCAAACATCATACAACACAAAAGAAAATCACATCACAAACTCATCAACACATAGAAAACAAATCCTACTCATCATCTTTATCATCATCATCTTCATTCCAGTCTCTAGATGACACATAAGGTATATAAAAAGGATGAGGGGCATCTCAGCAATGTGATCACCTCTAATCACTTTGTTTATGTAGTGCTGATAATTTTCCTTATACTCATCATGTTTTGTAATATACATTTCAATATTTTCTATCTTACCATCCATATCTCTAACATGTTCTCGAGTAAGACTCGCTTACTTTTAAATCTTCGGTAACAAACTAGTTTGTGAATCCCTTTAAGATGATGCATGTGAAGTAGAAGCTCGAGAAGTAGAGGTAGCAGAAGCAGAAGCACTGGAAGCTCTATCAGATCCTCCTTTCCAGCCAAATACTGAATGCACGGTGTAAGTATTTACATTTACACTGGTAATGGGTTTAAGTGGCTGAAGGACTTCTTCCCATGGTTTAAACTTAACACCAGACCGCTCACAAAGTGAATGCATCAGAGAAGGAAATCTCATACCAACATTAGTAACAGCTCTGGCACAGTTCAAAACATAATAAAAAATAATAGCTCAAATATCTAAAGGCTTACCTTGCTTAATACAATGGTTCAGAACAGCTCTTTCTCTCGTAACTTCACTAACATGACTTGTAGGAAACAGCTTTGATGAGATAAAGTAATGTCATACCTTTGAGGTGGCATTCAACTTAGAGGCTTGAAAATTTACTCTTCGTTCATTTTTTATCTTCCATAAACCTCTTCCATCAGTAAGAAAAGACATTATCTCATCTAACTCGCCCTCAGATGGATGATAGTGATAGTTGGCATGAAAATAAAAAATATCAGGAGGCAATTGGTAAAAAGTATTAATTACCGCAGAAGAAAAATCCACTTGCTGATCTCTAACCATCATATTGTCTTCTACTACTGGCAAGTTTGCATAAAACACTCTAACAACAGAAACAGTAGCAACAGCGGAGAAGCAACAGTAATCTTCTCAATTCCTTTTAGCAATCATCTCTTCAATATATCCTCCGGGCTTACTAAAAACTCATTCTAAAATCAATTAACGTGACAAAAGTGCGTCAACGTATCTATCCTCCGCTCTAGAACTAAAAAAATTGTTGGAATCAAATTTTGCCTTCTCTCTCGATCGCTTCGACTTTGGAACCATTTCTAAAAACTCACAAAAAAATCACCATAAAGTCTAAAATTAAACTAAACTTGCTAATTTAATTTCCAAATGTAATTTCCACTAAATCCAAGCAATTTCTCATGTTTTTCCTCAACTTTTCACAATGAATAGTGATTTTCGATTTTTCAATAATGTACTCAAAATACATGGTGGAAATAAAAAAAATTTACTTAGGAGAAGTGCTCATACCTCAAGGAACTCAAATCTAACAACTTTAGGCGAAATCGGCTTTAAACGATCCAATTTAGTGATGCACTAATCTTCTATTTTGCAAAACCGAGATGTTGAAGGTGATGGGGGGTTAAAATGGCAAAATTTTGGGTTTTAACTATAGAAAACCAATTTTTGCGAACCGGCGTATATGCGCGGAGCATACGGCGCATAGCCGCAAAATTTGGCGCTTAGCCGCCAGTGCCTAAATTTTGACAATTAATTTTAATGGCACAAAATCACTTAGTTAATCTCCCTTAATCACTTTTAATACTTAATTCTCCCCATAAACTCTTCTAATACTCCAAAATTTCCATCAATTCTAAACAAATTTCACACAAATACAAACTTATATTAACAACAAACTACACTTAATACAAACTAAAAATTTTTATCCAAACATTTTGGATGAAATTCCACAATTCATAAGTTCATAATAGATATCATAAACACAATCTTACATCAAGATGTAACAAACATAAATTAAAGTGAAACAAAACAGAAACATTAATCACAAACACAAAACATTAAACACAGAAAACAAAATCACAAGACTACACTTAATTTAATTCCAATCTCCAGTAGGCGGAATATATCCAGAATCACCATTATTTGCATTTGAACCATCTGGAATATAAATCTAATAAAACGGGCGATGATTAAAAACTCTTACATCTTCTTCTTCTAACAATTTGTTCTTCAGATACATCGCTCTATTTGCTTCTTCCACATGACTTATATGACTAAATTGCATTTTGAGTTGCCATCCAATATGCGCTAAATGAGCGTTATTTTCATTTTCCTTTGCTTCAATTAACTCCACATCGGCTTCAATCTTTGCAATCCTTTCTGCAATTTGTTGATTACTAACAGTTAGGAATCCGTTGAATAATTCTTGCGCACTTTCACTAATAAACTTCTTCTTGTTGGCTTCCTCCTTCTTCTTAACTTCGCTCTCCCAAGAAGACATTTTTGCACACAAAAGACTCTCCTTAAGACTCAAGAATGAAAATAAGAACTAGGGCAAGTATTCTTTTATTTTAGGGCCTTTTATAGACTTGAGAAGGCACAAAACATCCCCTAGATGTGTTAAAACTCCTCATTAACTCCAAAAACCACTTACCCATGACTTAGGCATCTAGAAACCATGTTTTCTTGTTCTTTTTAACTCCGGCGCCTAAGCGCCAATCTGCGGCGCATAGCCGACAGTGCTCAATTTTGCACAGGTCTGCTAAACTTCCAAATCTTCATTCTGACTCATTTAAGTCATCAAATAAGGTACAAATAACACCTCTATAGAATATAAACTTCAAATTACTACCATATAATGATTAAACAAACAAAACAAAACACACACATCAAACTTAAAGCAAACCACACCGATAACTATGGGTTGCCTCCCACAAAGCGCTTGGTTTATTGTCTTCAGCCTGACATACCCAGAGCTTATTATTAGTGACCCATTATCAGATTCTCATCAGGTTTAAATTTATCGATTGAAAAATAAGGTTTAAGTCTATGTCCGTTAACTTTAAATATTTTTCCAATCTTAGGATCTTCAATATCCACAGCTCCATAGGAATAAACTTTCATCACAATAAATGGGCCCGTCCACCTAGACTTATGTTTTCCAGCAAATATTTTCAATTTAGCATTATACAACAAAACTTTTTGCCCTAGCTCAAGATTTTTAGTAAAAATCTTTCGATCATGCCAATACTTCATCTTTTCTTTATAAATCTTAGTATTTTCATAAGATTCATTCCTTATTTCTTCAAGCTCATTTAATTACAATAATCTGTTTTTTCCAGCATCTTTCAAATTATAATTGAACTCTTTAATAGACCAATATGTTTTATGCTCAAGTTCAATTGGTAAATAACAAGCTTTTCCAAAAATTAGCCTATATGGGGACATTCCTAAAGAAGTTCTGTAAGCAGTCCTATAAACCCACAAAGCATAATCTAGTTTAATGACCAATCTTTTCTATTTGGATTAATGATCCACTTTAAAAATTATCTATTTTTAGTGTAGATTTCATGCTAACTTTATGCACATTTTTAAAGATATTACACTTTAAAGGAAGGAATTTTGCATATTTTTGTCTTCAAGTATAAAAATATGATTTTAGAGAAAATCAAGCAAAAACTATGCAATTTTGAGCCAAAATAAGCAAGGAAGAAAATTCTAACTTAGCACATATTGATATGTCTTTCTATGCTTAATATATTATATATTTCTCACATTTTTTTGAATGAAATTATACTTTTGAGAAAGGTTGTTTTTATGTCTATCTTGTAGGTGAAGATGTTAGGAACGCAACGCAACTGAAATGGGTCGAAACGGAGTTGAAACGGAGCAAAACAGTGGAGCTGCGCAACAGGGTGGCGCCTAGGCGCCGAACCCGGTGCCTAGGCGCCAGTGACAATGAGAAAGGCCTAGGCGCCAAAATCATCCAAAAACGGTAATTGGACGGATTTTTGACAACTTTGGGAGATATTGTGACGGTGTTAAGTAGTTTCTAGACCTTCTAGAAGACTAGAAGTTACTCCTAATATATAGGACATGTGATAAAATGAATCTAGACACATTGGAGCGGTTTAAATCACGAAGAGGTGTGACCCAAAGTGAAGGGGTGCGAAGACTTGGTCACAGGAGTCTGGCGCCTAGGCGCCAGAGTCGGTTTCTAGAAGATTCAATGAATGTGGACTACTTTTGAAGAGGTGCCTTAAGCAACCCTTGGCCATTTTCAGAGCTCTATAAATAAGAGATATTTCTACAGGAAAAGGGCCTCTCTCTCTTGCCTCTCTCTTGTCTCTCTCTCTCCCTCCTCTCTTTCTTCCCCCTTAGTCGTTTTAGTTTTTTAGAGTCATGAAGATGTAGATTTCTACATCTTATGGAGAGATTGGTGAGGGAATTTGAGATATTTATGTAAGGGATGTACGAGCGGCGCATGGATTGGTGGGAGACTTTGGTGGAGAGATCTTCTTCTTTCCTTCAGAGGGAAAAAGCAAAGTATTGCATTCTTCATTCTCTTGTAATTGTTGTAAACATTTTCTAGTGGATTTTCTTTGTTTTAAATCGAGTTTTCTGTCATGATTTTTCCATGCTTCGTAAGTGATTTTCTTCACTCTTTCTTTTAATATGAAGTAGTGGCATGTGCAGGAAAATTATTTTTATAATAGAATTATCTATTAGATGCTTCTAGGTGACAGATAGTTGCATAAATATAATAGAATACTAATGAAATAAGTTCCTTGTTGGCACTTAATTTATTACATAATTCTTTCAAGTCTTTTACTTCTTATGCCATTATTTTCATTTAATTTTATTTTGTAATGAAATAGATGCATGTTTAGGAATTAAGATTTGCTTAGATATTCTCTTATTAAATTATGGTGATGATATTCATACCGGATCTTCATTTACTTTACAAATTGATCACTTGTATTGTTAAAACCTGTTGAAGAATTCTGAGATCTATCCGGAGATGAGTTCTTAACTAGTAGATATCACATGAATCATTGGGTAATCGAAGGCTATATGCGGGTTATTCATGGTGAAGTGCAAATAAATAGAGAGATATTGCTTATTGGGCACTGAATTGATTAGTTTTTAGAGGGACAGACTAAATTCTTATAATTTGGTCTATAGAAAGGGAACGGGTCACTGGTAGGGCCGACCATAGCCACCCTTGGACATCTAGTAGTGTGAGTCTACATTAACCTATTCTACTAATAAAATATCATGATCGATCTATAGATTAACCAATGTTCTTTACACCTGGACCAAAGGGTAAAGAATAGGATTGCTTCTATTTGTCACTACTACATAAAATTCTAAGCGTGTAAATTATTTTCTAAAATTTTACAACATTTTGATTTTATACACTAGCCACTATTTATAAATTGGGTCAAGTTTTTTGCCATCTTTTAGAAGCAAAAATTACTGCGTTATTACGGGTCAGGTCAAGTTTTTGGCGCCGTTGCCGGGGAAGCTTCGGTAAGAACTTTAGGAGAATTTTAGTTGAAATAATTAGGTTTATACTTGGAAAACTGTAGTGTCGTAAAAACTATTTTTTTGTGAAAACGTGTTTTGTTATATGAAAAAGTGTTGTAAAAAAAGAAAAAAAAATTGTTTGTGTTAAAAATAAGGTGTTCGTGAAAATGTTTTGTTGTGTTGAATATATTACATCTATTATTTGTTTAATTGTTAATGTATTGTTTGTTATGCTATGTATGCGAAACAAAAGATCTACAAGACTTGTGCCTTATGATCCCGAGTTTGAAAAAAATAAAAAAATAAAAATACAGAAAGGACTCAAAAAACTAGAAATGGAAATGTAAAACTTTCAAGATAATAACTTGGAAAATCATCATACTTCATTGAGGGATTACGTAAATCCTACGACAGATGAAATTCACTCAAGTATATAAAACCCTGTCATTGAAGCTGACTAATTTGAAATAAATCCTGAGATTATCCAACTGGTGCAGAATAATCAGTTTAGGGGAACTCCTTTGGAGGATCCCTATTTACACTTATCTAGTTTTCTAGAACTTTGTGCTACATTTCATTATAATGGCATGTCAGACGATGTTGTTAGGCTAAGGCTTTTTTCTTTCTCACTAAGGGATAAGGCTAAAACATGGTTATAGTCATTAGCACCTGACTCTATTAAAAATTAGGAGGAGTTAACTCAGAAATTCCTAACTAAGTATTTTCCACCTTCAGGGACTACTAAACTTAGAAACGATATTATCTCATTTTGTCAATATGATGGAGAAACAATATACGAAGCCTGGGAAAGAGTTAAGGAACTCCTAAGAAAGTGTCCACATCATGCTCTGTCCGATTGGTTAATCATTCAAACTTTTTATAATGGGTTAGTAGGATCCCTTAGGTCTATAATTGATGCTACTACTGGTGGTTCATTAATGTCAAAATCATTTAATGAAGCGTATGCATTAATTAAAAAAATGGCTATAAATGAATTTCAATGGCCCTCTGCAAGGGTAAATCATAAAAATGTAGCTAGTGTTCATGGTACAGATGTGATTACAATTCTTACATTTCTGGTTGCCACAATATCAAGGAAGTTGGACCAATTTGGAATGAACCAGTCTCAATTTACTTCTGTAAGTAAGGAAAGTTCATTATGGCGTATAATTGATTCTAACTTATCATATGACGCTTTAAATACCATAAACAACCCATATTCTAACTTTTACAACCTGTGTTGGGAGAATCATCCTAAATTTAACTGGAATCATACTACTGATGGTGGAAACCAAAAATGGGAAAATAATCATGCGAATCCTAATGGAAGTTGGAATAATAAGGGAACACAAACAATATACCTTCATATCCACCGGACTCTAACAATGATCAACAATTTGAGGATAAGAAGATGTCTATGAAAGAAGTGATATTGAAAATGGGAAACCAGTTGCAAAGTCAAAATGCTGTGACTAAAAATATAGAGAATCAACTGGGACAAATTTCTAATTCACTTAGCAATAGACCCCAAGGAACACTTCCTAGCAACATTGAGATCAACCCTAAAGAGAACACTAATGAACAAGTAGAAGCTGTCTAATTAAAAAGTGGAAGAGAGATAGAGGATGTGGTTAGAAAAGAGAAATATGTTGTGAGAGAAATAAAGGAAACTAAAAGACCTGAAATACATGTTTCTAAAGATCTGGAAAAATTAATTTCTCCAACTAAAATCAGTTTGGAAAGACCACCACCTCCATTTTCTTAAAGACTTAGATAGCATGAGTTGGATAAAAAATTTTCAAAGTTCATGAAAGTACTTAAGAAGTTAACGATAAATATTCCTTTCACTGAAGCTTTGGAACATATGCGAAGTTATGCAAAGTTTATGAAGGAGATATTAAACAAGAAAAGGAAATTAGGGGATTACGAACAGTTGCACTAAGTGAGGAGTGTAGTGCTATACTTCAAAAAAATTTTCCTCAGAAATTTAAAGATCCTTGTAGCTTTACAATTTCTCGTGCAATTGGAGAAAGATTATGTGGAAAAGCTTTATGTGTCTTAGGAGTGAGCATTAATGTGATGCCTCTATCTATATTTAGAAGGTTAGGTTTAGTCAATATTTCTCCCACTACTGTAACCCTTATGTTAGCTGATCGATCTATCATTTATCCAAAAGGAGTTATAGAAGTCGTTCTTGTTAAAGTGGATAAATTTATCTTTCCTTTGGACTTTATTGTATTAGATATGGAGGAAGATAAAGAAATTCCAATTATTTTAGGGAGACCTTTCCTTGTTACTGGATAAGCTATGATAGATGTGCAAAAAGGAGAGTTGATTATGAATATTAGTGACCAAAAAGTCACTTTTGATGTATTATAGACTATGAAATATCCAGCTGAGAGAAAAGATGATGATTGTTTTTGGATAGATGAAATTGATTATCTAAGTAAATACCATTTCCAAGAAAGTTTTGAGAGTAAGTTAATAGATGAGTTTGAAATGGATTTTCATGATGATTCAAAAACGTTATTTAAAGAAGACTGTATGTATGTTCAGGAGAGGTGTGAAATGATGGACGCTAATAAAAATAGTAAATTTTTAATTCCATTTGTTAAAAAATCTCATGAACATAAGATGGATGTACCCCATATAATTTCAAAGCCTACCTATTTAGGGAATTCATCTACACAACCAGTCTTTATATCTTTAGATGAGACTCAGTCACAAGGAAAACCTGAATTGAATGAACATGATAAAGTTATTAAACTATGACTTGGAAGAGAATTTGAGGATATATTTCAAAAGAACTTTGAGTGGAGAAAACAGGATAAGGATATTGGAAGACCATTGGAAGAAATTCCTAAGGAATTAGAAAAACCTATTGCCTCAACTATGATAGATCCTCCATCATTTAATAATTATAAAGGGGAAGAATTGGAAGATAATTTGAAACAGAAGAGTAACATAGAAGATATTAATCTAGAATCTGAATTATTTAAAGAGAATCCGATCCAAATTTTGGGAGATATTGAAGTATCTTATAAAGATCCATTTCTTATAAATTTTATGGATGATATTAATATGAAAATTCAGAAAATCAATAGAAGAATATTGGATCTAGAAAGAAATATGAGGAACAATGATATAAATCAAGCTAAAAATGAAGAGCTGAATGAAAAATTAAAATTTGAGGATTTTATAGGAATCCCTGGATCTGGAAATGATTAGGCGATTGATCAAGAATTACTTAATTGGAATTTTGATCTAGGAGGAATCATTTGTCAGGCCCGCGACGTTAAAACCAAGCGCTTTATGGGAGACAACCCATAGCTATCAGTGTGCTTTGATTTAGTGTGCTTGCGAGTCATGAGTGTTTATGTGTTGTTTTGTGTTTTCTTTAGTGTAGAATAGATTAATGTTGTGAGGTTATGCCTTGATCTTGCCTAATTTGTATATGACTTCTGGTAGTAGCAGGCTGACGAGTCTGTTATAACTCAGTTATCAACCGGAGCTGAGCATTAACTTGAAGCATGTAGACTTTGGACTTGGACCACTCCATTTCAACTCTATTACTTCCTTTATCTGACATTGTTTTCACTAATTAAGGTCATGAAATTGCTTAATGAACAACATATGAATGAACTGCAATTTTTTTATTTACCAGATTATCATTATTAGTGTAGTTTCTTCCGTTAGAAATTGAAAGTAAGGAGGGAAAATGTGAGTAGAAAGGAGATCAAATTAACCTCAATTGATATTTATTTATGAATATGCGAGTCTAGGTATTTTAGTTTTTGTGTTTGTGTTTTTGTTTGTGTTACAACAATTTAGAGATTTGAATAACACTTAAAAATATTCCCATGCCAATGTTTGTCTTGCTTGTTAGACCTTTCTTTAGTATTCTAGCATGTTTAGTTTAGATTTACTTTCTATTGCAAATTGTTATGTCCTGATGAATATATGTAGATGTTTTTTACAAACATTTGTGGTAGATAGAATTTCTGAACTTTTTTTCATCCTGCTTATATTTTCTGTGCTAAATGCTATACATATTCGAATTCAAGCTTGGGGGTAGGAATAAAAATATATTTTAAAGTTAATATACTTCCTTTAAGTTTAATATTATAACAAGCATGTTTTAGGCTAGATTTACTTTCTCATACAATTATTCTATTCTGATTATGCATGTATATAAATTTGATAGGATGTTGTAGTAGTTAGTAGATTTAACTTTTATTTTTCTTCCTACATTTTATGGAATTAATTGCAAAATATTTTAAAATTCAATTTTGGGGGGGAATGAAAAACAGTTTTCAAAAACTTAAAATTTATTTATCCTAAAAAATGCTATAAATGAATTTGATTTTTGACTGAAAAATAATTATGTGTATGAAGTTAAATTAGGGAAATAAAATTTTGAATATAGAAATGAGTAAGAGAATTTAGTTAAAATTTATAGTAGTGCTGAAAATTTTAAAGTTAATTTTTTCTTAGTGAAAAAAGTATAAATATTGTGTAACCATCTTTAGTAAGAAAAGTTGTATTTTTAGAAAAATAGAAGGATTAGACTTTTATTTTCAATATTTAAATTTCTTTTATTGAAAAATTTTATTCAAAATTGTTATTATATTTCTAAGTAAAAGATATATATCTACCTTATGCTTTAGGAACGGAAGGGTGGAATTTAAAATTATTAAAGGTCTATCCAGATATAGTAATCATAAAAAAAGAAGAAGAAGAAGAAGAAAGAAAAGAAAAAGAAAAATAAAAAGAAAAGAAAAGTATAGTATGTGAAAAAGGAAGGAGAAGCTTGAGGATTAAAGGGCCTAATCAAAAATTGGTTCCACACCTGAGCTTTTTAAAGTATAAGATTTGAGAAAATCTTAAGCTTAAAAATATAATATAGTTAGTATAATTATTTTTAATAAAGGTTTTTAAGTAAAGAAAATAAAATGCCTAACCCCTATATTTTGAAAAATTTACAAGCATTTCTGAATTAGATAGCAACACATATTTTCATACTCTTTCATCTAAGAGATTTCTAAACTTCCAATTGGTCTCATTTACTAAAATTTTTTCTAAATTGGACAACTACATTTCTGAAACAAAATTTTAGAAACTCCTAAAGAAACTCATACATATGATTTTCTTATGTGGTTTTACATGATTATAGTGTTACTTGAGGACAAGTAACGTTTAAGTTTGGGGGAATTTGATCCACTTTAAAAATTACCTATTTTTAGTGTAGATTTTATGCTAACTTTATGCACATTTTTAAAGATATTACACTTTAAAGAAAGGAATTTTGCATATTTTTTATTTAAGTATAAAAATATGATTTTAGAGAAAATCAAGCAAAAACTATGCAATTTTGAGCCAAAATAAGCAAGGAAGAAAAGTCTAACTTAACACATATTGATATGTCTTTCTATGCTTAATATCTTTTATATTTCTCACATATTTTTGAATGAAATTATACTTTTAAGAAAGGTTGTTTTTATGTATATCTTGTAGGTGAAGATGTTAGGAACGCAAAGCAACTGAAATGTGTCGAAACGGAGTTGAAATGGAGCCAAACGGAGCAAAACAGTGGAGCTACGCACAGGGTGGCGCCTAGGCGCCAGTGACGACAAGAAAACGGCGCCTAGGCGCCATAATCAAGGCATAGGCGCCAGAATCATCCAAAAACGGTTATTGTACGGATTTTTGACAACTTTAGGAGTTATTTTGATGGTGTTAAGTAGTTTCTAGACCTTCTAGAAGACTCGAAGTTACTCCTAATATAAAAGACATGTGATACAATGAATCTAGACACATTGGAGCGGTTTAAATCACGAAGATGTGTTACCCAAAGTGAAGGCGTGTGAAGACTTGGTCACAGGAGCTTGGCGCCTAGGCGCCAGAGTCAGTTTCTAGAAGATTCAATGAATGTGGACTACTTTTGAAGAGGTGCCTTAAGCAACCCTTGGCCATTTTCAAAGCTCTATAAATAGGAGATATTTGTACAGGAAAAGGGCCTCTCTCTCTTACCTCTCTCTTGTCTCTCTCTCTCTCTCCCCCTCTCTTTCTTCCCCCTTAGTCATTTTAGTCATTTTAGAGTCATGAAGATGTAGATTTCTACATCTTATGGAGAGATTGGTGAGGGAATTTGAGATATTTATGTAAGGGATGTACGAGCGGCGCATGGATTGGTGTGAGACTTTGGTGGAGAGATCTTCTTTTCTTTAGAGGGAAAAAGCTAAGTATTGCGTTTTTCATTCTCTTGTAATTGTTGTAAACACTTTCTAGTGGATTTTCTTTATTTTAAATTGAGTTTTCTATCGTGATTTATCCATGCTTCGTAAGTGGTTTTCTTTACCCTTTCTTTTAATATGAAGTAGTGGCATGTGCAGGAAAATTATTTTTATGATAGAATTATCTATTAGATGATTCTAAGTGACAAATAGTTGCATAAATATAATAGAATACTAATGAAATAAGTTCCTTGTTGGCACTTAATTTATTAAACAATTCTTTCAAGTCTTTTACTTCTTATGCCATTATTTTCATTTACTTTTATTTTGTAATGAAATAGATGCATGTTTAGGAATTAAGATTTGCTTAGATATTCTCTTATTAAATTATGGTGATGATATTCATACCGGATCTTCATTTACTTTACAAATTGATCACTTGTATTGTTAAAACCTGTTGAAGATTTCTGAGACCTATCCGGAGATGAGTTCTTAACTAGTAGATATCACATGAATCCTTGGGTAATCGAAGGCTATGTGCGGATTATTCATGGTGAAGTGCAAATAAATAGGGAGATATTGCTTATTGGGCACATAATTGATTAGTTTTTAGAGAGACATACTAAATTCTAATAATTTGGTCTATAGAAAGGGAACGGGTCACTGGTAGGGCCGACCATAGCCACCCTTGGACATCTAGTTGTGTGAGCCTACATTAACCCATTCTACTAATAAAACATCCTGAACCAATCTATAGATTAGCCAATGTTCTTTACACCTGGACCAAAGGGTAAAGAATAAGATTGCTTCGATTTGGCACTACTACATAAAATTCTAAGCATTTCTTTCTTACACATTATCTATGTAATTGCAAGAGAAAGGTAGTCTTTAACATCTCAAAATTCTTCAAACCAATTTATCCTTAAGTTATCTTTTTATTTAAGAACTTTATTTAGGATTAGTTATTAAAAAAAACCATTTTAATCGAAATTCCAAATTTATGCCTTATAAAAATATACTGGAATTAGCCTAAAGGATTGCTTACCTCGCTTCTCTATGGGATCGATACTGGGGTTATAAAAGAAAACCTTATATTACATGAAACGATACATATACTTGCGTAGTGCCCCTAGTGTGTAAAATATTTTCTAAAATTTTATAACATTTTGATTTTATACACTAGCCGCTATTTATAAATTGGGTCAAGTTTTTGGCCATCTTTTGGAAGCAAAAATTACTGTGTTATTGCGAGTCGGGTCAATTAACAGTATTTTCCAATATTCTTTTAATTTCTTGATTGGATAATTCAACTAAACCACTTGTTTGTGGATGATAAGCAGTAGCAATGCGATGGTTAATATGATATTTCTTTGTTAATTTTTCCATAATCGCACTTCTAAAATGACTTCGCCCATCAGTTATGATTACTCTTGGTATTCCAAATCTGCAAAATATATCCTTTCTTAAAAACTTTGCAACACTTTGAGCATCACATCCAGGTAAACTAACAGCTTCTATCCATTTGGATACAGAGTCTACTACAATCAAAATGTATATATTTCCATAAGATGATATAAATAATCCCATGAAATCTAATCCCCAAACATCAAATATTTAAACTTCTAACATATAATTGAGAGGCAAATCATTTCTTCTAGAAATATTACCTACTCGTTGACATCGATCACAATTTTTAATATAAGCATTAACATCCTTAAAAATTGTAGGCCAATAAAATCCATACTATAAGATTTTATATGCAGTTTTATCAACTTTAAAATGTCCCTTATAATTAGAATTATGACATTTTTGAATAATTTCATAAGTTTACTCAAAGGCACACATCTTCGAATGATGACATCCTTTTCTTGTTTATATAAAAATGGGTCATCCAAAAAATAAGTATTGGCTTCAGATACAAATTTCTTCCTCTCCTGATATGTCAAACCATAGGGTAAAATATCATCGACAATAAAGTTTACAATGTCGGCATACTACAGAACACGCCACTCATTAACAGTGAACAAATTTTCATCAGGAAAATTTTCATTAATTTTTTTAACATTACAGAGAGATTTTTCAGTTTCAAGTCTGATAGATGATCAACAATTTGATTATCAGCACCCTTCCTATCTATTATCTCAAAATCAAATTCTTGCAATAGAAGAATCCATCTTATCAATCTTGGTTTATCATCCTTCTTCTTCATTAAATACTTAATAACAAAATTATCAGTATGTACAACACATTTAGTTCCAATTAAATATGATCTGAATTTATCAAAAACAAATACTATAGCTATTAACTCTTTCTCAGAGGCGGTATAACTAATTTGTGCTTCATTAAGAGTTCTACTAGCATAGTAAATTACTTTGAAAACTTTATCATATTTCTGACTTAAAACAGCTCCAATAGCATAATCACTGGCATCACACATTAATTCAAAAGGTTTTTCCTAGTTTGGTGGCACTATAACAGGTGCAGTGATTAATTTTTCTTTTAATGTTTCAAAAGCTTTTAGGCATTCATCATTAAAATAAAAAATTACATCTTTTTCCAGTAAATGACATAAAGGTTTCGAAATTTTTGAAAAGTTTTTAATATATCGCCTGTAGAATCCAGCATGTCCTAAAAAAACTTCTAATTCCCCTTACATTGGTCGGGCAAGGTAAATTAGAGATCGCTTCAATTTTTGTAGATTCTACCTCCATACCATTTTATGATATACGATGTCCTAAAACTATTCCTCCTGCTACCATAAATTGACATTTTTCCCAGTTAAGAACCAAATTAGTTTATTCACAGTGTTTTACAACTTTAGACAGATGTTCTAAACATGTTTCAAATGAAATTCCAAACACTAGAAAGTCATCCATAAAAACTTCAATTCCTTTTTCAATTAAATCACAAAAAATTATCATCATACATCTCTGAAATGTAGCAAGGTCATTACATAAACCGATGGACATTCTTCTAAAAGCAAATGTACCATAAAGACTGGTAAACATTGTTTTCTCTTGATCCTCAGGAGTAATTTGTATTTGGTGGTAACCAGTATATCCATCCAGAAAACAAAAATATTTATGCCCACCTAATCTATCCAACATCTGATCTAGAAAGGGAAGTGGAAAATGTTCTTTCCTTGTAGCAAGGTTTAATTTTCTATAATCAATAAATATTCTCCATCCTCTAACTTGTCTTGTTGGTATAATTTCATTCTTTTCATTAACAGCCACATTAATTCCTTTTTTAGGGACAAAATGAATCAGACTAATCCATGCACTATTGACCCACTTTTTGATATTTATACTTACAAAAATATGTTCTTGATATTGGCAACGATACCACAAACGTGATCCCGCACCAAATATATGTATTTATACTGATGATTCTTTTATGAAAATTATGATTTATAATGTGGATACTACACAAGTATACGTGTCGTTATCAAGTAATAAAGGGCTCTTATGGAGTCCAAGATATCGATCCCACAGGGAAGTTAGAGAATTTCAAAAACAAATTAAAGTAGACTTATTTACTCAGCTAGTATACGAAAATTAAGAACACTTATACTAAAACTATTGCTCAAAAAGGTTTAAATGTAAGATTCTAATTTAGAAAAGCATTTTTCTCCTTGTTGAGAGAATTAAGTGAATGATGAATTAAAGTAGTTTACAGTTTGTGTTGGGCCAAATAAGAGCATTCCTATTCTTTACCCTTTGGTCCAGGTGCAAAGAACATTGACTAATCCTATGTTCGATTACTGAATCTACGGCTAGGCTGGGAGGATACCGGCTGCCACTTCAGAGCTCCCACGTTCCCCTCACCTGAGGGCGAACATCTACACTTCAGTTCTCAAACAATAGGACCGAATTGAATATTTTAGTCTGTCACACTAAAATGTCCAATTCTACGCCCGATAGTTAATATTTCCCTATTTATTTGCACCCTCCTTCCATGGCTTTTGACTTCCTTGAATCTCAGATTTAATCTTTACTATAGTTGATAATTCAACAAATGTTAACTTGGCCAAATTGAAAGTAAATTAGTTTTAAGTAAAAGATTATCACAATTTTTATTTAATAATTTTAGGCACAGTTACTTTGATTCGTCACTTCACATAATCTCAACAACAACAAAAAAGACTAAGGAAACTACTCAGAAAGCATGAGAAAAATAACGCAAAGCATGGATTTCATTAAAGTTAACAAACAATAACAAATATACTTATCTCAATTCTTCTCCCCAAGCAGACTCCTTGAAGTTCCTTTGACTCTTCCTTCCAGTACAGCACACTTAATTAAACTCACTAAGACTCTCTGATTTACACTCCAACACAAATGAACACTAATTTATTTTAAAACAACACCAAAAGACACCAAAAATGACACACTAAAGGGACAGAAATCGTCTCTATTTATGGAGTCAAATCTTCAAAGGTTGCTTAAGCACCTCTTCAAAAAGCGTCCAGGTTCATTGTATCTGGCTCTTTTCAACTGTCTCGCCTTCGGCGGGGTTGTTTTCGCCTTCGGCGGGCTTCTAGAAGGTGGGCTAATCGTGCCAATCTCGTTGTCGGCGGGCTCGATCTCGCCGTCGGTGGCCTTGATCTTGCCGTCGGCGGGATAGTTCATTTTTCATCAAATTGAGTTCTTTTTGCTCCAAATCCGCTTCTTTTGTTCTTTTTGCTTTCAATACTTATAATTCTTCATTCCTGCAATAAAACAAAGAAAATACCTTTCTTTAAAGTGCAATTTCATATAAAATCGGTATGAAATTCTTAATACATTTTCTAGTGATCAAATTCCCCAAACTTAAGTATTACTTGTCCTCAAGTAATTTTTATACTTAATAAAAGTAAATGATTATTTGTAATAAAACTTTTAATTCAGAAAAACTATGAATTAAATTTTAATAAATACTATAGTAAAGTTTAATAGAAATATTTTTAGATAATTAAATTAACTCTATAGATATAAGGCTATCTAGTCATCAAGCTTAAGATTTCTAGTCTTCTATTTATTTCAAGAATAACTATATTTGTAATATTAAATTACTTAAGATATTCAAGTTGATAGGAATTCATGAAAACACTACTCGATAAAATACTAATCCATAAATATAAGTTTCGAAATATAATTGAGTTTACCCTTCAGGTTGATTCGAATGAAGTCAATTTTTGATAAGGCATCTCCTCAAGCTTCTCCTCACTTATATTTATTATTTTATTTTTTTTCTTTTCAGGGATTGATTTTCAATCCTTCTTTTTCTTTTCCAAGTGAGGATTATTGTATCTGGATAGCCTGTTAATGATTTTGAACTTCATTATTCTCTTTCCTAAATTTGAAACTTGAAATATTTCCTTACCTTATATGTATTTTATAGTTTTTACTTCATAGGGTTTTAATCTCTTCTTTCTCAATTAAATACTTAAGAATTTCAGTTTTTAAAATATAGTTTTCCTTACTTTAAATAGTTGACTATATTCTTATTCTTTTATACCAAATATCTTAATCTATAAAATTAGTTTAATTACTAGAAATATTTTATTCAACTTTCTATAATAATTAAATAAATTAATTCTAGTTTACTGAACTAAAGTTACTACGAAAAATCATTTTTATAATAATTTTTTTTAAATATAAAATGAGAACAATTTAATAATTAAATTTGTGTTTTTCCCTCCTGCAAACTTAAGTTTTTCTATATAATCATATAGGGTGTAAAAGAAATAAACTGTAATATTTAAATCATACCTTCGAGCTTTAGATATTTCTCTTTTTGAAATTTGCAGGTTTTCTTCATTACTTACTTAACCTGTACTGTTGTATCTTTTTACACATATAATATTTAAGAAAAATTGCTGGGTAAAGAAATTTTTGAAATAAGTACAAAATACTAACACAACTTATATTTAATCTAATACTAAACATACAATTGTTATTCTATTTAGAAATTACAATAACAGTTTGAAATATTAAAATAAACTAACTAATTTGAACAACTAAATTCCACAATTTAATATTACATCACAATCAGTTCATAAACTAAACATCCATTTTAAAGTTCCACGTAAATCACATAAACAATCATCCAACATAACAGTTAAAGTTCATAATTAAAACAACTTAAACAAATAAAAATAAACATCAAATCTAAAATCTAATCTCCTAAATCAAAATCCCAAGACACGTCATCGCCTCCTTGATTTGCAGGTGGAGTAGGCTGATATTGAATGTATCGAGGGCACTCAGGGAATACAACATCGAGTTCTCCTCTCTTGTAGAGACTCTCAGCATCGTAATAAGCTCTCTCATAATCAGAGTGTCTCTGGAGATACTCACTGTCATAATCATGTCGCCTCTCCAAACCTCCAATCCTTTGATCAATATGCTCCAATTTCTCTTTTATCTTCTCAAAACTCTTTCTCTGCAGGGTCTTCTCATTCATCAGATCATGAAGGGTAGGGAAACTGTAAGTAGGAGGGTCATAACTTGTAGAGGGAATATCTCTACTCGTAGAAGGTACATAACTCCTTGTTCTAGATCTCCATCCTTCGTAGGATTCATAGGTTTTAATATTAGCCGGAGTAATGGGTTTCATAGGCTCCACCTATTCCTCATCATCTCTCGGCTCTACCCCAGATAATTGGCAGAGTGCATAAATCAGACCAGGGTGTCCTAGTCCTCCTCCGCTCTCACTTCTAGCAGTGGCTAATATTTTCTTGTAAATTACATTTCCCACATTAATACTCTTCTGATTCTGAATACAAAAATTCAGAATTACTCTATCCCTTGTTACCTCACTATGGTGATACGTGGGTAACAGAGTAGAACAAATAAAATAATGTCAGGCTTTAGACAACGCATTCAACATAGAGAGAGGAAAATTTACCCTTTCTCGCTGCTTGAGACAAGGTTAAGAAGTGATGCAGAAAAACTTACATACCCGTCTTCTCGTGTTTCCCAGTCATCAGGTTCGTCGGTCAGATATCGATATATCTCGTTCAAGTTGTATCGTGTCGGAATAAAATTTGAATAGTGGCAAACAGGGGTATTTTCCATCGAGTATAATTCATTGATTTGAGAAGGAGTGAAAGTTACCCATCTGCCTCTTACGTAAACACTTCCATTATGGATCGCATGCGATTAGAGTAGAATTCCTCGACTCATTGGAATGACAACGACGGATGTTGTGTAGCATAATACCTCCCAATATCATCGAACAATCATTTCTTCAATTGTTGTCGTTGAATTCTCTGCTCCTCTGTTTACGAATCCTCTTTCTTTAATCAGTCGCTTCTTCACTAAAACTTTGTTGAATAGTCGCTGAGCCTCAGAACTGACCAACTTTCGTCGGTTAAACACTTCGGATTTCATGGTTTATAATGGGTTGGGGCCATTATGGATTGTTTTGGAGGGGCTTTTTTCGTTTCTAGTGAATGAATGGTGTAAATAATGAGTTCTAAAACGTTTTGTAATGAATATTATAGGTTAGAACCGCCCAAAACCGCAAAATAACTCTTAAAACCCACTTTTTAACTATCTCACCGTCGGCGGTAACGATCTCGCTGTCGGTGAGCTAGTTAATACTTTAAACTGAATTTGGCCGCGCCGATCTCGCTGTCGGCGGGATCGATCTCGCCGTCGGCGAGATTAGGTAAATTGCCCAATTTTCGCTCCGGTCCGAATATTTTCTGATTTCTTCGTATAGATTCAAATTTGTGTTGATTTTAAAAAGTAAAATAAGTAGTAGAATTTATTCTATATTTTAATTTTCAATAACATTAGTAAATAGATCATAATTAATAACTATTATGGGTTGCCTCCCATAAAGCGCTTGGTTTAGCGTCGTCGGCCGAGCCTAATTTAGTTAGTAATCGAGTTGGTCGAGCATTAAAATCTCTTTAAAATTTGGTCTTCTCCTTCAAAATAAGGTTTTAATTTGTGTATGTTTACTTTAAATCTATGCCCAGTTTTTGGATCTTCAATTTGTATAGTTCTGTATGAAAATATTTGAGTTATAGTGAAAGACCCTAACCATCGAGATTTCAATTTCCCAGAAAATAATTTCAATCTTGTATTATAAAGCAAAACTTCTTATCCTGGCTCAAAATTCTTCAGGTTAATCTTTCGATCATGCCATAATTTCATTTTTTCTTTATAAATTCTATCATTATGATAAGATTCATTTCTTAATTCTTCTAATTCATTCATTTGCAATAAGCTCTTCTCACCATCTTCTTTCAGATTGTAATTATATTCTTTAATTGCCCAATAAGCTTTATGTTCTAATTCAACTGGTAAGTGACAAGTCTTTCCATAAATAAGCCTGTAAGGAGTCATTCCAATCAGAGTTTTATAAGCAGTCCTGTATGCCCATAATGCGATTGTACTAGTCTTATAGACCGATCCAATCTATTAAGGTTTACGATCTTTTCTAAAATATGTTTAATTTCTCGATTAGAAACTTCGATTAATCCACTTGGTTTGTGGATGATAAGCAATTGATATCTTATGAAGAATGTTAAATTTTTCTACTAGTTTGTGAATATATTTATTTCTAAAATGAGATCCTCCATCAGTGATAATCACTCTCGGCATTCCAAATCTAGTAAAAATATTTTTCATTAGAAACTTTGAAACACTCTTAGCATCACATTGAGGTAAAGCCTGTGCTTCAATCCATTTAGAAACATAATCAATAGCAACTAATATATATGAGTTTCCAAATGAAGGAACAAATGGTCCCATAAAATCTAATCCCCAAACATCAAAAATCTCGACTTCTAATATAAAATTTAGAGGCATTTCATTTCTTCAGATATATTACCTACTCGTTGGCATTTGTCGCAAGTTCGATATATCTATAAACATCTCTAAAAGAGTAGGCCAATAAAATCCAGATTGTAAAATTTTATAAGCGGTTTTATACGTTCCAAAATGTCCTCCAAAATTAGAATCATGACATTTCTGAATGATTTGTTCTGTTTCTTCATAAGGCGCGCATCTTCTAATTATAAGATCCTTACATTGCTTATACAAATATGGTTCATCCCAAAAATATGTTTTAGCATCATGAATGATTTTTTTCTGTTGTTGCAAAGTTAACATAGGTGGTAAAATATCACTTACAATATAATTTACTATATCAGCATACCATGGTATTTTCCACTCATTTATATTATATAGTTGTTCATCAGGAAAACTGTTAGTAATTTCATTATCGGTGTCGAGATAATTCATTATATTCTAGCCTTGATAAATGATCTGTAATTTGATTATCAGTTCCTTTTTGTTGATGATTTCAAAATCAAATTCTTGCATTAGTAATATCCATCTAATTAATCTTGGTTTGGAATCTTTCTTTTGCATTAGATATTTAATAGCAGAGTGATCAGTATACACAATACATTTAGTTCCAATTAGATAAGGCCTAAATTTATCAAAAGCATAAACAATTGCTAATAGCTCTTTTTCAGTAACTGTATAATTCATTTCAATATTATTAAGAGTTTTACTAGCATAGTATATAACTTTGAAAATTTTATCATATCTTTGCCCAAGTACTGCTCCTATAGCATAAACACTAGCATCACACATAAGTTCAAATGGTTTCTCCCAATCAGGTGAAACTATTATAGGTGCTGTGATTAATTTATCTTTTAATAATTCAAAATCATTTAGACATTCAGTTGTCAATTCAAATTCCTTGTATTTTTCTAAAAGTTGGCATAGAGGTTTAGTAATTTTTGAAAAATCTTTTATGTAACGTCTGTACAATCCAGCATGTCCAAGAAAACTTCTTACCCCTTTTACTATAGTTGGAGGTGGTAATTTAGCTATAACTTGAATTTTTGCAGGGTCTACTTCCATGCCATTTTCTAAAATTTTATGCCCTAATACAATTCCTCCTGCAACCATAAATTGACATTTCTTGCAATTTAGAACTAAGTTAGTTTTCTCGCATACCTCTAATACTTTTTCAAGATGATTCAAGCATGCGTCAAATGACGTTCCAAATACAGAGAAATCATCCATAAATACTTCTATTCCATCATCAATTAATTTACTAAATATAGACATTATACATCTCTGGAATGTTGCAGGTGCATTACATAATCCAAAAGGCATTCTTCGAAAAGCAAATGTTCCATAAGGACAAGTAAATGTAGTTTTCTCTTGATCCTCAGGAGCAATAGGTATCTGATGATAACCGGTTATCCATCTAAAAAACAAAAATATTTATGTTCGGCTAATCAATCCAACATTTGGTCTAGAAATGGTAATGGGAAGTGATCTTTCCTGGTGGCTGCATTTAATTTTCTATAGTCAATACATATACGCCATCTAGTAACTTGTCTTATAGGTATTAAATCATTATTTTCATTAGCTTTAACGGTCGCTCCTCCTTTCTTAGGAACACAGTGAATTGGGCTTACCAAGCACTTGTCCAGAAATAGGATATATAATACCATTATCTAACCATTTTAATATTTCTTTCTTGACTTACTTATTTCATTATTGGGTTTAATCTCCTTTGGGGATCTACTCTTGGCTTATGTTCATTATCTAAAATAATTCGTGCATTCGGATTGAAGGACTAATTCCTTTAATATCTGCTAAAGTCCAACCAAAAGTTTTCTTATATTTTTTTAATGTGTCTAACGGTTTTTGTTCTTGTGATTCATTCGAATCGAGTTGATATAATAAGCGGTATGGTTGAATAGTTACCTAAGTAAGCATATTTTAAATGATTAGGTAAAATTTTTAATTCGAGTTCAGGAGTTCTAATAATTGACGGAACTATATTGTTTTCAGTGTTTTCAGTATTATCCAACATTTCAAATTTTTCCTGTATATAATCCAGTTTTTCATTATCTGCTTCTTCAATTAATTCAACATTTTCTTTTTCTAACTTTTCTTCATAATATTCTTTAAAATGTTCATTTTGCAATTGTTCAAGTATTTCCATTCGAAAACATTCACCATCTTTTTCTAAAGTAGGGCATTTCATTGATTTTGCTATGTTAAAAGTTACTTTTTGATCGTTTACTCTCATAGTCAATTCTCCTTTCTAAACATCAATCATAGCTTTTCCAGTGGCTAAAAAGGGTCTTCCTAATATTATGGGAATTTCTTTATCTTCTTCCATATCTAGAACAATAAAATCTACTGGGAAGATAAATTTATCCACTTTTACTAACACATCTTCAATAACTCCCTTAGGATAAGTCAAAGAACGATCAGCTAACTGAGAGTTACAGAAGTAGGTGAAATTTCTCATAATTCTAATATTTTAAAAATTGATAGAGGCATTAGATTGATGCTTGCTCCTAAGTCACACAAAGCTTTTCCATAAAATTTTTCTCCAATAGCGCAAGGTATAGTGAAACTACCGGGATCTTTTAATTTTTCGGGAAGCTTTTTCGAATAATTTCACTACACTTTTCGCTAAGTGCAACGGTTTCATTATCTCGTGAATTTTCTTTTTTTATTTAAAATATCTTTCATAAATTTTACATAATTAGGCATTTGTTCTAATGCTTCTACAAAAGGAATATTTCTTGTTAATTTTTTTAAAATTTCGAGGAATTTAGCAAATTGCTTATCTTTTTTATGTTGCTTTAGTCGTTGAGGAAATGGTGGTGGTGGTTTTTCTATAGATATTTTCATAGGGATCATTGGATATTCTAAGTTTTGATCTTGCTGATCCTTTTCTTTTCCGATTTCCACTTCCTCATTTTTACTTTCTGTTTCTTTCTGAATTTTAGTTTCTAACACTTTTCCACTTAGTAATTGTATAGCTTTAATTTATTCTTTTCTTTGATCTTTAGGATTTATTTCCACATTACTAGGAAATGTTCCAGGAATTCTATTTTTAAGCGCGGTAGCGATATGTCCGAGTTGAGTTTCAATATTTTTAATTGTTGCTCCTTGATTTTGTAATTGATTTCCTTGAATTTGTAATTGATTTCCTTGATTTTGCAAGTACTAACCCATACTTAATATTAATTCTTCTATAGATAACTTCTTATCTTTAAATTGAGTGTTATTAAATCCAGATGGATAAGAAGGTTTATAATTCGTATTTCCTTGATTAGGTGGATTTCCTATAGAGTTGTTCATCCATTGTTGATTAGCTGTATTGTTATTCCAATTAAAATTTGGATGATTCTTCCAACCAGGATTATAATAATTCGCATAAGGATTATTAGGTCTATTATTAATAGCATTTATAGTTTCATAAGGAGATTGAGAATCTATAATTTGTCCAGATGAGTTTTCTTCTAATATAGTAAAAGAATAATTCATTCCCAAATGATCTAATTTCTTTGATATAGCAGTAATTTGAGAAGCTAACATAGATATTGCATCATTTTCATGAACACTAGCTATCTTTTTAGGGTTTAACCTTTTAGCAGGGCCATTGAAAATTATTAGTAGCCATTTCTTTGATTAACGCATAGGCTTCATCAAATGGTTTTGACATTAATGAACCTCCAGCAGCAGCATCAATGATTGATCCAAGAGATCATACTAATCCATTGTAAAAAGTTTGTATAATTAACCAATTTGGTAACGCATGATGTGGGCATTTCCTTATAATCTCTTTAAATCTCTCCCAAGCTTCATATATGGATTCTCCATCAAACTGACCAAAAGATGTTATATCATTTCTAAGTTTTGCAGTTTTCAAAGGAGGAAAATATTTGGATAGAAATTTTTGTGAAAATTCTCCCCATGTTTTAATAGATCCAGGTGCTAATGAATTTAACCACATCTTAGCCTTATCCCTTAAAGAAAAAGGAAAAAGTCTAAGTCTAATAGCATCATTAGCTACTACTTCATATTTAAAAGTAGCATATAGTTCCAAAAAACTAGCAAGATGTAAATTAGGATCTTCATTAGGTGAACCACTAAATTGATTATTCTGTACAATTTGGATAATTGCAGGTTTAAGTTTGAATGAGATAGCAGCTACATCAGGGTTTTGAATAGTTAGGTGAATTTCATCTAATGTAGGGTTGGCATAATCTCTTAATGATCTTTGTTGGTTTATATTTTCAATTTTTGGATTATTTGCCATTTGTGTTAAATTTAAAATTTCTTTTTTTTTTGTTTTCTGATTTTTTTAATAGTGCGCTCTAATTCTGAATCATAAGGTATTAAATTTTCGTTTCTAAATTTGTGCATACAATTTTTAAGTAAAATTTAAAATAGTCTGTTACTATAGTAATTACTTCTAATAATTCTATTAATTACCTTAATAATTACTTTACTTCCCCGACAACGGCGCCAAAAACTTGACCCACTTTTTGATATTTATACTTACAAAAATATGTTATTGATATTGGCAACAACACCAAAAACTTGATCCCGCACCAAATATATGTATTTATACTGATGATTCTTTTATGAAAATTATGATTTATAATGTGGATACTACACAAGTAACGTATCGTTATCAAGTAATAAAGGGCTCACAATGGAGTCCAAGATATCGATCCCACGGGAAGTTAGAGAATTTCGAAGACAAATTAAAGTAGACTTACTTACTAAGCTAGTATACGGAAATTAAGAACACTTATAGTAAAACTGTTGCTCAAAAAGGTTTAAATGTAAGATTCTAATTTAGAAAAACATCTTTCTCCTTGTTGAGAGAATTAAGTGAATGATGAATTAAAATAGTTTAGAGTTTGTATTGTGCCAAATAGGAGCATTCCTATTCTTTACCCTTTGGTTCGAGTGCGAAGAACATTGACTAATCCTATGTTTGATTACTGAATCTGCTGCTAGGCTGGGAGGATACTGATTGCCACTTCAGAGCTCCCACGTTCCCCTCGCCTGAGGGTTAACATCTACACTTCAGCTCTCAAATAATAGGATCGAATTAAATATTTTAGTCCGTCACACTAAAATGTCCAATTCTACGCCCGATAGTTAATATTTCCCTATTTATTTGCACCCTCCTTCCAAGGCTTTTGACTTCCTTGAATCTCGGATGTAATCTTTACTATAGTTGATAATTCAACAAATGTTAACAAATTAATTGGCCAAATTGAAAGTAAATTAAGTTTTAAGTAAAAGATTATCACAATTTTTATTTAATAATTTTAGGCACAATTACTTTGATTCGTCACTTCACATAATCTCAACAACAAGGAAAAAGACTAAGGAAACTACTCAGAAAGCATGGGAAAAATAACACAGCATGGATTTTATTAAAGTTAACAAACAATAACAAATATAATTATCTCAATTCTTCTCCCAAGTAGACTCCTCGAAGTTCCTTTGACTCTTCCTTCCGATACTGACACACTTAATTAAACTCGCTAAGACTCTCTAATTTACACTCCAACACAAATGAACACTAATTGACTTTAAAACAATACCAAAAGACACCAAAAATGACACACTAAAGGGACAGAAATCGTCTCTATTTATAGAAGGAGTCAAATCTTCAAAGGTTGCTTAAGCACCTCTTCAAAATGCGTCCAGGTTCATTGTATCTGGCTCATTTCAACTTCTCACCGTCGGCGGGGTCGATCTCGCCGTCGGCGGGCTTCTAGAAGGTGGGCTAATCTCGCCGATCTCGCTGTCGGCGAGCTCGATCTCGCCGTCAGTGGGCTCTTTATAATATATTCAAAAATTCTCTGGAAAATCTCGCCGTCGGCGGCCTTGATCTCGTCGTCGGCGGCATAGTTCATTTTTCATCAAATTGAGTCCTTTTTGCTCTAAATCCGCTTCTTTTGTGTTTTTTTCTTTCAGTACTTATAATTCTTCATTCCTGAAGTAAAACAAAGAAAATACCTTTCTTTAAAGTGCAATTTCATATAAAATTGGTATGAAATTCTTAATACATTTTCTAGTGATCAACTATCTGAAATAGGAAAGATAATTTCAGCATCCTATCACTTTAAAATTTCTTTTTTAAAAACTTCTTTCATAATAGGGTTTAATCTTCTTTGAGGAACAACCCAAGGTTTGTAGTTATCCTCCATAAAGATTCTATGCATACAAATTGAAGGACAAATTCCTTTAATATCAGCTATTCACCATCCAAAGGCTTTCATATATTTCTTTAAAATTTCAGGCAAACTCTATTCTTCTTTCTCAGTTAGTTGAGAGGAAATTATAACTGGCAAAGTTGAGGAATCACCTAAAAAGGCATACTTCAAATGGTTAGGAAGCAACTTTAAATAAAGTTCAGGAGGTTTTTCCATTGATGGACCAAAAGATTCATCTTTTTGAGTCATGTCCAACAATTCAAAATTTTCATAAACATAATCTAAATCTTCCTCATGAAAATCTTCAGAATGTTGTAATTCCTTTTCTTGATCGTGTTCCAATTCTTCACTTTTAGATTTTTCTTCATAAGCTGATTTGAAATGACATCACTCAAATATCTTATAGAATCCATCCTATAACATTCATCATCTTTACCTCTTACAGGATATTTCATTGATTTTTAAATATTAAATGTAACAGTTTGGTTATTGACTCTCATTGTTAATTCCCCTTTTTGTACATCTATCATTACTCTGCCTGTGGCTAGGAAAGGTCTCCCTAAAATTATGGGTATCTCTTTATCTTCCTCCATATCTAACACAATGAAATCAACCAGAAAGATAAATTGATCCACTTTCACCAAAACATCCTCTATAACTCCTTTAGGATATGTGATCGAATGATCCGTTAATTGCAGAGTTATAGTAGTAGGGGTTATTTCTCCTAATCTCAGTCTTTTGAATATTGATAATGGCATAAGTTTAATGCTTGCACCCAAATCACATAAAGCTTTCCCATGAATTCTATCTTTGATCGCACATGGAATTGTGAAACTACCAGGATCTTTAAGCTTTTCAGGAAGCTTTTTCTGACTTATTGCTCTGCACTCCTCATTAAGTGCAACAGTTTCATTATCTTCAAACTTCCTTTTTATGTTGAGAATATCCTTCATAAATTTCACATACCTTGGCATCTGTTCTAAGGCTTCAGCAAATGTAATATTGATTGTAAGCTTCTTAAATATCTCCAAAAACTTAGAAAAGTGCTTATCCCACTTTTGTTTACGAAGTCTCTGAGGATGGAGGTGGTGGCTTTTCTAAATCAATCTTAGGTGGAGAAATAGGTCTTTCTAAACCTTTCGGAGCATCCTCTTTTAAATTTTTAATCTCTTCTTTATTTGCTTCAATCTCTCTTTGAATTCTACCTTCCAACTCTCTTCCACTTCTCAGTTGAATTGTTTTTACTTTCTCTTTATTCTTATCTCTTGGATTTACTTCAGTATTGATTCCAGATATTTATGATTATGTTTTATATATGAGTTTATACTTTAAACTTCCTTTTAATTATATCTCTTTCTTTACAACGACGCCAAAAACTTGATGCCGATGCAAATGAGAGTTTAATTGATATCTTTATAGGGATTCTACACAAGTATACATATCGTTATCAAGTAATATAGGTCTTTCTGATTAAGCCCCGAATATTGATCCCACGGAGATCGCGGTTAATCACACTGGCTTTCAAGAGAAGTTCTAGTCTATAATAACACGCCCTAGCTTGAAAGTTCGATAAAAGTTTGGTTTTGATTATATACTATAATACTACTTCTAAACTAAAACACTTAGTGAATATCAGAAAAGTGGAGTTTAATATATTAAAGGTACTCTTCCTCATGCAATGAAATTAGTGACATGTGTAAAAGTAAAATAAGTAGCGAGAGAGATTGTGACAAATAAGAGTAATTATATTCTTTACCCATACTTAGTTTTATAAATAACATAGGATAATTTGATGATTTGAAATTTTATAGATGGGTTAGGCAGGGAAGATACTAGCGCTCACTCTAGAGTTCCTCTTGTCCCTCCACTTGGGGGCTAACATCTCATAACAAAACTTTTCATATCAAACCAAATTAGGGGCTTTAGTCTGTCACCCTAAAGTCCTCTAATCCTACACCTCTTAAACATGCATATCTCCCTATTTATTTTCACTCAACCATATGGACTACATTCTCACCCATATAATCTCATGTGATTTTTACTAATAGTTAACTGAGACAATACCACATTGGTTCTTACATAATCTCACAATAGATTTTAACATGCAAGTTGATCAAGTTTACATGTAAATAAAGATCAAAGTGAAATCATCTCAACATATTCTCACTCTACTCAATTTTATATCCTACACATGCATACTAATTCATTGTAAGAGGGAAGAGAAAAGAAAACTACTCACTACACATGGAGAAATACCAAGAAATTTTCATTGAACAAGTCTTTGAAACCATACAAACAAACTACTAAATTCAAATCAAAATACAATGAAAATCAAACTCTCCTTGTATAGAAAAAGCAATCTCCTTGTAATCCTCTTCAAGAACAAGTGAAAAGAAAAGAAGAAATTCTCACACTCTCTGTTTCTTTCTTACCTTGTCGCCCCACTCGGGGCTCACGCTCAAGTCTTCTTCTTCTCGGCCTTCTTCTCCTCTTCTAATAGTTCCTCTCCCTTCTCTAAATCTTCTACTTCAAGAGTTTACAAGCCTTTATTATAATTGTCCAAGATATGCTAAAGTGTCCCTTCAAAAAGAGTCCACATTCAATGAATCATCCAAAGGGTGCCTTAAGTGCCTTTTCACTCCAAGAGACACATGTCTTCCAAAATAACTCCTTATAACCGACCAAAACTCTTCTAGAAAGCTTATTTTATCATTCCTAATGAATTCCCCATGAGATAAGCTTCGCTACGCTTTGAAAATCGTCCAAATCAAACGTTTCTACAAGACGTTATGCAAAAAACTGTCACCAACCGTCATTGGCGGCTATGCGCCGACTGTTTGGCGCATAGGCCCCACTGCCTAGTGTATAAAGATATTCAATAATCGCAGAGTTATCTTTCACAAGTATACATATCGCTCAAGTTATACAGAGCTCTAATGGAGTCCTGGATATCAATCCCATAGGGATATTTCAGAAGCAATGAACTAGGATTATATAAACTAATTTAGAATCACAACTTTGTAAATCGTATTGCCTATCTGTCACTAATATGCAATAAAAAATAATATGAGATTTTTAAAATAAACTAATTCTACTAACAATTAACCAATTCTATTAATAAAGTGAAGTTCAAACATATAAGTAAGAATCCTTCTCCTTGTTAAGAAATTTAAGTGAATGGATAATTAGAATTAGTTTAAAATGTGTTGTGCCAAATAAGAGCATACCTATTCTTTACCCTTTAGTCCAGGCATAAAGAACATTGACTAATTTTATGCTTGGTTACTGAATCTGGAGCTAGGCTCGGAGGATACCGGCTCTCACTTCAGAGCTCAAACATTCCCCTCACCTGATATTTTACCCTCCCCTTGATTAGACCTAAGGTATTAATTAGGGTTAAAGTTGTTTAATTACCTTTATGCCCCATTAGGCTTATCTATTTCATAACTCACTAAATTAAGCTCAAATGAACTTGAAATTTTTATGTCACCTCACCCACATGTCAATTAAGACAATAGAGGAGAAAATGTGATTTTTCTAAATTTAATTTAATTTATATATTTATTTTTGTAAAAAAATAAGGGTTTTCAAAGAAAATTCAACAACATGACCAAGGTAAGATTTCTGTCCTTAGGAAAATTATGGGATGTCCCTACTGACCAGAGGACCACTTGGACCAATTTTGGTGATTTTTTTAATTATATTTTATTTATTATAATTATTTTAAATTTTGGAGTATTAATTAATTATAAAATAAAAATAAAGTTGAAAAATGAATTTTATATTTTTCTTAAGTCTCTCTGACCTCAAGGAGTCTAGAGAAGCAAATTTTATATTTTTCTAATTTTTCTTTGATTTATTAGAATTAATTTAGTGAAAAGGTTGGAAAATCCATTTTTTAATATTAAAAAAAATGTCTTAAACCTTTAAAAATTAATATCTTGACTTAGAGACTTAGGAAAATTATAAGAATGGTTCCTAAGTGATTAGGAGACCAAATATGACATTTTTGTGATTTTTAATATTTTTATGATTTTTATCATTTTTTTATTTATTAAAATATTAAAATAAGGTGGAAAATAAAGATTTTTGAAAAATTACAACTTTAATTTTTTTAGACTCCTCTAATATCAGAGAAGTCCCAAAACAAATTTGGTGAATTTTAAAAATGTATTTTTGGAGTTATGAATTTTTAAAGTTTAATTTTGATCAAGTGACGTAATTAATCCATTTAGTGGGGCTAATCAATTCCAATTAATCTCAAATTTTTATGTGAGCTTCCTCTGATCCTAAAGACCAGTGGAGAATGATTTTTAAGTTATTTTGATGTGTGGTTAACTCTAATTAATTAAAATTTAGTTTTGAGTGTTTAGGCCAATTAGGGTTATTCTTAATGAATTAACTTAAAATACATTTTTCCTAGGGTCCTCTGGTCCTAAGATACTTCCCCTAATTTTTCCAGGATTTATTGATCAACATGCTAATTATTGGAATTAAAATGCCAAAACAGAGACATAAACTTGAAAAATACATAACTTGCCATAGAGATGGCCTCTAACCTTGGAAAATTCAGAGAATGTCCCCAAGAACAGAGGCTACAAAAGCCCTATGGTCTCATGTCATGGTGAATTGTCTATACAAATGGAGAATTAAAATACTAAAATCAGTAAATAATTAATTAAAAATAAAATATTCATCAAAATAACTTAATTTATTTTCCACATTATTCTCCTCTGTTCACTGAGCAAGAGAGTATTTTTAGTTTATTTTTATGATATTTCTATGCAAAGATATGATTTTTTAAAGTTTCAGGTACTTAAATAAATAGAAAAAGTCATATTTATCTACTTAACCCAGTTAGCGCCACATCAACCTACGGCGGATCGAAAGACCACGCGGCACGCTGTTATTTGACGCCACCATCTGAGTCAGCCGCCACTCGTCCCGCGGTCCCGCTCCTTCTGATCCGGCACAATCTGAGCCGTTCAACCGATACACGCGCGATCCAACGGCGCCTGGTCATCGTCTACGACTGGTGTGTCCCATGAGACGTCCACACTAAAACCCTAAGATCTCTCTCGTTTCTCAACAGAATTTTGTGTTCTTATGCTCTATGGATTTGTCTTGAGGAGACGAACACATCCATACGATTTACATGCTATGAAATTAAGCCAATGAAAATAGTGAATCACTGGAAGCTTGGGAGAAAGGAGAGGTCTATACCTTGGCTCTGAGAAGTGAAGCTTCAATCAGAGAGTTGTGGCACCTTCGATTGCACCCAAGGATGCTCCAGATGAAGTCTTTGGCTGCGGGAATTGCCTAGGTATGAAAGTGACCAAGATCGATTTCAGACTTTGGAGGCTAGAGCAATTGGGTGGCCCGGAGAGGGGGCTTTCACTGGGGAACTCCTTCTCTTGGTCTTGTGCAGGTGTGGGTGAGTTTAATTTGATTTTGGTGGAGGTTTAAGAGATGTCCTGGTTTTTTGGTGGATTTTTTACTGAGAAATTGAGCTCTGTCAATGGGGATTAGGGCAAAGGAACACTGGGAATCAATTGCTCTGGGTTAGGAGAAGGTCCTGAAGCAATTTTGGCAGAGTTTTGTTAAGCTCTGGTTCATCACCTTGTTTGGCCGAGAGGTGGTGAGGTTTAAATAGAGGTGGCTGGAGGGCCTCCCAGGGGGGTTTGATGGCTTGGATCCACTGCTCTGGTGAGGAGAAGAACAGCTATGGTGTCCACTGGCCATGAGACAGCTCAGCAAGGAAGAATACAATATTTGGCTCACATTGGTGCTTTCAGCCTGGTGTTTTCCGGCAGCTGTGGTGGTTGACCGGCTAGGGTCAGGTCACCATCCTAATCAGGAGGGTCAGGGTTTGAAATTGGTGAAGTCAATTGGAGTTGGCCAAGTGTAAAGGGGCTGAATTGAAATGGAATGGGGGGAGGCTCATTTTAGTTTCAATTTGGTCAACCCATGCTTTTGGGCTAGGTGCACCCCCCAAGACCAGATTTTGGGCTGAAAAGGAATCACTTGGATCAGCCTCCCATGTGTGGTGAAGCCCCCATCCAAGGTGAGGTGGCTAATTTTAGTTAAAGTGTATCATGAATAGGGTTAAAAAATTTAGTGAATGTTTAAGAAAGTAATCCCCGCTTTTGCCTTTAATGGGTTGGTGAGGTGGAAAGGACTCCTCATGGCTTGCATATGGCTTATGCATGGCTCCATGGCTCCATTTGGCTTGGGTCCAAGCTTAGTCAATTTCATGGAAATGGGTTTTAAGGATGTTGGATATTTAGGGGTAATTTGGCACATGGCTTATTTTAGAAAATTTTAATGATGAATTTGAAAATTAGGGAGTGATTTAAATCAAAGGGATGATGAGGTGAAAGTGCCATGTAGGCTTTGGATTGATTTTGGGCCTTTTGAAATCATTTTGGATGGGCTTTTAAAATGGTTTAAGGAAGTGGGCTTTATGTTTCAAAATGGACTTTTGGATGAGAAAAATTTTGAGAAGGACCATGCCAAATAAATGTTGGGTTTAGTTTAGGGATGTATCATGAGTGATTTGGAAAAGGTTTGGTGTCATTTGGAGTTGAAATGGGTTTAATTTGGGCTTTTTTGATAATCGGTTCAAATGGGCCAAAAAGGACTAACTTGGGCTATCTTGGGCTAAGGTTGGGCTAATGTTGGTTTTAATGTAAAATCAATGTTGGGAAATGTTTATAGGAGTGTTACAAAGAGTTTTCAATTTTGGTTGGGCTTTGATTTAGGGATTTGGGCCTATTTGGGTTTGGTTTGGGTTTAAGCCAATTTAGGGGATTTTGGTTTTGGGTTAGGTTTGGGTGGAGTTTAGGTTCAAACTTGGGGTAAATCAAGTTAGAGTTTTGTTTGTGGGGATGTTAGGAAGGTTTTAGAAAAGATTTGGGGCCAATTGGGGTTGAGTTGGGTTGGTTTGGGCTAGGTTTAGGTCATGGGCCAAAATTGGGTCTTAAGCTTCAAATTGAAATTGGATCCAAATGTTCATCAAATTGGGCTTGGATTTAGTCTAAATGGGTATTAGGGATATGGAATTGAAGTTTAGAATTGAATTGGATCAAAATTGAGGTCACTTGGGTTGGTTTGGTTTGACATTGGGTTCACTTTGGGTTAAAAATGGGTCAAACTGGGGGTTTTGGCAAAAGTGGGCCAAATTGGCAAAATTGGCTTATGGTGTAGTTGAACAAAATGAAATTAAAAATATTTGGGATTTTCTAAAAATTTTTAGGAATTTTCTGAATTTTTGGAATTTTTGGGTTAAAAGGGTATTTTGGGTATTTGGATGATCAATTTGAGTGGAGAGAAATTTTTAGAATTGATTTTGAGGAATTTTGGGTAATTTAGGCAATTTTTCAAATTTTGGGTAATTTCAAGGGCATTTGGTAGGTTTGGTGGGTTTAGGGTCCCGGGGGTCAAAAATTGAAATTTTGGAAAAATGAAGATTGATTAATGTGAGTGGAATGGAATCATTTTGGTTGAGCCATGAAGCCATATTGAGCCCATAAGAGCCATGGGAGGACTCATTTGAGGCACTCAATATGTTGTTTCTAACCCTCTTAGCCAAAGGCCTAGGGGTTAAGGTCCATCATATGAGTTACTTACATGAGTCAGGGAGTCAAATTGGTTAAAGGTAGTTTTAGGATTTGGAATGTGTGTGAGTGGTGTGTGCAAGCTTACCCTCACCAGACCAGGCCACCCAGGGTAATCCTAAGGCCAAAGAGTCCTATAGGAAACTCATCTTTTAAACCTCCACATTTGATTTTAACCCTCCAAGTGGATCAAACTTATGGGGTTTGGAGGGAGCCAAGAAGTGTTTGAATTTCTAAGTGATGGGTACCATTTCTAGTCCTCTAAGATAGTCAAGGAGAAGACCTATGGCTAGATCCTAAGTACAAAAGAGAGAGAAGAGAAAAGACCTCATCAAAAATGAGGTCAACACCATCATTTTACACCTCTCCTGAACATACATACATTCTTCTTTAAATAAAGTTTGTAACTCATCATCAAAGTCCATTTCGATCTGAGGTCAGATCTGAACATGATGTTACACTGGTTGACGAAGGACACTGTGCAGAAAGGTCTGACAAAGTCGTGATGATCTATGTGTGGAGGTATACAGTCGCCCTCCTTGTAGATGTTAATGATGCAGCTGTTGGGTATGTAATCTGCAGGAAACATCCTCCATGCTATCATCCTTCTTACCATTCTCTTGATAATTCTTAGCATCAGATCCACCTCACTGCGACGGAGTATCCCTAGTGGGTTTCCTTCTCTGTCTTCTGCAAAGTTGTAGCAACACCCGCACTGGATAGTAACTCTTCCTTTTCATGGCATCCATCTTCGGGGCTCTGAATAGGTTTTCTCCCTCAGGCGGCCAGCTTGGCCCATTTTTTGAAATTCAAGAATACAATCTACAATTTGTTGTTGCTCGTAATTTGAGAACACATCCGTATGCAGCTCGAGGCCTTCCAAGATATTAATCATCTTGCCTCGGATTCTCTCAAAATATTCAAAGGTCTTCTTCTCAACTTGCTGCAACTTCTCCAGCTCGTACTCCGGGATTATCTGAAGTCCTCGGGGTCTGGTAATATATTGTGGGATGTACGGCTCAACTCCAGCACGCTCTCCTGCATGTCTCGGCTCCTCGGGGATAGTCTCTGTCGGGACATCCTCCGGGGTTGCTTTCGCAACAAGACTCTTCAGAACTGGTGCATCTGTCTGGCGTTGTAGCACCGATTTTGTCTCTGACTTTCTCAGAATTTCTTTCATCTTTTCTTTTGTTCTTGAAGTTGATTTCCTCTTTTCTGGTTCCTGATGAACCGGTTTCCTCGGGGTATTTGCATTGACGGTAGCAACTGTCTCTTCATGCTGGTCTGCTGTTAGCTTGGTTAGCATCTTGCGAATGCGGTGGTTCTTGTTTCTTCGTTGGGTAGGTGTGAGAGTAGCTCTTCTCAGCTCCTGAACTCTTGTGGGCATGGCGCTGACAAGTCTGCCCTCTATTGTAGCAACATGAACTTAACCATCTTGTCCTCTCCCGTTGCATGAGCGGCATTTACTTTTCTTTTCTTGCTGGTGAACTGCTGACTTGGGCCACCCAATTTCATTATTGTCTCGCTGTGGAATTCTTCCCGGTCCACCGGAGTCCAATCAGTTTCTTCATATTGCAGCCCGGCTGGTGTAAAATCAGAGTCGATTTCAATCACGGCCCCATCCTTCATCTTCTCTTCATCGAGTGCTAGACTCACGCCATTTTTAAAGTTCAGAACCAACCGCCCGTTCGACATTTCCTTGCGAAAACAAGGAAAGGATCAGGGGCTGTACTATGAACAAGAACAATAAGAAAATTTATTAATGAAAAATTTTATCTACTTCTTTTAAATTTTAAAGAGAGCAGGAAGAGATAAGGAAAGATCAGGAATGAATTGATTTAAAAGGAAGGAATCAAAATTTCATTATTATGATTTCACATGTCTTCTTTTAACACTTTTTTTTTAATGATCTTTATTTTATCATCCATTTTTTTTATTTTGGGTTCGGACCCAGTTACAAATGATTACTTCACCCGTGCTTCTAGGAATGAGACTTCATTTTTGTTAAAGTTCATCCTTCGAAACATCAGGTTGCGTGATACTTCTTCAAATATCGTCCATTAATTGGAAGCATAGGTCGTTCTCCACGGCAATTCATCAGTTGGTAGGAACCTCCTGAGTAGACTGTCTCGACCACGAATGACCCCTCCCATGTCGGTTCAAATTTACCTCCTATCTTGCGGTGCGCAAGAATAGGTCTTCTGAGAACTAGAACTAAGTCACCGACTTTGAATGTCCTTGGGCGAACCAATTTATCGTGGGCCTGGATTGGCTTGATACAGTTCAAGATTATGCTGTGCTAAAAGTCATTTTCCTTCCAAACTTTCCAGCTCTTCTAGTCGTAGCTTGGCATTTTCTTCTGTAGTGATCTTGTTTGCAATTGCAATTCTAAGTGACGGAAGCTGAACTTCTAAGGGTAGAACGGCTTCGGACCCGTACACTAGAGCATGACGTGTGGACTGAGTAGGAGTCCTGAAAGTCGTCCTGTAGGCCCATAAGGCTTCTAACAACTTCTCGTGCCAATTTCTTTTGTTGTCATCCAAAGTTTTCTTTAGCATATGGACGAGAGTTTTATTAAAAGCTTCGGCCAAACCGTTCGCTCTTGGGTAGTAGATTATCGAATAACGCCAGTCGATCCCGTGCATTCTGACAAAATTGGTGATCCTTATACTTCTGAACGCGGATCCATTATCTGAGATGATTCTGCGTGGTACCCCAAAACGGTAGACAACTTGATTCTTGAACAACTGCAACACATGGTGCGCTTTTACTTCTCTGAGCGGTACTGCTTCTGCCCATTTGGAAAAGTAATCTGTAGCTGCAAGGATAAAGCGATGTCCTCTTGAAGAAGGCGGTTCTATCGGACCCACTATATCTATGCCCCAACACTCAAACGGCCACGACGCAATTGTTGGATGTAGCACATTTGGAGGTTGATGTAGAACCACTCCATGCACTTGGCACTGGTGACAACTCTTAGCGACCTTCATGCAATCGGTCATCATTGAGGGCCAGTAGTACCCTAGTCTTTTAATTTTCATTTTCATCTTCGGACCTGCTGGTGAGCGCCACAAAGTCCTGAGTGTACTTCTTTAACGATTTCACGAGCCTCGGACTCGCTCAGGCACCTTAGCCACATCTGATCGAAAGACCTTCTGTATAATGTATTGTTTATTAATGCGTAAGACAGAGTTCTTTTCTTGATTTGATGGGCTAAAGACTTATCGTCCGGTAGGTTTCCCGTTTGCAAGTAGTCTATTAATGGCTGCCGCCAATCTTCTGCATTTTCTGTTACTGCTGCAACCGTTTCTTCTTCTTTTTCTGACCCGTGTATTGCATCCATGTCGAGCTGTGAAAGGACCTGTCGTCCCTGAACTGACACTTCAACTGATTCATCCTGTAGGTAGGCAAATTCTTTTGCAAGACGGGCTAACGCATCTGTAAGGGCATTTTCTCTCCTGGGAATCTTGTAGATCGTTACATTCGGAATTTGTTCCAACAACTGCATGGCATACTGAAAGTACTACTCGAGTCTTGGTTTCAGAATTCTGTACTGTCCAGTGACTTGCTGAATGATCAACTGAGAATCACCGTAAATGTTTATATCCGTTATCCCCATCTGAATGGTTAATTCCAATCCGGTTATGAGGGCTTCGTATTCGGCTTCATTGTTTGTACACGGTTCTGTTAAGTGGTAGGAATACCTTAACATCCCCCGCTCCGGTGTTATAAAGATTAGTCCGATTCCTGCCTTACCGGGCACTATCGTTTGCAATTCTTTGTCTTTCTGTGCTGAGGATGCTCCGTCAAAGTACAATTCCCAATGCTGATCATCGGGATCTTCTAGGCTCATTATCTGCTCGTTTGGCAAGTCGTCGTTGAGAGGCGATTCTGCCGGTAAAGGGTGTGCTGCGAGGAAGTCTGCCAGGACTTGTCCCTTTACGGCACGAAGCGGAACGAAAGTTATATCGAATTGCAATAGTATCTTCGACCACCTGGCAAGTCTACCGGAAAGCGTCGGTCGGGTCATCAAATATTGCAACGGATTAAACTTTGAAATAAGGTTGACCTTATGAGAAAGCATGTAATGTCTGAGCTTTTGAGCGGCGAAGATCAGGGCCAAACAATGCTTCTCAATAGGAGTATATTTTATTTCCGTCGGAATTAGACGACGACTTAATTAGTAGAGAGCATTTTCCTTTCCCCCATCATTGACCTGGGCTAGCATGGCTTCGAGAGAGTCGTCTAAAGCCCCAGTATAAAGTATCAACGGTCGTCCTGAGACTGGGGCTGCTAAGACAGGAGTTGTCATTAGGTATTTTTTGATGTCATCGAAGGCATGTTGACATTTGGAGTCCCAAGTAAACTTGGCATCCTTCTTAACCAAAGCAGAAAATGGCTGACACCTCCCGACAAATTCGAGATAAAGCGTCGAAGATATGCCAATTTCCCTTGAAAGGATCGTAGTTGTTTCAAGGTTTTGGGATGATGCATTTCTAAGATAGCTTTAATCTTCTCCGAATCGATTTCAATTCCACGATGTCGGACAACAAATCCTAAAAATTTCCCAGAGGTGACGCCGAAGGCGCATTTCAGGAGATTCATCTTAAGATTAAATTGTCTTAATCGCTCGAAAAAAATTCTCAAATCATACAAGTGATCTTCTTTTAGTTTGCTTTTGATGACCACATCATCCACGTAGCACTCGACTTGGTTGTGAATAAGATCGTCAAAAATCCTCGTCATTGCTCTTTGGTATGTTGCTCCCGCGTTCTTCAATCCAAACGGCATCACTGTGTAGCAGTACACTCCAATTGGCGTTCTGAATGCTGTGAGCTTTTCATCTTCTGGTGCCATCTTTATCTGATTGTACCCTGAGGATCCATCCATGAAAGAGAAGATTTCATGTGTTGAAGCGATGTCGATCATTAGTTCTGGAATTGGTAGCGGGAATTCATCCTTTGGACATGCTTTATTCAAATCTCTGAAATCCACGCAGATTCTGATCTGACCATTCTTCTTTCTGACTGGTACCACATTAGCTAACCAAGTCGGGTATTGCTCTTCATGGAAAAATTTAGCGTATATTAGCTTCTTAACTTTGGTTATTACTTGTTGTTCAATCTCTAGACGCATTCTTCTCGGAGCTTGTCTGACTGGAACAGCAGTGTGATCCACTCCTAGCCTGTGAACTGCAACCTCTGGAGCTAATCCTGGCATTTCGTCATAACTCCAAGCAAAACAGTCCTTGAATTTCATTAGTAGCTTGATCATATTTTTGGAGTCTTCTTTATTGAGTAAGGAGCTAACAAAGGTCGGCCTAGGCTCTTCGCTAGTACCTAAGTTAACTTCCATTAACTCGTCTATTGTAGATTTAATTTCTTCCTCGAATTCTGGAGGAGCATCTCCGATTGGTAGATCTTCGAGATCTTCTGAAGTTTCAAAGCAGTCTTCATTAGGCTCGCAAGTGACAACCAAGCAAAATCCCGTATCATCAACTGATCCTACTGTGCCGAATCTGAGACCGTGTTTTGAATTGGGAGGCCGACTGGCATTGTTCCATAATTTGTCAAAGTGTTGTGATTGACCTTTTGTCCATCATCAAGGTAAGACACCACGTTGAATTAAATTTTGAACACAGGGAAAGTATCACTCAAAAGGCAGTTCCATTAATTCGGAAGAAGTAACATCTTTAAATTGTACATCATTTTCAATTCTGGAAGAAGAAGCTCCACGGTAGAATTTGATCGGTTTAGTATCGCCACCATGCACTTCCTTGACCACCATACCCTCGACATTATTAGAATGGATCAGGGTTAGGGTCATAGTATGTGCATGATGGTTAATCTTCTCGTACATGGATTTATATTCTTCGTTCTTTTCGTCTTAAAGAGAGATCTTGAACTGTGGTTTCTTCTGACTTATTGTCACTGCTTATTTCTAGGTTTCTTCTTCTTCAGAACTGTTCTCCCAATCAACGTTGATGACCGGTTTCTTTTGTCCAACTGTTCCAACGTCTCTTCCACGACCCCGTCTCCGGCCTCTACCTCGGGTGCGAGTTCTGGAGAAACCTTCACCATCTCGCCGTAAGGGAGTGGTGAGTAACTGTTAGACAAGGACTTCAGGCTCTTCATCGTCTCGAACTTCTTTGGCTTCATTTGGTACGGTGTTTCTGGAGAAGATTGTTTTCTTTAGAGGAGTGTAGTAGGCTGCATCTTCATGAATTCCAATCTCGTGTACGGAGAATGGTTACAAGTCACCCTTGATACATTGTTCCCCTCCTTCGTAATACTTGATGCACTGATGCAGAGATGACAGTACCATCCGGTTTTCATGGATCCATGGCTGACCCAGTAGAGCGTTGAATAAAGTCTCAGAATCAATTATATGGAATTTTGCGGTTATCTTTGCTAAATCACCATGTTTCATTAACAGTGTTATCGATCCGAGAGCTCTCTCTCCTTTCTGATTGAAGCCTCTTAATAACATCTTGTCTGCTTCGAGCTCGCGAGCATCAATTTCCAAATATGCTAGCGTCCGAAGACTCATTATGTTGATTGATGCTCCTAGATCAACCAACACTCTGGAGAGCATAAACTTTCCAATAGTGACTGAAATGTACAACGGTCGGTTGTGATCAGCTGTTCCCAGTAGTAAATCATTGCCCGTGAAGGTAACACCTCGATGTTCTTTTAACGAGCAAACCTCGTCGAAGAAATTACCGGCCATTTGAGCTAAACAAATCTCTGGATCAAGTAAAGCCTTGATCAGAGCCTCCCTCATCTCCTTCGACAGGATCAGAGCGTCGTATATGCTCAGTTTGGCTGGTAGCTTCCTAAGACGGGCTAGCACGTTATAGTCCACTTTATTACCATGTTCCTCGGTTTCTTCGCAAATGGGCAATTCTTCTGCTAGGGTTGGCTCTTCTTGGGCAACCACCTACTTTCCTTTATCCTTTGGACCCATTCTCGGAGGTAGAACTTTTCCGCTTCTTAGGTTGACTTCAGTTATCTCTTATGCATCTGATGCTGGATCTGTCGGTTTCTCCTTTTGAATTGGAACGACTAGCTCTTCTGGCGTTACTTTGGAATCTGATAACTTCAATTCTATCGCGATTGAAGCTCCTCGAAATTCACAAATAGACTCGTTGCTTGTTGAGCTTTTGTAGACATCTTTGTGAACATCTCCTTCGTCATGGTGATCGATATTGTGTATGATTTGAGAATCATTATTCGTATTGGAATCGAGATCCAGATTAGGTCGATTATCGTTAGTCACGTAATCGTTAGAAACAGTCAAAACGTAGCCAACGCCAAAACTCTTATCATTATAAGATCCTGCCGGAGCGAGCAAATAATCATACAGAGCCAAAGGTTCGAGCGATTTCTCCCCTGAATCGGAAACAGCCATCCTAGGATAAGCAGCCCCTAGTCTACCCTTCGGAGCCTCGATCTTCTTTTCTTTCACGATCTTCTCCTCCTCCTGGAGCGGTTCTTCAAGTGCAAGTGATAGCGCCGGCTAGGCAGGTTTCAAACTTTGAGTCGAAGCGCGTACCAAAGCGGTCTGGATGTGATCCAAAATTTTCTTAGAAGACTTTGTCCAAACGGTACTCCATCCATCGTCAGTCGTGTAAGGGTCTATCGGAACAATATGATCCGTCGAGATAACATTGATGGAACCTCCTTTTTGGGTTCCTTCATGTATTCTTTTGGGATCGTTATGTTCCCTTTCCGGAGATTGTCATCAAGCCAACTCTTGAAAGTGATGCAATCCTCTATCTTGTGCCCGAGCATCCGGTGGTAAGGGCAGTAGTTTGGATGATCTTTCTTATTGACTTCTTCTGGCCTCTTGGGCTCTGGTAGCTGAAAATCCGGTGTCTTCATTAAATTGCGGAACATTTTTGCTATTGCTTCAGGCTTGAATGGATATTCCCTATTTAGAAGTTCTTTCAAGGTACACGATGAACGAGGCGATTGTTCATAATGCTGAGGCGACTGATAGCTTGGTCGAGGCTGTTGATAGCCCTGCTGAGGTTGCTGATAAATCTGTTGTGGTTGTTGGTTAGTCCGTTGCGGTGGTTGATAGCCAGTCGTGGCCGCTCTGAGCTTGTATCTGCACTGGCTGCTTGCCCTTATCCACTACCGCGACGATTCCAGATTTCTTTTCGAATGCTTTCACGGGCTTCTGCTTATCGGTCTTATCCATGAAACTTAGCTGCTTTGCCTCCTCTTGCAAGCTCCCGGCCTTGCTAAGCAACTTCTCGAAAGTCTTGATTGTAAACCCTTTAAGGAGAAGTGTTATCGGGCCATGGATACTCTTAAGCAGGATACCGACTGCGTGTTGTTCCTGAAGCTGTGGTTCACACTTCATGCTTAAATTCCTCCATCGAAGTATGTAATCCACCAAAGTTTCCTTCGGTTTCTGTTGCTCTACCACTAGATCACCGATAGTGATGTGCTGCTGAGCCCCGACAAACCACTTAACGAAGAGATTTTCTAGTTTTGAAAAGGTCTTAACTGAACCATTCGGCAATTCCGCGTACCAGTCGAAGGTGATCCCTGACAAACTGCTGACAAACTGACGGAAGAGTAAAGTGTCACTCCCATCAGCATTGCAGCAACTAGCACGAAAATGTGCGACATGCTGGCGGGGGTTTCTCGTTCCATCAAAAGTCTTGAACAGAGGTGGTACGAAGCCTTTCGGGTATTGGACTGCATCAAATTCTTCGGGGTAAGGACTACCCGTCTGAATAGATGTTCCGCTCTTAGATTGTTCTAAGGCTTCTCGCACCTGCTGTTCTACCATGTTCTTAATGTCATTTTCTGGAATCATGCTTTGTGTAGGATCCTTCTAAGGTTGTTCGTCTCCGTTAACGGATGTGATCTCTTTTCCTCCATCTGCAATATGGATGATCTCTGGGGTGTCTCTTTCTGAGGCTGTACCAGACTCTGGAGAGTGGCTAAAGTGGCAGCCATCTCTTCCATCCTCATAGCCATCTGGAAAATTGTATCATTCTTCTCTTGAAGACGCGCTCTCATCACTTCTGGTTCATCTCTTTCTGCAGCTGCCAGAGCACCTTGCGAAGCCAATGATGCTCGTGTCTCAACCATATTGATCTCAGCATATTCTTTATCCATGAACTCTAATGAATCTTCTTCATTTTCTAACTTTTCTCCTCTTTCTTTTGCCAACCGTTGGATGTCTATTCTTAGCTTTCATATAGCATCCTCTAAGGGTCTCTTCCAGACAGTCTCGCGGTTGTCATGTGATGGCTGTTGATCTTCTTCCTCAGGGGTTTCTTTCAGTACAGTAGCACTTTCTTCTGATTCAGGCTCTCCGATGAGGCTTTTCTTCTCAGGATGTTGTGTTGGTCTCGGTTCGGTGATAATAGGTCGCCACACCATCCTTCTTGCAGCAGAAGGCCTAGGACCGGACGGTCTGTCGGCTATATGTTGATAGGTGGTGCCCTCCCTAATATGATGACTCTATACAACCACAGGTGAAGTAGCCCTCATCTTCTTCCTTGGCTTCTCTATGGCTGTGACAGGCTCTACTCGTGGTCCGAGGTAGGATTTAACTGGTACTCGTCCCATTCTCCTCAGGATCTCTGATACGGGGCACTTTTCTTTCTTTGTTAATTTCTCTATCACAGTTTGTAGCCGAGAAAATGGTGTAGTCTTAACCCTTTTTCTTTTGTAGTTACTATAGTATGCAGGTCGGGGTAATGTAGCGGCGATCCTTCGGACATCTTCTTCATCCGATGCAGTTGAGAGAGGGTGAAACCTACTTCCTTCCAAGAGAGGTGTATACTCAGGCAGTTCTTCCTCCTTTTCAGGAAACTTTTCCAGAAAGGCAACTTCAGTGACTTTGGCCTTCTCGATCATGGCTATCTTTCTACTTCTATTTCTTCTTTGAGTCTGATTCAGGGGTGCAACTCTTGAACTGGACTCAATCTCGAAAATAGATGGTATTGTAGAAAAATATTTACCCTCCACGGTGACAGACTCATCACAGACTTGGATTTCCTTCCCCTTCAGTTTGGTAGAAGCCGGGGCAGGTGTAGAGATGACTAGACTGCTGGGGGTAGAGATCACAGTCCTCCTACGAATAGCAGTACTTCTTCCAGCTGGAACCCTTTGCAGGGGAGGGAATTCTTGAGTCGATTTCAGGTTGAACTCAATCACAGGTTTCTCAGTTTCTGGCACTTTGTCCATTAGTGTGAAGAGAGTGACGTCAGCGAACTTAACATCTGTATTATCGAACCCTTGTCCAAAACAGATGATTCCATTGTCGGGCAATTCATCCTTATAGACGGCGAAGTCCATCCATTGGTGAAGGAGAAAATTAGCTTTGGTCCAGACATTTTCTGCAGGGTAAATTCCGAACGTCAGTCCCAAATTATGCTTCATTTTGTCGCAATATTTAGGACTAAAAAGAAAGAGTCCGAACAAATTTTTAATTTATCTTAATGTATTTGCGATTTAAAAGAGTTCATTTATTAAAATGTCGTTTATTAGAGGATTTGTTTGTTAGGAGGAAGGTTAAAGGAAAGGTAAAGGATTTGATTTAAAATTGGAAAGGAAGAGAAAGTTTCGTAAGACTTCTCAACCCAAGGGACCACTCCTAAGCTAACAACTATTGGGGGTCCACACCACCTCAGAAAAGAGGCAAAAGGATTTCGGAATCTCTCTGTTTAGGGGTGTCTAAACAGTGGCTCCAAAATCCAAGAGGGTTGACTATACCCGTTCAAGACAGAAATGAACGTGGTATTTCAACGGAAGAATGGTAGCTTGGTCCACTAGGGACATGGACTTGCTACCGATTTATGAAAGCAAAACCATCTGATTAAAATGGAGAGAGGAACTAGCCCCCAGTGGAGTCGCCAGAAATTGTCGGCATATTTTTAGGTTGTGTGTTTTGAAAAGGGGGTCGCCTACAGAAATTATCGGTGAATCTTCATATTTTAAATTTAATTTAAATATATATAATTTGGAAAGTAGTATTTGATTTTGAAAATAATTTTAAGTTTGAAAATTATAAGATATGAAATCAAACCGATCTCACATCCCGAATAGTTTATATAAACGAGCACCACACCACTAACCGTGTATCTATCCCGAAGAATAGACACACTACTTGATGATGGGGCTCGATTAAATAAACTAGAAGATTTGTGACATCCGTTTGGTCTGCGAACCAATTTTATAAGCCGACAAGTTCCCCTGCTTAATATGAAGGAATTAAGCAGGGTTTATATTACTTGGGTTCTTAAAATTCCCTATAAGGGCAAGCCCCCTATTGTTAATTATATCTTAAATGACGGGAATCATTTAAGAAAACTCTTGATAATGATCAGTAGTTTTGCTCGCAAGAATTTCAAAGTTTAAGGTTTTCAAACAATTGGATTTTGGAAATTTCAATTGGGAATGGATCAAATTTGGAACAATTATCTTAAGGAATCAAAGGAAGAGAAGTAGGGGATGTCACGGACCCAAAGTGAATTTCGGTGACTTCCCAACTATCCTATTTGTTTGGCTTCAATTTGAGAGTTTATTTAATGTTGTAATCCTGCCAATTTTAATTAATTAGGACTTATGCTTGTATGATATGATCACACAAACAGTCTCGAAGATGTGAGGGTTTATGTCGTACCAAACAACTACCTCGGAATCCTAAGACCGGTTAGGGCTTAATTTACATAATATGATTATGCAAATGTGTTGACCTCATTTTTGATGAGGTCTTCTCCACCCTCTTTAGTGTTTAGGATCTAGCCTTAGGCTTTTCCTTTGACTATCTTAGAGGACTAGAATTGGGACCCATCCCTTAAAAATTTAAACCACTTCTTGTCTCCCTGCAAACCCCACAAGCTTGATTGTAGACCCCTAATCACCTAGAGGGTTGAGATCAAATGTGGAGGTTTAAAGGATGAGTTCCCTATAGGACTCTTTGGCCTTGGGACCGCCTACAGGTGACCTGGTCCGAGTGAGGGTTGACTTACACACTCACTACACTCACACTCTACACTCTCACACACACAATCCAAATCCTAAAACCACACCTATACCCAACTTGACTCCACGACTCATGTAGGTAATTCATATGGATAGACCTTAACCCCAAGCCCCTCGCTAAGAGGGTTAGGAACAACATAGTGAATGCCTCCAATGAGTCCTCTCATGGCTCATATGGGCTTAATATGGCTTCATGGCTCAATCAAAGTGATTCTATTTCACTCACATTTGATCAATCTTCATTCTTCCAAAATTTCAATTTTTGACCCCGGGGACCCTACACCCATCAAACCTACCAAAAGCCCTTGAAATTGCCCAAATGTCCCAAAATCTCCAAATTACCCAAAATTCCTCAAAACCAATCCCAAACATTGCCACATCACTCAAATTGATCATCCATAGCCAAATATACCAAAATTTCCAAAAATACACTCCAAATACCCAAAATACCCTTTTTAACCCAAAAATCCAAAAATTCCAAAAATTCCCAGAAAATTTCAGAAAATCCCAAATATTCCCAATTTCATTTTTTCCAACTACACTATGGGCCAATTTTGTCAATTTACCCTACTTGTACCAAAACCCCCCAATTTAGCCCATTTTAAACTCAAATGAACCCAATGTCAAACCAAATCACCCCAATTGACCTCAATTTTGGTCCAATTCAATTCTAAACTTCAATTCAATATCCCCAATATCAATCTAGACCAAATTCAAGCCCAATTTGATTGACATTTGAATCCAATTTCATTTTTAAGCTTAAGGCCCAATTTTGACCCATGACCTAAACCTACCTCAAACCAACCCAATTCAATCCCAATTTGACCCAAATCTTTTCTAAAACCTTCCTAGCATCCCCACAAACAAAACACTAACATGATTTGCCCAAAATTTGGACCCAAACCTTACTCAAATTCAACCCAAACCCAAAAATCCCTAAATGAGCCTACACCCAAACCTAACCCAAATGGGCCCAAATCCCAAAATCAAAACCCAACCAAAGTTGAAACCTATTTGTAATACCCCCATAAACATTTCCCAACATTAATTTTACATCAATTTCAACCCTAGCCCAACATTGGCCCAAATTAGCCCAATTTGACCTATGTTGGCCCCTTTACCAAAGAAGCCCAAATCCAACCCAATTCAAACCCAAACCACCTCAAACTTGCTTCAAATCAATCATGGCACATCCCTAAGATAAACCCAACATTTTTTTGGCCCAATCCTTCACAAAATTCCCATCCATAAATTTATTTTCAAAGCTAAGGCCCACTTCCTTAAGCCTTCCTAAAAAGCCCACTCCTAAAATAATTTCAAAGGCCCAAATTTGACTCTAATGCCCACATGACATTACACTTCATCATCCATTCCAATTAAAACCTTCCCTAACTTTCAAATTCATCATCAAACCATTCCAAATCAAACCTCATGACAACTCTCACCAAAATGCCAAAAAATCACAAAATCCTTCCTCATGAAAGTTGACTTAACTTTTCCCAAGCCAAATGGAGCCATGAAGCCATGCATGAGCCACATGGGAGCCATGAAAGCCTTGGACACCTCAACATACCTAAGATGGCAAGAGGAGGAGGCTCTTTCCATATTCCCTTAAGGGGATTAGCCACTTCCATGACTCCACTAAACCTTGCTTAAACTTAATTGTACTTGGATGGTGACCCTTCCCCACTAATTAAGCCGACCTAAACCACTTTCTCTTCACCCAAACTAGCCATGGGGAGGTGCACCTAGCCCAATCCATGCATTTGACCAAACTTAGCCAAAATACACCCTTACCCCATTCCACTTCGATTCAAACACTTTACACATGGCCATCGCCATTCCCTACACTAAACCCCGAGCCCTGGACCTCCCGACCCCGAGGGTGACCCATGCTCGCTCGGCCGCCCACCCGGCCGCCGGAAAACACCACACCTGAGAGCTTGGAATTCTCACCTGCTGAGTTGTCTCATGCCCAATGGCCACCATGGCTGTTCTTCTCCTCACCAGAGCAGCTGATCCCAAGCCCTAACTCCCCCTGGGAGAGCCTCCAGCCAGCTCTATTTAAACCCCACCTCTCTCGGCCATGGAGGAGGTGCTTGAAACAAATCACACGAAACCTCGCCAAAATCATTCCGAATCTTCCCCACACCGGAGAACTTGATCCCCACCGAAATCCCCCGCCATTTCCTCTCTGTGAGCTCAATTTCAGAGTTGAAATTCAAGCCCAAAACCAGGACACTTCACCACAGTGAGCGAATCTCTAAATTGATTGGTCCTACACCTTCACCAGACCAAGAGGAGAAGTTCCCCAGTGAAAGCCCCCTCTCCAGGCCACCCAGTTGCTCCAGCCTCCAAGCTTTATGATCGGTTGTGGTCACTTTTGTACCTAGGCAATTCACGAGGCCAAGGGACTTCATCTGGAGCTTGCTTGGACCCAATCGAACGTGACACAACTCTCAGATCGAAGCTTCACTTCTCTGAGCAAAGGTATGGGCTCTCTCTTCTTCCCGAGCTTCTGAACATTCTCCATTTCAAATGCCTCAATTTTAATGCATGATTACCGTATAGATGTATTCGTCTCTTCAAGACGAATCCATAGAGCACAAGAACACAAAAATCCGTTAAGTATTGAGTGAGATCTTAGGGCTTTAGTGTGGACGGTCACGGGTTCACACCAGTCGTAGACGATGACTGGGAGCCATCGGATCGAGCGTGTATCGAGCGGACGGTCGGGATCGAGCCTGAAAGTGCGATGGTACATGAACCGCGGGCCCCTGGAGCGCTGACTCGGATGGCGGCGTCGAACTGTAAAGCGTCGCGCGGTCGTTTGGAGATGCTAAGGCTGACGCGGCGCCGATTCGGATAAATAGAAAAATAGGATTTTATGGATTTATTAAATATCCGAACTTCAAAAATTCATAACTTTGTGTAGAAAAATCCTAAAAATAAAATAAAAATACCCTCTTGCTCAGTGAACAGAGGAGAATAATGTGGAAAAGAAATCAGGTAATTTCATTAAGTATTTTATTTTTAATGATTTATTTACTCCCTGCATTACTTTAATTCTCCATTTGCATAGGCAATTCACCATGGTATGAGACCATAGGGCTTTTGAAGCCTCCGAACTTGGGAACATTCCTTGAATTTTCCAAGGTCAGAGGCCATCCCTATGAGAAGTTATTGATTTTTCAATTGCATGTTACTGTTTTGAGTATTTTAATTCCAATAATTAGCATGTTGAGAAATAAATTCTAGGAAAATTTAGTGATGTTTCTTATGTCCAGAGGAACTTAGGAAAAATAAGTTTTGAGTTAATTCACTTGGAATAACCCTAATTGGTCTAAATACCCAAAAATTGAACTTTAATTAATTTGGGTTAACTACACATCAAATTAACTTAAAAAACAATTCTCCACTGATCTTTGGGATTAGAGGAACACCTCATAAAAATTTGAAATCAATTGGACTTGATTAACCCCACCAAAATGGGTTGATTAAGCCTCTTAAGCAAAATGGATAAAATTAAACTTTAAAAATTCATAACTCACAAAATACTTTTCAAAAATTCGCAAAAATGGTTTTGGAGCTTTTCTGATAACAGAGGAACTTAGGAAAATTAAAATTGTAATTTTCTAAAAAAGTTGAATTTTATCATTATTTTAATATTTTTAATAATTAAAAAAATAAAAATCATAAAAATATCCAAAATCACCAAAATGTCACATTTTGAATTCTAATTACTTAGAAATAAACCAAATATTTTTCTTAAGTCCCTAGGATAAGATATTGAATTTTAAAGCCTTAATGTAATTTTTAATATTAAAAAATATATTTTCCAACCTTTTCACTAAAATAATTCTAATAAATCAAAGAAAAATCAGAAAAATATAAAATTTGTTTCTCTGAACTCCTTGAGGTCAGAGAGATTTAAGAAAAATATAAAATCCATTTTTAACTTTAATTTTATTTTAAAATTAATTAATACTCCAAAATTCAAAATAATTCTAATAAATAAAATATAATTCAAAAAATCACCAAAATTGGTCCAAATGGTCCTCTGGTCATTAGGAATATCCCATAATTTTCTTAAGGACAGAAACACTTCCTTGGTCATCTTATTGAATTTTCCTTGAAAACCCCTATTTTCCATTAAAAATAATTACATAAATAAATTAAATACGGAAAAATCACATTTTCTCTCTAAAGCCTTAATTGACATGTAAGTGAGGTCACATAAAAATTTGAAGTTCATTTGAGCTTAATTTAGTGAGTTATAGAATTATTAAGCTTGAAGGGCAAAATTGTAATTAAAAATTTCAACCTTTAATTAAAATTTTAGGATTAATCAAAAAAGGGAAGGTAAAATATTTGATTTTAAACTGATTTTGGATGATTGAAACTTAAATGATTGGGGTAGAAACCTACTAACCATTTCAAAAAAATATATATATAATTAAAATAAACTTTAATTAATTAATTAATTGAAATTTTGGGAAAATAATAGAAATTGGAATTATTAAAGTAGGGATATTATTAAGAGGATATTTAATCTTTAATTTAAAAATCCCTAGATAAATCACTTCAATAATACTTAATTCTTAATTAAAAAAAATTAAAATAATAATCAAAATTAAAATTAAATTAAAATTAAATTAAAACTAAAATTAAAATTAAATTAAAATTAAATTAAATCAAATTAAATTAAATTAAATTAAATTAAATTAAATTAAAATCAAATTAGATTAAAATTAAATTAAATTGAATTAAAATTAAATTGAATTAAAATAAACTAAAATCATTTAACAACAAACCTAAATGAAATCCTTAAGAATTAAATCTAAAATAACTTGAACACTATTCCAAACTTAAACTAATTTTTTCTAATTAAGTCAAAATTAAAATTAAATCATTAAGTTTAAATCATTAAAATATTTAATAATTCGATTTGCCCTTTTAAAGCTCTTATTATTATAACTCTTAAATGAGGCATCAAGTGAAGTGTTACTTCACTTATAAGATATTCAAATGTCCTAGTTCACTGAGCAAGATAACAAAACTTAAACTCCTAGATGATTAATTCACTTGTACAATTAAATTCTCTTGGACTTAAAACAATTCTAGAGGTATTGAAAAGATGTTTAAGACTCGTCTTAAGCACTTCCTTAATATGATAGGATGTTTATAAGAACAACTGAATTTAATTGTTCTTGGGTGAAGAGAGTCATCCTTAAACCAAAACACAAGAACCTAGACGTCATAGGAGATGATTAGCTATAGGACTAGGACTTTGGTAGATAACCAAAACCTTTCCCTTAGCTTTACCTAGGTACTTGTTGAAACATTTAAATGCCTTAACATGTGTTTTAAGTGCGACTTGGGATGACGGGAAGACCCTCCAGTACGCTTTTATTTTATTGCAATTTACTTTATCGCAATTTACTTACGCTGCACCGTACTTTACTTTTCTTGCATGATAAACAACCGTTGCATGAAAACCAAAACCTTTAGGATAGTCACCGAACCGAAACCAAAACTAAATTAAAAGTCATTGCAAGATAAAATTCACCGCCACAACATTCCAAAATATAAAATAACTCAAAATTTAATCACAAAACGAACAATAAAACTACAATCGCAACTAAATTAAAACGTCTCGTTGAATGATCGGGAATACCTCGGATGATGTAACCCACGTGTTGTTAACGGGATTTCCACGGTCTAAATGAAAGTGTGGAACTCATTCGATTGAGTTTAGCAAATTCATCTGGACTAAGTGAATTCGATGAAAATAACGTTGCCGGGATGACGGAACCGTGGGATCTTAATCGGTTCTGTTTAAACAACTTTAAGATTTGTTTTAATTAAAATATTAAGAAAACTTGGATTTTAAGATTTTCTCTAAACCAAAACACTTCTCTCATCTCTTGATTTATGACTTCTAAAACTAAACCTCTGCAACAACAAGGAGCTCGGAGCATGGTGGGCAGCTCGGCCATCGTCATCAGCAAAACTTATGGCTACTTCAGCGAAACATTTCTTAGAATTAAACAACAAAGCCATAGGATTTCGAGGTAGTTTGCCTAGTGCAACATAAATCCTCAACTCTTCGTTAGGCGTTTGCATAATAATGTTATGTAAATTAAGCCCTAACCGGTCTTAGGACTCCGAGGTTGTCGTTTGGTACGACATAAACCCTCACATCTTCGAGGCTATTTGCATGATCGTGTCATACAAATATAAGTCCTAATTAATTAAAATTGGCAAGATTGAAATATCAGATAATTTTAGGATTTTCTTAAATCTGAGCCAAACAATAGGATAGTTTGGGAAGTTGCCAAGATTCCTCTTGATCCTCAGCTTCTCCTACTTCTCTTCCTTTGGATTCTCAAAATAAACTGTTCCGAATTTGAGCTAATCCCTATTAAAAATTCAAAATTCAAATCCTTTGAAAACCTTAAACTTTGAAATTCTTGAGAGCAAAACCACTGATCATTATCGAGAGTTTTCTTAAGTGATTCCCGTCACTTAGGATGTAATTAACTATAGGGGCTTGCCCTTATAAGGGAACTTTAAGAACCTGGGTAATATAAACTCTGCTTAATTCATTTATATTAAGCGGGGAACTTGTTGGCTTATAAAATTGGTTCGCGGACCAAACGGATGTCATAAATCTCCTAGTTTATTTAATCGAGCCCCATCATCAAGCAGTTTGTCTATTCTTCGGGATAGATACACAATTTGTGGTGCGGTGCTCGTTTATATAAACTATTTGGGATGTGAGATCGGTTTGATTTCATATCTTAAAACTTTTAAACTTAAAATTACTTTTAAAATAAAATGTTATCTTTTAAACTATATATATATATATTTAAATTAAATTTAAAATATGAAAGTTCGCCAACAACTTCTGAAGGCGACCCCCTTTTCAAAACACATAACCTAAAAATATGCCGACAAAATGCCTAACGAAAAGTTGAGGATTTATGTTGCACTAAGCAGACTACCTCGAAATCCTATGGCTTCGTTATTCAAAACTAAGAAAAGGTTTTGCTGAAGTAGACACAAGTTTTGTCGACGAAGATGGCCGTGCTGCCCACCGTGCTCCGAGCTCCTTGTTGTTGCGAGTTTTAGTTTTAGAAGGTGAAAATCGGGGATGCGAGAAGTGTTTTGGTTTAGAAGTCTTAAAGTCCAGGTGTTTTTAGTATTTTATTAGGGGAATCTTAAAGTTGATTATAACAACACCGGTTAAGATCCCATGGTTCCATCATTCCGGCACCGTTATTTTTATCGGATTCACTTAGTCCAGATGAATTTGCTAAACTCAACTAAATGAGTTCCACACTTTCATTTAGACCGTGGGAAATCCCGTTAGCAACACGTAGGTTACATCATCCGAGGTATTCCCGATCATCCAATGAGTCATTTTAATTTAGTTATAATTGCAGTTTTGTTGTTTTGTTTGTGATTAAGTTTTGAGTTGTTTTATATTTTGAATGTTGTGGCGGTGAATTTTATCTTGTTGTGACTTTTAATTTAGTTTTGGGTTTCAGTTTTGTGGCTATCCTAAAGGTTTCAGTTTTCATGCAGGGTGACATTCTTGTTTAACATGCAAGAAAAATAAAGTGCAGTACAGGTAAATAAATTGCAATAAAATAAAAGCGTACCTGGAGGGTCTTCCCGTGATTCCAAGCTACACTTAAAACACATGTTAGATCATTTATATAATTGCAAGAAATACCTAGGTAAAGCTAAGGGAAGGTTCTGGTTGTCTACCAAAATCCTAATCCTATTGCTAATCAATTCCTATGACGTCTAGGTTCTTGTGTTTTGTTAAGGATGATTTTCTTCACCAAAGAACAATTAAGTTCAATTGTTCTTCTTAAAACATCTCATTACATTGAGAAAGTACTTAGAACGGGTTCTAAACATCTTTTCAATACTTCTGAGATCATTTCGAGTCCAAATGAATTTCATTGTACAGGCGAATCAATCATCTAAAAATTTTAGTTAAGTTTTAACTCTTGCTCAGTGAATTAGGATGTTTGATCATCCTATGAGTGAAGTGACATTTCACTTAATGCTCCATTTAAGAGTTATGATAATGAAAGCCTTTAAGGGCAAATTAATTTATTAAAGATTTTAATGATTTAAAATTGGAATTGATGATTCAAAGTGGTTTAATTTAGTTATGAAATTTTAATACTTTTAAGTTTGAAATAGTGTTCAAGTTGTTTTAATTTAATTAAATCTTTAAATTTTAAACGATCTCAATATATTAGATTAATTTGGGTTGAAAGAGGTGTTTAGATTATTCAATTTAGATTTTAATGATTTAATTTTAATTTAATTGAAATATCTTAGATTAATTTTTTAATTGGTTTGATTTTTAATTATGAATTATTTTTTAGGTTGATTTTGATTTTTCAAGTTTTTCTTAGATTTACTTTCAAGTGATCTTTGAGATTAATTTTTAATGTTTTAAATTTATTTCAATTTGATTATAAAATTATTCAATGTTTTAAGTTTTAATTTAATAAGGGTTACTCCTTTTCTTTTAATTATTTAATTTATTAATTTCAATTATCACTTTAAATTTAATTAAAAAAAACTAAATATTATTAAAGTGATTCATTTAGAGATATTTAAATTAAAGAAGTAATATCTTCTTAAATCATATCCCTATTTGTAATAATCCATATTTTGGTTATTCTTCCGAGATTCAAATGATTTATTTAATTAATGTTCCATTTTGATGTTTTCAAAGTGTTTAATGGGTTTCTACCCTTCTATTCTCTAAGTTCCAATCATCCAAAAGAAGATTAATATTAGATATTTTACCCTCCCCTTGATTAGACCTAAGGTATTAATTAGGGTTAAAGTTGTTTAATTACCTTTATGCCCCTTTAGGCTTATCTATTTGATAACTCACTAAATTAAGCACAAATGAACTTGAAATTTTTATGTCACCTCGTTCACATGTCAATTAAGACAATAGAGGAGAAAATGTGATTTTTTTAAATTTAATTTAATTTATATATTTATTTTTTGTAAAAACAATAAGGGTTTTCAATGAAAATTCAACAACATGACCAAGGTAAGATTTCTGTCCTTAGGAAAATTATGTGATGTCTCTACTGACCAGAGGACCACTTGGACCAATTTTGGTGATTTTTTGAATTATACTTTATTTATTATAATTATGTAGAATTTTGGAGTATTAATTAATTATAAATTAAAAATGTAGTTGAAAAATGAATCTTATATTTTTCTTAAGTCTCTCTAACCTCAAGGATTCCAGAGAAGCAAATTTTATATTTTTCTGATTTTTCTTTGATTTATTAGAATTAATTTAGTGAAAAGGTTGGAAAATCCATTTTTTAATATTAAAAAAATGTCTTAAGCCTTTAAAAATTAATATCTTGACTTAGAGACTTAGGAAAATTATGGGAATGGTTCCTAAGTGATTAGGAGACCAAATATGACATTTTTGTGATTTTTAATATTTTTTTGATTTTTATAATTTTTTTATTTATTAAAATATTAAAATAAGGTGGAAAATAAAGATTTTTGAAAAATTACAATTTTAATTTTCTTAGACTCCTCTAATATCAGAAAAGTCCCAAAACCAATTTGGTGAATTTTAAAAATGTATTTTTGGAGTTATGAATTTTTAAAGTTTAATTTTGATCATGTGACTTAATTAATCCATTTAATGGGGCTAATCAATTCCAATTAATCTCAAATTTTTATGTGAGCTTCCTCTGATCCTAAAGACCAGTGGAGAATGATTTTTAAGTTATTTTGATGTGTGGTTAACCCTAATTAATTAAAATTTAGTTTTGAGTATTTAGGCCAATTAGGGTTATTCTTAATGAATTAACTCAAAATACATTTTTCCTAGGGTCCTCTGGTCATAAGATACTTCCCCTAATTTTTCTAGGATTTATTGATCAACATGCTAATTATTCGAATTAAAATGCCAAAACAGAGACATAAACTTGAAAAATACATAACTTGCCATAGAGATGGCCTCTGACCTTGGAAAATTCAGAGAATGTCCTCAAGAACAGAGGCTACAAAAGCCCTGTGGTCTCATGTCATGGTGAATTGTTTATGCAAATGGAGAATTAAAATACTGAAATTAGTGAATAATTAATTAAAAAGTAAATACTCATCAAAAATAACTTAATTTCTTTTCCACATTATTCTCCTCTGTTCACTGAGCAAGAGAGTATTTTTAGTTTATTTTTATGATTTTTTTATGCAAAGATATGATTTTTTAAAGTTTCAGGTACTTCAATAAATAGAAAAAAATCCTATTTATCTACTTAACCCAGTCAGCGCCGCGTCAACCTACGGCGGATCGAAAGACCACGTGGCGCGCTCCTATTTGACGCCGCCATCTGAGTCAGCCGCCACGTGTCCCGGGTCCCGCTCCTTCTTCTGATCCGACGTAATATGAGCCATTCAACCGATACACGCGCGATCCAATGGCGCCTGGTCATCGTCTACGACTGGTGTGTCCCGTGAGCCGTCCACACTAAAACCTTAAGATCTCTCTCGTTTCTCAACGGATTTTCATGTTCTTATGCTCTATGGATTCGTCTTGAGGAGACGAACACATCCATACAGTTTACATGCTATGAAATTAAGCCAATCAAAATAGAGAATCACTGGAAGCTTAGGAGAAAGGAGAGGTGAAGCTTCAATCAGAGGAGTTGTGGCACCTTCGATTGCACCCAAGGATGCTCCAGATGAAGCCTCTGGCTCTGGGGAATTGCCTAGGTATGAAAGTGACCAAGACCGATTTCAGACTTTGGAGGCTAGAGCAATTGGGTGGCCTGGAGAGGGGGCTTTCACTGGGGAACTCCTTCTCTTGGTCTTGTGCAGGTGTGGGTGAGTTTAATTTGATTTTGGTGGAGGTTCAAGAGATGTCCTAGTTTTTGGGTGGATTTTTTACTGAGAAATTGAGCTCTGTCAATGGGGATTAGGGGCGAAGGGACATCGGGAATCAATTGCTCTCAGGTTAGGAGAAGGTCCTGAGCAATTTTGGTAGAGTTTTGTTAAGCTCGGTTCATCACCTTGTTTGGCCGAGAGGTGGTGAGGTTTAAATAGAGGTGGTTCGGAGGGCCTCCTGTGGGGTTTGATGGCTTGGATCCACTCGCTCCGGTGAGGAGAAGAACGGCCATGGTGTCCACTCGGCCATGAGACAGCCTCAACGAGGAAGAATACAATATTTGGCTCACACGGGTGCTTTCGGTCCGGTGTTTTCCGGCGATCGTGGTGGCCGGCCGGCCAGTGGTCGAGTCACCATCCCGATCGGGAGGGTCAAGGTTTAAAATTAGTGAAGTCAATTGGAGTTGGCCAAGTGTAAAGGGGCTGAATTGAAATGGAATGGGGGGAGGCTCATTTTGGGTTCAATTTGGTCAACCCATGCTTTTGGGCTAGGTGTACCCCCTAAGACCTTATTTTGGGCTAAAAAGGAATCACTTGGATCAGCCTCCCATGTGTGGTGAAGCCCCCATCCAAGGTGAGGGGCTAATTTTGGTTAAAGTGTATCATGAATGGGGTTAAAAAAATTAGTGAAGGTTTAAGAAAGTAATCCCCTCTTTTGCCATTAATGGGTTGGTGAGGTGGAAAGGACTCCTCATGGCTTGCATATGGCTTATGCATGGCTCCATGGCTCCATTTGGCTTGGGGCTAAGCTTAGTCAATTTCATGGAAATGGGTTTTAAGGATTTTGGATATTTAGGGGTAATTTGGCACATGGCTTAGTTTAGAAAAGTTTAATGATGAATTTGAAACTTAGGGAGTGATTTAAATCAAAGGGATGATGAGGTGAAAGTGTCATGTAGGCTTTGGATTGATTTTGGGCCTTTTGAAATCATTTTGGATGGGTTTTTAAAATGGTTTAAGGAAGTGGGCTTTATGTTTCAAAATGGACTTTTGGATGAGAAAAATTTTGAGAAGGACCATGCCAAATAAATGTTGGGTTTAGTTTAGGGATGTTTCATGAGTGATTTGGAAAAGGTTTGGTGTCATTTGGAGTTGAAATGGGTTTAATTTGGGCTTTTTTGATAATCGGTTCAAAATGGGCCAAAAAGGACTAACTTGGGCTATCTTGGGCTAAGGTTGGGCTAATGTTGGTTTTAATGTAAAATCAATGTTGGGAAATGTTTATAGGAGTGTTACAAAGAGTTTTCAATTTTGGTTGGGCTTTGATTTAGGGATTTGGGCCTATTTGGGTTAGGTTTGGGTTTAGGCCAATTTAGGGGATTTTGGTTTTGGGTTAGGTTTGGGTGGAGTTCAGGTTCAAATTTGGGGCAAATTAAGTTAGTGTTTTATTTTTGGGGATGTTAGGAAGGTTTTAGAAAAGATTTGGGGCCAATTGGTGTTGAGTTGGGTTGGTTTGGGCTAGGTTTAGGTCATGGGCCAAAATTGGGCCTTAGGCTTCAAATCGAAATTGGATCCAAATTTTCATCAAATTGAGCTTGAATTTGGTCTAAATTGGTATTAGGGATATGGAATTGAAGTTTAGAATTGAATTAGATCAATATTGAGGTCACTTGGGTTGGTTTGGTTTGACATTGGGTTCACTTTGGGTTAAAAATGGGTCGAATTGGGGGTTTTGGCAAAAGTAGGCCTAATTAGCAAAATTGGCTTATAGCGTAGTTAAACAAAATGAAATTGGGAATATTTTGGATTTTCTGGAAGTTTTTGGGAATTTTCTGAATTTTTGGAATTTTTGGGTTAAAAGGGTATTTTGGGTATTTGGAGATATTTTTGAAAATTTTGGTATATTTGGCTATGGATGATCAATTTGAGTGGAGGGAAATGTTTAGGACTAATTTTGAGGAATTTTGGATAATTTAGGCAATTTTGCAAATTTTGGGCAATTTCAAGGGCATTTGGTAGGTTTGGTGGGTTTAGGGTCCCGGGGGTCAAAAATTGAAATTTTGGAAAAATGAAGATTGATTAAATGTGAGTGGAATGGAATCATTTTGGTTGAGCCATGAAGCCATATTAAGCCCATAAGAGCCATGAGAGGACTCATTTGAGGCACTCAATATGTTGTTCCTAACCCTCTTAGCAAAAGGCCTATGGGTTAAGGTCCATCCATACGAGTTACCTACACGAGTCGTGGAGTCAAATCGGTTAAAGGTAGTTTTAGGATTTGGAATGTGTGTGTGTCGTGTGTGCAAGCTTACACTCACCGGACTGAGCCACCTGGTGGTAATCCTAAGGCCAAAGAGACCTATAGGAAACTCATCCTTTAAACCTCCACATTTGATTTTAACCCTCCAAGTGGCTTAGGGGTTTACAATCAAACTTGTGGGGTTTAGAGGGAGCCAAGAAGTGTTTGAATTTCTAAGTGATGGGTCCCATTTCTAGTCCTCTAAGATAGTCAAGGAGAAGCCCTATGGCTAGATCCTAAGTACTAAGGAGAGAGAAGAGAAATGACCTCATCGAAAATGAGGTCAACACCATCATTTTACACCTCTCCTGAGCATACATACATTCTTCTTTAAATAAAGTTTGTAACTCATCATGAAAGTCCATTTCGATCTCATCTGTTAACTTACTCTCAAAACTCTTTTGGAAATGGTATTTACTTAGATAATCAATTTCATCTATCCAAAAAAAAATCATCTTTTCTCTCTGTTGGATATTTCTTAGTCATTAATACATCAAAAGTTACTTCCTAGTCATTAATATTCAAAGTCAACTCTCATTTTTGCACATCTATCATATCTTGTCAAGTAGCAAGGAAATGTCTCCCCAAAATAATTGGATTATCTTTATCGTCCTCCATATCTAACACAATAAAGTTTAAAGGGAAGATAAATTTATCCACTTTAACAAGCACATCTTCTATAACTCCTTTTTGATAAATGATAGATTGATCAGCTAACTAAAGGGTTTTAGTAGTGGAAGAAATATTAGATAAACCTAACCTTTTAAATATAGATAGAGGAATCACATTAATACTCACTCCTAAATCACATAAAGCTTTTCCACGTAATTTTTCTCCAATTGCACAAGAAATTGTAAAGCTACAAGGATCTTTAAGTTTCTGAGGAAAATTTTTCTGAAGTATAGCGCTACACTCCTCACTTAGTGCAACTGTCTCGTAATCCGTAAGTTTTCTTTTCTTGTTTAATATCTCCTTCATAAACTTTACATAACTTGACATCTGTTCCAAAGCTTCAGCGAAAGGAATATTTATCGTTAACTTCTTAAGTACTTTCAGGAATTTTGAAAAATGTTTATCCAACTCATGTTGTCTAAGTCTTTGAGGAAATGGAGGTGGTGGTCTTTCTAAATTGATTTCAGTTGGAGATATTAATTTTTCCATATCCTTAGAAAAAAGTTCTTCGGGTCTTTTAGTTTCCATTGTTTCTCTCACAACTTCTTTCTCATTTCTAACCACATCCTCTATCTCTCTTCCACTTCTTAATTAAATAGCTTCTACTTGTTCATTATTGTTCTCTTTAGGTTTGATCTCAATGTTGCTAGGAAGTGTTCCTTAGGGTCTATTGCTAAGTGAGTTAGCAATTTGTCCCAGTTGATTCTCTATGTTTATGATTGCAGCATTTTGAATTTGCATCTATTTTTCCATTTGCAATACCACTTCTTCTATAGATATCTTCTTATCCTCAATTTGTTGATCATTATTAGAGTTCAGTGGATATGAAGGTCTATAGTTTGTGTCCCCTCGATTATTCCAACTTCCACTAGGATTTGCATGATTATTTTCCCATTGTTGGTTTCCACCACTAGTAGTATGATTCAAGTTGAATTAGGATGGTCCTTTCAACCTGGGTTGTAAAAGTTAGAATACGGGTTATTTATGGTATTTAAAGTTTCATATGATAAGTTATAATCAATCATATGCTCTAATGAACTTTCCTCACTTACTGGAGTAAATTGAGGCTGGTTCATTTCAAATTGGTCCAACTTCCTTAATATTGCAATAACCTGAGATGCAAGAATTGCAATCACATTTGTATCACGAGCACTGGCTACCTTTTTAGGATTTACCCTTGTAGAGGGCCATTGAAATTCATTTGTATCAATTTCTTCAATTAAAGCATAAGCTTCATCATATGGTTTTGACATTAACGATCCACCAGCAGCAGCATCAATTATGAACCTATGAGATTCTACTAACCCATTGTAAAAAGTTTGAATGTTTAATTAATTAGGCAGAGCATATTGTGGAAACTTTCTTAGGAGCCCCTTAAATCTTTCTCAGGCTTCGTATATTGATTCCCCTTCATACTGACAAAATGAAATAATATTGTTTCTAAGTTTAGCGGTCCTTGAAGGCGGAAAATACTTAGCTAGGAATTTTTTAGTTAACTCCTCTCAATTTTTAATAGAACCAGGTGCTGATGAGTATAACCATATTTTAGTCTTATCCCTTAGTGAGAAAGGAAAAAACCTTGGTCTAACAGCATCGTCTGACATGCCCTTATAATGAAATGTAGCACAAAGTTCTACATAATTTGATAAGTGTAAATAGGGATCCTCCAAAGGAGTTCCCCCAAACAGATTGTTCAGCACCAGTTGGATAATCTCTGGATTAGTTCAAACGACTCAGCTTCTACGACAGG